>OW679202.1:79167546-79754936 GCA_940337035.1 Agriotes lineatus
TTATAAGCAACAATCAAACGGTGGTATTGTAACAACGCAAAAACATATACTTTTGTTTAATTGCGTATTCTAAGTGACACAAATCTTTAACTAGAAAACGAAGAAATATTAAGAACTATGTACTTGAAAAGTAGTGAAAATGTATAAATCGATCCCATGTGATATATATCACTGAAATGGGAAAAATCCTCTTTCTCATAATGCCACAGCCAACTATGAGTTCCATATAAGAAAAATACTACATTATGTTATAACTCGAAGTTAGAAATTTTTTTTAGAAAAACTCTTCACGTTTTCGAGTCCCCTGATCCCAAAAAACTTTTTTTTCATTGGTCTGTGTGTCTGTGAACAGAATATCTCAAAAACGAAAAGAGGTATGGCATTGAAACTTCATATATAAGTTTTGTGTACTATGTAGATGAGACAGCAAGCTTTTGAAGAAAATCGCATAACCGGAAGTAGGTGTTTACTCTTGTGATTTTTCAGTTTTTTTCGATTTTTTCAAAAACGGCTCTAACGATTTTTTTTAAATTTTACATTTTTCTTACATTTTTAATGTGTATTGATGTGAGATAGGTGATTTTCCAGTTGAATACTTCTAAAGTGGGTTTCTTTTGTTTTTTTTTTCTATTTTTTTAACTCCTATTTTAAATAAAACACCCGGTATATTATTACATTTTTGAATTCACCTTAAAATTCTAGAGAAAATTTGTCTCTTCAACTAACGCTCTATTTTGTACCGTTTTTGTAGAATTTGTAATTTTTGAAAATTTTTAACAAATGGTTAAAAATTAAAAATGAAATTTTTGACTAATTATAAGATCACTGTAAAAGGAAGTTGTGTGAGTGTATCACACCAGATTTTTTATATTATTTTTCCTACCCATTATTTATCTGGAATACAAGTTAATAAACATCAACGGTAATGATAGTCGGTCGATACCATAAATATCAGAAAACTATGAAAAATTATGCAGGTAATACTTACATTTTAATAAAAATAAAACCGGGTTCAGCAATCTACTGCTACTAACGAACAGAACACAATCATGTTAGTACCCACACACCCTTGAGACTTGAATGATTGGAACCTAAACGTTGCGTAATTAATAAACCCAAATTCTCAGCACAATTAAAAAATAAAATAAGATGTGTTTGCAATTTTTGCACTGCAGATTTGCCAAGGGCAAGATTGTTTTGTCTAATCTAAAATATAAGCGCCATCGCCGCCAACGCAGCAAGCGATTTTGTATCAGATTTCAAGGAAAGTTGAATATGATGATCGTAATTATTTACCTATCCGTAATTTCTCGGTAATTTATGACGTAATTTTCGGTAATCAAAAAATGGTAAATTACTATAAATTACGGTAAACAATTTCAGAATTTACAGGTTAAATTACAATTTTACATCACTGTTTCCAAGGCATACTTGATTTTTCAAAACTGAAATAATGTTAGAAATTCGCCTTTAACCAAGCAGCGCTGAACCCCAAAAAATGAAAATTTAAATCGAGAATTTTTTACCTTTCACAAGAGTCGTTTCACCTATCCGGGGACACACTGTATATCCGTCAGAATCGCACCTCTGTGCTCGCGTTTTTTACCGAAAGCTATCGGAAAACCGTCATAGAATAAGGCCTAGTAATACGTCCCAAGTCGAGATCGGCTAGCAATTGGCTGAAATACGAAATTTTTTGTTTCGTTCCATACAAAAAAAGAAAATGTATTTTTTTTCATATAAAAACTATTTTTAGCGGAAAATGACAAGTTACAAGTTTCATTATAATCAATAAGTTCTGTCGATTGGTATACTCAAAAATGCAATTTTTTAGACAAAAATCGTAAGTCCCCCTTAATGCAGTTACATCCCACTGTGCGCCGTTTGAAGTTACGGAGTGGTGTATAATCCGATTAGCGATGTACTGTACAAAGTTTTTTTAATTTTCCAAAATTGAAGAGGTTGGATTAGTACTGTTCTTGACCTCACTAGTTTAGTTTATTTCCACGTTTTTAGGGATTGAACCGTAATGGATTAATAACTAAAGTTTGTAGGGGGGGGGGGGGGTGGCACGGGAGCCGCCGAAATTCTTAGATTCATCTGTGTGCGTTGCTAATTTAATTTTGATTCGTGTATTTGTTGATGTATGTTTAAAACTGTGTTGTTTTTTTTTTTAGTGGAATCGGTCAAACTGTTAGGTTCGGAAGTGAACAATACAATTCATCACCCCTCAGCTCTTGGAGTTGAGGCTTGCCATGTGATGCCAGGTAAATTCCAGTGGTAGTATTTAACGAATAGTTTTTTTTAAATTGTGGTTGTTGCAGCCCCCGAATTGAAAGTGAGGAATAGTCACCGCATAACCGACGTTTATTTCGTGACGCCGATATTGTGCATCCATTGTGAGTATGCCCATAACTTGATGGTCATTAATTAATTCACCATTAATGGTAAACTGTCGTTGCAGGTAAGGACTACGTCTGGGGCCCCGGAAAAGTAGGAGTGCAATGCATAGGTGAGAACTAGATATTTGAATTTGCCGCGAACGACAGTGTCGAGTGCACGCGCTGGCGCCGCGGCCACGTCCCGTATCAAGGTCACCACTCGCACCATTCGGTCAAGCTGAATTACACTGGTTTGCCGAAATATGGTTCTAATTTTTCGAAATGTAACTTGCGTTTAACATTCGAAATAATTTTGAGTTAGAGCGAATATAGCGTAGTGGTTGTCCTGGAACGATAAAAAATCTTTGATTCACTTTGGTAATTGAGCAGCTGGGTCGCACATTGTTTCGAGGGGCGCGAGGGGGCCGGTCGTGGAATGGTGGGGGCAAAGTTTTGTGCGCGGGGTGGGAGGCGCAGAATTGGCTCTGCTCGGGGAAAGAAATCGGCAATCAGTAGTTGGTTCCGTGCAGCGTACAGAGTGACGTCGGGGTATGACATATGATGTAACTACAGCTACCGGCTTGTAGTGTGTGCAGCTTTAAACACAGGATGACAGAATGAGCTTCCAAGAGGTTCGTGAACCCCAGGACGCAAGCACAGAGCAGACTGGCATGGACAGTTTGTACTGCCGATTCCGCGTTCCCGATGCCAAACTGTCTGCTCCTGTAGCCGTAGTCAACATAGACGCGGAAAACTACATGATGCGGGGCATAAGCCCCGGGCCCGATCCGAGACCGCGATCCTTCAGCCTCACGGGGTGCAATGTAGCCAAACCGCAACCTCAGGACGTGGACCTTGACAGGTTTGTGGTACGCGAGACCTCCAGCTCGTTGGCACCGGCCGCGGACGCCGACGCCTCAAGTTCCTGCGCTCGCACTTTGTCGTTCCACGCGCTCCTCTGCTCCTGTCAAATGTCCTGTTGCTGTATGTGTGGATCACTCTGTTCCCCAGATTGTCACGCTTGTTTCCACAAAATCTGTGTCCGGTTTGCCACCAACTACGTCTGCCAGAAGAATAACGAGGTGCTGTCGGCAGCTACTCTAGACCAGGATAAGGTGAGTACTCGCATCCCGTTTTGTTGTCGGTACGAGTTTTTATTAAAATTCTACCCCAAACAATAAAGCTCAATCAAATGTCTTGAAAAATCAATCCAGCGAGTTTAAAAATACCGCCGAAATGGCGTTTGGAAATGGTCAATTAAGAAAATCGAAGATTCACTTCTTACAAATGTGGCATCCATTTTTTAGCCTTCTTTCGGTCCTATACAAAACAGTTAAAGCTAAAACCGCTTCGCCGCTGAATAGGACATTCAAATAATGAAAATTCCACGGATGACGGTTGCTGGGCTATCTGAAAAACTTAAAAATGTTCAGCATTACTAACTACTATCGCTTCATTGCTGTCATTTTAATCAATCGCGTCCATAATTTGAACGCTAATAAACCGGCGCGAACTGTTTGGCCCTTTATCTAAAATATCTGAAGGAAAGGGGGTTGCAACCATTTTCGTACTATACTGTGATTTTAAAACAGCCCGATCCTTTAATGCAAAACAGAGAAAAAAACCTTTTATAGTAGATAAAGCTATGGACAAGTTTGTATGGTATATGGAAACTTGACTAATTACTGTCATTTTAATCAATTTCGACCATAATTTGGAGGCGAATCTATAAGGCAGGATTGTCCGGCCCTTTATGTAAAATATAGGAAGGAGAGGTTTATCGGTAGTGACAGATTAACAGAACGCAGAGAGGGTTGTAGGCTCAGTTCCTGGGCGCCGGTGGAAAGGAACAACGAAGTGGTGGAGTTAGGACGAAGGAATAAAGCACACTGGATATGAATTTATTCCTGTCCGTGTAGTCCCTTTTCGCTTCCACGTAGGGAAGTTATGGAGTAGCTTTGAACAACTCATTTGGGATTTTATAATGCCTTCTAATACTTCTTACTTGCTATTTAGCAAAGTAGGTATATTCGGAAACCAATATATAGTTAAAATAAGCGTGGATGTAGGTAATACCTTCAATTATCATTTTATTTTACAAAAACTGAGACAAACCAAAGCTGAGATCTCATATCAAATTTTAGAAAACTTACCCTCTCAAACAACAGAAAGGGATTCGGTCGAATTACAGCTTGTACAGGGTGTTTGCCCAAATTTTGACAGCTTCTAGCGACTTTGTTATTCCAGATTTAAAAAAATTGTACAGATAAAAATTGTAGGATATCATCCAAACCGTCCAAATTTGCTACTTAAAGAAACAATCGAGCATCACTGGTGAACGTTTTGAATTATTGTATGCTTTTTTTAATAGAACACCCTATATATTATGTGTTTATCGGATAGCGCTTAAAATTCTCCTTTCAAAAATATATAAGTTGTCTATAAGTACTTCATCCATTGTTGAAATATCCTCTATTAAAGAATCAAAATATTACTAATTTACTATATGAAATAAATCACAGTAACCATTGAAATAATCAACAATTTTAATACCAAAAACAATTTTCAATTTTAAAAATACTAATTGACAACTAAATGTTCCATGCCGCATGCCGCCAGTAATGTCATTCGATAACTTTGTTTTTCAATTGTTACTGTGATTTATTTCATATAGTAAATTAGTAATATTTTGATTCTTTAATAGCGGATATTTCAACAATGGATGAAGTAATTATAGGCAACTTATATATTTTTGAAAAGAGAATTTTAAGCGCTATCCGATCAACACATAATATATAGGGTGTTCCATTAAAAAACGTATACAATAAGTCAAAAAGTTCACCCGTGATGCTCAATTGTTTCTTTAAGTAGCAAATTCGGACGGTTTGGATGATACCCTACAATTTTTATCTGAACAATTTTTTTCTATCTGGAATAACAAAGTCGCTAGAAGCTGTCAAAATTTGAGCAAAAACCCTGTACACGGTTATTCATTAAAAATTACCTACGCCTTATCATCGTTATTATTGCCTATAGAAAAAAAAACGTGTGGTTATGACTGAATTTTGTTAAAATGCTATCAAAAGTGTTTTTTTAATGGGATACCCTGTATGTTATAAAATTTTTGAAATGATATTTTTCCTGATATCAAAAATATACCATATGTTACCCCTACCTTATACCGCTTTTGAGTTATTAAACGTCGAATATCTTAGTTAAACTAGTTACTGCAAATATGGAAAAGTTAACATTATTAAAGTAAGCTATGGAAATGACAACTATTATGTTTGATAAGTGACATTTCTTTAATGAAATAATCAAAATGGTTTACAGTGAGGAAGCAAATATTTACAGTAACTAGTTTAATTAAGATATTCGACGTTTAATAACTCAAAAACGGTATAAGGTAGGGGTAATATATGGTATATTTTTGAAATCAGAAAAAAAGATCATTCAAAACATTAAAAAATATACAGGGTATCCCATTTAAAAAAAATATTACTTTTTTGTATCAGATAAATAATACGAAAATCGTTGTCGTCTTGATCCACTTATATTTTTCGGCTTATGCCATCTTCAGGGGACGTTCTACAAAATAATTGACAATGAAACAAACTTTATAATATATTAAAAATGGCTTACAATTAACAAACAAACAAAATCACAAATAAACAGCAAACACTGGCTACAATTGCCACGGTGGGTGGACCAGAACTGGCAATCAAATACGGCGGAACATGCGCGCCGATATAAGAAATTGTAAAAGGCGAAAATACTCAAAGGATCGGCAAACTTTTGTAATACTCTTAACCTGCAAATATTAATTGATCGTTTAAATTGACCTGTGACTTGTTAGACAAAACTATCTCCAAACACTCAGCAATGTTGAGCTTGACTCCTTAATCGAAATAATGTAAGATTCTACAAAAAGACTCCCTATCGAAATTATGATCGTTCTCGTTGATATGTACAGCAAAGTTCGATTCAATTTTGGATTTTCTAATGCAATTAAGATGTTCGCTAATTCTGATGTTGAAAGCTCTACCGGTCTGTCCTATATATGTAGCTCCACAATTGCAAGTCAAGCTGTAAACGCCATTTTTCTTTAGGGAGCCAATTTGGTCTTTATTTCTAACCAAGCGAGTTTGTAAATTGAAAGTATTGGTAAAAGTAACATTGAAATCATTATTAGCAAATAATTTCTTGAAGGAATATGAAATGTTTCCCACAAATGACATGGAGAAATAAGGTTTGGGTATAGGTGGAGAAATTACAGGGTAGCAGAAGGAATCAAATATGCGTTTTCTCTTTTGTTCGAAAATTTTCTTGATAATATAGATGGGGAAGTCGTTCTTTATGGTGATATACAGTAATGTTTTGAGTTCTAACAAGATGGCATAAGCCGAAAACGTTTGGGATTTTTTTTTTAAATATAAGTGGATCAAGACGAAATCTATAGTGTTATTTATATTTTTTTTGTATCTTCTGAAATCTGCACGCTACTGTACTTTTGATAGCATTTTAACAAAATTCAGTCATAACCACACAATTTTTATTTAAAACTTTCTATAGGCAATAACAACGATGACAAGAGGTGGGTAATTAATAATGAACAACTCTTTACCTTGTAAGGTGAAAAACTTTTGTTGGCAATGCAGCACAATTCCGTGTTTTTTAAAACTAAATCAGTGCTTATTATGAAAACTCAAGTTTAGAATAGAAACCAATACCAATTAGTAGAAATCGCGGATGCAGCCATAGAGGCCTTTCATGTAACTGTTTAAATATTTTTAGGGGATAGGTCTACTTCTGACAAATTAATTACTTTGGTTTTATGCTTACTAGGTCACTTGTTATTTACTATAGTATTTGCTTGAACTTTTTTGGCATATTTCTGTTGTTGATTAATTTTTATGAAAGTAGTGATTATTTGTGTCCCTGTGTAAATTACGAGGAAAGCATTTGAAGTATAAACATCCAGTATAAATTGTCAATATCTCTGTTGCGGCGAGTTTTCCTATAATAAAAAATGCCGATGAAAACCTTTATAGATCGAGGGAGTCCATGGAAAGAGGTACAAAACCGCCATGTTGTCTTAGTCAAAGGAAGTCTGTCACATAAGATATAATAGAATTATCTGTCCGGCACAAGGACGTAATAGTAGATATAAATTAGTGTAACATTATTTTCCGGTCACTAAAATCTAGAACTGAAAAATTAAATCTGCTAAGTTTGGAAAGTGTTTTCGGAAGCCGCGCTTTGTTTATTTGATAGATGATATTGATAAATACTTAGCGGGCAGTTTTATTTTTATCCAGGCACATAGCTTCAGGGTTGGGTTTGTTTGACTGCACGAAGTGTTTTACAAGATTAGCTTATACGCACATGACGCAACTCACCCTCTCCATTCTTGCAGCGAATTTGTATCCGATCACGGAAAGTATGGTCTATAGACCTCTGTTCTGGACAGGCACTCCTTTATTATTGAAAGTGAAGTTAAAAGCTTGGGCTGATGTGATGAAAATTTGTAAAAGAGCCAAATGGAAAAAATCGCAGCCTGGCACTTAATAAATTAATTATATGTGTGAACCCACCTTTATGGAAAAGATATACTCTTACTTATTTGGATTTTTTTAAACTAATCCAGTTTATTTCACCTCACAAACTCACGAATTGAAAGCATGTATGTATCAAATTGCAGCGTTCATACAGCTGGGAAACGGAAGAGTGCCTGTAATGAAATGGATGAATACATCGAGGCATGTTCGCCATGCTAAGTCCTCCGAGCGAACTTACATGGGCCTATTTAAGGTCGGCCGGTTTGAAGGCTGGGTACAGTATTATACCAAGCACGCTTATACATCGTAGCACCACAATGAGAAAAACATTCAAATTGCTTGCAGAGCGTATTAAATCCAGTGCAAAAGCCCGGACGCATGATTTAAATCAGAGCTTCTTTCTTAAACTCTTTCAGGCGGTATATGCTTTACAATGGAAAAATTATTCTTAACCTTATTATACATATATACGAGTATATACGTATATATGTGTAGTCTAATCTAAATAAATCTCTAATGATGGGTAAACCTACATACGCTTTTTCTTACAATGTCACTGCATCAAGCCAGGGTAGGTCGACTTGAAAAAATTATGATTAGTATCTAAGGCTATTGAGCTTATTTAAATTCCAAATTATCTGCGACTCTAAAATTTTTACATGACCTACCAGACGGACGTGACCTCTTGTCAAGCAGTTGCGTTTTAGATAGTTAATAATAATATATTTATTGTACAAAAAAACGTACGAGACCGATTAAAGTAGAAGTATGCACTCAGGGTCGAGTAATCTGGAATCAGTTTGGACAGCTTTAACTCTAATTAAACACCGGTCATTCCGTGAAAATCGTGAAGATTGCTCGAGTTCATAAACAACAACGCTAGCGGCAAATTAAAGTTCCATTTTATGAATAGATACATACCTGGGTATATTCTCGTCGACTTTTAATCGTATATGAAACTTTAATATCGTTGCGGTCATTTTGGGAAATAGCGTGGTGCACAAATTGAAAAAGTTAAATTTACTTTCGGCAGTCCACCGAGTTCCGTAGTAGTCGAATACGTTGAAAGATCAACGAAGTGGTTTTGGAATATAAAATAGTGGTTTTCCACTATTTGAAACAAATTCGAAATAAGCTGCCTACAAGTTTTAAGTCCCCCAAAAATTTTTTTTTTTTGGTTGCGTATACATTTATTAAACGGCAATAAAATCATTGCGTAGTAGTAAATTTGAAAAAGGCATGTCGATAATAAAAGTATTTCTACTTGTGCATATTTAAGCAATCAATTGATTCGTTTCGTTTTTCTGCACTATGCCAGATAATCATTAGCAATACCACTGAAAACAATGCAGTGTGGGATTTGATTGTACTTATCTATGTCTTTGTCGTATTTTATTTATAAGGCGTGTGTGCAATAATTTATTGATATAAAAACATACGAATTATGTTATCAGTTCCACAGCTCCTACGAGAAAAATTAAATATTGTCGAATAAAAATTTATTCCCAATGCATGGTATTATCGGTATTATAGGGAACGCGTTTTTCAAATTAGCATGCATGTTGTTAATACTGAGGAAGGAAGGGACTTGTACTGCTAACGTGCAAGGTATAAGTAGCTTCGCGTAACAGGCAGTCGGAAGATAAATTTGAACGGCGATAACCTTACGAAGTAGATTTTGGCGAACTAAATACGCATGTGCAAGTAGACTGCGCAAATAATAAATGACGCCACGAATTAATCTTTTAGGTTATCTCAGAAGATACACGTACAGTGAGTAAAAATGTTTTCCTCCGTAATTCCTACCCATTTCAAAATACAGTTTGTAAATTCCATATTTGTAAACATTAATTTGTTATGTAAAACAACACACAAATATACCTTCTCGAAATGAGATTGTTTTTTTCACGATAGCAGCATTCATTTTTAGAACGAAATGAAAGAATGCAACATCTTTCAGGAACCCCAAATTCAAGAATTGTTCACCATATCCGTCACAAATTTATTTACTGTATTCTCTCTGATAATTATTAGTATCTCCACAGGGATGTTAGGTAATTGTTTGGGCCTGAAACTTGCTAATTTTTATATCGAGGAAATTTATACCGGTGCACGTACCGCCGACAAACTCCGGAAGTCACTAATGTATTTACTTTAGTTTCTCTTCGATGTTCATATATCCACAGGGATGTAGATAAATTTTTTGAACTTAAAACTTGCTAATCTATTTTTCGCGAAAACTTATAACGGTGCACGTACCGACCACACTCCTCTAGTTAGATGCCAATATACTGACATTATTCTCTCATGGATGTTCGTATCTCCACAGAGATGTTACGTAATTTTTTGAATTCGAAACTTGATAATTTATCTAGTAAAACTTGTACCGGTACACGTACCGCCTAGAAACTCATAAAGTTGCCCATGTTTTGACTGTATTATCTCATCGATGTTCGTATCTCTACAAGGATGTTGATCAATTTTTTGATCTTGAAACTTATATCTTTACACGTACCACTTACAAACTCCTGAAAATACCAATGCATTTACTGTATTCTCTCATAGATGTTCATAACTCCACAGGGATGTTGATCAATTTTTTGAGCTTAAAACTTGCTAATCTATATTTCGAGAAAAGTTATAACGTTATAACGGTGCACGTACCGACCTCACTCCTCTAGTTAGATACCAATATACTGACATTATTCTTTCATGGATGTTTGTATCTCCACAGAGATGTTAAGTAATTTTTGGATTTGAAACTTCATAATTTATCTAGGAAAACTTGTACTGGTACACGTACCGCCCACAAACTCCTGAAGTTGCCCGTGTGGTTACTGTATTATCTCATCGATGTCCGTATCTCCACAGGGATGTTGATCAATTTTTTGATCTTGAACCTTGCAAATCTATGTGTCTCGAAAACTTATATCTTTACACGTACCACTTACAAACTCCTGAAATTACCAATGAATTTACTGTATTCTCTTGTCGCTGTTCATATAACTCCACAGGGATGTTGATCAATTTTTTGAGCTCAAAACTTGCTAATCTATATATATTTCGAGAAAACTTCTAATGGTGCACGTACCGACCACACTCCTCAAGTTAGACACCAATATACTGATATTCTCTCATGGATGTTCGTATCTCCACAGAGATGTTAAGTAATTTTTTGGATTTGAAACGTGATAATTTATCTAGGAAAACTTGTACTGGTACACGTACCGCCCACAAACTCCTGAAGTTGCCCGTGTGGTTACTGTATTATCTCATCGATGTTCGTATCTCCACAGGGATGTTTATCAATTGTTGAGTTTGAAACTTGCTCATCTAGGTCTCTAGGTAAACATATCTTTGCACGCACCACTTACAAACTCCTGAAATTACCAATGGAATGACTGTATTCTCTCAGCGATGTTAGTAACTCTACAGGGATGTTGATCAATTTTTTGAGCTTAAGACCACACTCCTGAAGGTAGGTACCAATATACTTACATTAGTCTCTCATGGATGTTCTTATCTCTACATGGATGGTAAGTATTTTTTTGGACTTGAAACTTGATAATTTATCTAGGAAACTTGTACCGGTGCACATAACGCCTACAAACTCCCAGTCACCAATCTATTTTCTGTATTTTCTCATGGGTTTTGGGCTTTTGCACGTACCGCAGACAAATTTCTGAAGTTTCCAATGTATTTACTGTATCTTATCGATGTTCGTATGTCCGTCCACAACTTGTAAATTTATATCTCTAGAAAATATATACCTGTGCACGTACCGCTTACAAAATTATTAAGTTACTAATGCATTAGTATTTACTGTATTTTCTGATGGATGTGCGTATCTCCACAGGGATGTTAACTAATTATTTGGGCTTGAAATTTAAACTTGTACCGTGCATGTACCGCCTTCAAACTCCTGAAGCAACCAATGTATTTACTCATAGATGTTCACAGATCTTCAAAGAGATCTTGATTAATTTTTGAGCTCGAAACTTGCTGATCTTTATCTGAGGAAGACTGTACTAGTGCGCGTACCGTTTATAAACTCCGGAAGTCGCCAATGTATATACTGGATTCCCTCATCGATGTTCATATCTCCAAAGGGATGTTGATTAATTTTTGAACTCGAAACTTGCTGATCTATATAGTGATGCAACAAAAAAACCGTTCGTTTTTTTTTAAACCAAGCGGTCTGGTTCTTTTTCAGAATTAAAGTGTAGCGAATAACAAGTAATATTCTTTGAAAAAACAAAAAACTGATATTTCTAAAGAAAAATAGAAAAATAGCCAAAGTGGATAAACTGGGTGTTAGGGAAGTCGACGGATAGATTTCTAGGGGTGAATCCTTGGCCCAAAATATGATGATTTAACTCAACTTACCTATATACAAACTTGCTTAGTTTAGCCGCTAGAGGGCTTTAAAAATGATTAGCTTTTTTTAATTTTTTCAAATAAGTCGAAAAATCTTTGGTAGTTTTTATTCATTTTTTGGTCATGCGTTTTTACCAGTAAACTACATCTTTTTGTGGAATAAACCCTAATTTCGAAAATTACAGGGTGTTTAAAAACTTTGTCGCAATTAATTATCCATCCATATTTTTTAACCCCCTGTATAATCACTATCAATTTTTTTCTGGATAGTTACTTTATTTCAGAAGCTATTTCCTCTCTTAACAAAATATTTTTGTGGCTAAATCGTTTACCCAACAAAAATTTTGTAAGAGAGGAAATAACTTCTAAATTAAAGTAACTATCAAAAAAAATTGTTAGTGATTATACAGGCGGTTAAAACATTTAAAAAAGCTAATAATTTTTAAAGCCCTCTAGCGGCTAAACTAAGCAACTTTGTATATAGGTAAGTTGAATTAAATCATCATATTTTGGGCCAAGGATTCACCCCTAGACATTTTTCCGTCGGCTTCCTTAACACCCTGAAGAAATTATAATAATGCAGAAATTACTCGCTAACAGACATGGCTGACTCCTCAACTGACTTGGAGTCAGTATCCATGCAGTTTACGTGGCTCATGTCACTGTCTGATGACTCTGATGAATTGCTAACGTAACTTGATTCGTCGATCAGCTTGACAGTTTCAGAGCTGGGTCCAGCTTAAAACAACTTCCAACAGTAGTGATGGGGCGGGGGTGCTCGCATACGTTTTGCTGTTCTGTGAGTAACACGTAATATGAGTAGGCAGTAGGTATAAAATGTTACTTTTTTTTATTAAACATTTGTCTAGCCTGTGCTGTAGATTTCTTGATCTTTAAAGTGCTTGTAAAATGAAAATAAGTTTAAACTTTGTCATTTGCTTACCTGCCCAAAACGTGCTGCCAATTACAAAAATGAATAAAAAAACAAAAAAAACCGTTTTTTTGGTTTTTTTTTAGGTTTTTTATTCGATTTAGAAAAACGCGTTTTTTTACATCACTAGATCTATATCTCTAGAAAACTGTACCTGTGTTGCGCGTACCGTTTATAAACTCCGAAAGTCACCAGTGTATTTACTCTCATCGGTGTTCGTATCTACACAAAGATGTTAATTTTTTAAGGCTTGAAATTGACTAATCTATATCTGAGAAAACTTGTATCAGTACCCATACTGCCTACAATCTCCTGAGGTCGCCAATCTGTTGACTGTATTCTGTCCTCGATGTGCGTATCTCCACTGGGATGTTGAGTATTTTTTTGGGCTTTAAACTTGCTAATCTATATCTCAAGGAAAACGTGTACCGATGTACGTAACGCCTACAGACTCCTGAAGTCGCCAATCTAGTTATACTTCCACAGGGATGTTGATTAATTGTTGGGCTTGAAACGCTAATATATCTAGAAAACTTATACTTGTTCACGTACCGCCCTACAAACTTCCTAAGTCAAAAATGTATTTAATGTATTCTCTCATTGATGTACTATTGGTACAAAAAAAAATCTAGGACATCTTAATCCATTTGCCATGCGTTTTTTCTATTTTAGTTGATTAAACGACCTTAACTGACATGGCAGATTGGAATTATTCAAATGTAATATCAAAAGTTGCAATATAAAACTAAATAAATGTGCAATTTGCTGGATAGTTAACACCGTTTGAAACTGAACTTACTTTAGGCATGATAGATAAAAGTGACGTTTTGAAATAATTTGGAATTTATTCACATCTCAGTTGCCAATTAAAAACTCAGATTCGCACAGCTAAAAAAACGTTTCCCTAGTTTTTTGTACCAATAGTACGTACCTCCACATGGATGTTTAGTGCGCTTGATACTTGCTAATCTATATCTCTAGAAAACTCGTATCTGTCTGTGCACGTAACGCCTACAAACTCCTTAAACCATTCAAATGTGTCTACAAACGGTCCTAGTTTATTTTGTAGCAATAGTACGTACCTCCACATCGATGTTTAGTATTTTTTGCTAATCTATATCTCTAGAAAACTCGTATCTGTCTGTGCACGTAACGCCTACAAACTTCTTAAACCATTCAAATGTGTCTACAAACAGTCCTAGTTTATTTTGTAGCAATAGTGCGTACCTCCACATGGATGTTTAGTATTTTTTGCTAATCTATATCTCTAGAAAACTTGTGTATCTGTGTGTGCATGTACCGCCTACAAACTCCTGAACCATTCAAATGTTCCTACAAACAAAAGTACTGTACTTGCACACTTCTTTTTCAACCGTTCGTATTGTGCAAACGGATTAAAAGTATGTCTTTAATGTAAATATTTAAAAGGTGGCCGTATTCATTTATATTCAGCTGCTCCTATCTTCGTCACATCTTTCACATTATACGGAAGGATGCAAGTTCAGCAGTTGTAGCAGCGAAAGCAAACTAATTTCTCGGCTATGCTGCTAAATGCGTCGGTTCGTTCTTCCTCGTTTTGTTGTGCTGGGTTCAAGTACGTGCTCATCCATGATCAGGAATCCGCAGTCCATAATTAAATTGCCTGAAAATTGTTGGTCGCTTTTCACACTTGCTCAACCAAAAATAGACACACGAATACAGTTTTATATAGCAAAGTAATCAATGTGGAGCGCTAATTTAAGGTCCGACCACCGATAATCTAGTGACGCTTATAAAATGTGATTGTTAGTTATTATAAATCGGAAGTAATATTACAATAGAAATACTTTATCAAGTGCAACAAGTGAGTGACATTTACCTAAGTATTTTTTATATGTATACCTATTGTTAAAGATGAGCGACCCGCACTAGTCAAACATATACGAATAACTTCCACACTCGTTTTTTGGTAAAAAATATCTTACGTAATCGAGTTTTTGTATTTTAGAGTTACACATTTGGAAAAATTTATTTCAGTTACGCCCAAGTAAATGTAACATACCAAGTATGTTCCTTGCCAGACAGCGTGCGTTTTCTTGCGTGGTTTTAAAGATATGTACCTGAGCAATCTAAGTATGTATTTTATTCTGCCTTTGTTAATGTCGTTATCTGTAAGTAAATATTTGAACATTTTAAAACTGTTATTTTTAGCGCTAGATACGGTATGTTGCCAACCAGTCTGCGTGCGATACACTCAAATTCTCATCACCGTGTCTCTTGGCGGTAGATTAAACTATTTGCAAAACCGTCTACAAATCCTTGTCGATGAGTTAGACTTTGCCATCGTTTTCTGACTTAAAGATTAATTGGAAGTTGTCGTTATTTCTGAGAATATCGATTGTTTGGTGTGCGGGCGTATGTGTCATCGTAGCCCCGGCATTTACGAAACCGCACAATAAAGATTGGATAACATTTGGCTTTCGCTACTCTAGGACAAGTAAGTTTTACAACAAAATTTTATTTATTTTGTTGCTTTTATTTGCACTTAATCTGTACATATTCAGTTAGCTAGAGCATTATGATAATGAGGATACGGTTATTCAGATACGTTAGCTATTTAACAATGGTTCGTATGTGTTCTAAAACGCTCAACAGTAGTAGGGGCAATTTTGTAAATTTTCAACTGCTGACATTTTTTTTACGCCAAAGGAATCTTGAGTTATGTTAATGCAGATTCTATAGGAAAGGTTTTTATTTATGTGTTAGGTTATTAAAACATATCGTTTGTTTTTATGTGAAACTTAATGTGTACTTTTGTTGCTTCACATTGAATCTTCGTTATCACAGTAAACTTGTCACGTATAGTATAGCATGGTGTATTGTATGAGAAAACTAAAAAATTCCATAGGGTTAATTGCAGCACGCTAACGTGGAAGTCTCGATGATGCATTGTTTCAACTTCTCATTGCGTTTACATCCGGTAAACAAAGTGGAAGTTTACCATCATCTAGTTTATAACAGTCTCAAGCTGCATGTTGAAATCCGCATGTCGATATGGCGGCGACTGAACAAACGAAAGAATACTTGGTGCTACGGATGCTTTGTGCGAAGGCATTCTTGTCGAGCGGGGAAATCTTAGCTAACAAACAACCCAGAGTATATATTGATATTGTTCTCTAACGAAAAACAATGACAAAAAAGAAGGGAAATACAAAAGAGATTGAACCAAGTTCTTTGTTTCGAATTTGTTCGCTAATAAGGGATTTAATGGCCAAGTAATTAGCTGTCTATATTAGCTTCGAAGCATTGCCTTGACTTAGTTGAAAATTAATTTAACTCCCAAAATTGTGTCGGTCATTTTTCACTAACAATAGTTACAGTTTGTGGCGATATTGTGATTGATTTGAAGTTGCAGGTAATTTTTTTTATAGGTCACTCCATGTAAACTCGAGTTTACAACATATATCTATTGCTCGTTATTGACGCTATTAGGGATGTCGTACCCGGTCTAAAATCAAACCCGGGTACCCGAAATATATAACAAAAATGTTAGTGTACATCTGAACATCTGAAGTAACTACAAATTGCTTTCTTTTACGCCGCGAGTTTTAAATTGAAATAGTACCTACTCGCCAATTCAAACTGCAAGTCGTCTGTTATTCGTAAGTACACATCCAAGCGTTATCAAATTCAAGTACGTGACTTTATGTCCGAAATTGGTAGCAGCATCAATCAATATCACACACGGGATGTTTATGTTACTTAATCCTATACTGGCGCAATTTAATGGTACTATTGACGGGTTGAATATTTCCGTGAAGCGGATTTATTGCCTTTCTTATATGAAACAAAAAACATTATATGGTATGGGATCACCCCATCCCATTCTTGTTATTACTGCATGGTTATGTTTTTCTAGCCCTTATTGCTATTATTTTTATCATCTCCGAAAAAGGCTGATTTCTTGGAAATTACATAATTTTTCTAGTCGGGTACCCGGGTCCTGAAACTACACCCGGGTCGACCCGGGTACCCGGGTACCCGCCGACATCCCTAGACGCTATAATAGGAATTTTAATTGTATGATTGTTTTGTTGGCTCTTTTATATAAAGTATAGTCTGATCAAAAATTATTTTCATGTAGTATGGCTATGGAATAGTTCCTACTTTACGAATGCAACTATTAAGTCGGTTAAATCAAATTTCAAAGTTTGACATTTAAGTGTAAACATAGTTGCATTCATAAATTAGGAACTATTCCATAGCCATACTAGATGAAAATAATTGTTGATCATGCTATATACAGTGTGGAAATAAAGTAACGGATAAATTCATTAACTTCGTTGATATTCATTTTTATGAAAAAATCCCGAAGGGTGTAGCAATTTTGACCATAAAGAATATTTTCAGTTTCTTATGTAATTTGTTTTTCACGATACGACATAATCCATTTTTTTTAGTAACCTATATTTTTTATTATTAATTTCGGTAGTACTTTTTATCCCGTTTCGAACGGTATAAAATTTTCAATGTTTCGTTTCAAAAAAAATCGAGAGAAATGGTCTTAAAATTTGAATACATACATATTAAAAACCAATGAAATGAGCAAAACAAATCTAGTTACCGGTGGATAAAACAAAAAAAAAAGTTAGATGTCAAAATTAAACAATTTGTAAATGTCATAACAAAATAAGCGTCCTTTGCTTTTTCTAAATTAGAATTTACCTTTAGCAAACTATTTTATTAATAAAAATCTGGTGTGATACACTCACACAACTTCCTTTTACAGTGTTCCTATAATTACAAAAAAATTCATTTTTAATTTTTAACCATTTGTCAAAAAATTTCAAAAATAGCAAATTCTACAAAAACGGTACAAAATAGAGCGTTAGTTGAAGAGATAAATTTTCTCTAGAATTTTAAGGTGAATTCAAAAATGTAATAATATACCGGGTGTTTTATTTAAAATAGGAGTTAATAAAAAAATAGAAAACAAAACAAAAGAAACCCACTTTAGAAGTATTCAACTGGAAAATCACCTATTTCACATCAATGCACATTAAAAATGTAGTAAAAATGTAAAGTTTAAAAAAATCGTTAGCCGTTTTTGAAAAAAAAACGAAAAAAACTGAAAAATCACAAGAGTAAACACCTACTTCCGGTTATGCGATTTTCTTCAAAAGCTTGCTGCTCATCTACATAGTACACAAAACTTATATATGAAGTTTCAACGCCATACCTCTTTTCGTTTTTGAGATATTCTGTTCCCAGACAGACAGACACACACACAGACAGACAGACAGACCAATGAAAAAAAAATGTTTTTTTGGGATCAGGGGACTCTAAAACGTGAAGATCCGTTGAAAACTCAATTTCGAATTTTTGGGGTGAATCTAATACTTCCTTTATAGTAAAAGGAAGTAAAAATGGTACAATTACGCCAGACAGTCATCATCATTATCAACTTTTAATGGTGTTGAGTGTTGATAATACATTTTTAGTTGTATTTTTCAATTGTTTTTTAAACTTCAATAAAAACGAATGTGCCGTCATAGGCTTTTCGTCAAACGTAGGTAACTAGATTTATTTTGCTCATTTCATTGGTTTTTAATATTTAAACTTTTAAGACCATTTTTCTCGATTTTTTTCACGTCTAACATAATGAAAATTTTATATCATTGAAAACAACATAAAAAATATGTACATATGTACTCCCAAAATCAATAATAAAAAATCTGGTGTGATAACACGCACACAACTTCCTTTTATAGTGATCTTATAATTAGATTTTTAAGTACTATTTAAGAAAATTTTTGAAAACTTACAAATTCCACAGAAACCGTACAAAATAGAGTTAAAGTTAAAAAAACCAATTTAGAGCTATTCAACTGGAAAATCACCTGTCTCACATCAATACACATTAAAAATATAATAAAAATGTAACGTTTTAAAAAAATCGTTAGTCGTTTTTGAAAAAATGAAAAGAAACCGAAAAATTGCAAGAGTAAACACCATACTTCTGGTTATGCGATTTTATTCAAAAGCTTTCTGTCCCATATAGATAGTACACAAAATGTATATGATGTTTCAACGCCATACCTCTTTTCGTTTTTGAGATATTCTGCTCACAGACAGACACACAGACCTATGAACAAAAATATGTTTTTTGGGTTCAGGGGACTCGAAAACGTGAAGATCTGTTGAAAATTCATTTTCGAGTTATTAGGGTGAATCCCATACTTCGTAAAGTAAAAATACAGGTTGTCATTTAAAAAAAAATCGATGACGTCATAACAACGTCGCAACATAAAGGTGGTTGTCGTGTATGTCCTATAATTAAAATCGCTATACTAACAGGTGGCGCAAAAGTAATCACCCTATCGAAAGATGCTCTCATTTTTGCAAATGGCGTCTTATGTCATTGCGACTTTGACATTTGTGAAGTAAAGAGAAGCAGAATACACGTAGACAAACCATGGAAGGCTATATTTCTCAAGAACGCGGAATAATTGTTGTGTCAATGTTTTTGACAAATAATTGGTCAGTAGTTTTGGCTCGACTCGAATTTCGTCGTCGATTTCTTGGTAGTGTAGGACCAATTGGGCAAACACTGTGGCGGTTAATCCCTTGCCTGGAGGAGACTGGCTCAACACGGGACAGTTGCAGACGTGGCTGGCTCCAGAGTATCCGTTCAGTCGATAATATCGCTCCTGTGGCTGCAGATGTCCTAGAGGACCCTCTAACGTCAACCAGACGACGGGCCACTCAATTGGGCATCAGTACACGATCTTTACAGGGAGTTTTGGTGAAACACTTGAACTTGAAGATGTTCCCGTACAAAGTGCAACCGCACACGCAGCACGAGCGACAGTGGATATTCTGAAGCAAGTTTTTCCCTGCCGCTTAATCTCTCGTTTTGGATATTTAAACTGTCCCTCAAGATGGCCCAATTTGACCGTTCCAGACTCTTTTCTTTGGGGTATTCTGAAGTCACGGGTCTATACGAACAAGACACAGATCTTGGCGGCCCTAAAGGAGAACATCTGACTAGAAGTAAAGAATTTATCACCAGAAATTTTGAGAAAAGTCATGGAAAATGCTGTGAAACGAGCCGGAATGTGCATCAACTCTGGCGGTGTCCACTTGACAGATATTATCTTAGCGACTTAATAGAAAACAATTAAACGTCTAAATAAACATAATCAACAAACGGAACAAATTCTTTTTATTTACACACGAAGTTACTGCCTTAGGAAATCGAGTGAGGACTTTTGCGCCACCTTGTATAACCCTTCAAGATTTTTGCATAAAAATTAATATTAACAAAGTTAATTAATTTATCCATTACTTTTGTTTCCACACTGTATACTCGTATGTTAAAATTCACCACCAATCCTGTAGTTTGTACTGTGCATGTATGTTGGGTGCGTAGATTGCATCTAGAACATTGAATTGAGTTAAAACTGCATTCAAGGAGTGCTATTTTCAAAAATGTTTGGAGCCATAGTTTTATGAAGAGCATTCTTCACATCTTCAAATGGACGAGAAGCAGCCAAAAGAAATTGGCCGTCATTTTTCAGTTTTCTTTATTCTTGAATATTATTTTATTTCTCAATTTGACCACTTAACAGGTTATATGTACCATCAATTTCTTTGGTATTTTCTAGCAATGTTCATATTTAGTTCAATTCTCAATGTAAATTTCTGCAGGTTCGGTAAGAGTATGGTTGGTCATTTAATATTATTTTGCACACCCAGTAGTCTGCTCTACAATGTGTATTATTATCGCCACCTTATATCATTTCCGTTATGTATTACGATATACGTAGAATCAATTATTTTTGTATTGTATTATCTCAGTAGCACCATATTAATATTAATCATAGTTGCCAAGGATTCGTTTGCTAAACTGGAAGTAAAAAGCTCGAAGTCGACGTCGTTTGAAGAGTAATTTATATCCAATCGTAGTGGTGTAGTGTGCATTTTTTCATTAGGTTATATTTACCTTGATACAGTAAAATATTTCTCCGTTTATCTTATCAAATAACGGAGTCATTGCTAGTGATTAAAAAGGTGCAATTTTGGATTGTCTGCGACCTTCATCATATCGGTCATAGTCACCCATTTTGTTTTAGCTTATCGCATCAATAGCAATTATTATTCTTATATTACTTTATGGGAGATACGGCCTATCAGACCAGCTCGCGGCCATTTCTTGTTTTTGTATATTTTGGTCCTTTTTCTGAAAAAATTATCTCGCTGGAAACTGCACGAGATGAACTGCGCTCTTCGGTTTACTTGAACTTTGCACCGCACGTAATCGAAAATTTAACTTTATGAAGTTTGCAGTGGGAGATTTCTCAACGTGATTTTACCTTTTGATTTTGCCGATAAAAGACAGCAAACGGTTACATACGTGGGGCACATTGTAATGTGAAACACGACTGTGTACAGAATACGTAATGAGAACTTATACATATTTACCGCGCTTCTTTGGTTTCTTATGGCACTGCGCTATTATCAAGGCAGCCTAGGAACTACAGATTTCATTAGCTTCTGGTTGCATATTGTACATTCCTCGCGCTTTGTATGTTGCAGTCGCTACTTGCATCATGCCAAGTGCGTGGACCTCCTTTTCTGGTCCTTTTGGTCGAGACTTGCTGCTCCTCCTTTTTCATCTTCAAGGCGCACCTTTTCTCTTGATGATAGTGGATCATTTTCATCATTCTAAAGTGACCAGAGTGGTTACTATAAATACTTACGGAAAATTACTAGTAGTTGGACATCTATCCTTTTAAAACTTAATTACAATGTGAAGATAGAAATACATATTCATAAATAGAAACACATATGCATATGCAAATTAAATATATCTTCCGGGAAAATAATCTGGGATATCTACATAAGACGCTACTAATATACATAGCCATTTAGTGTATGGAAAATTACAGCTTTTCTCTTATATAATATAAAAGCAATCGTACCGCAAACCTTCCAGATTTGAATTTTTATAAGTTGCTGCCTACAGGTTACTATCTATTCTAGCGATGGTTTTTGAAAATGTTTCCGTTATTAATTAGGATTTTACACCCAAATATTGATCCTTTTGATTGTTTTTTTTTGTTTCTAATAAGTTCGAAACAAATCCGCATTTTTCCAACAGGGACTGTCATAAGTTGAAGATTGGAAATATATTTTCGTAGACATACTCCATAGACTTGCTAACAAATTGCGTTATTTCTGTGATAATGGGCACGAGGCAGAGTCTCGCTGCGCCAGTTCAGTCATCATTCATCTAATTGCTCTCGACCTTGCAGATGTGGATTTTTAAACTGAATCAATATGTTGGTTTCACCTCTAATGTGGTACCATACCCCATATCGTCGCCGCCAATGGGTACGTTCATTAACCATTGTTACCGTCTTCAAGGTGAAGTTGGACATACATACTTCTTTCTATCTTATGTTCAGTTGCGTTGTTACGCCATAACAATCGTAAGTATTTGCAGAAACCAACTGCATTTCTTGCAAATCGCAGCAGCAGGACTTGTTGACTAGGGCTTTTCATTATTAGTTGTCGCTCTCACGGAAATGCTGAGTTGGAAAGCTTACGATGTTTTGAATTGCAGAAAATCAGTTTGCCTAGGACACAGTTTCTTACAAAGGTTGGCACTTTTTAAAAACCTGAATTAGCAAAATTGTCGCTCGTTTGTTTTTACAAGGTAAATTACTTTGGCCAATAATAGGGATATAAATAGAAATCGCTCGTTTTTAATTTTTCCGGTTTTAATATTCGTTCCGTGGATGGACGAGTTGGTGATGCAACACTTACAGATTTTGGCCAGCCCGCGCGAACATAAAAAAATGCCGCGGGTTTTCCTTTTTCGTAAATTCGCTCGCACGAAAACCACGATACAAGCATTATTCTATTGATTTATTAATCAAGTTATAGCTGCGCAGGTATCGTTATTGCACTATGCTATGAATACTAATTTTGAACCTTATGTCACTTCATTATCTTGCGCGCTTATCCAATTTGGTTTTACTTTCCATCGGAAGCTCGCTGGAACTCCATGTAATGTCGCTTTTAGTGCCTTCTGGTGTTCGCAACGGCTGCTCAAGATGTGCATTTGTTCGAAGAATTTCATAGTTTTTAGCTTTTCGTATCGTCTTTTTTACCGCGATGCAGCACTCCGGGAAAATTTTACGATTTCGCTAAGTGGCGCTAGTGCTTAACGCCGTTATTATGGCTGTATTGGCGAAATACAAAAGGCCAACGGTGGGTTTTTAATGCGCCACTTAAATATTTATGTACTACATACTCACATTTCACTTCGCTTAAACTTTTCCACCTAAAAATGCAAATTCTAAGATTGCCTATACGGGTATATAAGCTGGTCATGCTGAACATATTTTTTTATTGAAGTAATGTCAAGCTGATGTAATGTATATTAATATGCAGAAGACATTGATCAAATAGAATGGGACTGAAGAGTGATTTTTTTAGAAACCATGAAGCCAGAAGTTGACTTGTAGCTTAGCAATGAAGTAGGTCTGCGAAGTATTTTTTTAGAACGTAGTAAGGAAGACACGTGTACAGGTATCGTACCATAGTGTTCAATGTTTATGCGATTGTTACTATTAGTACCAAGCGTTTGATGTATTTTCAAGTAGCGGTAACTAGCACTATTGTAAGGCAAATCTTGTGAGTGAAACTACTTGATACCTTTGTACAAATGTGTTTGGCTTTCGTATCCATATTTCAACAGAAAGAAGTTTAGAACGTTGAAAGACAAAAAGGGTATGAGAAGAAGGTTGGCATTCACCTACTGTGATTATAAAATGTCATGGGTTAAGAAAAAATCCCCTGTTATGTCAATACTAGCATCAGAAATATTCTTCAGTGGCTCCCGCCGCTCCTCCCCTTTCCACACATTTTTTAAATGTGATAGTTCGTTCTCACGATATTATCTTCGAATCACGTATATGAGTTTTTGAAGCGATATAGGTGCATCGTACGGTAGTTTTTAAATAAGGCAAATGGAACAGTGCAAGAGTAAACTGTGGCGTACGTGGATCCCCTCATATGGCTAAAACTTCAACAATGGTAAATTTACGCTCAACCCTGCAACATTCAACTAAAGCCATTCGCGAAGCTGTAGTGCTCACAGTGCTTATTGTTCCTGGCACTCGGAAAACTTGCCCCGCTACTACAGTTGTGTAGTGAAACTGGAAACCAACTCGAGGTGGTGCAGCCACACATTCAGTTTACACAGTGCAAGGTGATTGATAGCTGATAACCAACTTCTCAGAGAATATGGTATGGTTATTATTCACAAATTTTAATGATTATTTTTACACTTAATCTATGTGAATAGGTGGTGGCAAATTGATTTTCGAATCTGAATGGGGGAGTTTTCAAAGAACTATTTTGATTGGGTCTTTGCTATTGCATATTCATCCCCTTGCCCGGATTAGATTATAATTAAATCGTCAACATTGAGCTAGAAAGTATTCCAATTTTTTCCAACAAATGATATGAAAATAAGTCCAATAATAATCGAAATGGGCGATTAAAAACTGTGACATTGGCGAAATTCGCTGAAATACCTGATTAGGGCAATCAAATTTTGATTGAGTTGGACGTGGAGTGCTGTGTCTAAATGGAAGGCCAACGAGAAGTACCTTATCTCCAAGGATTAACGGCCAGTAGTGACTTATTTTTGGTATTTATATAAACGATTCAGGGTCTTTTATAGTTGGGAAAATTGGCGAAATCGAAGTTAAACAATATAAGCAATTCGGGAGTAATAAGTGACGTTTTATTGGGAATCAATCGCCTTTACTCGTCGAAATCCCGCAATCACGTGCAGTAGTGATTGGCATTTTAATTCAGACACATGCTAATTTTCATTGCTACTTGCGCGTTGGTAGATTATGGAGAACATAAAAGATAAGTCGTAAAGAGTGCCCTTGCTGTCTGTCGTAACTCCGCTATAACTGCGAACACATTGCTATAGATGCAGTACATGCCCGTGCATCTTGATGACACATGGTGGCAAAATATTAGGTTATTTTGTATTGAAGAGCAACACGGATAGCATTGTGTTACCTTTTGAATACTACTGGCTCAAATGTAAGTAATCTGGCAGGGGTTCCGCCATTTAGAAAGGGGTTGTTTGTTTCTTTAGGAAAAGGCAGTTGTTTTTCCTCGAGTAAGCGAAAATACAATATTAGATTCGTACGTGCACAAAGAATGCAATTTTACTTTTAACCTAGCAGAACTAATAACGTTTAATAAACGCATCTCAGTTGCTGTAGTGGGTTGGATCCATGTTCCTTGAGATGAACTCAAAACCAGAATTATTTTTACCGAACAATTGGTTAATATTAATTTCTGGATAACATAAAATTATCAAGTGCCGTGTTGACCTCAAATTCAAATAAAATAAAACGCTTATTCTAAAACGAAGTTAGGAAGTGGTGAATATATATTCTCGCTATTTTGGACAAAAGAAACTTCTGACAGTGATATACGACTTTTTTAGAAGTTTCGTTTTATTACTGCGGGAGGGTTTTTAAAATTGTGACAATCTTCGTTGGGTGCCATTGCTATGTGTCGATTTTTTCATTCGTGACTTAGTGTACAAAAGGTGCACAATTATTTTAATTAATTCTCGAGTAAGTAATGAAGTTACTCAAACCTTCTCGTGGTCACGTTGTGAGCATCATTTTTTGGCAAGCTCCTCACCGCACCACGAAAAATATTGACCGTTCCCGTCAGAATTATTTTCAACTAGCAGTAGTATTTCCAAGATTTAACTGTGGCAATAATGTACGAACGGGAAAGCTTTGTTGCTGTTAATATTTTAGCGAATTTCTGAAAACCTACTTTCGCCTCCTGAATATGCCGAGTTGTATCAAATGGAGCAATTCACATGAGCGTTCTGAAAAAGCTTAAAAGGGTTCACGTGTGTTGAAAACGGCCGAGTTGAGCGAGTTAGCAGCAAAGAGAAAACTACTACATTTTGCGCAGTGAATACTAAATGCCTAAAAGCTTTATTATACTTGTATGCCCACATATGGGTCTTCTAATCGAGAATTGTGCCATGCTTATCTCGAAGCTTCAATTGCTTGTGCATTTGTGTCCATGCTCCTGAGTGAACGCAAATGCATTTTCAGTTTTGGTTGAAATTGTGGTGTAATTGACATATTAAACACATTGTTTACAGCATACAAGCCGAATATTTAGGATTTTCATTTTATATACAGCGGCACCCTTTCGGAACGGATAAAAATGAGTCAACTTAGGAAGGTTTGCTTATAGTTCGATACTAAATAAACTACACAAATACAATAAGATATGCAGTTTTAAAACGGGTAGTCTAAACAATATAGATAGATAAGGGGGTTGTGTTTGAAATGTTTTGACACTTGACACTTAACCATTGCAGCTTCATAATATCAAGTAGTCAAGTACCACGCTTGACATTCACCACATGAACCATTGCAGCTTCATATCAAGTACCACGCTTGACGTTCACCACATGTTTGGAATGCGGTTAACATACAGGGGTAGAAATAAATACTTAAGATCAGCGCTCATGGTCAGGGTAGCCAGGTAGTAGGTGGTCAACATACAAGATAAAAATACATGCAAAATTATAGGAATTTGGCTAGGACTGATGAAAATTGGTTATCTTAATTAGATGGTCGACTTACAAGGGTGGGCAACTTCACTGTATATCAAAAAGTTTGTTTAAAACCATACTATCTTAAACAAAACAGAGGAGTTTAAAAAACAAAATTATAACCAAAATGTGGCAAAGCTTTTTTCACAGCAAAATTCAAATGTGCTGGGTATAATCACATGCATAATATGTCATGGAAATATAATCATCATACTCGAAGAAAAGTGCCAGGTATGTATACATTTTTTGAAAATGTTACCTTAACTAATTGTCCATAATTATGTTCGTCCCTATATGTTGTAGTTATTTAAATTGTTGCGATAGTTTGCTGATGACACACGGTACTATTTTATTTAATCCACAACTACCCAAAATTAGAGTTTAATAAATTATGTATTTAAAATTACCAATCCTATTAACTAAGCAAGTTTTGTTACGCAACTGTAGAATACAGAAACATAGTAACACCTCCAGTCAGTTAGATCTGTGGTCGCCAAAGTGGGATACGCGTACCCCAGGGGATACTCTCAGTAACGGAAATAAAGACCTATAAATATTTTGTGTATTTTTAAACATAATTTTATAGAATTTTGGTGATTTGTACAGACCCAAAGGGTCTTAGCTACCTACTTGGATTGTTTCCACCTCTGCACACCAGTCTACTATGATTAATTAAAAACGCCTTATTGTTCTACTGCTATCAATTTCGCCAGTGTTTAGCGGTCGAAATCTCCCACTTTTTTATACTAGTACCGTTTACTTTTGGGTAGTAATAACCATAGCAGAAAAATTATGTATATAACCAAGGGCGTAGCCAGGGATGGGCAGGGGTGGGCGCTTGCCCACCCCTAAAAATTTATTAAAGCAAAAAGCAATTGCTTTGTAAAGTTCATGTGAACAATACGATATGAATGCCGCAAACGCTCAAAAGTGTCCGTAGTACGTGGTTTACTGACATTTGCCCACGATCAGGCGTTTTTGGAATAATCTGGATGCAAACGAAAATGCGCACCAAATTTAATTTTTGTGTATATTAAGTAATTAAATTAAAGCTATAAGATTACGTTATTTAATTTCAAAAATGTGTATTATTATAAATGCCAGTTCTAGTAGTTGGTAATTGTTTTTAGTGACCCAGAAAAGAAAAGTTCAAAAAAAGATAGCGCTAAAAGTGAAAGTGAGGAAGAAAAAAACAAACACTCTCTGTCTTGTTATTATAGCGAAATACTCTGCATTGCTAAAACCTGTGTCAAATGCTTTACAATCAAAATGCATTGACATGTTACAGTGCAAAAAGTATCATATAAAAAGAAGACTAGCTGTAGTTAAAAAACCATAGAAAAACTGCAAACGCCATCATCCAAGAAATTTTATCTAGCGCTAACAATTGCTGAAGGCATTGGTGTAGACTTGCAGGACGTCAACAACACTGGTCAAATCCTCCAGTGGCCACTCCTGCTGAATTTTGGAAAACGTCGCTGCTAATCGTATACTTGGATTCTTTAATAACTTCCTTGGAACAGCGGTTTTCCGGCTTTTTCACTATTAGCACTACATCCTTCTACTATGTTAGACATGACATTTGAACATTTTTAAAAAGGGCACAAAGCTTTTTAGATTTTTATAATTTAAGTAGTGTTAACAATGAAGTGGAATTATGGTACAATCTCTGGAAGGAAAAAACCTCAGAAAAGAAGAACTAAAAGAGTTAGAACTAATAGGCGTGGTGTAAGAAACTGAGACTTTCTTTCCTGATTTAAAACATGCCTTACACGTTTCATTGGCACAACCATGTACAACAAGCACCATTCAAAGGTCTTTCAGTAAACTACATAGAGTAAAAACCTGGTTACGGTCAACAATAACGGAATACCGTCTTAGTGGACTGTGCATGCTGAGTGTACGCCATAAAATGGTGCTAGAAAAAAAGAAGGAGCTAGAAGATGAAACTTCAGAAGATTTGCATCAGATTCGCGAAAAATACTGTTACTTTAAGTAATATTTTTTCCATTTGTACAAAATAAAATGAAATAGTAATAACAATAATAATTGTGTGTATAAATGTTTGCCCACCCCTAAATGGAACCCTGGCTACGCCCTTGTATATAACTCGAAAGCGAACTTTTAGACTCGCCGTATTTATGTGCCTCGCTCGCTTGGTCATAAATTGCGGCTCGTTCATAAAAGTCCTAAATTTCGTGCTTGTAATATAAACATCTATTTTACGTAGAAGCAATAATAATCGAAATATGGTCAAAACAAAACGACAAAACAAAATTGCCGTGCATTTTTAGGTTTTCAAAAAGTTTTTTAAGTTATAATGTAATTTTTCTGTTTTTATTAGGGTGATTGCTGTTTCTAAAAATGTACAAAAAATAAAATCATTGGCACTTAACATTCAATAGTAAAATAATTAAGTTTTGCCTTAAAATAAAACTTATAGTTCAATTTCAGATTCCTGTTCATGGCTCTGTGACCGGATTTAGTTGCTTTGCATCTTTTAGTTTTGAAAAACTGCCATTTGAACTTCGAGCAATCTTTTGCGAATAGTTTTATACTTTTTTAAGAGTTATTTATGTATCAAGGGCGGAAAACGGACGTTTTTTGGCCCACGGCGTGACACGACAAGGGCCAAACACGCTGGTTACGCCTGAGGTGCATACAAAACTTTATGTACGATCGAAATTTAATTTAAAAAGAAAAACCGGATTATATACATAATATCGTTGCTATTAAAAACAGGGGAATTCTTACAGTTATTTTAGCTAAATGGTGCCTTTGTAACAATGGTTTTTATAAGTACGTGTTTATAAAAAATAACTAGATTTTTATCGCCCGCTGACCTCATTCATTTCAGTGGAAAAAAACGAATTTTATCGCCCGAGGGCCAAAAAGAATCGTTTCGATCTTGAAAATGAGGTACATAAAATGTTTAATAACATGGTTTCGTATTTGAAAAATATTGAGGGTGTTGGCGAATATTTTCAAATCGAATTTTTATCTTAATTTTTTAAATAAGAATTTAGGTGCTAACGATATATTTTTTTACAATTTTTAAAGGAGAATTTCGCTTAATAAATACTCAAAATCGCTCGAGAATAGTGCTTCGGTTCCACGAGACTGGTCTCGGTCTCGACTCGTAAATCGAGACGAGACCGAGAACGAGACTTGTTAAAAATTTTCGAGACCGAGACCGAGACTTGAGCGGTCTCGGTCTCGTCGAGAGTCTCGATTTTTTTAAACATTTTATTCTTTAAAAAATTACTTATTCTAAGTTATACGGAAAAAGGCAGTTATGTGTACTATTTGCATACCGAGGGCAAGTATTCGCAGACGCGAGAAATACATTAAAAATGCTGCACTGACTTGATTTAAAAATCGAATTGGGAGAAGTACCGACTAATGAATCACCTCATTCGCACACAATATGTTCTATTTTAAGATTTGCGATTAGTAGAACGTCATCTACATCGGTATACGAAGCAAGGTCGAATGTTGTAACATCAAATTTTACTTTGCATATTAAAATTTGTTAAAACTCTCGTCCATACCGAGACCGAGACCTAGACCTACAAAATTTTTCGAGACCGAGCCCGAGACTGAGACTTGGCATTTGAACCGAGATCGAGATCGAGATCGAGATCGAGACCACTATAGGTCTCGACTCGTCGAGACCGAGACTACCCCAGTCTCGGTCTCGTCTCGACGAGACGAAGCACTACTCGAGAACGTTACGAACAAAAAATGTTTTGTTTTTACTCCACAAAATTGTTAAATTAGGATTTACATAATTTTTTCCATATTGCGATTACTACTTCTAACAATTTTTCTCTTCCATCTTTTTGCAACAAAAATTCGTATCCAGGTTTTTGTGCAAGCTAAACAAGATTTTGAATGCTAACTAGTGTAGTTTCGGAAAATTGGCATTTTGAATAGCTCATCGTAGGCGGATATACAAAGTTGAAAATAATCCAAATGTGTAGCTTAAATCCACTTAGGGGTATGTATAAGCCACCGGTTTCAAATCATTATGCTTAGAAATAAAAAAGATACATATCTAGATATCATGTGAAAGAAGTACGCTCTGTTAATTTTGTCTCGAGAGTACACGATCAAAAAAGTTTGAAGACCACTGAGTTAGACCATCAACTCAAATAGGCAATGGAAAAATCAATTCATTTATTCAAAGGATTTTTTTTCAGTTCAAGTTGCTTCGGGGTTTCAACTACTAGATTTAAACGGGCAACGACGTAACGTTCTAGAAAATCTCCAACCGATTAGAGGTTACTACTCAAATAAAATTTATTGCAAATTTTATGCAATCATACGACGCCGTCCTTGTGCCAGTCGTAAGTTTATATTTAGCTATTGTTCGCCATTTCTCTTCGGCCTTACATTTTCCTAATTTTCACGTGTTTCCGCGCTTGTTTAATGTACTTTGACGAAATTGTGCTTCAAAACTTACGTTATCATCGGAAAGGTCAAGAACGTTACTAACGAGGATGACGTTAGCTAGGCTATCGCATCTGCTAGTCTTTCGACGAAGTTAGTCCCGTAAAATATATACGCCAAATTTTTAGTTTGAATACACTAGAAAATTATATAGATTAAGGTAATACTATTCACCATTAACATACAATTCAGTTTTGAATTGAAAATAGATTCAAGTGTAGGTACTGCTTGGCCTACGTAAGTTTGGTCCAGATGCTTACCACAACTAGAGTGCCTGCAGTACCTATGTTCATCATTAAAACAGTTCTCTAGAATAGTTCGTGTATAAAATCCTACATTTTAGATTGAATTGTGTAACTTATTAACGTTAATACAGTAAAAATGTGTTATTGGCACAAATATCGCGACTTCATAACATTTCCGGGGCTGAGAACTGCTGTTCTGGAACATTGGACAGGTTCGGCGTCTCCGTTTTTTAATATGTTGCGGTTTGAGTTGCCCCCAGGTAATGAATGAGGTGCACAACAAGCATTTCATTAACAATTCTTGGTAATTTTTCTTCGAAATGGCCATAGAGCACAACCTGCCTCGTATTGTCATTTTTGTTATGTGAAAAGCGATTGCATAAGGTTTGTTATATAGATAGGACATGGTGATTGACTAGACGAAGTTGTTGATAGCGATAGTCGTGATAAAGGTCAACTGGTTAACCTAAACAACAGAAATTGCGTTTTGTTCCTGCGCTTAGTATCATTTTTGGCGTAACAGTAGCACGTACGCACAGGTGATACGTGCTATTTAGCACGCGCGGCCCTCCCCCCACTCTTAAATTTTGAGTTGCATTTTGAAAAGTTTTTACTGGTTTTTGTACGTGTACGATATGTATAATTTTGATCTGTGAGACAGAGAACAATGATGGAATAAACCAGTTGGCAATGATTTTTGTGATTGGCATGAAACTACTAATTAAATTTTAGTAAATTGCTCATCGTATTATTTTAAGTGGTTGTGTAAAAGGATCAAGTTGAATTAGTAATCAATATATGTATTGTATAAATTTAATACCTTCAAACTTGATAATGACGATGATAAATGTGCCAATCTGACGTAACAATATTTGAATCGGCTTAATAAGCGATAGTTCAGGTCATTTCGAACGGGATGTAATTATTGCCTGTTATTAGTGTATCGAGTAAATCTTATTTTAGTAAACAAAACGCCGGATTGAAAATATAAGCGAAAACCGGAAACATTTACAAGGTAATAAAGCGATTTTCTTTCGCCGTACCACGGTAGAAACACTCGATTTATATGCACCGGATATGAAACGAAATAGGGTAAACAGCTTCTAAATTAAAGTAATTTATGTGTTTCTATCGTGTTTATTTAATGCATATTGCTAAATTATTGTCTGCTGTAAAGCTTTTTATGAATTGATTAGTTAAAACGATAGCTAGCTTTATTTTAACTATTAGACGGTACTATGGTACAATTTTATAATCTACCATGTTGCGGAATGTTAGTACTTTGCAGTTTTAACAAAATAAAACTACGTTTGTTTTCTGGCTGTAGTAAGAAGGTAAATATCAGTAAAACTGTAAAGCCTTCTACGGGCGCAAACGCTCTCTGTAAACGGGCTTAGTGTTTGTGTTATTTGCACTAGCAGAAAATCTCGGGCTTTAAGGAATAAATATTGTACGGAGTAGAAGGTCAAATGCTCTGGATAGAGGGAGTGAATAAGGAAGTTTGGGATTAAGATATTAAGAGGCAAATGCGATCTGAACGTGCACTTTATCCGATAAACCTTCCAAATATGCACCACTGCATCAATAACTCGTATAGTTTGCAACGCTATTTTCTTATCTCGAATTAGAGAATTACACGTATAATCACAATTTGTCAACGCTGTAGCATTGTACGCATTCTTCCAGTTTTTCCCAAATTATTTGATTTTGTTATGTTCTTTACCATAGCTACAATATACCTTTTTCTCACATTAAGTTTTCAAAGGGCACGTTCTTTCGTTCCCTGCATAAAGCAAGCAAATGTCGTAGCGTTTTTTGTTGTCACGTTTCGCTCCAAACTAAGCAAAGAAAAATGTTCGACCCTGCGTCTAAAAACGTACATGTGACACACACTAACAAACTTCGTTAAACTGGAATACAAAGTATCTTTTTAACATAACATTAACAGGAGAATATCTTAATTACTAAGAAGCATGAGCGACACTATCCTATGTTTATTTGTCTAAGCCATGCTTAGCGATATGCATGAATGACAATGCTCGTCGAATATGACCTATACGGACGGCGAACGCATCTTGGATACACTTCAATATCGAAGCTATGCCGCCTGTTGGTTCCATTAAATTTCCAAAAACGCGCCAGAATAGAAAATTTATTAATTCAGAAGGTGGTTGATATAGTCGAAATAGACACACGTCGCATACGGCGATCAACACCGGAGTAGGTGTGACATCATAATTGCTAAATCTAGTAAATTATCGAAAAAAATATTTTGTGTCACTAAGCAAACTCTTCAGAAGAAATAAATTAGCCTCTAGTAGCCTAAATCTCTGTGAATACTAGTACTATGTATATCAATTAAATCTATTTTATAGGCTGGATTCCTATAATCACTGCTAACACAGAAGATGAATTATAAATTGAATATAATAGCAGAGAAATATAAACTCCTAACATCGAAAACCAAGAAAATTGAATTTAAAGAAATGGAACCAGCCAAAACCAAAATGGTAATCAATAACCTAACCCTAGAACAGGTCTTCCATTCTTAACCCTTAAGTAGGCACCCAATCTACTTTATTAAGAATAATATTCAAATTAACCATAATTAGAAGATATTTAAGAAAGTGTTTTAATACAATAAATAAATATAAAACTAAGAAAATAACCTGAAACGTATGTATATAACTAGCAGAAGTGTTAATTCTGGGCATCTTCGTATTCCTGGATATAAGTGCAAATTTTGCAATTGTATTTTATGGTTAAAATGGATAAAATCTTCGAAATTCAAATAATGCAATGTGAAAAGAAAAATACCCCGGTTCCCAATCGTTTAGAAAGAACAGAAGTAATCAACTCACTAACTACGCTACGATGCCCACCCAATATAAGTGAGTTGGTAAGAATGATGCTAGAAGAGACTCAAGTCAAACGGACAACTAACCGATGAATTCCAGACTAGTATTGGTCTAAAACAAACAGACCCACCGCCAACAACCTTGTTGAACCTGGTTTTAGAAGTGGTCGATGGTTATCAGAAAAGTACAAATAAAAAGAGAAGGGAATATCTTCAGTTACTCGCACCCATGCCTTGCTTACGCTGATGGCATTGCGATAGCGACCCGAATAGGAGAAGAGCTCAAAGGAAATTAATAGAAGCCAAGAAAGTTGGAGCACAAACAAATTTTAAAAAACAGTATATAGTCATAAGAAAGATACCACAGCGACAAAGAGATAGTTTAGAAATAACACTGTGAGAGAACACAAATCTGTCCGTTGTATAGAGGTGTCCGTTAAGAGAGAAGTTGTAAGGGCAGGCTGTAAAAGTCTATTTATATAAAACAGTCGTTAGACCTATAGAGTGAGCTATGCAAATGAAAAAGTGGGTCTTAAGAAACGAATACATGTGATAAATTGAGGTCTGCAAAGGGAAGGTGCTGAGAGCGATATATGGAGTCAAGAAGGATGCCGATGTATGGAGGTGGCGAACCAACATTGAACTAGAAGAACAATACAAAGAATCCGCTTTAGTGGATGGCTATTATCGAGTAGAAGCGAATAAAATTGCTGGGGCACTTAGCAAGGATGTCAGAAAATAAATACGAGGAAATGCTAGTAGAAGAAGCACAAGGTCCCAGTCGCAGAGGAAAATCGAAGAAAATCTAGCTGAAATGTGTTGCAGAAAACCTTCAAGAATTAAATGTGACCAATTGTATGAACCTAACAAGAAACAGAGGGCAATAAAGAGAAGTGGGAAAGTCATGGGCATCAAAAATCTGCAGGTCTAATCAATCTACGTATACATACACATTTTGTGTGCGTTTTGTATGCATATATCCTAGATTGTTTCTTTTCAGTCCAAAAATCAGTGTCATTCATGTACTATTCGGACTCTTGTCACGATCGTTTTCCTAATTCTTCATCGGTTGAAGCATATGACATTTTTTGAATTCTATAGAACTAGAACAACTGCACTACCTCTGACACGACGCTGCAACTACAACTACTCTAATTGTGACCGCATAGGCGTTCAATTAACGTCTCCTATCACTACAAGAATAGTTAAGGCTACGTAAAATCGCTAAGCTCTGGATGGTGGAGTTAAAATTTCCCACAGCTTTAATTTCAACCGATGCACTCTGTGCACCCATGTGAATACTTGTGGGTTAAATATCTGGTCTGCGACTGTCACGACATTGAGAATACGGCTTAGCATCTTCCAGTCAACGTGTGGCGTTCGAAAAGCAGGACAAGAAGAGAAACAGAGTTCTCGTATATTATATAAAATAATGGGAAATTACTACATGAATGTGAAACATGCACCATGACAACGAAAAAGAGATAAATAATACAAGCATCCGAAAATTTCGATCACTCGTGGAGGGATTCATTATAAATTATCCACTCCTTATCATCGTTTTTATTGCCTATAGAAAAAAAGTTTTAAATAGAAGTTGTGTGGTTATGACTGAATTTTGTTAAAATGCTATCAAAACTACAGTAGCGTGTAGATTTCAGGGGATCCGTTGTATATTATTAAATTTTTGGAATGATCTTCTGATTTCAAAAATATACCATATGTTACCCCGACCTTATACCGTTTTTGAGTTATTAAACGTCGAATATCTTATTTTGTATATAACAAGTAAATATTTGAACTTGTTCTTCCTCGCTGTAAACCATTTTGATTATTTCATTAAAGAAATGTCACTTATCAAACATAATAGTTGTAATTTTCATAGCTTGCTTTAATAATGTTAACTTTTTCATATTTACAGTAACTAGTTTAACTAAGATATTCGACGTTTAATAACTCAAAAACGGTGTAAGGTATGGGTAACATATGGTATATTTTTCAAATCAGGAAAAAAAGATCATTCCAAAAATTTTATAATATACAGGGTATCCCATTAAAAAAATTATGTTTTTGTATCCCCACGCTACTGTACTTTTGATAGCATTTTAACAAAATTCAGTCATAACCACACAACTTTTATTAAAAGCTTTTTTTCTATAGGCAGTAATAACGATGATAAGGGGTGGGTAATTTATAATGAATAACCCTGTACAAGAGATGAGATAATTAACTGTAGGTGACTGCACTGCAGGGCAGGATAAGTGAACAGAGACAAAAATGGGAATGGTTTTTCAAATTGATGAAACAAGAATCCCGATACAAATTTTACATTAGAAACCTCTTAGGAAGAATAATTGGAGTAGGCAGATCAAGGAAAAGGTGGCGTCTGGAGTCTGGACAGACCAGAAGCGACTATGATGATCTGAAGAACAATGACGAAGAACGAGCGGAGCGATTCCTATCGCCAAGCGAATTCCGTCTAGTGAAGAAATTTCCTCCGTATGAGAAAATATCTACACGTGTTACGTAAAAACCGGTCACTAGCAGTCGAGTATTATTAGCGTACACGTACTGTCCAATAAATGGTTGGCGGAGGCACCGCCAAGCACTATGATCGCGTCTATGCAAATAGGAAGATGGCTGGAATGATGATCGACCATCCATTGGCTACCGATGCTGAGAATCCGGTTCTAAGGACCGGGCGGCTGCTAATTTTCAGGTTCCTAATGTTTAGTGACTGCTTTTCGTCACTCGGTCAGGTATCTATAATAATAAATTTGGACGTTTTCCGGTTTGCGAGATGTCACACAGCGGCGCCTCCATATCCGAAATCGCTTATAACTGGCATTTTTGCTGGTTCGATTTAAAAATAAGACGAACGTTTCCATTGAGCCGGTCGTCCATGGCGACCCATCTGCAGTTGGAAAATTTAATACCCGTTGAAATTTGTCACCGAGAGAAACTGGCGCTATCGCGTTACCTAATTTCGGAAGATCGAATTTAAAACCTTTTCCTAGCGTGATCAAATGAATTCCTCTGACGTAAAAGATTTTGGTGGGTAGAAAGTCTTGGCCTTGGGCAGAACATTTGCCGATAATTTACAGCAGCTCGAGGATTGTTTAGTTTTGAGCGCTTCTATTCTAAACTCGCCTGCTAATTACGAGCGGTCTCAGTACCAGACCGACCTTATTAGTTGTTTTATTATGTGCATATATTACTCTGTTCTGGAATGATGGAGCGATTGTAGCCATTTCCGATTGGATCTTGATTTGCAAATAGGTTGTAGATACAAATTGATTCATGTTGGTTTGAGCGCAGAGCAAACGATTTATGCCAGTGCGAATCAGTAACGGCTCGTGAATTTCACCGACGGAACAGTTTCGTTTCAAATTTGATTTGTACACGTTCGCTAATTGCGTTAAACAGCTTGATTTCTATTCGTTACGTACCCTCGGCCAAATACATATAAAATTGACACACTTAAATTTAAATAAAAGTGCACCTGGTATGTCTTCCTATAGCAGACTTTTACTCGTGAGCCGCATGCGACCCATTCTTCGCGTCTTAATTAAAATCGGAGGCTTCAGCTTGAGTATTCCTATAATATAGAGTAAATGTATATACAGTTAACACAGCAGAAGCTCAGATGTGAACAAAATAAAACAAGCTGTGTTAGGTGGTTTCAATTGTTTGTAGTGTAAACTGTATGGAATATATGGTAAAAACACCTCTGAATAAGTGACACCTCTCGGCAACGTATAGTATCAGATTCCTTATGGGCGGCCGTTACGGAGAGGTTCAGTATATATGCGAAAACATCCAGCAAAACCTGTGAATAACGAGCAAGATTAAAAGTCAAACTTGACAGTTCACCTGAATGAATACAATACGTCACCTAGTTCACATATTTTCACAATTTCAGAACAAATGTACACTTGTCTGCACGTACACCGATGAATCACAAAACTTATCAGGTTTGCTGTTGATAAGCAAAGTTTTGACCGTGGGTACATCATGAAATTGTAAAATTTAAACAACCTGCTTCAAAATTACTTTCTTCTCTGCAAATATGCAGTGGGTAGTATGAAATTATCGGTTGTGCTACACTCGATTATACACAGGTTAAGATCATGTCTTAAAAAGGAAATGCTGATCTTCAAATCAAAAATTTTATGTGGCTGCTGGTGGAAAAAAATGCATTCGGCATTTAGCTGTCAAATTTAATATAAATGAGATTTTTAAACAAAACGACAACAGTAATTCCATAAGAAAAGGATACACAAATTGTCTTTAATTTTGAATATAGCATTTTCAGTAACAGTACTTTTGAAGCCAATGGCGGCTCGTGATAATTGTATTTGGGGGCATCTTATTTTTTAACATTCCGGCGATGTTTAATCCGAAATAAAACATATGCACAGAACAAAAATTAGTCAAACGCAACACAAAATGTACTGTTGCTACAAAAAAAAAACGATGACAAGGTTTGTTAGCATTGTGAATTTGCAACTGCGATGTGAATAAACTGAAAATTACATATATCAAAACGTTACTATCAGTTATGCTTAGAGTAAGTCTAGTTTCAAAAGGTAGGATCATTTCTTGCTTAGCAAACTGTATAACTATCGGAAAAATGCACATTTATTTCGTTTTATAATTATTGTTTTATATTGTAGCTTTTGCTATTAAAATTTGATATGACATGACGGGTTTGAATTAATTACGCGACAGTGAAGGTCATTTAATCAACTAAAATAATAAAAATTCACGACTAATGGATCTAAAAGCTATCCTAGTTTTTTGTAGCAATAGTACAGAAGTGTTAAAAAACGAAACACGATAATTTATTTAATAATGGTAAAAACGGAGCTTGCATCACATCCACAAATCCATTTGTTCTTCTCATTAAAAATGTCTTCAGAAAATAGGGAGTTCCAACTTTATTTTGCAGGTTGAAATTTTATTTAACCATTTCAGCGAATAGTAGGCTTTTAAAAGTAATGTTGAGCATACTTATGCCAGTTATACAATTTCCTCATCCGTGGAACGTATCAAATCTGTAAATGCCCGACTTCACTTCTCACGTTCTGCAAGCAGATAAGAACTAATTTATTATGAAAACAGTGCTCGGAGCTCCAGTACATTCATTTTCAATGTCTAAGATTACAACAAATTTGCTTATAGAAAGCTACCTTAACCTTAACCCTCGGATGGCATTACATTTCGGGAGCACCGTTTGTAAATAAGTCCGCCAGTTTACTATCGAATCGCCCGCTTCAGCTGCCAGACGCTCTGGGCATTAATACGTATCTCCTGGATGTGTTTTTTACTTGTTTTAAACGGTATCGAATATCTGCCTCTGGATCTCATTACTTAAACCTTGATATTTTATAACGGTAGGGTAGATGATAAACTAAATTTTCAATTGTAGAATAGTTATTTTTTTCTAATGCCATACATGGTGTTGAAGGCTGGGAGGCTAGCACCCCTGCGCCCCCAAGAAGCAGCCGCCGCTGTTTGAAGCTATAATAGTCGTTTCGTGACATGGTGCTTACAAACATCTTTGAATGATTTTTAAAAATCAAATTGAATCACACAACAATGGCTTCTGTATTATTTTTTTTTTGTTTTCGTGTGCTTCTATATGTGAATTAGTATGTATATATGTAAAAATGTGTACAAAAAGTAGGTACTTCTATTTCTGTTATGTACGTCTGTTATTAATCTAGCTCTATTTTTACTACTATTTTTACCAATTACTGCAATTTACTAAACTTGGCAACTTGTGGGTATGTAATAGTAAATCTTCTTTTTACACATTCACTTCCATACTCTGGACAATGTTTAACGGACACTAAACGTATTCCCGTCGCAGTCTGATATACAGAGGTGTCACGGTTTTTATTAGATTTTATTAAATAACGAATAACGATACAATCTTGTATCACTATCCTCGGTGCCATTTACAGTTTTATTTTCATGTTAGTGGTAACTTCGAGTTTGAATTATGTACAAGTATGATCAAAAATTATGTTCATCTGGTGTGGCTATGGAATAGTTCGTAATTTATGAATGCAACTATACGTCCCTTGAATATAAACTGTCGAGTTTGACATTTAAGTATAAACGTAGTTGCATTCATAAATGAGGAACTATTCCATAGCCATACTAGATGAAAATAATTTTTGATCATACTATACTGTGATGCGATAAAAAACTGGTTATTCTGGACAAAGATTAATTTTTTCACTTTTTTCCAGTCGAATATGTCTCTCAACTAAGGAATTACATCACTTTCGCGTTTTTTTTCATATTTTTAAAAATAAATTTGGTAGTGCTACAAATTTGAAACGATTGTGCAAAAGTGCTATGACTATATGCCAATCACATAACCTAATACCCATTGCAGATGTGTTGCTATAATATAGAAAATTAAGTGTTTATTTTTCCTGCTGTTGTTTCTACGCCATGTTTAAGGAAGTGAGGGCTCCGCAGATTATGGGTTACCGGTACTTTCACGTACACAAGTGCACAATTAGTCGATTTATGTTATTAAGCCTTGATGTGTTCGCATTATACAACGGCAGTGCAGTGGAAATAATTTTCTTTGGTATAAAGTGGAACATCCCTTGTCGTATATTTTGCAAGATTTAAACATTATTTTACATTATGGTCACACCAAAATGGATTTGTCCTACCTTAAGTGGCGTAATGTCTTATCAACTTGAATTATGCACAGGCCCACATAGTATATGCCAATTGTACTATTTAGAGCATACGGTAGAATTGTTGCAAACATATCAGAAGTTTGTAACAAATTTATAAGCCTCAACAGATTGCAATTAATTGTAATATAATCAAACACGTGTACAATCATTTCCGGTATGCACAAGTGGCTGGAAACAATAGAACAGTTTATCATAAATAGTTTGCACTTTTAGCGTTTACGTTAAGACATTTTTTTTTAGATTATCGGATGCCCTAGACCTAGAGTCTATACAAAGAAAGTCACTTAACGTCTTCTAAAAATAAAAAAAACTGTTAAGATAAAAAGTACAGTAGTATTTAAGTTCCTAAAGGCATAAATAAATTTCTATAAATGTATTGTTGCCTGGTATATGTATAATACGAAGATTATTCCAATTAAACGCGTATAAAATGTATATTAACAGACTATTTAAAAAAATCTTAATTGGCATTTAAGACACAACTACCATTGCTTCACTAAATTTTAAGTTCTTTATTGAAAAATTGTGTAGTCTGCTGACGAAATTGTCGTTTGACAGCCCGCTACTCGCTAAACAGCGTCCTTTCAATGCAGAGTTCTGGCTTGATCATCTTTAAGCAAAATGTTTTCCACACACTTAACAGCACTTGCATTTTTCACAACATACACTTGCCCAGGACGTGACATATCTTTTGTGTATTCCTTAACTTCTTTTGCCATTCCACAACTGCCGTGTTTTGAACAATAACCTTCTCCATGAACACCAAGTATGAATTTCTTGGGAAGAAAGTTCCCCAGCAGTTAAAAATGGAAATACAACTCGTTGGTCTTGTTTGGACGAACTTTTTATTGTAAAGGGAATTTTTAAAATCGATAAGAGTTCAATATACTACATATAACAAGAACACGTTAGTAATCAACTAGAAATCACTTGTTTTGTCGCCCAGGCTACCAATCATGGCCTGCTCGTTATAAACGTGTTTCAGTTGAACCAGCCTCGTATACTGACGATCGTGTCGTTATCAGTACATGGCTCGCAATTGTTATGGTTTTGTTTTGGCGAGTTCAGGTGTCCGAGGGCTTCCAAGGGTTCGTAACTCGTTTAATGTTCTGTTGTACCTTGGAAGGAGTACATAAACACCAGAACAGGTATCGAATGACATAATACAAACGTCGTTTATTTCAAGTCTTGTACAATTTTACCGGATCGTAGGCGTAGTACCAGCACTTTAATTATGCTTAATACGATTTAGTTTTGACTGCACAATCCTGTGGAAAGGGTTAATGTCGCTAACCCCTCACGTCGCTGCACCCATACGACCGATTAATTTGCTTTGACGTGGTAGTTCTTTTCCACTTCATTAAAGGCATTTATAATGCTGTTTTGCAATGTTAGTATTTCAATTTGTGTACACGTATTTTTGATTCCAGACAATAATGTAACATAAAACTTTACGATCAATAAAGTTTGTATCGTATGTTCCTATTGTATTAGAGGTTATGTACGGTAAATTTCTGTAAAGCGTATAAATTTGAACGCCCATGGTCAAAATTAATTTCCGAACTACATCTTGACTTGCAATTGATGATTTTCACGTTTGCGTTTTAGTTGACGTTATAGTCGACATTTTATTATTACAATTGGTAATGTTTTTAGAGATTTGTTTACCATACAGTCCGTATTATAATGGCGTACGAGTTAATTTATTATAATCTCTATTTTTTGCGTGCGTAAGTATTTTGTAATATACAATAATAACAGAAGCAGTTGCATATAATTAGTAACCTGTTAAATACTGATAGTAGGCGTCTCCCATTTGTTCAGTATTACAACATAGATTAAAATCGCCAAATTGAAGTTCTATTAAAAATCACTAAATCCAAATGAAATTCCAAAATTATTGACAGCCAAGAATTTTCAGGATTTTTAAATAACGCCGGCAGGCGATTGGTCTTGGCGTAAATTAACAAGCGCGTGCTGACCAATCGCGATCGACCTGTTCAGTGCTGAAAATAGGCGACAAATTATTGCTGGGATTGCGTGCTCGTTCACTGAGAATAATTCAGCCTTCGAGTTCTCGACTTCTTCATGTCGGCGAAGAAAATGCCAAATAGAATGATTAATGCAAAGATATTGTAGTTAATAAAAGGACGCGCGCGTTGTTTCGATTTGAACGGAGCTGTTTACTTCACGAATCTGCATCCATCTTCCCTAACAAATTTATACAAAAATCATTAAAACTCCCATTATTAAAACGCCACTCGGTCGTGAAATTCGTTCTGTATATTTTTCGGAAGAAATTTCCCAAATCAGTTTTGGAGCGCTTTCTCTAAGCAGTAAACTTTGCCCGGTGGGCGTGTTTTAAGCGGAACTTCAAACTGAAAGGCAGTCGAGTCTCGATTATCCGACCGAGAGTATCCCGACATTCTGGATTATCCAACGTGGCTCTGGGACAAGTGATATGAAGAATATCAATTTGAAAGACGTGATCTTTGGATTACGCAAACTGGAGAGGAAACTAAGTCGTAAGTTGTGACGACATTTCCGTTGTTACCTAGAAATAAGGCCTCAGCACACCGATCTGACATCAGCACAGGTAGGTAGAACCATGGGTAGAACTAGCCAATGCGAGCGTCTTATCTGGAGGCTCGAGGTGGAGTAAATTCAATCAGTGGCAATTCTACCTAGCTCTGCTGGAGCGATGAGACCTTGTTTCTCGATGGTAACGATAGTTGGCAAGTTTTGAAGATGAAAATACAAAAGGAGTGTTTTTTATAGTTTATATATTTTTGTAGGGTCTCTGTAATCCGTTCACCTAGCCGTCATTCGGCGATTGCATTTCGGTCGGATAATTGAGATACTGCTGTAGCCTAAAAGCAAGATAACCACCAACTCCCTCTGGTTTTTCATTCGACAATCATAATGTACTACACCAATGTGATCTATGTAATTTATCTCCAGTACATAATTGTTAGTGCCAGATAAAGCAGATGATTTTAGAATTAAGAATTAGGGGATTTGTCAATTCAATAAAGGTGTGTATTGCAATTTAACAAGTTCTGAAGACGCGACATAGTGAAAAAAGTTCAGATTAGAATGGGTCACAAAGACGCTTATTGTAACTCCGATAAAAGCTGATACAGAATTGAGCAATGCTTCTTCCTTATCTTGAAGATTGCAAAATGCCACCAATTGGCGAAGTTTACTGAAACGTATTAACATTCTATTAATATTTATTAACGAGTTGGCAAATAAACGAGTTTGAAACGAACCGGGGCTAGCAAAAAATTAATGTACATGTACCGGAATGTCTGGGATTTACGTATTCTGCATAGGAAACTTTGCTTCGATTATTTCTTCATTTTTTGTAGTTGCATTTGCAAATCAAAGGATAATTTGTGCTGCTGTGTATAATAATACTCATGCATGGCACTAATTAATCGATTACGAAAATGAATAAGTGACATGCATACGCAGACTAATAACTTCTAATGTAAAAGCGGGCAATCGTGAGTTAGCAACGGCAGATCGTATTCATGTTAAATAAGCTTGTGCTTGCGTACATAATAACTACGTTTAAAATTCAAATTACAATTAATAATTAGTACCAATTTAATACAACTCCAAACTGTTGAATTACATGGCAAATATGTAACTCTACAGGGGCGTAACAGTGCATATCCCTTTCCCCGTTCAATGGAAAGATAATGCTAGGTTGTGTTAATGAATACTTCAATTAAGAAGCGCTACCGTTTCTTTTTTTCAATTAATTTGTGATGCCATTTTCAGAAAGGGAGAATTTTGCGTAAGCAGCTTAAATTATTAATTGTAACCAGTAATAAACTTGATATAGTAGCTACGCTATTTTTAATTAACCGTGATTTTGAACGTTTTTGTCGTTTTAATTCGAAAATTTGGTAGATCAATGAGCAAAGTCAAAAACGGACCAAAATTTATTCCTTCTCCAGCTCTTATGCTTATCTAAATTTTATTCGTGTATGACGGATTCACCAATATCATAATCATTTTCTGTTATTATCATATGGGTATTTTCTAGCCACCAGAGGATGTACCATAGGGATAACAACGCGTATTACCAGAAAGATCAATTAACTGGTGCTGTGACCTCCAGCACGCTAAAACGTTTGGCTCTCCGCTTGCCTCAGTATGTTTTCATTGTACTTGTTGTGGTACCGTATATTTGTCCATAGTTGTAAAAATTGTCAAAGTTTATTAACTACGTGCCATAAACAAACTATTGCAAGCCAAAAATTGTTGTGTACGAAGCGCGGCGAGTCGGACGGTAAACAGCACCAGGTGATTTTTCAATTACGTGGCTCAGTGGTAGTGTCTTGCGACTTGACACTCGCCAGTGCAATAGGCCATTTTTCGCAATGCGACATACTACCCGACCGTTGCCTGGTATTTGAAAACAGTTCTAGATTAGACAATGTTGGTTCGATTCCCACAGACTCTTAACGGCCACAAAAATCTACCGCCGACCCCACTGCGATTCCCCAATCCAGTTTTGTCAACCGAAGGGTGTTCCAGAGGAGAGACCTGCAGTGGGAATGTTAAAAAGAAGACTGACGATGTATTCCTATGATGCGGTATACGTATATATTATGCATATACATAATATTAATCTCCACGTTTTTTGCAATAGAATTTCATATCTCAAAAGTAAAGCCCTTCGATTAAAAATCTCTGCACCGACTTGACCGATAATGGACTTGTTCATCAATTACTCATTGTTCTATAAACAATTGTTTACTTTAGATACCTATTTGCGCACTATTTTTAGCCCCGAATTAATTTTTATTTGACTTGGCCGCCGTTCATATCGTTACCGGTCATTCACATAGATGTACTGCAGAATATGCGGTTTGCGAGTTTTATAAAGGATTTGGTTTACAAATTTTAAATTGGAATGCGCGTAAGGGTAAATAAATCTCCATAAGTCCAGACGTGAACTTTTCCGAAATTGTCCGCAGGTTTTTGTTTTGTGTCTGATTACAAAAAGGTGCTGTTTGTATGTGCCACGCGTCGCGGATGACTCGGTATATGGTTCTGTGTCTAAACATACGGAACAGACTCTCGCATCAAATTGGATTTTGCACGGACTCTGTTCTTGCTAATGAGTCAGCCCATTGTTTTTTAAGTGATATGTGCAACGTACAGCAATTGTTCTCTATCACAGACTTAAAACGGAGCGCCGTAATTGACAAATCAGAATCTACCTTCCGCAGACTTCGATTTTGTGTAGGTTTGGGCAATCTATTGTTTTATTCATTTTTCAAAACACGAAATGATTATTGAACCAGCTTTTTAGCATTATTACGTCTGTAAGTTTTTGGAGAAATAATGGGTTCCATTATGCACGCTATTTGTTAAAAGTAATTTCCTAGATATTTTTTCAGCAATTGGAAAACGTTTCTCCAAGCTGTTGCCAATTCGAACATATTTGAATCTATGACTATGGACTGCTCTCAATAATAATGAAAAATTATTAAAACACTGCGTGGTTGTAAATTTTATTATTGCTTTAGAATGTCGATATACAGCGCGAGTTGTTTTAATTATATCAGAAATTGTGACAGGGAAGTTGTTGTTGAATGGGATAAAAAGAAATGCAAATGTAACCCTGAAGTTCATCGCATATAAGATTTTTAAAAATAGTGGCATTTCTTTATATCCTTTAAACTTCATTTAATATATTTTATTATTAATCTGCGTAAGAGACAGTGAAGAGAGAAACATTTTATATAATAATTGTCTACTTATAAGATCACTTCACTTTTTTAAATTGGTATTTTTGACTTGAAACAGGTATAAAATAATTAAAGAATTACCGAAATCCAAACAAATCGAAAGAAATTCTGTTCTTTGTTTAAATCGACTAGGTTGTATAATCGAAAAGGATTGTCGAATTTAACTGTAATTCTTTCTCTTCTATATTACCGTTAACCCCTGTGCTATAGTTTCTGATTTCCCCATTAACACCAAATGAAAAAACATCGTTTACATAACGTACCACAGAAAATTTTTAAGAAATGCAATTTTTCTAGCAGTAATTTCGCAGAAAATGGTTAAATAGATTTACTTTGTATGAAATATGGAACACGCTATGTATATTTAAATTAAAACAAAAAGGTCACATTTTTACCGGAAAATGAATTACCTTTTAACATTTAACAGAGTAAAAATTGTTAGGGAAAGTTTTTTTGAAGCAGAAAACTGAAGAGATACAAAGTTGTAAACATCTTTTCAGGTAGACGTCATCATCAATTATTTGAACATTTTTTCATAGCAAAACTAATTACAGAAAACAAATTGGGCTGCATTTTAATTCAAATATTTAATTTTGTAATTATTGTTATACTATAATAGTAATATGTATACCAAGGCGCAGGCTCCGTAGGGCCAAACCAAATAAACCACATGAAGGATAAAAAGGAACTTCAGTGCCGAGGAGTACAGTATGTTTTTTTTAAATCGAAAATTCGTGAAACATTTTAACCAACTTTTGTAGGTTATGTTGACGTCGGTTGACGTTTGCCTGTCGCCTCGCCATCAACAAAAAGTCGTGAAACAATGGACTACTTCACTGCCGATTTCTCGTGTTTTAATGACGATTTTGGACGTTCTTCACTGCCCATTTAAAAAAAAGTAGTTTGTGTATACCCCATTTTATCATAGTACTTAACAACTTAGTGTAACGAAACGACAATCACTCAAGTAATTATACCAGCGGTAAAAAGCCTTACTAATCAGTTAAAAATCCTTTCCATCGAAAATGCCTATTAGCTTTTCGTAAGGGCAACAAATCGAGCTAAGCGATCGTTATTAAATAATTCAATATAAACTGGCAACTCCGTAATTTCCATTTTAGCTCTTCGAAGGTAGCTGAAGTAGTAGATTATTAAGGCCAATCAGTCCGTCTTCATGGTGATTGCTAAATAATTCTATATGGACAATAGTTCATTCTCCCCTCATTTCCAAAAGTGTAATTTGCAATTACGCAGTTGAAGGTCACTTCGTGTCTGAAGGTTTCTCTTGTCGTAAGTTCATGCACCTAGGAATGAATTACAAGACCAAAAACGAAACGTTACATAATTTTTTCAAGACAATTATGTTGCGTTACAAAATTTAAATTCAAGGACTCTTGTAAGAGAGTTCGCTCAATTCACTTCGTTGTGCAGCGTGCGAAGAACTTGTCAATAAACACGATTATCATGCCAGATTTTTAATTTTGCGTCCCTGATTTTTGTTAGATGCGCTGAAATTAAAAGTTGTACTAATACGGCCCATAGTGACATGTTCAAATTAGGAGGAAAACATTACACGTTGAATCGAAAATAAATACGGCTCCAGTTTACATGTACATGGTGCTCCAAACATTTGCAGCATCTGCTGCAATATAAACTGCCATGAAAAAATAGAAATGAAAATTACCAATCTGTTATTCAGAGAATGTTACTTATATGAACAGGTATAGTGTGTCGTAATTTAACCTACTTTAATAATGTATTACTTTAATTACGAGTGGTGGTTTTTAGAAAAAAATAACATGTAATGAAAACGCGCGTTTGTCTGTATTTTTAGATTGGAATAATAATAGTATTTATTCTCGACTAGCCTTTCTAGATTAGGCTAGGCTAGGCTCAATCACTAATCTAGAGCCGCTTGGCATTTAGTGATGTCCTTTCAGCATGGAATTTGGCATATCACAAATATATATTTGCTTGCCTAAGTACAGGAAATCAACAACAATAATAATTAATGTGAAACAGAAGTTAAGAACTGCACTGAATACATATTATCTAAATTTGTTTTCAATATTTAAAACAAAAAATTTCTACTGATTGTTACTTTTCTATAAATGACACCAGAAATTCGGTGTTTCTGTGATATGTATCTAATTAATACAAAAAAAAATTAAATTGTTTGTCTCTTGTTAGCTAATATTTTTTGCCATAGTCCTATACTGACTGGTTGATGATGGTATAATTCTCAATGTTACAATTTGGAACAAACATTTATAAATATACGGGTATTTTATTCACCACCATCATGAATTGCATACTTGCACATCAAAATCTAATAATTTTAACATGCATCTCTTCCGAGAGCATAAGAGGCTCAAGTTGAATGAATGTTATCGTATGACGCATCTGTTATATTTGTTTTTATAGTCTCATGCCAATTAACTTTGCTTATTATATTTTTAAATTGCATTTATGTCACCACCTTCAAAATTGAATGTGGAAGGCATATTAAAAAACACAAACATAAACCGTTCCATTTTTTACTATAAATATTGTGGTGGCTAAAAGGCTCTTTACTTTTTCATCATTCAAGCACAAATAAACTTGAAAGTACTTGGAAGTGTGAAGAACCGTAGATATATTTAAAATATATAATAAACATGGCCAATTAATGGATCACGAGCAATAACAGTATTCCTATTTAACACTTAGGATCGTAAGGGCATAAACAAACAAAAGTTGACCGTGTGTCTAGCCTAGTCCAGTTCTTTGCTAATGTGGTGTGCATATACAGTGTGAACGTTGGCTGTGGAACGCTCCAAATAAAAAATACCCCGATCATCTGCTGCCAAAATCCTCGGACACGTCGATTTTTATTTTTATTTGGGCATTTTTCAAATAAAATGCATACATACAGGGTGTCCCGCGTATGAGGTATGGCGTTATCGATGTTTTTTTTTTATTGGCAACCCCTTTTTTATTACGGAATTTGAAAGAACGCATCTTTTTACTTACGTTAAGCTGATTTTTGAATATAGATCAGATGATCAAAAATTAAGAAAACAATTTTAAAAATGCAAAATACTAAATTTAGTTGCAATAGTAATTTCAAAAACAACTAAATTAAATGTACAAATTGTGCCCCGTTGTCTGCCTGACAGTAACTAAGACGACCGATATGTTTTTTATTGATTGCTCTCATTGATAAAAGCGTAAAATCATACTTCTTTAAATCAAATTTAGTATTTTCTAAATTAATTTTTTTTTCTTAATTTTTGGTAATGTGACCTATACACAAAAATTACCTTAGCGTAAGAAAAAAGATGCGTTCTTTCAGATTCCCTAATAAAAAAAGGGGGTTCCATTAAAAAAAAAAAAACATCGATAACGCCATACCATTTCAAAAAATGCCCAACTAAAAATAAAAATCGACGTGTCCGAGGATTTTGGCCGCAGATGATCGGGGAATTTTTTATTTGGAGCGTTCCACAGCCAACGTTCGCACTGTATATTCAAGTTTAAATCATACATCATTACAAAAGTTTCTCTTATTTTTACTATTTGTTAATAACTATCTTCATTACAAAACTCGGGCTTTCTATTACGTGATATTTGCAAACATCTCTGTGTTTATATTCTCTTGCCGCAACGAAGCCGTCTATCAGCAATAGCGTTATCTAGTTTTACCGCAGAGCGATACTTTTTATCATTGTATTACCGTATATAGGAATATTTTTATCGCGTTTCACAGCGCAGTATCACTTTATACAGAAATAAACTACTTCAGAATACCAACATAATGCAGCACCCACAGGTGACGACCGATTTCATGCTAAATATTTTGCTGACGTCTGCACCATTAGGAGAAGGCTACTAAGGTCGAGCTATCACGTTTTCGACTTACTGATTTGCGGTTCCAAGATCAAATAGGCGAATTAGCTGAAATGAACGCTTAAAAATCTTATCTTTTCCCGGCATATCAATGGGGCACCCTCAGATAAAATAGAATTCGTCTGGTTGAGATTAATTAGAAGGATGTTTTATTTCAGTTGAGTAATGTGCAACTTTTGAGCAATACCATGACGTAATTTTTATTAAATTTTATTTTATTTATAATTTCTTCGGCAAGCAATAATGTGGGATTTTTTCGAGTTTACATTACTATAGTTTATTTTTAACCCGTATCGTCACCCACACCTGGTTTTATTCGTAATTGCCTGTAATGAGTAATGATATAGATAGGTGAAACGACTCTTGTGAAAGGTAAAAAATTCTCGATTTAAATTTTCATTTTTTGGGGTTCAGGCCTGCTTGGTCAAAGGCGAATTTCCAACATAATTTCAGTTTTGAGAAATCAAGTGTGCCTTGGAAATTTTCAAAAAACCTATTTTTTGTAAGGTAAAGTACCTTTTATGTGGCAAATACCACAAAAAGTTGTTTAGAATCACCATCTCGGCCCCTATACCAAATTTCAAAATCCTCAGCCAACTTTGATCTCTCACAATTTGTTTTTATGTTTAGGTCCCAAATCAAAGAATTTTACTTTTAACAAAGATTTTTATTGGAAAAACAAATACTTTTAACAAAGTTTTTTATTTCATAATAAAAAAAACTTTGTTAAAAATAAAATTCTTTGGTTTATGAAATAAACAAAAAGAAATGTGAGAGATCAAAGTTGGCAGAGGATTTTGAAATTTGGTATAGGGACCTAGATGTTGATTCTAAACAACTTTTCGTTATAACTTTTTGTCGTATTTGCCACATAAAGGGTACTTTACCTTACAGAAAAATAGGTTTTTTGAAAATTTCCAAGGCATATTACTTGATTTTTCAAAACTGAAATGATGTTAGGAATTCGTCTTTGACTAAGCAGGGTGATTTATTTCATATTGTAAATTAGTAATATTTTGATTCGTTAATAGCGGATATTTCAACAATGGATGAAGTAAGTAATTATAGGCAACTTATATATTTTTGAAAAGAGAATTTTAAGCGCTATCCAATAAACACATAATATATAGGGTGTTCCATTAAAAAAAGTATACAATAAGTCAGAAAGTTCACCCGTGATGCTCAATTGTTTTTTTAAGTAGCAAATTAGGACGGTTTGGATGATACCCTACAATTTTTATATGAACAATTTTTTCTATCTGGAATAACAGTCGCTAGAAGCTGTCAAAATTTGAGCAAACACCCTGTATGTTGCCTGTTTACATAATTGTTCTTTAAATTCAGTCATATTATTTTCTAAGCTGTTCTATTATTGCACTGCTCGAGGTCTAGCCATTGGCATTTATTTCATTGTGAAAAACTTGGAGATGATCAATCTGTGGTTGTAATAGTGCGTAACTTTGATCGAATGTATTTCTGAGGCGTTGCGAATAGGTGAACAACAGCCAATATTCGAATAGTCGTAATGGGTCCATACTTATTTGATTTCTATATTTATTGTCTAATATATTTTTTTGGGCACTCGGGGCAGTGTTGACTTCAGACTGATTACGCCAGGGGGAAAATGAAACGTCTGGGGGGTATTTTTACCTATTCCCGCGCCATCCACCCATTCTTTTATAGATTAAAAAAACATGAAGTGGTAATGTTTCCGGGGGGGAATTCCCCCCCCCCCCTGGATTCAACACTTACTCGGATAGACGAACGTAACGACGAACAGTAACAGGTATGTGATTTAAAATTAATTTTTTAATCGAATTAGTCGCGGACCGACTACGATGATTATGAAACGGAAACGGATCGCTGCTAAATCACCAACATAGATTACGTTTATCTTTTGGACTAACCGCTAATCGCGGCTGCTCATAAATAAGACTATTCGGACGGATATTGACAGTTTTCAATTAGTAGATCTATGTTACGAAACTGAAGTATAAAAACTTCGCTTAGACCTCTAACCACCGAATTGATGACTTCCGCTTTTATTTGAAAATAAATAATTTTTTTACGGAAATACCTTTTGTTACCGTCCCCCCCCCCTCCCACCCAAATTCGGATAATCGAGACTGCACTGCATTTTGTTTTTATTACCGACGCCTTTTTGTGTCGGCCCAACCTTTTCGAGATAACGAGTTGCTTCGAAGCCTCGAGCGACACAACTTTTTGCAGCCTTCATTAACTACAAACTACACAATTTTGAAACGACTATCCTCGATCGACGTCATAACTTACTTGATGCGGATTTTCGACTAGTTTCTCGCGTGTAACGAAGGGCATTTGGCGGATCCCACCAAGGAAAGTTGCAAGTAAGTGTATTCGGTTTGTCGTTGGTTTTAATTCGCTTTTTTTTATCTTAGTCGACTTGCAGTTCTCATGGAGATACGACGCTCAGAATGCTATATTTTGAATAGTTTTTATTCGGGCCAAAGATCGCTCCTCATTAATTATTATATTATTAGCTCGTGTAGTTTCATTTTTTGCATTTATTATCTCCTATCCCTTGGAGCAGTGCGCTCTTTATGGCGAGTGCATTAAATGCCAGCAATTGTATGATACACTTGATCGATGGATCTACGTACTCGACAATGTGATATGGATGCCTTCATTAGTAGCATCATTAAATAAATTGATAAAATAGTCTTTTAACCGGCTTGAATACTCGTTTCTTTTCCATTTTTTATAGATGAAGGTTGATGGTGTGCACTTCTAGGATCTAGGATTAGATAATAACCAGTAAGGAGTTATTGTGCGAGCGATACGCGTTTAATGCAAATATTTTCGTTATTAAAGTACTAATTAAACATAAATTCGTCGTTACGCAACTACCTGGTAGTTAGTACCAGTAGCAGCAGGAATTCCGAACGATTAAAATAGTAATATATGGATATCCTATGACTTTAGCTCGTTTAATTCGTAGGTAGGGACATCGAACATACCGAAACTACCGTTTTAAAAGTAAGCCAGTACCCGCTGGCAACACGTACGCCAGTTCCTAAAGATGCAATTACAAATTACTTTCTATTAAATATCACAAAAGCCGTTTTATCCATCTATCGAAGAGAGTAATCCTCGGGCAAAGATTTACGGGCAACGGTAATACCCTGCGAGCTACTTTGGATTTTAGCATTATTCATTACTTGATACTTCCTCCAAAGAAAGATGCTTCATCCGCGGTGCACATAACCCACAATTTGACGTTACAAAATAATATAACGCGTAGGGTCAACTGGATCCACTGCCTGACCACTTAGTCTAGTGTGACCTATTTAATGCGAGTTCATGTATTCGTCGAAGGTTATGGTTATACCTCTCAGGGACTCCCTGCGCTCGTGTTCTCCTCGCTTTTCGATACTCTGCACGATTTATGTACAAAGGAGCTAATCTGGAAAAACAGCGTTTGAACGAAAAACGAGTGCTTCCGCAGCGCAGTTCGCCGGATTTTACTGCTGCCATCGGATTTTTCGAAGAGGAATGTAGGAGTGGTGTAGTAATTCGTCGATGGACCGTCGTCGTGCCGCTAGCCTACTCCGACTCGTGTATAATTTAAGTATAAATTTAACTCAAGGTCATCCCTGTTGTGGACACGCTCCTCGTTCGATTATAAAACATTTTAAAATAGTGGCCATGGTATGGAAGACCCTCGCGGCTGGGATCGGCTGATACGTTGGGGGCGACATCTCGTCCCGACGAAATCGAAAAGACCCGTTTTATAAATAATAGTAGCCGGCATGATTTAAAAGATTGCTTGCGTACGGTGAAACTTGAAGAGCTAAATATGTATGAAACTGCCAGGCCAGTTGGTACGGTTATCTCTCTTTCGATTATGTAGTTACCAGCCGGGTCGCGATAGGCGTGCAGGCGACCAATCGCAGCGACCGACCGGTTGCTATGTGCCGTAGACCGGCAACGGATCCAAGCGTGCGCCACGGCTGCTCGCTGCTGATGCTGAACGAGGCCCTCTCCATCGACAACAACCCTCCGCGGCGACGATCCCTTGCGCCCCTCGAGATCCACATCCTCCCCCGAATGCGAGTACACGGAATTAGCATCTTCCGACTAGATACTTCGCTTGTTTCGGGAATGCTCCGCGATGTCCATCTCTCGGCCGAAGCTAAAACAATTCCCCTTTTCGCATTACCCAACTCGCCACTTGGGGTAGCTCCTGCTACTTTCCACTTTCCACCCACCTTTATATTTGGAAATAGTTACGCCGAGCCTCCGAAATTGTGACCCCGAATAATCGCTCCCAGATTTATTACTGCTAAAAGCCTTCCTGCCATCGATTTCGTAATAGTGCGCTCGCTTCTGTTTTACCTTCTTCCATCGATTTTGTATCCCGCGTAAATCAAAGTAGCCCTTTCGAGTCACATTTCACATGTTTAATAAAAAGGGAGTTGACCTCGATAATTATAACCTCAAATCATTCTCCCCTTATTCCCCGTTTCCTTCCACCGATTCGACAGTAGCGGTTTATGCCCTTATTCTTTATGCAAATCCCTTCATACAAAAAATAGCTGGTAATTAAATAATGTCCCAACTTGTTACAATTCTTCCAACAGTGCATTCGATTCAACTTTCTCTTATCCTGTATTGCGGCAGATACCTAAAGAGTCGGGCTTAATAATAATTACAACCCCGAGTCGACCTTCGCTCAATCAACATCTTTTCTTCCACCAATTCTATATCCTAAGTAACTCCCAAATTCGCCCACATTTCATTATTAAAAATAGTCTCCAGGAATTGCTGTCGATAATTATGACCCCGAATCATCATTCCTTTGTTTGGTACACTCCTTCCACCAATTTTGTAACGACGCTACTCGCTTTTTTATTTTTGGTAGAAAAGTAACTGCCGAATGTACCTTGTATTGAAATGTTTTTAACTAAAATATAGTACCTACTATGCATGGATCACAGGTATCAATTGTTCAAGACGCCGTTCGCTCATATTGGGGCGATTTTTTAAATTCTGTCAGCTCTGAGTAGGGTGGATATCTAACCAATTTAGTAGTATGAAATTACTATATTAGTTCAAATCATCGTCTCCAAATTCATTAATTTCTCCAAGGCTTTACGTTTTACTATATAATCAATTACATATAAACGTGGCCATTAATTTTTATAACCTGTAACTGAAACTAATAGCTATAAATTCATTCAATATAATTAATTACTATAGTGTACTATATCTAAATACTATACACATAGTTTTGGTTTTTCAAATTCCACGTCTACTAATGGAAATTCAATTGAAGAGAAAAATATAAACCATTTTTTATATCCGTGCAAAATATACTGATCAACTACTAGGTAAAGTATGATCAAAAATAATTTTCATCCTAGTATGCCTATGGAATAGTTCCTAATTTATGAATGCAACTATGTTTGTACTTAAATGTCAAACTTGACATTTGATTTTTAAATGTGATATAGTTGCATTCATAAATTAGGAAATATTTCATAGCCATACTAGGATAAAAATAATTTTTGATATACTGTATATGGACTAACTTGCATAATATAACGGATTGTCACAATGGCGTGGAAAATAACCGGCAATTACTATTTTGCAAAACGATCAAATATACTGCTCACATTAATATTTTAAAACAACCCCAGTTATGTAAAGGACGCAGCAACGGATTGGTTGTTGTTGTTGATGCAGCCGGACAGTGGCATTTGTTTACGTTTGGTGTTTACTATATCGGAAAAATAAACACACGCGTTCTTTTAACTTTTTTTCCACATAGTAAGCTAATTTATATTTATAACGTGTGGCTTAGATTTTCAAGCCGAATCTACTCAGTATTGTAATAATCCCGTTTAACTTAAAGTTGCCCAAGAGATAAAACCGCCGATCTGCCCACGAAGGTGAGGGAAAAGGCAGAATTTGGGTGCGTTTGTTTGGTTCTTTATTTGAATCTGTCTCTGTCCGACTGGCCAAAACCAATTTTTCGAGCTTCGACGAAACGCCGCATTCAGGGACGCATTTCAAAGGTTTCAAAATTAAAGTCATTCTCGTTTTATTACGATTTCATTGAATTGCTGCGCTTTTCACCAAGCTGCTTGAAATAGAATTATAAAGCCAGAAATAGATATAATTGACAAAATTACAATTTTTAACAATATTATTTTATGTTTTTAATTTAGTGCACTCCAGTATACCCTGAAGTCGTTGTTTGTGCACTATCAACCATCTGGGACACGAGAATTATAAGCAATATTATATGAGAAGCGTTCAAATATGAACTCTAGTATAGTTTCCAAAAATTTTGAAAACCGTGTATAAAAACACTCATGCTGTGTCATATTGCGAATAGGGCATCTTCCAGGTTGTTATCGGTACTAGTTTGATGCTTTTCTGTTGGTAGCGGTCAGTCATTATCAGAATGTCCGAAAGATATACAGTCCACACTGCAAAATCATAACACTTTTAGCTGAAACATGTACCAGGCTTAAATCACACTTTGGGGATAAACGTTTGTCCCAGGCAAGGGTGAATAAATATTTGGACAACCAAGAACGTCTGTGACTCCCGACAATGATTCATAGGGTATATTATACCATTATTTTCTCTCCAACCAAAAAACCATTAATCCACAGTAGTAGCTGTAAAAAAATTGAAGTGTGACTTTCTGTCTCATTCCTGATGTAATTCTGACTTGCCTATCTCGGACTACAATTTGTTTGAACCATTGACAGACCTTTTGAGTGGTCAAAACTTCAAGGCTAATTATGAGGTCATTTCAGCTATGTAGCACCAATAAATTAGGGTAACACTAAAAATTTTTTTGTAAATTCCATTTTTTAAAACTGCAAGAAGCGAAAGTGAGTAAACTAGTTAGATTATTGTTTATTTAAACAAAAAAAATTATTAAATTTAATTATTCCTATTTTCTAAATTCAAAGAACAAACAAACGTGGCAAAACTGTGCAAAACAAGGCTTAGGAACTTCATAATAAACTTCAAAAAATTAAACATTCAAAGAAAGCTAGTAGCGTGTATGGCCTTCGTATATCTTCTTGAGGTATGTTGGTCCATTCTTCCAAAAGAAGTACCATGAGCTGTTGAAGACTCTGGAGCTACAGGTCAGTTCCTGATCCTCCGATCAAACTCGTCCCATAAGTGCTCAATTGGATTCAGGTCTGGGTTAAGAGCAGGCCAGTCCACCATTGCTGTTTTTCTAAGAACCTTCTTGTCTGAGCTGCTACCTGTAATCGGGCATTATCTTGCTGGAACAGAAATTCAGGACCTATACGGGCTGCAGTAGGTATCACATGGTTTGCAAGAATGTCGTTGGATGTATCGGGCAGCTTTTATTTGTCCAGGTACAGCAACGAGATCTGTACGAATGTTAAAAGTGATACCAGCACACACTATATCAGATCCTCCTCCAAACTTATCCACCAGTTCTTCGCAATAGCGTTCCCCTGCACGTGCTCAAACTCGAAGATGACCATCACAACGCGTCAACCTAAATCTTGACTCATCACTGAAAAGCACTGATGACCACTGCTCCATTCCCCAATCTACATGTTGTTGAGCAAATGCCAGTCGGTCTCTTCTGTGATTCTGAGTCAATCGTGGTTTTAGGACTGGCCTCCTTGACCTCAGATTGTTCTCTCGCAACCTCTTTCTTATAGTTTCTGTACTAACTTGGCTAACTGGCTGTTTTAAGGTCATTCTATAGGTCCCTAACGGTGGATCTGTCTTGCTGTACGGTTGTTGCGCGGTTTCGGCCCTGACCAGGTCTCCTACTTCGTGTCACTAAGTAACGATTCTAAACCGTGGACACAACAGAAGGGCTCACATTAACTTCTCTTGCAACTTGACGTAAAGTGTGGCCTTCTTCAATTAATGTTATGGCTCGTACAACTTGAACTTTACTAAGATACCTCATTTTAGTGGTAAACAGCGTATAGAAATAAAATAATGGCTTGGACCCTCAATTGTTTCCGTTTTCATAGAATGTACTACGTGATATTGAAAAGATTATTTTGCATTCTGTACTTAAGTTACTTATCGGGCAATACATACAAAAATAAAGTGCTGAGTTGCGTAAAGTAGGCGAATTACTACTTACGAGGTTTTTGTCTAATAGATACATATGAAAGAAAATCCAAAATTCCATTATCTTGAACAGCATTGATGATTTTATTAGTGTTCCCCTAATTTATTGGCGCAATGTACATAATTATGTGGATAACCAAAAACCTTCCTTCACGAACTTCCAGAACGTTGGTAGAAGTGGAACGCAGAGTTGATGGGAATCATGCTGAAAAATAGTATGCTTTTCATTAGAATGCAAGAAAGATACATAGTGTAGTTTTTAATATCTTATGGTATATTGGGTATTTATGGTTTCTGTTGATTATAAACAGAATTTTGTTCTGTCAAAAACACGTTCAGCCTTTCGATGTTAAAATATCGAGAAATAATATACACGGCATATTGCTTTTTTCAGTACAAATTTATGAAGGACCCTTTAAACAGAAAACAAAAAGCACTTCCAACTCAAAAATTTATTTTATATGAAACTAACGCAATGTACATTTATCGAAAAGTTATTTGTACTAAGATTGTAAGTGAAACATTTCTCAAGCCTGGCGGTCGCCTTATTGCACTAAAATTCTAGCATCACTATAAAGAAATTTTACCATTCATTACTTTGAATCATATTTTAACTGTTGTTGCATTGACATCTCAAACCAATAATGCACTGATACTAATTAATTTGTTGTCCTTCACATTTCAATTTGTGAGCGTAGTAGGAGAACAAACAGGGGGTGGACCGTTTATCTTTACGAGTTGGTGATAATCGATTGTAGCTCTAGATTATTAACTATAATGTTACCGCTTATCTTAATTGATATTTACATTAACTCAAAATCAACTCGCAAATAAAATTGTAAAATATTCCTTGTTTTATCTCTTAATTCGGTCATGCAATAATTAAAACTCGCAATGTGGGTTTTCATCTCTCGTCAGCACGGTCCAGTTCATTGCCTGCTTTTAAAATTGAATCTCGTTCTTTAATTAATCAAATTCTTTCATTCAGCCCTTACGCTATACAATTTTTTTATTTCGTCGCATACGTGTAAGGATTGAATAAAAAATTATACCTCCTCTTTGAAAACTGTATGGCAAACGTTGTAAATCCGAATTTAATTAAATTTTAAATTGTTTACGCCATCTCAGTTGTATTTGTTGATTGTAGGTGTAACAAAAATTTCGTTTTGTAGGTTACACATTTTAAAAATTAATTCTTTATTATTTAGCTTCAACAAAGACATTTGATTGTGCAAGAAATTGAAATAAACAGAAACCTTTGCTCTGTTCAATGCAGTTTTTTATTAATTCTAAATTTCATTATCATTCATGATTTATTTTTTGTTTACAGCCAATATCTGAGTGGTCGTCATCGCATGTGGTGGAGTGGATGGCTGCTTTGAATCTTTATCCATATGCAGATGTCTTCAGATGTAAAGATATTAAGGGTTCCGACCTCATCCACCTGGATAAAGAAAAGCTGATGGTAAGCATTCACACAAGCTTATTGACCTACATTAGTCAACTTTTATTGAATTAAGTGTATTCAATTTGCATACATGTTCTGGCGTCGGTCTGAATGTGTGCACAGGGCAGTATGGCTAACAAAAGCAGGAAAGCAGAAATGTTTAATGGTTTACCACATTCTAAATGTGATTGAACGCTAATCAAAATGGCATCGTTTTCATTTTCAACTATTAAAAAGCCATGTTCCCAAGTTATTTGTTTCGGAATTGCAATTTTGTAATTTTAAGGGCATGGATTCATAGATCACTTACGAGGGGAACTAGAAAAATTATCTACCTAGCCATGATAGAAACAATTGATAAGCTGCAGCTTGTAATGTCAAACAGTGACAAGTCTTTCTTTGTTGCATGAAAAATTTGATTCATATCTGCCAGTAATTTTATATTTTGTGGAGTGTTTTGTGTCTAAAAATGGGTCTTTTGAAATTAGAGCATCGAAGTGTAATAAAATTCCTTACAAAGGAAAGCAACAATCCGAAAAAGATTCGTGAACGAATGATTGCGGTGTATGGAGACGATGCTTCGTCATATTTCACAATTAAATTTTGGTCAAAACAATTTCGGTGAGGACGGGACTCTAGAAGATCATCCCAGAGGTGGAAGACCTGCAGAAGCAACAAATGTTGAAATGCGCAAGAAAGTGGAAGCCATGGTTCTTGAGGATCACCGTATAAAAGTCTTCACCATTGCTACAGCATTGGAAATATCCGAACCTAGCGTTTTGACAATATTGCACGACAAACTGGGCATGAGTAAAGTTTCAGCAAGGTCGGTTCCCAGATTATTGTCTCCTGAGCAAAAGCTGCGTAGACAGCAAATTTGTAGAATCAATTTGGAATCTTTGGAAGCGGACCCCGACTTCTTAATGCGGATATTGAGTGGTGATGAGACTTGGGTACATCACTGGGACCCTGAGACGAAATTAGAGTCTATGCAATGGGTGCATAAGGGGTCTCCTCCCCCAAAGAAAGCCCGCACGCAATCTTCAGCTGGAAAACTCATGGCAACCATCTTTTGGGACATGCAAGGTATTCTTTTGATTGAATATATGCCTAAAGGCTCTAGAATCACTGCAGAGGTTTATGGTAACACCCTCAAAAAGCTGCGTACAGCTATTGTCAAAGAACGTCCAAATTTATCACAAGGTGAATCGCCCATTCTTCATGACAACGCGACCGTGCATAAGGCCGCCAAAATCAAACCAATTCTGCAGGAATGCCGCTTTATTGAGCTAAACCATCCACCTTATAGTCCGGATCTGGCACCGTCCGACTTCTATCTATTCAGAAACCTAAAAAAGAATCTCAGAGGGCGTCGTTTTGAAACAGACGAGCATTTGAAGGCGGCAGTCAAGGACTATTTTGAGACCCAAGAAGAATCCTTTTTTTCAACGGGCATTAACTCTTTGAAGGACAAATGGCATAAGTGCGTTGAAGTTGGGGAGATTATATTGAAAAATAAAATTATTTAAAAAACCGTATGTAATTCGTTTCGTAGTTAGGTAGATAACTTTTCTAGTTCCCCTCGTAGAACTTTTATCGGCTCTATTTGTTATTAATTAGGTGTGATGGCTTGTATATTGTTTTGATATTAGTTTAGATTCATGTGAGACATTTGAAGTTCTGTGGCTTATCCTTCATGTTTATAAGCTTGAACTGTATGTGTCAACCTTAAAGCAGATGATAATTTAAAAAAAATTTTTGCGGCACTGATTCAGTTATATTTGAAAACTAGTAATGATGGAAAATATAACATAGCCCATCTGTACTGAATTAGTAATGCAGTTCTAGACCTCCCTAAATGTACTATTTGAATGGTTACGGAAAGATAACTGTAGTTTTCTAAAATCATTTTGAAGTTTGGATTTATTACAAAAAATCACTTCAAGTAAAAGATAGCCGTCAGAAAATTCCAATAAATTTTTTATGTTTTGCAGTATTTTAATACATAGAACGATTTTGTGATCTTATATTATTGCACTAATTGCAGTACTCATAGTAATAATTACATTTTCAAAACCATATAAATTTCAGTAATTATACATACAATGATCGACAGTAAATTCGAACGCCATAATGTGGCATAAATTATTGCGAATAATATGGATTAGGAAGAATAATGATAGTCATGGTTGTGAACGTTATAGTATATAAGTATCTCATAGATTCCTGAATAATATTATGATTGACCTTAAAATATTATTCTTTGTAAGGTCAAATTTGTTTAAGTGTGCCGTATGCTTCAGCATAAGTTCCGCAGTGTATTGAAGCATCATTTTTATGCCGTTGAAAATGGCAGTGAAGGTCCAACTGTAATTTAAACTCCTCGTGCACAAGAATTAACTTGAAAGTAAAGGAGCTACTAAATGTAATCATAAAAGCTATTGGTAGCTACAATTGTACAAGTGAAGGTCTAAAAATACTTTGGTCACTATTTTTATCTTGGTTGTTGATCTAAGTATTTTAAGGTTTCTGCATGTTTCATATGTTAGAGTTACCGAAATTTTAATACAACAGTAGAATCTTGGTGATGCTATAAAATATTGGTGCTGAAATTTTTAATTTTGAAAAAATAGAAATTTTAGCATTAAAATGAGTTAAGACAATGAGTTCTAGTGAAAAGATTGTTTTTTCATATGTATTTTTTAAATATTTGAACAGATCTCGTGATTTCCTTGTACACGATTATTAGGGTGCGTATACATTTGGCGAGCCGCGAGCGAGTCGCGCTTTTTGACCAACGAGCCTGCCGCAAGCCTCCTGCGAATTTTATCTGATCCGCATAGCAAGTTGAGCACCACGCGAGCTTCCCACGAACTTAAAGGTTTGGTACTTGTCCAGGCAAGCGAAGAAGGTAGACCTGCCAACATGTCAGACGATGAAGAACAAACGGCAGCTTTGTTAGTTTTGTGTAGTGGTGCTTTATTACTATCAAGTTTATTAAATAAACCTGTTCCTGTTCCCATAGACGACTTGACTTTGCTTTTTTCTTTTCTGTAGGTCGCCAATAAACTCGAGATTTTCGTCTTGCAGGCCTCTACAGATTTCTCGACGGCTAACTAAATTTCATTCCACGCCTCAACCTTCTTTTATTTTTTAAAGTAATCTTTGTCTTTGGGATCCCACACATTTTTATATAATTTGTAGGTCTCCACTAAATTTAACATACTTTCTTCGGACCACTCCATATTCATATAATAATATACAACTATCGCGGATGAAGTCTCGCTGAAAACTAAATTTCTCCACGTGTCTGCCACAAACCTGTTCCACTACACGCGCAAAAACTCTTTGAGCTCGCCACAAAAACCGACAGAAAATGGATCGGCCGCGAGCCTCCGTTGCGCGGCTCGTGGTAGACTCGCAGCCCGGTATAATTATGACGAATTTGGCTCGTTGTTGGCGTGCCTCGCGCGCGGCTCGCTAAATGTATACGCACCCTTAGAATATACTAATAAACCATCATCCGCATGCTCAGTTTATGCTTATCAATAACAGTTCTTTGTGACACCTCCTAAATGTTGAAAATTCAAATATGATTTTCTTTTAATGAAACGTTCTTTGAACTACATAAGTACTATCTACTTGGGGTTGATTACTTTGCCACAGCATAGCCTGTGCAACTGAAACATTACAACGTATAAACCGTAGTCAAATATAAACGATTTATCATTAATTGCAACATTTTCGAGTTAATCTTTTAAAATACTCCTTACAACTACCTTTCTTAAACATAGCACCCATCGTAAGTTATCAGATTGGTACTGTACTAAGCCAATGAAAAGGTAACATAACAATTTTCAAAGTACATATATAGTCATTTGAGTGGTAAACAACGTTCAGCTATTTAATAAGTTTAACTTGAAATTACTTTGTAAGTATATCACAACTGACTAAAATATTAAAAATTTATAACAAAACCTCTGACCTAACATAATAAAGTTCATTGGTATTGCCATTAATAAGCTTTATATTTGAAATGTGATAAATATAAGATAAGGAAATATAGTAATTATGCAAATGCACCAACCAAGTGCTTTCCAACAATTTTATAATATTTGTGCTTCATTTCAGAATATGGGAATCAAGGATGAGTTTCATCAAAAAGCCATTTTGAGTTGCGTCAGCGAGCTTTTAAAGCAACCTGACGACACCACCATGTCTACCGATCAGTACAACAGTTACAGTGAGCAGTATGCCCACAATTTAACGCAGCATAGTTTCAGTACTTTAGAACGATGCAAAAAGTGTAATAAGTATTTAAGAGGCCTCTTGCACCAGGGTTTTATTTGTCAAGGTCAGTTTCGAGCTTCATTTTTTTGTAGACCATGGTACAAGTACATACATTTTATGTCTAGATTGTGGACTAGTAGCTCACCGCACATGTGCTGCCACTGGTTTACCTTCGTGTCTACCGACAGTCGAAAAACCACTGGGTATTCAGTCTAAGTCAGTTTTCGGACAGGGACTTTGTATACAGTTCAACCCATCTGATATGCCAGCCCCTCCAGTAGTAAGTATCTGTTCTTTTTTGTCCTAACCGTCATTTATGAGCTACTATCAGTGTTTTGATTTCTATTGACGTGAACGGCGCGACATGGTGCAGTCAAGAGCAACTTGTCATTATAATTTTTTGTGGTTCATGCAGTAGGTTATCGTGTGTTATCATTTTTTGGCATATACGAATTTTAACTTGATTCACAAGCAGTAATCTATAGTATTAAGGACCTTGCTATCTAAAATGGCCCGAGGAAGTTTACCAGTGTGTAAGGCGATAATTGCATTTGCTGAATTATAATGTAGTCTTGAAATTATGTGAATTTACAAAATGGATCACTTACATACAAAGACTCGCAAAGTACCATAATCATTATGTAAAAATAATAAAAATATTGTCAATCAAAACTGAAGTATCACACCAGATCTATTAAATAAGTTATTTACAACGCATTAGAATAATGCAATGGCCTACACTAGCACCCTCAGGCTAGCCTCGGAGAGGAATGCCTGCCCACACGCTGTCTTTAGTATTTAACCCAATATTGTTTCCATATTTTGGGCGGCTTGCTTCCCAGACAGACCGTTTTATGGTGTGTAATAGTGCTAGTAACCCTACCCTTTTGTTTTATGTATATCACATCAAACTTTTTGCAGGTCCTGTAAATGGTAATTTTTGGTTCACATAAAAGTTTTCTATTGGAAAACGAAAAAGAAATGCATCAAGACTTGCAAACCAAAACACTGCAATGTAACCTCACTTTTCAGTTTTGCTTCAAACAACTAATCGCGTTTTATAAAAACTTGAGACCAAATTTTGATGGCGGCACATGCCTTGACAATATTTTGATGGAACGTGACGTCATTTCGTTTTTATAAAAAAATTTATAAAAACTAAAAATTTGAACAGTGAACAGGGGCTTACGTAAAACTTAACTACCAGCAAACCGAATTGAAAAATGTGTTTTGATACCAATTCAAAATTGTGGCTACCTTGCACTGTAATAATTTATGCATTTTATAATTACTCAAATTGGCAATTAATATTCTTCTCTTAACATTTTGTTATCTGATTGTCACTTATCAATTGTGTGATGTGGTCACCACTTGAGAAATTTACTGTAATTGATTTATCATTTGACAAGCTTATTAATCTCTATTATAATATTGCCATTTGCAAGGATACATGAATAACTGAAAACCATTTAAGTAATACAAGATAAACATGCTAAATCAGTTGACGTGAAAGTGAAATATTTACTGTTCAAGCGCAACGCAAATTTCTGATGCAGCATTTGTGTGCTCCAAAAAATAAATTAAATTGTTAATAGGAAGACAGAGGTAGTTTTCTGTATATTTAATTGTATCAGAATATCTGTAGTTTCAGCAGAAATACGAGGGTAGTTCAATAAATCCTTAGAAAAAGAGAAAAACAAATTATTTGAGGTGGATCTTTATTTACTTTTCAACGTAATCGCCTTTTAGCTCTATACACTTTTCCAAACGTTTCTCCAACTTTTATAAACCATCTAAAAAGTAAGATTTCAGAAGGTCCTCAAAATAGGCATCTGTTTGGGCGATGACCTCTTCGTTCGACGTAAACCGTCTTTCGCCAAGCCATTTTTTTAAGTTTGCAAATAAAAAAAAGTCACTTGGGGCCAAATCCGGGGAATACGATGGATGCTGTAGCAACTCGAACTTTAATTCCATGATTGTGGCCATCGCAACTGCACAGGTGTGCACCCGTGCATTGTCTTGCTGGAAAAGGATCTTTTTCTTTTGCAAATGGGGACGTTTTTTCTTAATTTCTTTGCTCAACCGGTCCAGTAACGACGCATAATACGCTTCAGTTATCGTTTTTCCTTTTTCCAAGTAATTGATGTAGATGATTCCTCGTGCATCCCAAAAAATTGTGGTCATCACCTTACCAGCCGATTTCACCGTTTTTGCCTTCTTTGGAGCTCGTTCCCCTTCAAAAACCCACTGTTTTGACTGTTCCTTTGTCTCGGGAGTGTAGTGGTGTATCCACGTTTCGTCCATAGTTATGTATCGACGCAGACACTCCTTAGGATTGTGACGAAAAAGCGCCAAAATAGTCTCTGAGTCGACTACACGAGTACGTTTATTCTCCACCGACAGCAAACGCGGCACCCATCTTCCAGAAATTTTTTTCACGCCCAATTTTTCGTGCAAAATTGAAACCCCTGAACCTTGCGATATGCCCATAGCTTCAACTATTTCGCGCACTTTGATTCTTCGATTACTCAAAATCATGTCGTGGATTTTGTCAATCATTTCGGGCATTGTCACTTCAACTGGACGTCCTGAACGAGGTGCATCTCTTGTGGATGTACGGCCACGTTTAAACTCGTTTACCCAATTGTATATAGTTGCAACCACAGGAGCAGATGTGCCATGAACTTTATCCAACTCAGCTTTCATCTCTTTCGGTGTTAAGCCTTTTAAATATAAGTGTTTAATTACCGCTCGAAACTTTTTTTTTTCAATTTTTTTCAAATCAAAAGTTTTTTGCTTCAATCGACAATAAAAACGAAACTACGTGATGGATGTGGCTGAAACTTTGACAGTTGTCAAGTAAATAATGACATTTACTAATAACAAAAGATATTTGATGCTATGAGCACGATTCTTGGATTTTCTAAGGACAAACTGAAATACCCTCGTACATGAACTTTTAAAAGAAATGCTTTGGTACTAAACAATTCCAAAGATATACGAAGTTCTTTAAATTTTGGTAATGGTAATCGTCCAGCAATCTGTGCATTCTATAAATTATTTTATTATTACAGTGCAGATATTTGTTATTTTCATTATTTAATCATTAGCATCGCATAAATAAATGTAAAAAATTTAATTTTTGCATATCAACTAACTGTAACTTAATGTTTAGCTTTTCTCTGTATGACGTATGTAATGCAACATACGTTTAAGCTGTTAGGGTGTCTCCTGTTGTCTTTCTTCATATATTATGTGGAAGTGACCGGCGGCTACATTTAGAAACCGCAGACAAAATGGAAATTAATGTTCCTGAATATATATGTGAATACTCAAATGCATTATAGAAAAATGTTGTGCGGCATATATTTTATTAGGAATGAAGTCTTATATAAAAATATCTGTTGATGTGCAAGATAAATTACTTAAACCAATTAAGAATTCCTGCGCTTAACAAAAATAAATCACGTAAATGTTAGTACTCTTTAACTTTTCATAATCTGTGCTCACATCAATGTCAATTATGGTTCAATTTGAAATATGTTACTAATGAACTTATTTTGCAGGTTATAAAATGTACACAAGAATTAGAAGCTAGAGCAAAGAGTAGTACGAGTTTAGAATTATATAGCATGTATTGTGCTGCGCCATCAGCAGATCAAGTAAACGAACTGCGACAGAAATTGAACGATTCAACAAATAATGTAGACTTGACTGATTATTCGCCTGCGTGCATAGCTAATGTATTAAAAAAATTCCTGCGGGAGCTCCCCGACCCTGTGATTCCTGTACAGTGGTACGATCGGTTTCTGGAATCATCCAGTAAGTCCTCTATTAAAGGTTTTATTTAACAGTATCTAAATTAGTTATTTGTAGAAGTGCGAAATGATGAGCAGTGCTCGTCGTTGCTTAGTCGTCTGGTCCAGGAAATTCCGGAACATCACCGCAGCACATTAACCTATTTGATGGCTCACTTTTGTCGAATTTGTCAAATGGAACATGCACGAGGCAATAGAAATCCCCCTACCATACTTGTACAAACTATGTGCCACATTCTTCTCAGACCTCCCTGGGAGCGAATAATGTAAGTAGAAAAGAACGTTCTGAAGAACTTTAGCCTAACCAATAATTCTTTGGTTACAGTCAAGTAGTTTACAATACACAAGCACATAATCGAATCGTCGAATTACTACTTCTTCATTGTGATTGGAACGAAACATTACCAGAATTTGCTGCTGCACCAGCCATACCTCCTAGGAAAGTGTCCAGAATGGGTAGCAGTCTCAATGCCGCAGCTTTAGAAAAAGAAAAGTGCAACAACATGTCGACAAGTTTACAAGATGCCGAGTGGTATTGGGGCGAAATAAAAAGAGACGAAGTCAACGAGAAACTGAACGATACTGTTGATGGTACCTTCTTAGTACGTGATGCTTCTAGCAAAGGTGGTGAATACACATTAACTCTAAGGAAAGGTGGTGCCAATAAACTTATTAAAATTTGTCATCGAAATGGAAAATATGGATTTACGGAACCCTACACATTCAACTCGGTTGTTGAGTTGATCAATCATTATCGCAATGACTCTTTATCACAGTACAATGCATCTTTAGATATTAAGTTATTATATCCCATTTCAAAAAATAATCAAGAAGAAGAAATAGCCAACACAGAAAACATAGACAAGTTAACGGCAAATCTTGTCGAAGTCCACAACAGGCTACTGGATAAGAATAAAATGTTTGAACAGCTAACAGAAGACTTTAACAAGACTTCTCAGGAAGTGACTAGCAAACGACAAGCTTTAGATGCGTTAAAAGAATTAGTAAAGGTGTTTCAAGATCAAACAAAACACAGGAGAAGTTCCAAAGTGAAGCGCAGCCGCACGAAATTAAGAGTCTCATGGATAATGCAGAACTGCTGAAGCAACGTCTCAAAATGATGGAGGAAAGTTGTGAACAGTTGGACGAAAACTTGCAGCAAAGAGAAGCGTACAATAGATCGCTAGAGCGTGAACTAACATCTTTAAAACCTGGAATTCGAGATTTGATGAGGGAACGTGATAAATATCAAAGGTTTGTTGTTTTCTTTTATTTATTTTCATATTTACTACAGTTCCTGGAAAATTAGAAACATGAATTACTGATTTTTCGGACAATTATTATTATCATGAAAGGTTTAACTTGACTATTTTTCCAAGCAAAACTAGTTTTTCCCGTATAATAGCTCTGTTATTTGTATAAATAAATCTTTCGAATCATAATAAATATTAAAATGGCTTAGTAGTATCATTATAACTAAGTTAACACACAAAATACAAAAATTCTAAAATCTGAATGTGTATCGGGGAAAGGCTAAAGTCACATGTTGTGTAATTAACCAAATCTCTCATGTTTTCTTAGGTTTAATACCAAGGCCAACTTTTTATTAAGAAATAGGTGTCCTGAAAAGTCAATTCTAAAACGCATTGCTTAGGAACTTTCGACTAGAGACCTACGCGGGTCCAATATTTAGGACCTGACCCGCGAACTGCAATTTCTGAAATTTTAAACCCGCACCCGACCCACGAACCGCAATTTTCAAATATTTATACCCGCAACCGGCCCACGACCCGCCGTTTCAAGCCCGCACCCGACCTGCGAGCCGCAAGTTTTACACTTTACACCGCACTTGGCCCCAAATTGGAATATTAGACCAGCACGTACCAGCAACTTGCTTCAAATAGAATGCCCATACACAATAAAGAAAGTTATTTTCACATTTCATTATTATTAGGTATATTTTTTATACGCAAACAAAATTTACGTATGTTGAAGAAATGAAGTTGTACCCGCCACCCGACCCGCGACCCGCAGTTTCAAATCTGACCCGCTACCCGCAATATTGCTATAAATCCTACCCGCAATGCGGGTACCCAACCCGATGCAGGACTCTACTTTAGACACACAACCTCTGTGTAACACGCTTTTATACACAAGTACAGTACTCCCTCTATAATCTGGCACTTACTTCTCCTGCCCTGCCAGTAATCTGGCGTTTTTATACAGGCAGCTCCCAAGCGGGTAGCTCGGTAATTTCGAGCGTGAATTGGAGACAAGTGACTGCTTGTTGCGGGGTCAATGACCGCTGTGCGCGATGTATGTGTTTTATTGTATACATACAGGCAGACCTTGCCATTCGCAGATTTGCGTTTCGCTGATTTGATTTTACGCGGGGCACTTATGTGCTCCCTTTTCTTTGCCGTTCGCAGTTTGCCTGCCGTTCACTGATAGAGTTGCCAATGTTAATTGTTTCAACTTTCACACTCTAAGTAAATAAAGCAGTCGCATGCGGTTTATGTCATGAACACAATAACATTTTTTATCACGAACTTGTAAACACACCTATCGAGCCTATTCTTTTGAATCTCTTATTACCAAATTGGACCTGAAATAAATTGTAAAATTATAACCTGAATATACAAATGGGACATTCGAGCTCTACATTCAAGTGGCAGACTTATGTTACGTATGGAATTTTAGTTTGTATACGCATGTTTATGTATTTTTGAATTTTTTGAGGTTGCATAGTATAAATAAATCTAGTTTATGGAACCTAACTCCGTTTTTATCATTTATGTGTTTACTTGCGCATCACGGTTTTGCGCTTGGTGGCATTCTTCTGGAAACCCCTGCGAACGGCGAGGTCTGCCTGTACATATATGTATACAATAAAACAGCTTCTGCCGTTTAAATGGGTCATTATTAGTGACTTCCAGTAATGCGGCGTTTTCGGTAATCCGGCAGTGCTCTGGTCCGATATCTTCCGGATTACCGAGAGACCACTGTTGTAATACTATGTACATATATCCATATCCCCTGCACAGAGCTATTAAAATATTTTTTGCACTACTAACCTATAATCATACCATTGTTGATTGTTGTAAGTCGGTTCCTTAATAACTGCCAATAATGAAGTCAACTGGCGAACACCATTGGTCGCTCTAAGTTCTCGAGCATGCCCTTTGCTCGAACCAAATTTGTCTGAAGAATTGACATTCAGCACACTTGATTTTCGTGGGTATTAAAAAAAAGTCTTGCATTTACTGCAGGGTATGAATGCTAAGATTTAAGGTCCTTAGTAGTAGGGTGAGTGTGTGACGTGAAAACAATCAAGTCACGGCGGATCCCGTCGTGAATGTGAGTAAGATTTGAAAAACAAACCATGAATGTGAGTGAAAATTTCCAAGGCGTGATTCACTTTGTGGTCACTAATTGTCACTATCTGAATCTTCTGAGCTAAAAAAGAGGTCCTGTGAAAGTCTTTTCCTTAACTAAGTGTGTCGAGAACGCTGTCCGAGTTGATAGTGATTGGCACGGGCACTTAGTTGAATGTTTTCAAAGAATTTCTTTGCTGCCCGTTTTAACGTATTCTTTTATTGTCAGAATACCTAGTTTATAATCAATCTGGCAATTTCTTATAAACCAAGGCAATTTTGCAATTAATCGAAGCATTCTGTTCTGAAACTTCTGGAATTTTGTCCATTTGTGTATCTGCAGCTGCTCCCCACACTTGGCATACGTATGTTATTAACGGCCTTATAATAGAAGTGCATAATAACAAACCACATTTTATCTTAAGAGGTGAATTTTTGTTTAAAATTGGGCAAACGTAACCTAATGTTTGCTTCTTTTAGTTTTTGGCCGACACGTTATGTCCAAGTTAATCTCCTGTCGAGAAGTACCCTGAAGTACTTATTTAACAGTGCTGTTGTGTGCGTTCCACTCTGTTGGTTATTTATGAGTATGTTGGGAGGCTTGGGTGGTCTCCGGAGGGTAAAAATCTTCCGAGTTTAGCTGAATTCTCCATTTTTTCATCCAAGTACTGATAATATTGATTGCAAACTGTTTCTGGCTACTATAATATCTTGATGTTGAATGAATACGAAGATGTCATCTGCATACATGTTTACTTGGGAAATCACTTACATATATATTAAATAATGTTGGACCGAGTATTAACCCTTGTGGAACACCAGATTTGATAACTCTATATGAGGATGTGGAGTTATTTATTTTCACTTTGAATGTTCTATTATTAATACACGATTGTATTACATTATAGATGTATGTTGGGCAATTTATATTCTTTAATTTGTGAACTAGACCATTGTGCCATACCTTATCAAATGCTTGTGCTGCATCCAAGAACACGATCAATGTGTGCATTTTTTCCTCGAAACCTTTTAGTATAACTTCTGATATTCTTAATAGTTGTTGTGTGCTGTTCAATGGTGTTTTCTAAAACCAAATTGTAAAGCTAGTATCTTGTTGCAGTCATCTATATCCTCTTGTAACCTTCTCTGTATTATTTTTTCAAGTAATTTGGATAAGGTGGGTAGTAAAAAATATTGTATGCAAAATCATGGTAGAAGTGTTAGTGCACTTGGCATGTTATGAAACTCAGCGTACGGATTTGTTTTATAATTTTCATGTCGCACTATAAACTGTCACTTTTAGCACTTGTAGCGTAAATAGCTATTAAACCTAGGAACTAAAAGTGTTGCCTAGCAACATAAAACTTTTTAGTTCTGTTTCGGTTCCTTTATTGGTTTAAAAGCTGAAACGGGATTTTCAAATAAGTCACGGGTCTTGCCATGACCCTGAACGTCCCTGTTGAAAGCAATTGTGAAACATGCGTGAACGTGAGTGAATCTCCCTCAAACATTCAATTCTACTTAGTAGTGCAAAAATAGTATATAGCCCGCGCTTGGACTATAATGATAGTTTTCCCAACCCCCAACCTTAGTATATAATATATCAAGAGATCCAAAAAAAAAGGGATCCTCAGCGGGCTGTGGAAGTTCAAACGTATGAATATGTTGGTGGCACTGTAAGTCTATGTCAAATTCGAGGTTAGCAGGTTAGGTTTTGCGCCAATCTGTATTAAAACTGACGCAAAATGTGATAACCTTGAATTTGACATAGACTTACAGTGCTACCAACATATGATTCACAAGTTTGAATTTCCACAGCCCGTTGAGGATTGGATCTCTCGATACTATTAACACTAAAGTAAGGGTAAAAAAATGTCTCGTTAAAACTATTTAACTATTTTGAAACTTTTATTTGCAGGTGGCTTATAGGACGTGGGGTAAAACTGGCTCGTATTAGGCAGCTACTTAACAAGGACGATGACAGTAGTGATGGCGGGGATCAGTCGGAAGAATGTGATATTGAAAATCTCCCACACAATGATGAAAAGACGTGGTTTTTAATGAATTGTTCACGTTCAAAGGCGGAGCAGCTGTTATCGGGTAAACCAGACGGTACATTTCTAGTGCGTCCCTCTAGTACCCACCAATACGCATTGTCGATTGCGTGCAACGGTAGTACTAACCACTGCATTATACATAAATCGAAGCGTGGCTTAGGTTTTGCTGAACCTTATAACATTTATGATTCGCTCAAGTCATTGGTGCTTCATTATTCTCAGAATTCGTTAGAGATACATAACGATTCTCTAAATACTACCCTTAGATACCCTATTTTTGCATCTACCCTAAACACGGAAGAAGCGTATGTAGTCCGAAGTACCTATAACTATACAACAAAGATCGAGTGATGTGATATTTAAAAACTGCTGTGAATTTAAAATATATTATATCTATATATTCCTTATAATTATAAATGATGTGAATGTGATTGTTACGTTAATTTTATAGACACTTTTTGTCAATTTTATGGAATATATAAAGGTGATCAATAGACTCATATTAAAATGTTATTAAGTGTACAGTATAACAAATGAAACTCTTAAACTATTTGCATGAACACCATGTAAATGACTGTGATAGTGTACTAAAGAAGAGAAGTTTTTACGAATTTATATTACATATTATATTGTTCGTGATTTAAAGTGGTGAAGTGACACGGCTGCAACAGAATTAATGGAGAAACAAGGTACCACGTCGTCTGGTGATTTCTCGTTCGCTACATAAGGTTTGCTAATTCAAAACCATCGGAAATTTGTTAGTGATCAAATATGCCTTTGCTACACCGTATACCTGTCCTTCAAATTTTGTTTGGTATAACATTTTCGGCATTTTGCGGCTGCTAGTGCCGAAACTAAATACAAAAATGACCTCACAATTTGTGATTGTAATGATCGGTGTACTTCTAGAGATGGGTGATTGTACTTCTCTTGGTTTTGAATTATAGTGTGATACTTGTAATCTGTCCAATGCTGAAGATTGGACACACGAGTATAATAAATTTAATAGCCGACACTTTTCGATTTTTATATTTTAGTTAAGAAGTCTCACTTATTTGTATCGATTTATAATTTGGAAAAGTTAACGAATTACTTTGTTGGTTCAATCTTGCTGATGGTTTATTTGTTTACAACTGTTCTTTTACAGTTTCTATCTACCACATAAAAGCGTGTTTGCAAGTATAAAGAAAACATTCTAGATAATTGTATTTATGTGTTTTTCGTTTGTGCAATATTCACGATTACTATTTTATATATATGTAAATGCTTTTTAAACCTATTAGTACAAAACAACTATTATAAATTCTATATTTTGTAGCGACAAAATCAGCTATTTGTTATGGTCGTCGAATCATTTTTCATTTTAAAAATGGTATTGTCTAGAATGTTTTATGTAGTATTTAATCCACGAATTAAGTTCTTAAAATTGGGCCGCATTTTCTGTCATGCATACCATACTTGAGGAGTTGTAGTTACATTAAATTAATGTAACTTCAACGTTAAAAAACCATCGCGTTATTCATTTTTTAATAGCTTAATTTGTGGCTAGAAGCTCCAGTCTTGCTTTTTACTACATATTTATGTTCAGAGTATATTGTGATATACTGTTTTTAAAACAAGAGCAATCTTTTTGCCTATTTTACTTTACATTTTACAAAATGTAAGTCGGTATTTACTGTCATCTAATGATTTTAATGCTATACGTTAAAACGATTTTAATCGTCAACTCCAATATAATTTTCCAACGCAACTTTTTTATTTCTACACATGCAAAAAGACTGTTCGTTGCTTATTCGAAATGTATTTCTATAGTTTAGTACAATAAGTTGAACTACTTTAGGGTGTTCAGAATATTGTGCATACCATTTTGCAATTTTTGCCAGTGCCGCTGTTATATTTTATCTTTTTGCACATTTGTATCGTGAGTAATGAAGAAATATAAAGATGTCAGCGATAGCTTTTGTCTAGTTTTTCCAACTAGTAGAGGAGATCTTTGTAATAAGAATTTCCAGTTGTGACAATTTCGTATAGTCGTATTTTGAAATTGGCTTATTTCAGTATTCGAGATTTTTAAGAAATTAATAAATCAGAAAAGTTGGTACAAATCTAGGTCGTTTATCTTTTAATGGTTGTGCTTGAATGCAAAGTAGTGGATATTGTTATGAGTAGACATTTTGAAACACTGGAATAAGTCTGCTACGTTCATTATATTAATGGTTAGAAATTAAAAATATTCACTCCTTTCGCATACAAGTATAACAAAACAACTGCCTCTCTGTTTGTTTTTCTTGTGATTTGATTTTATAAATATACATTTTTCTATTAACCTGTGGATTACTGTTGTTTTGATATGTCTACTTCCAATGTGAAGTTCTATTTTTTGCAGGCTTTTGTATGAGGTACAAAGTATTTTTATATTTTTGCATTAAATTGAAATTAATATAGCAACTCAAAAATTGTCAATTATTACATTTTAACTTAAAGATCTCATTGCTCAAATTTTATTCTGGTTTAAACATGCAGAATTATGAAAAAATTTAAAAACAGCGTGAAAATTCTTGTTATATTGACCGCACCTATACTAAATCACTTGTTTAGTCAACAATAAAACTCATAAATTGACCTAAATGTGGATTAATAATTGCTAATGTGTAAATTGAAAAATGCGACTAGTTATCCAAATACAATTTTTCTTTAAACTGAACGTATTTTTTGTTATGTACATGTGTAAATGTGATTACAATGTGCCTGCTTTTAATTCACTAATAAGTGAAAGCAGTTGTAATACCAAAAAAAAAGAAGCTTTTTGTGAATTTTAGTGTCGTCAGTAACTGCCTTACTGAAAGTGTTACTTTCCTGGCAGTATTACCAGGGTATTTTGAATATGTACAACCGCTACTGCTGTAGACAACGTGGGTTATAACAATGTGACTTCCACTTCAACTACTAACCAGAAATCATAAAAGTAAGGAAAAGAATAAGAAGTGACTGACTCTTAAGATGAAGGTTAATAGTGAATATTTATGTGTTGAAAATGTTTGTTTATATGTTTTGAATACAGGGTTAATATTTCCTGATAAAAATTTCTAATTTTATACTAGTACTGCTTGTTCAACAGAAACCCATCCTTGATCAAATTAGCCTTGGAAACAAATGCAATAGTTCAACTGACATTTTGTAACATAAACGGTCATTCTTATAAAGACCAATAATCTGTGGTTAACTTTAATTCGTTGTTAAAATAAACAAAAACGTATCAAAACGTTAGTGCTTATGACATTTTATTTATTTGTAAACAAATTTTGATGCATTTTTGTTTCTCTTAACAACGAATTAAACTCAGATTAGTGGTCTTTGTAAGACTGGCTGTAATTGTCTTCAAAATAGCGTGAGGTCATACAATTTCTGTGCGCCGTGGATGTGCAGCCATTGCAAATTTTTACACGAATGCAAGCAGAAACAGTGTGAAAACGTGTGTATTGCGTATCCAACTGCGAAGAAATGATGCTGAAAATTTAAAAATGAATGAGGCACGACTAGGTGCTGCGTGTATTGCATCAACAGAAAACAAGATGGCTGAAAGGTCTGATTAGAGAAAATCGTCGGATTTAGTTAAAAAAACTGAGGAGTTTAGAGCATCCAGCTTGTGTTTTCATATTCCTGTACTCCTGGAAAAGGCGTAAAAGTTCAGTGTTTTGAGTCGAGCGCAGAAGTGCAAAACGCTGTGAAGGAATTGTTCAATTGGCCGCAACAAAAATTTTATGAGCAAGGTACACGCCGATTGATGAAACAATGGAATAGATGCTTTATCTGTGACTGTCATTATTTGTAATTATATTGTTGAGTATTTTTCTTATGGACCAAGGATGAGTTTTAATTGAACATACCTCATAATTAAATTTAAACATGCCTTTATCGGATATTGTGATATACAAAAGAACTGTGTTAGCACGGTAAGTATAGTAATGTTTAATAGATCTGTCAAAATTTAATTTTTAGAATTATGGAGTTTTTGTTTGCCATCTGAAAACTCCAAAGGTCACAAAAAGATGAGCTTTATCAAGGCGGTCTATATTGTTCCAGGCCATGACACTGGCTCTGTTGCCAGATTGTGTGGTAGGCCATTCCAAGCCACTTAAGTTTTGTTTGTTTGAAATATATTTGACATTAAAAACTATTTTGACAAGGCAGTTCGTACGAGGTCTGGCTATTAAATAACGAAACTGCACTCGCAGAAGGCGTCCTAGAGGGAAGGGGGGGGGGGGAAAGAATGCAGCTTTGGATAGCTGGAAGTGTCTACTATTCCGGTATGAAAACACGTTTTTGTCGCTGTAGTAGTATTTTTCCTATAGAGGTTAAAAACGAACGTGTTTTTTTCTCGTGCCGATAACAATGTGTGACGAAAAACACGAGCAACAGATCAATGTGAAATTTCTCGTTAAATTAAAAAAAACTCTGACTGAGTGCTATAACTTGTTGAAAGAGGCCTATAGTGAGAATTCTTTATCTCGTGCGCGTTTTCCAATGGTATAAATGGTTTTCTGAAGGCCAAGGGAGCACCGAAGATGACCAACGTCCAGGTCGACCTGTCTCTGTTTCAACTCCGCAAACAGTGACCAAAATCAATGAAATTGTGCGCGGAGGTCGTCATATGAGCATTCGGATGATTGCTGAGACTGTAAACGCCGTTCGTAAGAAACGGCCGGAGTTGTGGTAAAACAAGTTGTGGATTTTGCACCAGGACAACGCGCTGTCTGTGATGCGTTATTTAGCCGCTAGAGGCACTGCAGTGCTCTAGCACGCGCCGTACTCGCCTGATTTAGCACCCTGTGACTTTTTTCTGTTTCCGAAGATCAAGTCTGCCTTAAAAGGAACCCGGTCGATGGAAGAGGTGAAGTGAAAATCGGCGGAGCTCCTAAATGCTCTTACAAAAGAAGACTTCCAGCATTGCTTTGACCACTGGAAAAAACTAATGGAACGGTGTGTGGCGAGGGGAGGAGAGTACATTGAAGGAGAGCGTTCGATTATAGAATAATTTTTAGAATAAAACTCTTTCATAAACAGTCTCGTTATTTAATAGCCAGACCTCGTATAAGTTCCAAAAATGCCTGTGAAGTGTTACGTACCAAGCTGCAAGTCAACTACTCTTCATCAGTTGCTCCATATGTTAGTGTGTTCAAATTTCCACCTAATGGAGCGGTAGCACAAAAATAGAAAGACATTTTGCATTTAGAGAACTGGCGGATAGGAAAGGCTAGTGTTGTGTGTGAAAAGCACTTTAAAAGAGCAGATATAAAAGGTAATAAGATGAAGAGACTTGTTCTGACTGCAATATCACTCACTTCCAGGCAAGTTATTTTGAAGAAATTGCTGTTTTAGATGAAATCAAAATTAGTAACGATTTAAATCGAATATTACGGTGATTTTATAGTTTTTTTTCAACTTGAATGAATTACAATGACAGGGATAGTGCACTGACAGGTTGTTCATTTAGTGACCAAAACTAGTAATTTTTTGTTAAAGGTTGGCGCAGCCATGTTGCCAGATTGTGGTAGGCCATTCCAAAGGTCACTTTACAGTGTCATGGCCTGGAACAATATAGACCGCCTTGGCTTTATGCATTGGCATTTGGTCTATGCTGAAAGAATAATGAGACATTGCTACATACAGAACTCTCATTATCAAGGTACAAAAGTCGTACTGTCATAAACAAGACTTCATTTGTAAAATGGTGGCTGGTTATCGTCTGCTATTATATAAATGACACAATGATTCACTTGCGTTGTGGAATTGTAGTTAAAATATTGACGATTTTGTAGTCATATACCATTTGTACACTGAGCGACAAAAGTCTGGGTTCACGAATAATTTTTCCAATTTTACATATTGAAAATGGTTTCTGGCGCTTAAAATCTGATGTTGATGTTTACGTATCAATAAACAAATTTAGTGCTATAGGGGGCTAACTCATAACCATACAATTGTTGAAATATTGTAATTTTGTTTCTGTCGTACATTATTCAAGTTTTTGATGTTTTGTTAAGTATCGGATAGGATTTTTAAAGGAATATGTTTACAGCATGTCAATTGTTTCCGATAACTGTCAGTATTAACTGTTAATTCTCCGCCACAAGCTCTAATTACACATTCTAGACGTCTAGGCATACTGCTAATCAATCGTACAAGATTTTCTTGTGGTAACCTATCCCATCCTTCAACTAAAGAATGTTGAAGTTCTTCTAATGTCTGAGGCCGATTAGGGCGAGTGCTAATTGCTCTTCCCAGTTGATCCCACACGTGTTCTATCGGGTTCAGGTCTAGTGAGCAGGCTGGCCAATCCAAAAGTGTAATTCCAACTTCGTTTAGATATTGCAGAGTAATGTTGGCTACGTGTGGCCGTGCATTATTTTGCATTAAACGAAAGTTGTCACCAACAAAATGACTAAACGGGACAACATATTCCTCAAGAATGTTCCTAATGTACCTATCTGCGTTGAGGGCTGCTCTATCACAGATGTGAAGCTCTGTGCGCGCATTTGAAGAAATCCCTCCCCATACCATTACCGAACCTCGAAACAAATTTGAAGTTGTGGCCATAGCACAAGCAGCATAGCGTTCTCCTGGTCTTCTCCATACCTGTGAACGACCATCTGGAGTATCCTAAGTAAATCGAGACGCATCTGTCCATAATGCGCATCTCCTTTCGGGATCCCCCCAGTTCTGGTATGTTCTAGCAAAATTTAGTCGATTATGTTTGTGGCGTACTGAAAGTTTTGGACCAATGGCAGCCCGATATGGTTTCAGATTGTTTTCGCTGAACTGTACGTGACGATATTTGAACATTTCTAACAGCAGCCAGTTCATTAGCAGTAATTGTAGCTGTTGCAGTGCGATTTCTTAAAGATTGTAACAACATAAATCGATCATCTTGGGCATTAGTTTTCCTTAGTCTTCCTGATCGTGGTCTGGCTGTTAGTAAACCGTCTGCTTCATAATAATGGTGAGGCACTAACACCCCATGAAGGAGCATGGCCTGCAAGGCGGAAGGTCAGAGCTTCCGTATCCTTGCTATCACACCCGGATGTCACGTGTCAAATTCATGGCACGTGGTGATGTGGTGCATTAGACAACCGCATTATTACTCCTTATTCTTTCGAACGCAGGTTCCCAATTATTTAAAGCGACTGGGTAGGCCGCCTGCCAGGCATCGATCTGGGATTTGAACTCCAGACTTCCGCACTGCAGTCCAATGCTCTAACCACAGAGCCACGCTGGCGCTCGTCTGCTTCATACCTCTGCCAAATTCTTCGAACACGTTTTGCGATACTCCATACCTACGTTCTGCATCTCTCTGGCTATGTCCTTCTTCAATGTGAGCAACTATTTTTCCACATCTTACTGGAGATATTGGCATTTTGGCACGGAAGTGAGAATTAACAGTTAATATTGACAGTTATCGGAAAGAATTGACATGCTATAAACATATCCCTGACAACGCCAACCCGATTCTTAACAAAACATCAAAAACTTGAATAATGTAGGACAGAAACAAAATCGCAATATTTCAACAATTGTATGGTTATGAGTTAGCCCACTATAGCACTAAATTTGTTTATTGATACGTAAACATCGACATCAGATTTTAAGCGCCAGAAACCATTTTCAGTACGTAAAATTGGAAAAATTATTCGTGAACCCAGACTTTTGTCGCTCAGTGTATTTCTACCATTGAACAACAAAATTTACTTGTACAGAATACAAAGCAGAAACTGTAAACCAGAAGATGGAAAGATACGATTTGTCATGTTTCATTTAAGACCTCATCGAGCTATTTCTGATGAATACTTTTAAGAATAAGTGTTTCCTAATCAATTTGAAACGCTTGTCATTTAGAGCAAAATGTACATTGCCAAATTTCAAATATTCATGCTGTTTTGCAGACACCTGCTACAATTTGCTTAAATAGTTCAGACGTAAGACAGATGTCATGCATTCTCGCTTCAAAAACAAAGTTGTGAACATGGCTAGCTTAGAAATAACATGCAATGGGCACGAATGTCAGGAAATTTAAATTTTGCAACATTCTGCCAAATGCAAAATTTACAATACATGCCTTGTTCGTAAATAGCTAATACAATTGACGGTGACAGCTTTCAAAATAAAACATAATGCATGTAAGAGGAAAAACAATCGATTTTTCAAGGCTGTAAATAAATCAAAATGCACATGTTATTCTTGTCAACATAGAATTTCGGCGTAGACGGCTTAGTCTTTGTGGATAAACATCCAGCATTTTCTGACTTAACGTGCCGTGCACCTTGTGAACTCGAGCACGGATCCACGCGATGGCCATGCTCTTTGGTGGCTTGTGTTCTTTGAGTACCTTGTGAAGGAGGATACTACTACAGATTTGGCGTTGTTGCTGTTTGTGCACCCATATTAACTAACGTTTTGCAAGACCTTGCAGCTTGCATCATCAGAGTGAAAGTCGCACTGACTACGCTATCTCAGCCGAAATTGTGTGTTAATAAGAATCATTTGAGTAACCACAAAAGCATAAAATGCACATGCTCGTATTTTTTGAAACATTTACAGTGTAAGAATGTTTTGGGCATGAAAATACAGTCAAAGCAAAAAGAGCTTTAATCATACAGTAAAAATCATATTAGAATTTTTTCTTATTTTTTGTTAATAATTTCAGTGTACGTGAGATGTGTTTCTTAGTTAATTATAAGCATATATTGGTCAAGCCGAGTAGCACATTTGGTAGAGCGTTAGGCTTGCATTAAACAAGTCCTCGGTTTGAATCCTGCAGCGGCCAGATTTTTCCGCAGCCTTGGCGATTGGAATCGGGATTGGTGAGACCATTCAAAATTGGGCACCAAATTAACTGTGCTCTACTCAGAACCACAGACTTAAGAGATAGTGTAACAAGGTCAATACATCAACATGACACATGGTACACAATGGTTGCTACACAAGCACGAAAGGTTTGCTCTAACTTTGTAACCTGAAACTGGGCCAAATCGATCATTGCACCGCTAAATGCTAAAGCGTATAAAGCACCAGCCTCTACACCGCAAGGTAAAATGATGTTACCAACAATACATACATACACATACATGTTTCTTATACAGGGTATCTCGGAGAGTTTTGCAGTTTATATTCTAGTTAGCGCAGCTACCATAAATTTTTATCAATAACTTTATTTAGAATTTAAAACCACATTTCTTAGAAATTCATGTGTGAAAAATTAAATCTTCAAGGTGTGACCCCTGTCGGCACTGGCACTCTTCCAAGCTATGGCTTATGTTGTCCATTACGGGATGCATAGGTTCGGTATAATGGTTTCAACTTATTGTCAAATACGATGCTTGAATTGCAGCAATTTTTTTGCGGCGTTGTCGTAGACACGACTTTTGAGGTAGCTAAACAAAACAAAATCGACTGCATTTAAGTCCAAGCTTCTCGGAGGCCAATTGATATCGCCTCTTCTTGACAGCAATTTTTCAGGAAAAAATTTCCTTACAACGTTTAATGCGTTATTTGAGGTATGGCTAGTTCTGGAACCACCACTGATCATAAAAAACTATCAAATTCTTGGAGAATACAGCCAAAAGACTCGTGAAACATCGCTGCGTACCTGTCAGACTTTACAGTAACTGAGTGTCCTTTGTGATCTTCAAAAAAGTATGAGCCTATTACGTTTCTCGAGGGCATTACTGTCCACACGTGGACTGTGTAATGAACTTTGATGTTGGTTTGGTGCTTTATTCACCGTAACGAATACAAAATCGACGGCGAACTGTGATGTAAGAATTATTTTGTTGATAAAAACTGCGAACATGAAACGGACATTGTTGAACATCAAAACGTTCCATTGTGACAGAAGAATTCCAAAACCTCTCCGTAATGCAATATAATATTCTCTTAAGAGGCTTTTATAGCTCACGATAAATTCAATCCAGCCTTATTAAAATTTGAGATAAGGTAAATAAAAATAAAAAAGGTCAAACATTTTGTTCTATTCTATCACGAAATCTATTTTTTCGCCTTGCAAAGGTTGACGAAGACAGCCGTTACTTTATACTATAATTCAGTTCACGTTTCAAGGTCAGCATCTACCAGTGCAATGCTAAACCTTGCCCAGTTTTGTGTTACAAAGTTGGAGCACGCCTTTCGTGCTTGCGTAGCAACCATTGTGTACCATGTGTCTTGGTGATGTGTTGAACTTGTTACTCTATCTCTTAGGTCTGTGGTTCTGAGTAGAAATATATTTTACTATACGGGGTTTGCTAAAATGACATGACCCTTTACAAAATTACAATAAAAACTGCATTATATCAATAAACGACTTCCGGGATTGGACTGTGTCATGATTGAGATCAAAGAACTCAACGTTTCGCCCACTTTCGTAAGGGGCTTCATCAGGAGGAAAAAGCAAAAGAACACGGTAACTCAACGTGTTAACCACGCCAGAGGCGAAACTCTTTGCAAGGGAAGGGATAGAAGAGCACGGTAACTCAACGTGTGAACCACGTCAGAGGTGAAACTCGACTACCTATCAGAAGGAGAAAGACGAGAATTTATAGGCAAGCGCCGTAGTGGTTCAGCAAATGCCGTCGCGGTTTGGTGGCGGTGGGCTGGGCTTAGGAATTAGCACTTTCCACATAGAAGGAAGGGGAAAGCCTTCATCCCGATTGAGATTATTAGGGTGGTTGTAAATCTTAATGGCTTCGCGAATCTTTCTGGTAAAGAAGAATGGGGATTTGCAGATGATGGAAGTTTCATCAAAAAGGATCTTATGACCAGTATCGCGTTGGTGTTCGGCGATGGCTGATGATGAAACGAGACCCGACTTGAGACAGCGCTGGTGCTCAGAGATCCGAGTTTTCACTGAACGACCTGTTTCACCAATGTATACAGCATTACAAGAGCAAGGAACTCTATAAACATCTATTGCAGATACGATTTCATGAACAGAGTTTTTAGGAATGTCGGTAGAGCAATTTCCCGTATTTTCAACCGATGATCTTCTCAAATCAGCGTATCGACCTTTAATTGATTCTCATCCGTTTTTGTCGCACATCTTTGACATCATCGTTAAGTGTTGTGCGGCCACTGTTGAACTGATTACACCTGACACTAACTTGTTTTGACTCATAATGCCTTCTTTATAAGTCTTCAGTATTTTTTAATGAATTTTAGTAGGTTTTCCATTATTTGCATGCAAAAATCGAATGACTGCTCGCAATTCAAACTTGGAGTATGTTTCAATCGGAACTGACATTTTACGGATGTCCTTGAGCCTAAGGCAATGACAACAGCCACCTATGTAGTACATATGTGCATCTAAAATGCGTGCAAGTTTTAACCTGATCGGATCAACGTAGGCGGTGTGCCAAGCAAACGTACCTTAGTAACCGGACATTACTCGTATTTTTCAAAATTGTTCAGAATTCAGGCTTCCAAACAACAATTAATTGATGTCATTACGATAATAAAATGTAAAAAATATACTGCATTACACTTTAAGAAAACAATAAGCGAGTCGTTTCAACAAGTTGCAAAACCAATACAAAGGCATAAAAAGAAAGATTGGTTTGACAAAGAGTGTGAGGAACTCATAGAAAATAGAAGAAAAGCAAAACTGAACCTACTCACAATTAAGACAGAAGAGAATGAACAAAACTACAAAGAAGCCAGACGGATAGTGAAACAAACAAGATTCGCAAAGAAAAGAAAAGCTTTAGAGCAGAAATTCCACGAAATAGAAACACAATTTAACAAGCATGACTAAGTACATTTTACAAGAAAACAAAAGACATAAGAAAAAGGTAGTGACGGTCAAAAAAAAAAAGGTACAGTTACGTCTATTTTCGCGATTATTCCACCTTTCGTTACTGCATTTATATGTGGCATAACTACTTTGTCGTATTTTTTCTAATTTGGAATTGTTTTGCAGATGTCAAATATTCAATGTTGCAATATGACATATTAATAAAACAAATTCAAGCAGCTAGAATTAGACAAAAATCTGTTATAAGGGTTGTCCCATTTCCGTCACTGTAGCAACCAAAACGTTTCTTTTCCAAAATAAGCAAGGTGAAGTAATTGGAGATGAAGAAGAGGGAATGAAAAGGTGGGTCAAATATTATAAAGAAATATTAACAGATCAAGACACATCAGACTTAATCGAAATACCAGGAGATACACAGATAACCGAAGAAATAGACCCCTCAACGCAGAATGAAATCAGAGATATTATAAGGGAAATTTATTGCAGGAGATATATCTTTAGAACTAATAAAATATGATGGAGAGAAATTACAAGAATGAATATATAAATTAGAGGCAAAAGTGTGGAGCACTTGTGTAATGCCGAGGGGATGGACCAATAATATAATAATCCCGATATATAAAAACGAAAACCAACAGAAGTGCGAAAACTACCGACCTATCACCTATCATATAAAATTCTAGTAACAATGGTAGACAGAAGGTTAAAAACATTTGCGGATTCGAGCAATTGGTGGATCATAAATCAACAATTTAGTAGAAAAAATTGACAACAAAATTGGATTCGGTCAACTGTAATAGCACTCTAACAGAAGACAGATTATGAATTGAAAAAAATTATTAACGTTTCACAAAATGAGACTGTAGGACTATAAAGCTGCGTACTGACTTGAGCATTTTTGCGCGCACAAACGGTTTGCGCATAAAATTGCTCTAATCAGTACCAGCCCGAATTTGCATGCGCGTATGCGGCAACGAGCACGAACGCAATCCATCACTTGTCGGTTTTATAGCTGGGTACTGACTTGAGCATTTTTACGGGCACGAATGGCTTACGCGCACACAGGTTTGTGTGCGTGAAAATGCACAAGTCAGTACCCAGCTTTAAAGTAGTAAATAACAGAAAAATCAAAAAGACAACCTTGGATTACAAATGCAATTGTTCAGTCTATAAACAATAGAGATAAATTTTATCATTACATGAGACTACAATCAAACAATGTTGCAATAAAGGAAACTTATTGCAGGTATAAACTGAAGTGATTAAACTGATTAGGTGTGCAAAAAAGTGTTATTACAGGAAGAAAAATTCTGAAACAAACAATCCGCAAAAAATGTTGCATTTAACTAAAGAATCTTTAAACATAGTATGCCCTAAACAAACAGTGAATTCCCGGCTCATAAATGAAAGTGAAATAATTAGTATTTATTGATGAAATTGTCAAACACTTCTACAACTTATTCTCTGAATGTCATTTGTTTGGCAGTGGTCTATTATGATATGTTTTTCGGACTTCTTCCACTGTCTAGGGTGTAAATCACACAATGTTTCGGGAGTTTTGATCTACTCCCGTCTTCAGGTGTTCCTGGTTAGTCCTGAAAAGGACTGATATTGCATAAGGCCAGCTTGATTAAGGTCTTTTCAAGCTTTCGAATACAATATCAGTCCTTCTCAGGACCAACCAGGAACACCTGAAGACTGGAGTAGATCAAAACTCCCGAAACGTTGTGTGATTTACACCCTAGACAGTGGAAAAAGTCCGAAAAACATATCATAATAGACCACTGCTAAACAAATGACATTCAGAGAACAACTTGATAATCGGTACGGACCCGAAATCAATCCAAAATTTCGAAAGCTTGAAAAGACATTAATCAAGCTGGCCTTATACAATATCAGTCCTTCTGAGGACTAACCAGGAACACCTGAAGACGGGAGTAGATCAAAACTCCCGAAATGTGTGATTTACACCCTAGACAGTGGAAAAAGTCCGAAAAACATATCACTTCTACAACTATTTTATTAACGGCAACTTGCTTAGCGAGAAAATAAAAACAGGAAAGGACAACACATCAGCCATGATTAGTCAAATTCCTATAAATAACATGTTTTTTCTTAGCCCTACAAAACCAATTGAAGTTTTAGATAGTATAAAAAAACTAAAAAATAATAAATCTTCCGACTAATACCTAATATCATCAGAAACATTAAAAATTGTGGTTTTTAAATGGTTTTCCCTGACTGTTGAAAGCTGGTCGTGGTAATTCCATTACGTAAACGGAGTGCAACTAAAAATAATAATTGTAGACCAATTTCATTAATATTTAGTTAATTTAAAATAATATGAAATCAACAGGTTGGTTTTACCACTAACAAAAGTACAGACGATGCAATTTATTTGGTAGTATCTAATATTTACGATGCCCTGGATAGTTGTAGATCCTGTGTTGCTGTTGTTTTTCTCAAATTGGAAAAGGCATTTGATATGGTCAATTACGAAATATTACCAAAGAGCATATCATTATATGCTCTTTGATATTACTAAGAAAACTAAAAAAATATGAAATTCAGACTACCTTTGAGTTGTTTGACAATTACTTAAAAAACAAAAGACAGTTAGTACAAAATAGGTAAATATGAGAGTTCTACAAAAGCTATAACTTGGGGTGTACCCCAGGGGACCATCCCTGGTCCCCCTTTATTTTTATTACACAGGGTGTTTCCAAAATGTTGCGCCAAACTTTACAGCTCAAAATAATTTAAAAAGTTTATATGAACCCATGTCCGCAAACTCTTTATTTTCGAGTTATGACTCGTTTTCTACAACCGTAGTTTAAAATAATTTGCTGTAATAATAACTACAGTAATTGTTCAAAATGTACAAGACTGCACACGATGCATCATCGGCTGTCTTACACGCTGGATAATTTTGAATTGATGCACAAGACTCAATAACCCGTTGTTCTAGCGCTTCTACATTTTCTATTGCTGTGAAGTATACTAATCGTTTCAATTCTCCCCACAAAAAGAAGTCTTTGGGATTTAAATCGGGTGAGCGTGCAGGCCAGGCAACCGGCCCACCGCGATCTATCCAACGTCCAGGATAAATTCTATTAAGGTACTGTCGCACTACGATACTGAAATGAGGAGGCGCACCATCCTGCATAAACCATGTCCTCTCAATGGGAATACCTTGCATCAATCCAAGTAATGTATTTTGCAAAAAGCCAAGATAAATAGGTCCCTTCGACCTATTTGGTAGAACGAGGGCCCTAGTATTCTATCGCCAATGATACTTGCCCACACATTAACACCAAAGAGCTGTTGATGTCTAGACTGTACTATCGCATGTGAATTTACATCGGTCCGTTGATCACTGTTATGAAAATTGAAGATGCTGTTTCGGGTAAATGCAGCTTCATCAGTGAACAACACATGCGATATGAAAAGAAGGTTACCGTTACATTGCTGTAAAAAGCACTGGGAAAGTTCCAGCCTTAACGGATAATCTTCAACATTCAAAGCCTGCACCCGTTGGATATGGTAAAGATATAGGAGTTGTTCATGCAGTACATTCCAAACACTCTTACTAGTAACTCCTTCGGCTAAAGCAATTCTTCTAGTGCTAGTTGCAGGATCTTCAGCAACCATATCCAAAATCCGTTCTTCAATCTGCAGTACATACGGTTCTAGGTCTACCACGGTCTACCGTTCAAGTGACAAAAGTACCAGTTTCTCTTAGGCGTTGGTGAATTCTACTAAACGTACCTCTGTATGGAATTTGGCGTTGTGGAAATGGAAAGTGACACTTAAATTAAGCAATACATAAACCACTTTGATAAAATTGAAATATGTGTAAATTGTCTTATCCCCAATGTTGTAGAAAGCGAGTCATAGCTCGAAAACAAAGAATTTGCGGACATGTGTTCACATAAACTTTTTAAACTATTTTGAGCTGTAGAAGTTGCCTCTAAAGTTTGGCGCAACATGTTGGAAACGTCCTGTATATCAATAACCTATTAACGTTACTAGTCTTAGGTGGCAAACTAGTAGCTTATACTGATGATACTGTATTGATTAACAAAGGAGGCACGTGGGACTTAGTGAGGAAGGTCTCCACTATCTGGTATAAAGTTTGTTTCAGACTCTTCGCTCGTCCATTTAATATTCAATTTTTGTTTTTTCTATTTCTTTTAGCGAACTGTCTATATTTGATATGTATTTGATATATATTCCTTCTCCTCTTCCTTTTCTATTTCTATCTATACATTAGCTACAATGATCTTATCTTATAGGGTCCCACAAAGCAGCTGGTTTTAACAGTGTCAACAAGCGAGGCTGCAGGTCAAACGATGTGGAGGTGACAACTGGGGTCCTTGATAAGACAGCAACAGAGAGGTTGTCCATAGATGTTCTAATACTCTTGAAGGTTACAGATACTGATCTTCCTGGGAAGTGTCCCCGATTACCTTCTCTAACTTTTCTAGGAGGTCGTACGCTGTCCAGCTCCAATTCCATGATGCCTAAAGAGCAGATATTTTTTAAAAGAGAAAATGGAAAATTAAATATAATCAAGAGTGACGGTACGGTTACAAATTTTGCTATGAAGAAGGGTAATTCATCCTCGAGCTGAGCTAATGGAATTAAGATTGTGCTCTTTCCTTGGGCCCTAAGGGACTGTGACGGGTTGAGTTCGGCTGAGAACTGCAGTGGAGCACCACAGGTTCGGCCGGTCTCATAAGCATTAAAGAACTGCCCCCAGAGGTAAAGCATAGAAAGCAAGAATTTCAAAGAGGGTTATATATTTAATGACAAGTTTTTCACTTTCTTGCTATTTGTAAATTTTCAAAATTATAGGGAATCAATTGTAGTTCAGAAATATCTAGTATAAGTTGCATTGAACTATTGGTGATGTAAATTTTATTTCCACTATTACGACTATGGTTACTCATTCGTGTTTTATTATAGTTGTTATATATTATTTTACTGTTACTTTGTTTTGTTGTTATGTTGTTCTGTGTTACTTTTTTGTTTCCATCATTTGTTAAAATACACAAAAATGGCGCGAAAAAACATATTGTAACGACCTTGGGATCAGGCCATTGCAAACATATGACTCAGCGTTCCGAGCATTCGAGAACGACCTAAAGCGGGGGCAGTGTCACGACCTTGAGCCGGTTCACGTGCGGACAGATGTGTCACACTCTTCGAGAAACGACCTTGGTGACTCAATGCGCGCAAACACGTCAGCGTTTCGGGAAGGATCAAGCAAGGTCTCAACGTTTCCGGGATGACTCACCCGGCGCATATATAAATACGGAAATAAGGAGTCAGTCGAAGTCAAAGTCCGAGTGCCGTCTCCAGCTTTGAAATACGCTGAAGCTGCCACATAAATAAACCCGTGTCTACATAAAATCTAGCCATATAAATCATTGATGTTTAAGTTGCGTGAAAATAAATGAAGTTTTTGTTGTTAGAAATAGTTCCTGATTAGTTTAGAAATAATTGTGTTCCTCCTTAATAGTCTTGTATTTTGTAAATAGTAAAGATAAATTGCTGTAAATAAATGCTTAAAACAAGAAGGGGCGTATAATTTTTAATAGCCCCAGAACGTAAAACCATAGCTTAACTTTTTCTGCCTCAAGTAATTTAAAGAGTGTGTGATGTCATCTGCATAGTCCAGGTCTGCTAACCTGAGATGAAATTCCATCAACACCTCTTTCCGAGTTGTTTACTGTGGTAATTACAGAGTCAAGTTGCAGAATAACACACAAGAGTAGTTTCAGCAAAAACAGAGTCAAGCAAGGATGTGTTCTGTCACCGATATTCCATGAAACTGATACATTCAAAATAATAAATTAAAACTTACCTTATACAACCTTATATAGCAGAGGCTAGGCCCATGCCTATGGCAGGATTTAGTCGTGTCTCTTGGACCCTTTGATTTTATTTCAACATTACACCACAGAAAATAGGGAGGTTATGCTCAATGAGTATCATACAACGTTAAGTCCCTGTCTCGCTGTAAACATTTTTATAAAAAAAAAAGTCACGTTCTCTCAATATTTCTAAGGCATGTCCCACTGTCAAAATTTGGTTTTTATAAAAACGTGATCAGCCGTTTGACACAAAACTAAAATGTGAGGTTGGATTGCAGCAGTGTTGCCAGATCGAATAAACATTGTTATCATACGACAGTAGTAAAAATTATCGTATTATAATATTTTGGATAGTACATAGGAAAATATAACTACATGAATGAAATAATTCTGAAATAAATCCGATTTTACTTGGTCTGTGTGGTAGAAGAACCGATCGTAAATCGACAATACATGCTAATTAAATCGTGAATCGAGAATGCCTGCAAGATGCATTTTTTTTGTGAAAGACACAAGTCGAAAGTGGGCATGTGGAAAGTCGATGGGGAACCCTCTACAAGTACTGTGATGTAATGTGATCAGCTTGTCATCATAAATAATAACAGCTCCGAATTAAATTTCAGCACCTTGTGATTAATACCGGTTCAGCAAAAATATCTGCATGTAGCTCTCATTTCGAAGATACTGTCAATATTAGTTTTTCTCTGAATTCATTTTTTGGCTTTGGTCTATTACGATCACAGTGAACAGCGGTCTCGGGTTCAAACCCCGGAGGATGCAAGAGTTTACGAATAAAAGCATACAATATTAGTCCTATTCAGGACTAACCAGGAACACCTGAAGACGGGAGTAGATCAAAATTCCCAAAACGTCGTGTGATATACACCCTAGACCAGGGGTCGGCAACCCTTTTCGGACGGAGGGCCATTTTCAAAATTTTTTTATGCGGGCCGCACATTCAAATGTAACTTAAATAGTGCTTTTATATCATATACGAGTATAAATATTATTAAAAATAAATATATTTTTATTGACATGCTATAATTACAATAATGTTAGAGAACAAAAATTTTACAATTCTTAAAAGGAACAAAAGAAAATACAATTCCAATTAAATATGTATAAATATGTAAATATAAAATATATAAATATAAAAAATATAAAAATTGTAGTGAAGCGTCATACGGCTGTCAACATGAACGCACATATGAACATACAGTAGCAAACTGGCGAAATGAAAGAATTAGTGATGGGCCTATCCGGAATGAATATACTAACTATTATGTACTTTATGTGCTATTAAACTTTAAAATATCATACCATTTTCCGACAGTCTATTAACGTAACTACTGTAATAATTTGAAACATATTTTATTTCCTCATATCCCACTGTGCGACTCAAACTTATAAATTGTTTTTTAGGATACTGCTGGCTACTACTGGTCTAGGCGGTAAATTTTATCTACCGGACTCGTTTGTAACAATGTAACGCTAGTTACCAATGCAGTATCCTAAAAAATCTTATACGATACACGACCGTAGAATTCTTATGGCCTTGCCAAACATACAGGCTCGCCCTACGGTTCGACCTGTAAAGTATTGCGCGGCCATAAAAATGTTGCTACCGGTCTAATAACGTAAATAGCTATTACTGACCGTCCTACAAACCCCAACAATAGATGCCAACGCAGATAAGGGCTTACGGCGAGACGGCGAGTGCTCTCATCATAAATTTGCACGCACTTCATCTCCTTCCGCTTGTTGTTATTTCGCTCGTTTTCCTTGCTTGCATTACGGAATGTAAAATAATCGGATGATATTCGATTTTATAAACATTCCGAATGGAACATTTCGATTATTGAAATCATCCGATTATGCCCATCACTAGAAAGAATGCTACACTTGCTAAGCGAGACGTCGTATTCGCTGGGGAGTGGGGATTAAACTTGCCCAGTAAATAGGTTTCCCACTATGCTTCTGTTTGTCGCGCATTTTGTCACCGGCCACATTTCGGCAGGCTTACGCTCTAAGTTTGCTGATTTTTCCTAAAGTTATATTGGTGCTTTGGCGGGCCGCGCAAAAAGTTGCAAGGGCCGCATGCGGCCCGCGGGCCGCAGGTTGCCGACCCCTGCCCTAGACAGTGGAAAAAGTCCGATACACATCGTCAATATTAGTACTTATCTGCCAAATTGTGAGAATTTCAATAATAAGCCAAATTATCGTATATTTTACCATTATCGTACGTATGCTATTGTACAGCGTACGACTAGTAAAATTATCTTACAAAAACGATAATTATTATAGGTCTGGCAACACTGGATTGCAGCCCATTTTGCAAGGCTTTATGCTTCACTTGTTCGTTTGCACATAGAAAACTTTAAGTGAAATTGTAAACAAAAAATACTAGTTACAGAACCTGCTGTGAGATGCTCTTTCTGAAATGAACAAAATTCATGTAAATGTTGAGTTAATATGTGAAATTGCATATAAGGTGGATTCACCCTGGTATACCTAACTCCATTGATATAGCATTTCTTCGTTAGACGGACGTGCCTCTCATTTTTAATTAAGAAAAATCAAATTGAAACGAAAATTACATGGTATTCACAACACAAGCGTCAATCCAAAATACACGCCAAAAATGAGGTAAGTGATAAGCATTCAAACTTCAAACAGCCGTTTCAAATTCTAGTAAGCTGGGCTTAGCCATCAACATCCAATCAAATGCCTGCTTTTATAAAAATATAGAAACCGTTCTATTTCAAAACTTGTTATAAAAAGCTTTTACGTGACATGATCAAAATACAGACGCTGTAAACAGATAATTCGATAAGGTCATTTTTATAAAACTAGGCTGTCACACTATCAACATTCTATTTCTAAAACTGTTATAAAAATTTTTATAGTGGGACAGGCATTTGAACATTTAAACTTTTTCGTCTTTGCTGTCCATGATTCTGAAAAATCACAATTTTATGCTAAACTCAAAAAATTATTATTATTAACCTTCAAGTACTAACGTGTCTGTTGTGGTGCATTAGTACTAACATGACGTCTCAGAGACGGGCGTATAGTTATTTATGAATTTATTACTAATTTTTTTTTTTAAACAAAGTACTATGCAATGATGTATCAAGCATATTTTAATCACATAAAAAATATAAATTCATAAAAATATTAGCATTTACAGAGTCAAAATAGGAAACCGTGTTTAAATTTGTAAATTAATTACAGAAAAAGGCAATTTTCAATATTTTTTTTTATTATCAGCAAACATTTCAACAGACAATGGTATTCTAACACAACTTAACTAAAAAAAAAGTGAGAAAAAAAATACGTATAAAATTTCACACCATCCTAAATCTATACAGAATTAGTGCAAGATGAACACATTAGGGTCACTAAGTATAGCAGAATTTTCATCAATATTAGGTTCTCCGTTACTGTCCTCACTGTCTAATTCATTATACTACTGGAACACCTGCTGCTCAAGCAACTGTCTGTTGATATAACCGTGTTTGAGCAAGTTGGTTTTTGATCAATTATGCAAAAATAGTAGCGTGCAAACTAACGTGACGTCTCTGAGACGGAATTTATTTTTAAATACAAATAACTTCCGCACAACACATCCCACTGCAGCGCAATTTTAAAAACTGAGTTATTTTTAGGTAGTTTGAAGTTAGATGAAAGATCAACCATAAATCTTAACTGAAGGGGGACATATAACACGCGATTCGAACATTTCCGTCTCTCAGACGTAACGTTAGTACTTAAGGGTTAATTTGATTAGTTTCCACAGTAATGGGACTGAAGCTTAAATTTGAAATTTAGTGTACAGTTGGTTGTCTATAGATCACAATCAAACAATGCATTGACCCGTTTTTTAAGTAGAAATATATATAGTTCGTATGCATACAAAAAAGTCCTTTGTTGAACGAATGGTTTTAGTATCGGCCACAAGGTATTCATCATTTTGAATACTTTCGTAACATTAAACCTGATCTCATGAAGCATGCCAAGAACACAAGGTATGTAAGGGATCCCTGTGTTCACAGTAATAAATGTTTGTATAAATTTATTTTTCCGCTGATTATTTATGGGTTTCCTTAATACATAAAAAAATCGTTCATTAATAACCCTTATTAATATATGATTTTATATTTTCTAAAATCATTTATTAATGACTCCTATTAATGGATGATTTTCTATTAATAAACAATTTTAGTATAGGAAATCGAAGCTACCATGAATGTCAAAACTTTTAAGTGTCATATTTTTGTCATCCAATAAAATAAATTTTCTCCAACTTAATAAGGTACGACCAACGAAAAAATATTGTAACCAACTCGTGTGTTAATCAGCCATTAATAATCTCAACAATTAACGTGTTCGCTAGCACTCACACATTAAAATGTCTCGATTATTAATCGCTCTCATTAACACGTTTGTTTGTTAAATAACTATTACACACGATTGTGCGACTCTTATTAATGTTCGGCTCAATAGTGTGGTCTCCAAACTTTAAAGTGTACATTGATCGGCTAGAGACGGTCCAACATAAATTTTTTAGAATTGCAGCGACGAGACTGGGATTGCAGGACCCATTTTGCGATCACAACTATCAAGAAATATCTATAACGGTACAAATTCCCTCACTCGAGTCCCTGAGGAAATATTTTGATCTGCTTTTTCTTTACAAATTAGTAAATGGACAACTGGACTGCCCCCTTCTTTTGAGTCAATTGATGTTCAAGGTGCCTTCACGGCCCTCGAGATCAGTCACCACCTTTGCTTTGTCAACTTATACGTCGTGCTACACCTTAAACAATCCTCTAACCCGTATATGCGCCATGTGTAATGATCTCTCATGTGATATTTTAGATCCTAGTTTGAGTCACTTTTGTAACGCAGCGAGGAGTACTATTTTTGTTTTTGAGTGAACGAGCCATGTCGTCACTATCATCGGAATTAATGTTGTTATTTTTCATTTTTTTTTTTTTGTAAAAGGACTTTGAGTTGGTCCATACTTGTAATAAATAAATAAAATTAAAGAACATGTGAAATTTAAATATAATTTTTTTCAAAGATCTAAAAAGTAACTTGAATATAAAAGCAGTTAGTAAATTGTGGGGCAATAACAACCCAGAAAGTTTTCCGAAGTAGAAGTGCATTTCTGTGATTACTTACAGAGCCTTAACCCTTTCAATGCGAAAGCCGTATATATACATTGAAATACATCTTATGCGTTCAGAAGCCAAATATATGCAAGTTTCGGAGTGGGGGTTGTTTTATATGGTGGGAATAATTATTCGCCGTCACCTCATGCCCGCGGCAACCCAGTGACACTTGTGCAACGAAAGGTGTGTGACGCTATCTGACAAATTGCCTACTCCAAAAAGCGGCAAATATTACACACTAAACAGTTCCCCGCACAGGTAGTTGAGTCCGCGCCAGGAGCGCGCCGCACGGAAAGGGTTAAACAGAGCTGTAGTCCTATTTCAAAAAGTGGGTATACTCTTAAAACACAATATTGTCCAACTTTAACCTCATTCCAATAGTAGCAAAAAAACAGTACCAGAGTAATTGGTTATAGTTACTTACCTATAAACTTTAATATTTGAAGCTTGCTAATCGTTTTAGCGATGATTTTGCAATAATGAAGATATAATTAAATAAAATCCTTACACACATTTTTTATTCAATTCAATTTTAGTAAATATTACATTTATACTAATAATAATTACATTAGTGCCCACAATTCTTTTATTGGGTTGTCGTCCACTTTCTTGCCGCAGGCCTTTCTGGATTGGTTATCATTACCATTTCTATGGTTTTTGAGTAACTATGATTTAACATTATTCTCCTTAGCATAGAATTTCGGCTTAGACCGCGTAGTATTTGTATATGAACACCCAGCATTTTCTGGCTTAATGTGCCTTGCACCTTGTGAAGTCGAGCAAAAACCCGCGCGATGGTCATGCTCTTTGGTGGCTCGTGTTGTTTGAGTATCTTCAGAACGAGGATACTTAGGCAGATTTGGCCGTTTTGCTGTTTGTGCATCCATATTCACTAACGTTTCGCAAGACCGTGCAGCTTGCATCATCAGAGTGAAAGTCGCACTAAGAACCGAAGGTCGATGTGGAGCTATTTATAGTCCTCTGTGCCAGGCGCGCGGAGTGGCGTAACGCTGGCGCTGGTTGGTCGTCCGAGTGCAACGTAATCCGTGGGGCGTGGCCGTATGACGCAGAGTGGTTGTAACGCTTTAGATCGTGTATCACAGGGGTCCACGTTTTACTAAGCTTAAAGCCATCTTCCCTGTTGATATTATTTGGATGTTTTTCTATTTCTATGGCTTCACGTATCACTCGCGGGAAGTAATGAGGTATTCTGGCAAGTACTACGCGGTCTAAGCCGAAATTCTATGCTAATGATCTGTTGACGTCATATTTTTTAACACATCTCCAACAGCTAATTCCAGTCTGTGGCTGATACAGTGCCAGCGCAAAACATATGGAAATAACACGTGAAGCAACGCCAGACTTTTTTCCAATCATCACACTTGGTCCATCAGACACAAGCGATACCCAGTTATTTGATAGTCATTTGTAAATCCATATTTGTTCAAGGTTTTAATCAATGATTCTGTGATATGTTCAGCATGAAACACACAAACATGAAAATTGCCTAAGTTGATAAGGCAAAGCATATATAAACAATAAGCACACTTTTTCGCCCGTGAGTAGATGATTCGTCAACTAGAACTGATAATTTGGATTGTGTAAAATTATTCTGTTTGTTATTTCATGCGCGGGTTCCTTAAACAAAGTGCTTAGTGATAAAAATGTATCAAGAAAAACTAAAATACATAGACCGGGTGTCAACGAATTTATTGGACAAGTCATAACTTCTAGAGTATTAGGTATATCAAAATGAGATTTGGTATAGGTAAATGCTACAAGGAGAGGAGAGTTTTCGTATATTTTTCACTTTCCGGTCACTTCCGGTTTCACCGGAAATGGCTCCGATATCGAATTTTTAAATAGAACATCCTGTATATTTTTGCATATTTGGATTTCTGAGACAATTCTGGATCAGAATGTGACATTTTAAAAGGTTTTTAAGCCTACTTGATTTTTTTAGAGCCACTTTTAATATGGCATCTAGGTGGCCATGATCGGACGCAAACTAATCTAAGGACCTCAGGTGATGTCAGAAAATTACAATCGCAAAGTTTTAGTAATTAGTATGATAAATAGCGACCCTTTTTTGACATGCACTTTCCGAAAAGAGGATTTTTCGGCGAATCTAACGATACTAATTTATTTGCGATTGGATTAAAAATAAGCTCATAAGTTAAATATTTCTAAGAAAAATACTGGATAATAATTTATTTACTTTTGTCAAGTGTGACATGGATAAGTTTTTAAAATGTCACATTCTGATCAAAAATTGTCTCAGAAATCCAAATATGCAAAAATATATAGGGTATTCCATTTAAAAATTCGAAATTGGAGCCATTTCCGGTGAAACCGGAAGTGACCGGAAAGTGAAAAATATGCGAAAACTCTCCTCTCCCTATACCATTTACCTATACCAATTCTCATTTTGATACACGTAATACTCTAGAAGTTATGACTTGTCTAATAAATTCGTTGACACCCGGTATACAAGACAATAATTAGACCCACAACGCTTTACGGAGTGAAACCTGGTCAATAACAAAGGAAAGCAGACTTAGGCTAGAAATATGGGAAAGAAGAATCCTACGCAGGATCTATGGAGGACTAAATGAAAATGGCATATGGAGAAGAAGAACCAACAACGAACTGAAAGAGTTATTTAAAGACACAGGGATAAATACAATAATAACCCAAAACAGTCTGACATGGTTGGGTCATATACTAAGAATGCCTGAAACTGACCTAACAAAGATCACATTCAGCACAGAAATGCCAGCAAAAAACAGGAAAGGTAGACCGAGGAAAACGTGGTGGCAAAATGTAGAGGAGGATATTACGTGTTACAACCTACAAGACTGGAAGAATGCAGCAATGAATAGAAGAACACGGAAAGAACACATCAAAGCCATAGGCCTTCAGGCCTAACGTGCTGTTTTATATATACTTCATGCGCAACATGTTCCACAATTTGTGCAGCACTGTATCTTGAAGTTCTATTCAACCATAATGATCAGTCAACGCCCGATCCGACTTTGCTATTAGAAGTTGCTTCATCTGCTTGTTTACATTCTTTTCTTAAAAGTTCACAACATATTTTTGGGTCTGTTTTTTAATTTCTGCTGCTAGTTGATGCAATTTTGGGTGGAACGTTTTTCATTTGATGATGGTGCAACTTTACCTTCGCACCATTCTACGGACAGTGTTAGTCTTTGTTGTTTGGGTCTTCCAAATCCCTGAAAAATATACAGAAACGTTAATTTTTGTGTTCAGTTAATTAAATTTTTAGTACAGACTATCAAAGGTAGGGACCGGGTCACTCTGGGATTCAGTAATGTTTTATAAGGGCAGTATTTAACCCAGCACAAAAAAAAATATTGATATGATCTCCAAATATTTTTCTTTTGCACTAAAAATAATATTTGAACACCAAGATTTTAGAAATGATTCATAATTGATGATAAGATAGATTTATTAGTACGAGGAATGTTCAAACATAAATGATAATTTTTATTTTATGTAAAAAACAAACGAAAGTCAAAACTAAAAAAAACATTATTTTTCAATGTGGTCCGTGCTTCACGATGCATAGTCGCCACCGTCCTGGAAGCTTCTGAATTCCGGGCGAAAAAAGTCTTTTGGTTAGAGGTGCACCCACTCTCGAACAGCATTAATGACCTCTTCGTTGGAGCTGAACTTCTTTCCGCCAAAAAACTCCTGCAAGGCCCCAAACATATGATAATCCGACGGAGCAAGTTCTGGGCTATATGGTAGATGGGGAAGGATAGTCCATTACAATTTTTCGATTGTCTGCATCGTCTGGGCAGCAACGTGGGGATGATCATTGTCCTGTTGAAAGCAAACAGAACTCTTGGTTCTTTTTTCGCTTGTTGCGGATTGCTTTTTTTACTGGGCCTATCAAGAGATTTGAATAGTACTCTACATTTATAGTTTTCTGTTCAGTAAGAAAGTCTACATGTACAACACCAAACATACTGACAATGTGGTACTGCTCTTTTGGGCTTTATATATATAATTTAGCGCAACAGGCCTTAAAGGCCTAGGGCTTGTTTTATTGTCTTTCTCCACTCCGATCTGTCTTTGGCAGTTGTCCTCCAGTTTCTTACACCTAATTTTCTCATGTCTTCTTCCAGTGATTCTAACCATCTCTTCCTCGGTCTACCTCTTCGTTTAACTCCTATCAGTCCTCCCCTTAACATCACTTTAGACACCCTCTCCCTTGGTAGCCTCTCCACGTGCCCCAGCCAGCGTAACTGTTGTTGTTTCACTATTTTCAGTATACTGGCTTCCCCATACAAGTTATATACCTCTTCATTTGGCCTTCTAAACCACACCTCCCCAACTTTCTTACCCCCGTAAATCTTTCTCAAAACTTTTCTCTCCCATCGTTGAAGTTGTTGTTGCTCACTTTTGTTCAAAGTCCACGTTTCACAGGCGTATGTCACCGTCGGTCTTATGACTGTTTTATACACTCACGTTTTCACTTGGCACGTTACACATTTGGAATTTAAAACCTCACTTATTGATCCGATTGCTTTATTCCCTTTTGCTATTCTTGCGTGTATCTCTTTTTCATTTTTGTTGTCGTTTGTTATAAGCACCCCCAGATACGTGAATTCTTTAACTTGTTCAAACTGCATTTCCTTTCTGCTCTCCGTTTTTATTTTAAGTTGTTCCTGTTCTTCTTCTTTGTTGCCTATTCCTCCCATAATCATGTACTTCGATTTTTGTTCGTTTATTTGTAATCCCAATGTGCCTGCTGCTTTCTCTATTTTCGTTACTATCTTCCTCAGACATTTCCTGGTTTTGGCTACCACCGCTACATCGTCTGCATATGCTAACACTTGGTATTCGTTGCTATATATTGTCCCTTGCCTGTTCACTCCACTCATTCTTACAGCTTTTTCCAAGGCTACGTTGAACAAAACTGTCGAGAGTGGGTCTCCTTGTCTCAATCCATTTTCTATCTTGAACTCTTGTGACATGTTCCCATTAATTCTCACCTTACACTGCGTCTGAGCCATTGTCATGTTTACCAGTTTTATTAGTTTATTCGGTATTTCCAATTCCTTCATAGCTTTAAATAGTTCTTTTCTTACAATGGAATCGTAGGCCTGCTTAAAATCTATGAAAACAGCATAGAGTACCACCTTATGTTCATAACAGTTGTTTTGTATTTGCCTTAGGGAAAATATCTGGTCATTCACCGATCTACCGCTTCGAAAGCCGCATTGATACTCGCCCATTGCCCTTTCCGCATATGGTTGTAGCTTGTTTTTAATACATTGAGCTAGTAATTTGTAAACTGCGTCCAGTAATGTTATCCCTCTATAGTTTTCGCATTCGGATTTGTCGCCTTTTTTATGTAGGGGTATAATAATTCCCTTTGCCCATTCTTCTGGCATTACTTCCCTTCTCCAGACCTCCACCACCAATTCGAATAACCTCTTTTGCAACTCATCACCTCCATATTTGACTAATTCTGCAGCTAAACTATTCTCTCCTGGGCTTCTGTTGTTTTTTTGTCTTTTGACCAGCTTGTTAAATTCATCTTCTGTTGGGGGAGGGACCTCTACTTCCTGTTCTTCTGATTCCATCTCAGTTATTTGCTCTGTCTCCTCCCTCGTCTTGTTCAGTAGCTCATTGAAATATCCCTTCCATATTTCAGTAATCTTTCCCTCCTCTCCTACTAAATTCCCGTCTTTATCTTTATAATACTTCTGCCTGGACTGTACACTACTTCTTGCCTTTCTTATTTCTTGGTAGAAACTTCTTATCTCCTTATTTTTTTACCTTTCCTCTATTAGTCTTATTTTATCTTCGTAGTGCTCTTTCTTTTTCTTTCTGCATGTTGCCTTTACTTCATTCCTTTGCCGTTTATATTCTTCCCTATTCGGTGCTGTATTGTTTTTTATCATTTCTTCTCTTGCCTTCCTCCTTTTTTCTATTTTTTCCTTACATTCCGAGTCGAACCAGTCCTTAATCTTATTCTTTTTCTTTTCTGGGATAACTTTCTACCTTGCTTTCTTCAGTGCCTCCTCTACTTGCTTCCATTCCTGCCCAACTTCGCTTTTCCGATTCATTGGCCTTAGCTCTTTACGCACTTCTTTCTCATAGCTTCTCTGTATTCCTTCATTCTGCAGTTTTTCATACTCATACTTTTTCTCTTTGCTATACTTATTACTCTTGTTTTTATGCGGTATATTACTCCTCAGTTTTGCTATAACTAGCAAGTGGTCACTGCCCATGTCCGCTCCCCTGTAGCTTCTAATATTTGTGATGAGTCTTGCATCCTTTTCCTCTATCAAAACATGGTCGATTTGGTTAGTTGTTCTACCGTCGGGTGACACCCAGGTGGCTTTATAAATTTCTTTATGCTCGAAATACGTACTACTGATTACCATCCGTTTCTCCATTGCAAACTCTCTTCGTTGGAGCTGAACTTCTTTCCGCCAAAAAACTCCTGCAAGGCCCCAAACATATGATAATCCGACGGAGCAAGTTCCGGGCTATATGGTAGATGGGGAAGGATAGTCCATTACAATTTTTCGATTGTCTGCATCGTCTGGGCAGCAACGTGGGGATGATCATTGTCCTGTTGAAAGCAAACAGAACTCTTGGTTCTTTTTTCGCTTGTTGCGGATTGCTTTTTTTACTGGGCCTATCAAGAGATTTGAATAGTACTCTACATTTATAGTTTTCTGTTCAGTAAGAAAGTCTACATGTACAACACCAAACATACTGACAATGTGGTACTGCTCTTTTGGGCTTTGGAAAAGACAAATGAGTTATTTGTAAAATGATGCCATTGCGTAGAGGCTCGTTTCGTTTCTGGCATAAAATAGTGTACCTATGTCTCATTGGTAGTAAAAATCAGTCGATTTCACGTCCTCTCGTGTAAGAAATTTTGGATTAACTTCTTTTTCACTCATTGTTATTACTTTTGTAAAACCACACACTGGCACCTCTACACCTGAATATTAAGTAACATACATGTCAAATTATATTTAGACACTCTACTCTCTGTGCATTTGTTTTTATTTGGGCGGGAAATTCAAATTATCATTGAAGTTTGAACATATCTCGTAATATTACAAAATAATTTGTTTTTACATGTTAAAATGATCAACAATACACAGGCTCATTACATACAATAATAATTAATAACTAAAATGATAAAGAACAGTCTATTTACTTTACAGGTGCTAACAATTTTTTACGTCCTTTTACGATAAAGGAAGTATTGAATTCACCCCAAAAATTCGAAATTGAGTTTTCAACAGATCTGAGTCCCCTGATCCCATATGTATTGGAAGTAGACGGTAGTATCGTCACCAAATAATAACCAAAACATAGAGTTTGGTTGCCTCTTTATCAGTATGAGCACTAAATATTTAATTTTTCCACCAGAAATTATATTTGATCACCAAAAATTGAGTATCAAAATACATTAAAAAAAATTTGCAACAGAAAAAATATTTGCGCACCAAACATGAAATAAAATTTAAAATTCTTTTACCAGGAATTAAAGGTAAAATCTAGTGAAATATAGGTATCCACATTATATTAGTAAATAATACAGGTATATATAATCCATTCAGGAAACTCTCCTGACGTAAATGTCACTATCAGTTGGTTAATGTGAAAATAGCTAGTAGGGAGTTAGTAATTTTTGCATTTTATGTTGGCGTCATTTTCAATTACAATTTCAAGTTTTTGTTTTTTACTTTCACTTTACCATTTGAATTATTGAAGTACATTTTAATTAATTTGGGTGCACATATAATACAAGATTACTTACTAAAGTTATTAATAAATTATGTTTTTACTTTGTTTCACTAAAACTACGATTCATATTGAACAAAATAACAAATAATTTGTCATAACCTTACTTAGAAGTTTGACGCTACTGACCGTTAAGTACAATCAGCAGAAATAGTAGGTACAGTGAAATCTCCCTTACCGGACACCTCTAATAAGCGGACACCTCTCTTACACGGACATTTTGTTGGGAACCAACTTGCTTGCATTAACTTTACTAATAAAATTTTCTCTATTAAACGGACACTCTCTTAAACGGACACGGACACCATTTTTCGACAATTTTTCGACTGTGAATCTCTCTTGTACAGACACTTCAAAATGCAGGCCCAGCTAATGTCGTGAGGCGTCAAGACAATCCATAAATCCAACATTTAATGATCATGTTGTTAAACTATAGAATTCCTTTGCAATACGGGCGATGTTATGACTGCAGGAAATTCGACACTTTAGTTAGCCTATGGGCCATATTATTACAAAACAATCCATGTCGCTTGATTTTAGAGGACAGCAATAATTCATAACTACTTTGCCTTTTGCATGGGCATCCCATTATGATAAAAATAAAAATAGAAGGAATTTTTCCTGCTTGCTTTTATGGAAGGAAAAAATAAGAAAACTAGGCTCAGAGCCCCCCCCGGCCACGGCGTCTACGTGTATCAAGTTACACCACTGTAATCAATTTGAACCAGAGGACGATTTACCCTTATCAGTAGTGGCTGAACTGTATACAAATATCCCAGAAATCGAAAACGTCGACCCTGACGAATGTATAAACATTGACAAAGAAATAATCGTGGAAGATGATGTAACCGAAATTTCAGGTGAATCAGCTGCCGTTGATGTGCAGTTGGCAGAATTAGAAAACGATGGCGACTTAGAAATTTGTGAGAATGTAATCAAGACCTACACGGAAGCATTAACAGTGAAAAATTTTAAATGCTTTGCTAAAGAAAGTAATGACTTTAAAGTATTCAAACTGTCAAAATATTTAGAAACAGGTACAGTTGCGGAAACATAAACCAGGACAGGTTCTATAGCGCCATTTTTCACTATTTGAATACTCTAATTTTGGCTTCCTAATTGTTTATGAAACCCTATCTATCATGTGCCCGTGAACCAAATGAACTGGTTAATGCAATATAAGCAGCTTGGGATAACATCAACAATGAGTTCATTTAGACAATTTAGCTACGGCAAATTTTAGTGTCCCGCTTTATGTTTCCGCAGCTGTACATGTGGAAAGTATAATAAGCAATCTTTGTTTCAATTATTTTATTATTCTTATCTGTATTGTTAGCGCGTATACCTTTGCATAGTACTACAACTTTTTTAAACATAAAAATAGATTTTTCCCTTAAGCAGACGCCTCTAATAACCGGACAAAAACTTTGGCACCGTGCGTGTCCGCTTATGGGAGATTTCACTGTACTTAGTATTTATCAAGTACACTCAAAATTTTGCATTTGACACTGTAAATGTCACGGGAGTTTCCTAAATGGATTATACATATTGTATTATTTATAAGATAAATTGATGGCGATAATTTTTAGCGATCATTAATATTTTGTTTTTGACTTTTCTTAAATATTATTCAAGAAGACTGTACTAAGCAGATGTAACTTGCTATGACGGTTGTATATAAAAGCGGCCCCAATGACGGGGATAGCCGTCGTGGCGCTATCGACAGCGAGTACTATCTTTGGTAATTTTCGTTCGTTTTCGCTGCCGTTCGAGAGTTGGAAGCGAGCTAAATTAACCTGTAATCGCGGTTAAAAGTCAGTTTACGGTTGTTAATCAAATGGAGTGTATTTCATGTGTTATTAACTGTTAAAAAATGGTCCGAATTTGACATTGACAGTTCATGAGTTTTGTGAATGGATAATAGTGCACGACGACCGCCATATTTGTCAACTTTTAGCGGTCCGCTTCAAAACGCGAGTTATTTCTCCTTAGTAGTCTTCTTGATATTATTTAATAATATTGGATGTCATGATGTCAATAATCATTTGTGGAGATCTCTTAATATTTCTGGTGCTCATTTTTTATTTCTTGTTCTCTCTTACTAGGTTTGGTAATTCTTTGATATTTCTGGCGATAAAGGTAAATTTTGTTAAGAGTTTACAAAATATTTTTGGTGGTCGGAAATCGCATTTTTGGAGTAATAGCATTCTGATGCTCATTTATTATTTTTGGTGCAGAGTATTATTTTGGTGGACAATAACTAAAATTGTCACAAAAGGTTGGAGCTCGCAAATGTTATGAGAACCTCATTTAAATAACTTCCGTTCTATAACATATATAAGTTTACTATCGTTGGAGGTTAAAGCTATCATAATACTTAATACTAAATTAGTTAAAATAAATCTTTACCTGCTGACTGATTTCTCCACACAAGTTACATCCTAGCTTCCCACCTGTAGCTGTCAACCATGGATTTTTTGCACTGAAATTTTGCCACTGTTCAACTGACCAAATCGGTAGGTAACTTGCAACTTCACTTTCACAATTTGACTTCAACACTGCTTCACTTTCTTCGGTTGTAGTGCTTGTTCGCTATCATGATGGTCTTCTTCGAAGTCTATGCATAACATGTCAATATATGAAATATACAACAAACGCACGTGCGCGCCTGTCCGCAAAGTCACTAGCTCCACTTTAAGTGCTTGATCATTATTCATCCCTTTTAGGTGTGGGACGACTTTGGCAATCTGATATTTTCTCTTTGTCGACTGTGCTACTAATTAAGTCGCATTCGGAAGTGCACTAAAGTTCCTGGGAAAATGTATGCCGTAAATAAAAAAGTTGTTATACGCCATATACCTCCGTACACCCCCAACAGGTCTCTTTAGGTGCTTATGAAAGATCACAGTATACACCGATGCTCTAAGTAGAATTACCATCCGTGACCCTTAGGGGACGTGAATGGACGCTTCGGAATAAAAAGGAATATTAGATAAAATATCTATTTACATATTAAAAATACACAGTATTTGATGTAAAAATTATTATATGCAATCTTAATTTATTTCAGCAATTGTAAAATGTCGTTAGTATTCTCTTTTTAAAAGAAAATTAGTTCCTTGACGTCTAGTATTTCTTGAAAATTTGAATATAGCCATTTTACCTTATAAACATGTAAAGTATGTAGGTTTCTAAACATGTATGCTTTAACCTATTTATAGCTCGACATTTTTTTAATAGTTACGACACGGGTTCAGGTGTTTGAGTAAGTAGGAGGCCAAATCTCTGTTTGATAGTAATGCGTTCTCTGGAATACTTATCCTCAGGTGAAAAGCGAGCTGCAAATACAAAATTAGATTAACCAACAGCTTTTATTACAACCAAATAATAGCTTACCTGGATGTGCCGATGCTGTTGGCTTTCCATTTGGGTCAGCTTTCTGCAAGAGCATGTAAGACATTGGTATAACCTCAAAAACATTTACATATTAGACTTTCTTTACCTTCAAAGTATATACTCGCTTCCCACTTTCATCAGTGTAATACATTAAATACATGTTTTTTTTCTTAACAAGGCGTGGTATTTCAAGTAAAAATTCTTCTACCTACTTTAAGTTGCATTTAAACGTCAAACAAAAATGTAACTTTCGTTCATTGTATACAGCGTTGTCAGTTGTCAGTGCTCTCGAAGCTCGTGTCGCAAGGTTGCCAGGTCACAAAAAGAGAATTATCGTATCGACCGTAAAAAATTATCAAACATTATCGTACAAACTATCGTTTCTAGAAAAAAATATCGTATTATAAAATGATGTCCTCTTTCTCTTTAATATAATTTTTTTTTATTTATACCATGTTTTTACGTTTATAAAATAAAACAACAGTCACTGGTTTAGTCGCCTGGTATATTTAGGTATTTAGCTAAAACAAAATTAATAATTATTTAGCAAATACATACCTACTTCGAAAATGTAGTAGTCGATTCACCTAGCGGCCCTTAATACAAACGAAACAAATATATTTATATAAACAAAAAGAAAGAATACATTTACTAAATAACAAGAGATCAATAAAAAAACCAATTAGGGTAGGCTGTGATATGTGTTATACGTTTGGCAGTACTGAAGTGTATTGTCAGTCTATGTCAAATTCGAGAATAGTAGGTTAGGTTTTGTTTGTCATTTGCATATATATAATACACATATATTGCTAGTAGGGCCTGGAAATGTCAGACAACATTACGGCGCCGACATAGTCTCACGTAGAGTATAACGCGTCTCGTGCGCATGCGTGAGAATTCGAACTCCGCCTTTAGAAGCGAATTTTAAACTTGACCACTTCCCCATTGGCCGGACGACGCCGCCGCGCTTGCACACAGCTCACCATTATACATTGAAGAGTTGGTTGTCTGTCTCACTTCCTTGGTGAGTTTCCCACTCATAGCCGCTAGCAATATAGTAAGTATTAGATATATGGTCATTTGATACACATTGACGTAAAACTTAACCTGCAAATCTCGAATTTGACATAGACTGACAATACCCTTCAGTACTGCCAAACGTATAACACATATCACAGCATGCCCTAATTGGTTTTTTTATTGATCTCTTGTTACTAAATACTTATATTATGTCCTCAAAGATTATATCTGCAATTTCGGTTTCCTGTCTGTTGGGTTTCTTTAGTTGGATAAAGGTTGGCAGTGGTTATGTTTCTTAACATTTTGTGAATAGGTTTAAAACTGTAACAGTTTTTTTTTCTAAATAAATACACTGGAAAGTTAACATCGTTCCGTTTATTGTTTCTGTTGCCAATTTAGTCCTACATTTAGTTTTTATTAAATTTGTCATAGAAATCTGCCTTTGGAAAAATCAGAAAATAAAGTTTCCCATGATAATCGAACTAATTCAGAACGTGATCAGCGGTAATTAAAACGTAGTCAATTAGAATATTAAATTGACGCTTCCTATAAATGTAAAACTATATACTTAAACATGTAATAATTTATATTTATATTTTTTGTACCTTGTACAAATTTTTGCATTTTATTTACCTTTATCTAAATGTTCGTACAAAAGCCCAGTATCGTACATCGTAGATTTTCTAAAATTATCGTAAAAAACGATAATTATCGTACACCTGGCAACACTGCGTGGTCGTATAAGTGCCAACTGCCATTGTTGTCAAATCGCCTCAAAGGGTTATGTATATAGGATGCCTCAAAAAGAATGGGACACCGATTGGTCAGGTTATAATAAACCGATTAAACCTAATATACCTTAGTACAAAGTCCCTGCAGTAAGAAGTTATACGGCCTTAAAGATTAATATTTTATTTTTATATTACTTTTCACAAATGTAAAGATATCGATTTAAATATTGGTACCCATCCTTATTATTATGTACTCCACTAATAGAAAAATGTTCGTAAACTAGACTTGACTGTAAGAGACACTTTACCTATCTTCAAAATCTTTTTTAGCTCTAGCCTTTTCATCTGTGACATTTTTTTAAAATTTTAGGTTATTATCTGAAACAGGACAAAAAAGCGTAAAAATAAGCTACTTTTAGTTCATTAGCGTAAAAGCAACTATTTACTTTAAATTTCTTATAAACATTTTGGGAGGTCATTAAAGCGTGCAATTGTCGAGTAGCCATGATCACAAAAACAATGAGTAGTGATCGTGATATAGTAAACAACTATGTAACTCAATTAATAATGTCACAAGAGTCGAAACGTTTCAACAATAAGACCGTTCCCTTAAATAGAGGCGTGCGCCGCACTCATTTTAATTAGGCTCGATGGCGTAGTTCGACTTGTGGATGCAGTTATGATCGCTATGCAGGTGCGGTTACAATCGCTGTGCAGGTGAGGCAGGTTCAAACCCCAGCGGGATAATTTTTTTAAAATTTGCAAATTGATCTAATTCGCGCGAGGAAAGTTCGGTGTAAACCCATTCACTCCTATTCCGAGGCTCCTTATTATTTCTTGTAGCCATAATTATTTCCTTATTTTGTTCAGATTACTTCTGTTCTTTAATCGCAGTCCGAAAATCATGTTCTTTTCTTTGCCTTAATTGTTATAGTATGGTATGGTACTGACAGGCCGCTAACCTCGTCCGCGAACTGTCCTCCTTTTTCATCCGGGCTTGGGACCGGCAATGGCGGAGTTGCAATCCATGGATGGTGTCATTTATTCATGTGATCCCATCTATCACAATTACTGTTGTGGCCTTCTTGACTAATTATGATGTTGAACAAAGGTGATGGAAGGAAAGTTGCAGGTTTGAGACCCAAGAGGGAACGCTTGACCCTTGTCTTACCGGATCGTCAGCACACCCATAACCATTAAAGCTAGCATGTCCATTGACCCAAAGTTGTAGGACATTAGCAGTGGCAACTTCTGCGATAGTACTGGATTATTACTTCCGAGACAACTTTTTAGTTGGGAAGTACACCGTACATTATAGTCACATTTTCCTCTTTGAGAGACTGTAGTAAATGTGTATAATGTTGTACTTTCTTGGAGGTTTAGGCTATCTGAAAAGATACCTGCCTCTTTAGCCAGTGTAGCTTCAGGCCAGACTTGTGAATTACGGGTTGGCATCGGGATGTGACAAAAGTAGATAAACAACCCTTGCATAGTATTTCTGGCTTTGTAATTCAGAGATATACGTGATGATCTACTTATGAAGTTAATATCTGCGTTGCCCCAAATAGGTTGTCCAAAGTTTAGATTTAGATGCTAACCATAAGCTGATTATGTCCACGATCTGTATAGATGGAGAAAGGGTCGTCTGAGTCTATTGTGAGATTACGTGCAACTAAAGTTATAGCTATTGGTGTGGTGGAAGAAAGGCGTGATTGTGGTTCAATACGTACAGAAAAACAGCATCTTGATTTATTGTATTTTTTATTCACATAATAGTACCATCTAGGTTCCTCAGTTCGGAGATGCTTGAGATAGCAAACTCATGGTTGCTGTATAAGGAAAATGTCTTGCGTAGTGCTTAGGTGTCTGCATAGGGTTGCTGGAGCCTTCTGGCAATGTTGTAAGTTCATTTGTTTGATTTGAGGTTTCGTGTTCATTGAAGACTACTTTTTTGCGCATTTAAATTTACTTTTGAACTGGCTGGTGAAGCGATCGACCCCTTAAAATAAAACCTTCATCCTTTCATTAAAGAAGAGATTGCTTCACTTACTGCAAAATACCAGGATCAGTTGAAAGCCCACCCAAACATCCTAGCGAGGAATCTACTTATCGCGCCTAATGTAAGAAGACTGAAGAGATTCGACCCATAGACCTTTCCGCCAGAAGTTAATGAACTTAAATCTAGTACATGAATGTTAAATAGCTTCATCTTTATTATATTGTAATAGTCACACATAAAACCCTATGTGTGAATGTAATAAATCACAGATGTTAAGAAAGTGTTATATCCTGTTTAATTTCTGTCTAAGTGCAGTTGTGGTCATAAGGTCATCTTAAAATGAAAGAAGTGCAGGTTATGAGCCTGCCTGCTGCATCAGGGATCTTGATTTCGTTATGCAGTTACTGCTGTACAAAAAAAAAGGTAAAGGTTCAGGGTCATTTCAATTCCCCCAACTAGGGGCGTGCTGCTATAGGGAGCTTGCGTCCCTCTTCAGTCGAGAACAGGAATCATAGCATGGGTGAGAGAAAGGAGGGGTGGAGAATGGAACAGAGGCCAGGTAAGATGGAGAAGTACTGTTGACTCAGGAAAACAACCTAAAAACCTGAATCATAACAGACGGCCACGGGAATCGAACCCGCGACCGCCCGAATGCTAAGTAGACGTGGTAACCACTAGTCTACAGAGCTCGGTACACTGTTATACAGATAGTAAATCTGTATTTATTTGGGATCAGAATTACTATAGTATTATTTCTTATTAAAATAATAATCTAGAGCTGAAAAAATAATTGTAGATTTATTTTTCTAAATTAAAAATAGGATGAATCACTATTTCCTAGTGCATTACTTGGACATACATGATCAAGAATTATTGCGTTACGTGATTATTCTTAAGCAATCCATTTGGAAGCAGCGATACATCCAGACAGTTACGGCTCGAGGTTACTTATATACTTAGCTATAATGCAGAATGTGTGGAGAGTAGGAAGGTGCTTTAAAATTAAAAAAACACGATTAGTTATTATTACATACCATTTTTTAAAACTAGAGAAAGATGCTAAAGTCACCTATGATTTTGAAAATGGGTTTGTATTATTCCAAAGTGATTTCTAATTAAAAATAAAATTAAAAATCAACACAATTATGGTACTACTGTACTGGAACTAGGGTATATTCAAGATAACGCCCAAAAGGATAACGTCTCTTTATGTTACTATTTATTTCATCAAAAACTCTGTCAATAAATAGCCTTTTCCTCCTCTCAATATAGCGTTCATTGAAATTCAGACTACATTTTGCCACAACCAACATTTTCTTCTTTTGCTGGGTTTGACCGGTTACGTCCTCGATTTTTTGATAAAATGAAATCCTTTTTTTTCAATAATTTAGTAGATCTGGTAGTTCTGTTTTCAGTAACATAAATTTTATAGAGGTACTTTATTTGTATGTTTTTCAACAAAAACATTAGAATAATCAAAATAATAAGAGGTGTACAAATAAATTCGGGATACAGAATGACAAACTATATTAAAATCATGTGCTAAGCCATGGGAGCTGGAGTTCGAATCTCAACGCCTGTATTGTTTCCTTTATTTGCAAATCGATTTAACGGGCATTACTAAGTGTTTCATTTTACTGTTTCAATATTATTAACAATGCTAAGATATTTGTCCTTATTTTGTACATACCTAATTGAACACTCTTGTTTGTCTTTGATATTTGCGGAATTTGTGGTTTCAAAACTTCCACTTGCTAGGGAAGATCCGAGTAAAGCCCTTTACTGATTTTTAACTATTATACACTATTTTGCACATCGTATAAATGTTATTACAGTGTATTAAAAAGAAAAATGTATTTTACCGAAATAATAACAAATTTAATACTGAAACGTATACAGAAACAAAATTCAGAAACAACGAAACTAAACGCTAACGCGAATGCCGATGCAGTAGGAACGCGGCGCAAACTTTTTTATACTGTGTTGCTGATTGTCTGTTCCTTAGGAATTCGATTATATTTTACCTGATTGTTTTCCCTCGACTGCGAATTTACTTTTTTATAGAAAACTTGTTAAATAATTGCTGCAAACACGTTAAAAATTTGCTGACAACAATCAATACAATTGAACTGTTAATCACATACCTATCTGCAGAATAGAAGCAGCTTTGTGATTGTGTGTAGTATTAGTCGCTTCAATATACATGTAAAAAATCGAAGGTCACGAGTGTAATTTGAGGGCTAACAGAAATTTACAATTTCTAAGTCTTGGAAACAGAAAAATTAAACATTCCTTAACTTTATAGGTTCTGTAATAACATTACTTCTGGGATTATAGAGATATTAAAGAAATGCATCCCTAAAGTTACTAGGAATCGCAAATCATTAACCCTGTGGACTTGATCAGTCCGTTTTTTAAAATAAAGTTTGTATGTTTAAAATTGCAAGTAAGTGGGTACCTGGCGCGTGTTTTACCCGTAAGTGCTCGTGCTGTTATGTAACTTTTTTATTTAATAAATTAACAAATTGTGACTGGCTATCCCTCCAATACAGTTTCAGAACGAATTTTATCAAATCATTTTGCAGTTTGTTCATTTGCAGCCTAGAAAATAAGTGTAAACCGTAAATTTTTAGCGGCATTGTTTGTATTCTTTTGCCAAACTGCGGTCGATACTCGATATACTGCAATGACTTCACGTTTCTGTACCATAAGTATTTAATTCAATTGCCCTGCTCTGCTAGCTGTGAGTATTTATTTCTTATTTAAAAATTAATTTCAAATGATTTCTCTTTTAAAAATAATTATTGCCATGAAAACTCAATCATCAGGGTTAGGTTCTTTTATCTAGTTGTCTTATATTTGACTTGTCATATTTAGAATAAATTTCAATTGTCAAATGACCTTAAATGTCACTTATCTTGAATGAATTCAAAATAATTCTTCTACTTGTAATCAGATACGACCAACGTACACTGTTTTCAATATTATTATGATGTATGACTTTCTCTATCTTTTATAGTAAGTAATAACTCTTTTAATTATTGCAAGTAATAAATATTGTTCATCTACTTCATTTTTATTCTAGACTAAACTACTAACCAACCTTATTGACTCTACTAATTGCACATCCAGCACCACAGATCCCCTTGTACAACTAGTCACCACATGAACACGTCCAACTGCAATTAACTGTCAAACCAATTTAAGCCATTAAATCCTCCAGAAAATATCCAAATATTTGAAGAATCCAACCTCCTTTTACCAAGACTGCACCTATCGACTTTTATATTACTCCTTCACAACCCTCTTCTGCCAGTAAACTATCCTTGATGTACTCCAACTAATATTATTTCTTTTCAGGTTTAATTGACACGATGATCTGTCCTCTGCATGAAAATGAAATATCCAAATACCACCAATCACTCAGAATGATTCCCAGGAAGATACATCAGTCCTTCATCACGGCTCCTACACTTGCAGTAATCCACACCAGTCAAATCCTTTTCACTCCTTCCCATAAACTGTATCAGTTCCAATAAAGCAGCTCAATCCAAATCTATTCAAATACTGTAGTTTTCTGGTTATTTCTATCTAATTAACTGTATTGCACAATCTCTTCACCGATTATGTACTTGTATCACTTCAAAATTACTTTCTCATATTTTTGTACCACGTAGATTTGTTAAAAGCCCTGTTATTTGTATACCACCAAAATATTTATACAAAAAATAAGGCATAATTTCAAATTTTTTATTATATCAAAAAGGAGTTTTCAAAATTCTGTATACATTTTATGAGTTTGTTATTCTTACTCTCAAAAACAACTCTCCTAACTACCGTATTTTCATTATTGATGCTTACTATATTAAAATATACATTTGATACCTACATACTTTGTTATCTTTTAATATTTTTATTTGGTCTGTCGTATCTGATATCAGTAGTAAATAACTTCTATCTTTTAACATCTTACTTTATAAATTAAACTATATGAAATTTATTCTTTCCATTCTCATTTCTTAAAATATAATCTCTATTTAAAATTTAATTCAAATAACCTCTTATATTCTAAACTTTTGCAAAGACTGACTACAATGCTTTACCAAATTCTTTTATCGTATTTATCATCAAACTATATCCACTCTTATGATATCATAACAATACATATCTAAAACTAAGTGCATAACTTAGACGTGTATTCAAAATAGTATGTTATTGTTATTGAAGAACGTATCTGCAGCCAGAGAATTATATACAGGGTGATCGGATATTTTACCCATTTATACATCTCATCAATACAAGCAAAAAAGTCTTAATAAACATGGTCTGGAAACCCTTCGTTTCCGAGATACAGAGTGTTAAAGTTTTCAAAAAAAAAATCCCGGCCGCTCCTGGAATAAATAATTTAAATCTAAGTACGCCATAACATGATCCTTAATAGCATCAATAAACCTTAAAAGTTTCACAAAAATCGGCTGATGGGTTATCGAGATATTGGAGCCTTTTAGTTATTGTCTTAATAGGTTCAGAGGCGTGCAAAAATATGGGCTTTATTTTTTATTGAAAATGAAGCGAGATACAAAAAAAAATCAAGAGACAAAAAAGTTGAATTTTTAGTTGCTTTGTTAAAAATATATGAAAATTGCAAAAAATTGATTGGGCGTTATTTTTTTTGTGAAAAAACCTAATCGACATGCCCCATGGGCACGCCTCTGGAAATACTGCATCAACTGTAATATGTCCAAAATATACCTCATAAAGTTATAAACAAACTATAAAAGTTTCATTAAAATCGTCCAAAGCGTTTATTAGAACTTTTTTGTTTGGATTGATGAGATCTATAAGTGGGTAAAATATACGAACGTATTTTTTAAACACCCTGTATAACTTCTTAAAAGATCAGCACATACTTGAAAAACATTTAATTGTTCTTTGTTTCTTGGTTTTTTCGTTGATGTCGTCGCTGATCAGCGGTATGACACAGCTGCAACATTTGTTGACAGTAAATTTAAAATTAAAAAGGAAATAGATCAGAAATATAAACCGAAGACTCTCTGTCACCAGAGTATTATTTATGATTTCAAAAGGGCCAGTAGGCACTTGCAAACACTTTATTGTCCTTTGTTTCTTGATTTCTTCATTTATGCCCTCGCGTCGGTATGATACAATAACATCTGAAACTGTAAATTTACAGAACTGGAAAATAAATAAAGGTGCATGTATACATAGGGTGGTCCTGAAATAGTTGGTCAAAACCAGAGAACCGATACCTAATTAAGCTCGGCATACGTATGAAAAAAGTTCCCATAAATGTTAGTCCAAATAAAGAGATGATTACATTGTATCTTTTTAACGGTCAAGAGTTTGATGATTCAAAAATATGTACTGAAAATTCTGTATTTAAGCATCAAAGATGCATATCTTGAACCTCTACGTGTGGAGCAGCATTAAAGCGTCTTTCATGGATGTACTGCGTACTTTTGCTGACATCACGTAGCTGGAAAAATGTGTATGTATTTTTCATGTACATTACTGTTGAAATACAGTTTTAAAAAAAAGCAAATTCTTCACGATTGGTAATATAATGTAGAGCCGCAGTGGCTGGTGGTGAAAATATTTGAATTACTAAATGATTATGTTTTTGTTTGAAGGATAAAGGTGTCTTTTTTGTTAAATATCTAAGTGGTTTAATTATTAAATTTATTGTGTTGTACAAAATTCCTTCAGGTAGTCTGCTGATATTTTTCGATCAGATGAGGCGATGTCATGATCGTGAAATATGTTTCTTCCATTTTTACCGCGTTGCAATGGTCAAAACATACAAAAGGCTTAAGACCAGGACTGCAAGGATGCGAGACATTTTCTGAATTGTCATTTCCAAATGGTTCAATAATACAACAGAGCATTTATAATTATCTTCCACAACTCTGATTGCTTTGAATCCACATTCGACGAGCATCTTTAAAACGTTGTGTTAATTTATATAAATGTTTTTCATTATCTTTGTAAATAATTACTAAGAGGTATAACATATTTTAATTTCTAAAGAATAAAACAAAGAAGTTGATTGACAATGCCTGTTTTTTATTTATTCGTTTATTTATTTAATTAGTTCGAGCAAAACGGGCACAAACCCAGTAACATTGATTAAGACTCTCACAGTATAATATTACAAAACAAAACACAGTTTTTGACAGGAAAAAATATGTAGGAATATTGACAATTAAATGTGATCATTAAAAAAAGTAAAGTAAGTGTGAGCAATTCATATCAGACTTTTCTAATCGGCTAAGTAGATATTAAGCTCTTGTTTTTTAAATGAATTTATAGATTCGTTGAAAATATTAACATTTGCATCAAGAAGCAATGGAATAGTAATCTTATCAAGTTGAATCTTTGGGTACATCGTACATCGGTTCTACAAACAGGAATAAAATAATTTCTGAGTTCTGCATTTTAGAGCCGGAACGTACAATTTAACCAATGGTAGTAGCATTGGTGCAGAAATAATAATGCTACCTCTTCTTACTTCCAATTTTATGATTTTGAATTCCCAACGAATATTCTGATATTTATTCATTATGGTAGTATGGATAAAGATTTCGCTCTTTAAAGCGTAGATAGTTAGACATTTGTTCTAAACGGTTTCAATTTTTTGTTTATGTGCTATTGCTAAAGCTGATATTATATGGCAAATGCATATTTTGTATAATTGATAAGCCGGCGAAATTTTTGGCATATGTATACTAATTATATAAAAACAAATCGTTTAAACCAAGTTTAATTTTGCATATTTGCATATTTATACGTTTTTGAGCATATCTTCTGGATTTTACAGATTTAGTTATATTTAGCAATAATTTGTAATATATGAACTTTTTTGTTTTTTTTTGTAAAATTTAGTATTTCATTAAATTGTGTGTGCAATTGAGATATATACTTTCACTTTCTGCCGCTGGAGTGCAGTGCTCCTGTGGCTGCAAACAAATTCTTGAATATTTTAGTGATGGGCGACTTCAACATATTGTTCAATAAAAAAGAGAACAAAGACACTGTTCAACTATTAGATACTATGCTCAGCTTTGGACTACATCATACAATTACTGATCCCACTCGGGAAAAAAATTGCATTGATAATATATTTAATAATAATAATAATAATAATTTGTCTTTTATTTCCACAAAAACCAAAATTATCCATACATATAAGAAAACTAACTACAAAGTTTGCGGAAATGAAGGCGCGGTTCGGCATAGCATCAAGATGCGTCGCCGTTCTTCCACCTAACCTTAAAAAAAACAAAGAAAAAAACAAAACAAAAACAAAAAACACAATTCCTAATACAGTTGTAACATAATGTATCTTCAATAATGAGCAGATACCACACGTATCGAGAGATCCAAAAAAAAACTGTTCCTCAGCGGGCTGTGGAAATTCAACGTATGAATAATATGTTGGTGACACTGTACGTCAATGTCAAATTCGAGGTTAGCAGGTTAGGATTTGCGTCATTCTGTGTCATAACTGACGGAAAACCTAACCTGATAACCTCTAATTTGACATTGACGTACAGTGTCACCAATATATTATTCATACGTTGAATTTCCACAGCCCGCTGAGGAACAGTTTTTTTTTGGATCTCTCGATAGAACTAATCCAGCTCACTGCTTCGAGATTAAAAATGATTTAAATTTTTTTTAAATGACGCATGCTGTAGAGTTTTCAGGGAGCAGCTTAATTTATTATATATATGAACAATTTGATAGGAGTAAGAGCTTTTAAATTTCTGTGTTCTATATTCCGAAATAGACAGACAAACCTTCCTGGGAATATTGATGTTGTGTACATCAGATCGAAATGTAATCTTATTGAAATCTTTATGAAATAGACAGGCTGGATGTAATAAACGTCGATTACGAATATTCAGCCAACCAGCAGTTTGCAATTTATGTGATACTCTTTGGTATTTTCGTATACCATAAATGTATCTTAGGCATGAGTTTTGCAATTTCTGTAATCTGTTTGTATCATCCACTCCCAGACATGGTCCATACACAACATCACAGTAGTTTATGCGCGAGAGCACCAGAGATTCACATAGATTTTTTTTTACATTTGTACTTAAGACCTGTCGGTGAGGATAAATACTTTTCAAGATAGCGTAAGATGACTTAAAAATATTTGTCACCTGTTGTCTGAATCGTAAAGATGAGTCAATTGTAAGACCCAGATTTTTGATCACTTCTACGGGTTTAATCAATTTTCCTTTGATATCAGTGTGAATAAATGGCAATGACTCACTAATACACCTGGCTGGTCCAAATACTATCACAGACGTTTTACAAGCATTTATTATCAACGAATGCTTTTCAGCTTCTCTAATGATACTGCTAATATCTTCATTTACACGATCATTAGCCATAGCTGCCTCATTCGAGCTAAACGAGAGATAAATTTGTGTGTCATCCGCATATTGATGTGATTTGCAAAACTTTAAAGTTTTTGAGAAATTTATGGTATATATAGTATAAAATAGTGGTCCCAGTATTGATCCTTGGGGTACACCTCTCTCAAGTATAGCCAAGTTTGACAGCATAGTACCTAACTTTACACATTGCGTTCTATTATCCATGTACGTTTGCAATAGTCGCACTGCACACTCATCGAAACCTATGTATTTTAGTACAGCAACAAATATGTCGTGGTTCAATGTGTCAAACGCTTTACTATAGCCAAGCAAGACGAGTATTGTGGCTTTATTCATGTCACTAGCTGTAAGAATATCGTCTGTTATATTAAGTAGGGCAGTAGCACAACTATATCCAGGTCTAAAACCAGACTGGGTTTCTGGGAGAATGTTATGGCATGAGAGAAAGTCCCTAATTTGAATATCAATGACCTTTTCAATTACTTTTGATAATACTGGTAAAATACTAATCGGCCGAAGATCTTTAAATTCATTAGATTTACTAATTTTAGGTACTGGAACCACTATTGCTTTTTTCCACGAGTCAGGAAAGACTCCTTTGATTAAACAAAAATTCACAATGTGCCTAAGGTAAGGCAAGATATGCGGACAACACAGTTTTATCGCGTTTATATTAAGACTAGCTGAAACCCGCGGCATATGCCGCATTTAAAATGTAGGACGAATTTAATAACTTTTGTTGCACTAAAGAAAGTTTTAAAAGCACGCTAGAGAATGGCAATAAGGAAAAGTTCCAAAAAATATATTTTCAAATGGAAAGTTTCTGGAAAGGAAACGCTCGCCTCTGGAAAGCGTTTTATGGACATTCTTGGATAGCCTCCAGGCAACTGTCTTTCATATTGGATACTGCCAATACTGCTGAATTGAATAGTGTCTTCTTTTTCTGTTCATTATTAAATGGTAAATGGTACAGTACACGCAAGCATGAAAGATAAGCGACACAATGTTCAGGTAAGATACATTTTAGCTTAAATAGTATAATTATTTAAAATACTGATTGCTGCTTCAGATGGATTCTAAGCAGTAACGAATACTAAGTATATATTTTTACTTTGTAGATCTTCCTCGATGAAGACAAAAACATAACCTCAACTTCTTGCACATGTCCTCGTGGACAAGTTTCATGTCATCATGTTGCTGCACTGGCACTATTTGCCCATTACAATACATCAGTTACAGACCAGTCATGTAGCTGGTCAGTGTCTAAACAATCCAAAGCACTTGATGAAAACGTGAGAACAATCGATGAATTGTTTTTGCCGTCTAAGGAATATCGAGCTTCAAAGAGAAGTGTTACCAAGGAAGAGATCGAAACGCTTAGAGCAAAATTGGATTCGTTTGGAGGGGTGGTAGGATTCAGTTGGCTTCTAGCACCTAAACTTACTGCACAGGAAGATATTATTGTTCCGCAGATTAATTATATAATTTTCTTCGCAGAATATCAAAATATATCTGAAAAAATTAGTTATTTTGAACAAAAAGTGAATGTTTCTCCTGAGCAATAACTATATTTGAATAAACCATAGGGCAGTAAAAAAATCCCTTGTGCTTAATTATTCGCAGGTTTCGTTTAACAGCCAGTTCGTTCGGTACGGTGCTAGCAGCTTGCAAAAGAAATCGGTACCCTGCATCGCTTTTCAAAAAACTACCAGGTTTGCTTTGCAAAATATTTTTCACATTTTTTCATAAAGTTCTCTTATTATGCAGGCACATATAACTTAGATAGAGTATAGGCCATTCGGTGGGGGCGAGAACATGAAAATAATGCAATAGAAGCATTTGGGGCAGCAACTGGACTTCCTGTGACATCTGCTGGACTATGGCTCCATCAGTGTGGATACCTTGGGGCCACCCCAGATGGCCTTGTAGACGAAGAAGAGCTTGTGGAAGTTAAATATCCATTTAAATATCGCAATTCCAAATTGATGGAATCATTGCACATGATAAAGGCTATATTTGTTCTTACGATAAGGTACTGCAACAGTTTGTGGTAAATGAAAACCATGAATATTTACACCAAATACATAAAAAGAAATAGTATCTAGTTATCTGGACTCCTCAAGTCATAGCAATAATTCCAGTTACAAAAAAAGAAGAATGGACAGAAAATATAGAAATTTTGAAGAATTTTTATCATACAAAATGCCTTTCATCTCTAGTGAATGTCGAAATTAAATAAATGTGTAACTATGTTGTGAGTAAAATAGCATACATACCTCGTGAGAAGGCTTATTCCAACTTCGCGCTTTTAGCTGACCTCCCCTATATGGAGCTCATCCCAGCGCGGGAAGCAATCACGGAAACAAACTGTGCACATTATCAAATATTTAGTTATTAATTTAAAGTTACTGTTTGATGACGTGCACCGTTTGGTTCCGTGATTTACCTATAGTTAATCATATTTATTGTAACTATAGGTAAATCACGGAATCAAACGGTAACTTTAAATTAATAACAAAATATTTGATGACGTTCACCGTTTGTTTCCGTGATATTGCTGTACTATTAATAAGAAATTTTTTATTAAATAGCAGTTAGAGCAATATTTTTGTAAATACTTTTATTTATTAAGTTAAGTTCTGTAATTAACAAAACGAATATTTGAGTAAACATAAACTAACATATAATAATGTACAACTATACAATAATAAAAAATGTCTTATTTAAATAAATAAGCAGTTGTTAATTAACACTCTTATTTCTATTTTTACTGTTCGCCTTCAAAATATGTTTCAACTTCCTTTATTGGTGGAAATTGGTTAGTGCGCCACACACTTTCCAGATTTTGGTTGCCGAGTTCATTAAATTTTGGGGTATTAGATTTAGTATTTTGTATGCCTTAATACGACGAATTGCTCTTTCCACATGAATTCTAGCACGAGCAATATTTTTGGTTTGTATTACCCGAGAAGGAGTAAACTGTGGTTGGTACAAAAATGGTGGAATATTTAGAGAAACACCTGCCGGTAAAATGTCGCCAATGAGAAATCCCTTATCTGCAATTATCAAATCTCCTGGTTCAAAAATAGTAAGTACTCCACAGTTCTGCACAATTTTCTTATCAGAAGTGGAACCAGGATACAATAAACTCAAGTAAATCACAACTCCATTTGGTGCAACTCCCACAAGACCTTTTAAAGTGTTACGGTGTTTGTAATGGCTATGTCGCTTTTTGCTTTTCAAGCAAACATGGAATTTCAGAAAAAAATTCGGTGCGATCTAATACCATTCTTGTGATCGGAAAGAAAGCAAAACAATTAGGTAAACATGCTTGATTATCTTTAAGAGATGGTACAGATGACATTAAACTGGAAAATATTACTTCGCGTAACAAATTTAACCAAGTTAAAAAAATATTAGTAACTGTTGCAGTGCTACAGTTAAAGCGCTGAGCTAAATCTTTATGTGGGGGATTCTGGCGCAGATTATATAACGTTAAAAATAATTGATCGATGGCAGAAATACGTTCCACGTTCCATTCTAAATAATAATTTTTATCAATACTTTCCAACAAATTGAAAAGCGATAAAAAAATTTCTTTGTTGGGTAGTCCAGTATATAAGACAAAGTTAGTAATTAATAATAAGTACATAAGAATGCTATAAATTTTAACAAAAAATGCTCATTCTATTTATGGTAGTTTCTACACTTGAGCCAAGTTACGAAGGCAAGCGACGTAAACAAAGATTTTGACAGTTCCCGGTGCATGCTAAACCAGTTTCACACCGGTGCGCATTTTACGTAAACTTCCGTCGCATGTTGCCGTAAAAGAAATTACCGCACAACAAAACAACGCTCATTCCTCCTCTAGGTTAACGACGCGTATAAACGGTGTTCAACTTTCTATTTGAAAGGTCCAACCGCAGAACGCCTTTCTATCACGTGATATTCACCGACTAATTGCTTTTGTTTACTTGGCTTGCCTTCGTATCTTACCTCAAGTGTAACGATTATTACACACAACTGTTACATGACTGATATCATCCAATGACAACCATGCATTTTTTGAAAATCAACCAATCCCGAACTGATTACTTGATAAGCTTCCCTAGTGCTAATTATCAACCCCGTAGATGGTGGCATAATTAGAAATAGAAATGCAAGAAACACGCAATTTGAGTTTGTTGGCATTATTAGATCAATTTTAAATCATAATTCGTATATGTGTTTTGTGTAATAATCTTCAAAATATAAACGCTGGGGACACAGTTACATATAATTTTTCCCGTGCCAAGAGTGATCGTGCTGGTTGAAAACTGCCCTCGGAACAGTTTTCATTGCAACCAGCACTCGACCCTTGCCGTGTGCAAAATTATCGGTAAGTATGTCTCGCCCTTGTTATATTACTATTGATAATACTTGTCGCTTCGCTCGTAGAACAACATATACGACTGTTAAAAATTAAAAAAAAATCCACAACCGAGAATAGAAATCAGTTTCTAGGTTACAAAAATTGTGACAGAAAGAACACATTTTCTCTATACGGAGGAAATGGGCAATATGAAAATGTCTGTTGTCATGGTATTCATAAAATAACACAATCGGCAATTAGAGTAACAGCCAAGGAGGAGCGTGTAACAGGAAATATGGTGAAAGTAGGATATCAGTAATGTCATCAGAAAATACTATAAATAATCGGACTCGGTAAATGGTAACATAAAATAAATAACTCCCTTCGGCGATTTCATGTTACGTATTCAGTCTCTTGCAACATTTGTCTGCCCTGGGCCCAAGTGGTTTTGGATTTCCTCGTGGTTTCAGTTGGTCAAACTGAGCTGGCACGAATACTGGCTCAACTTTCGGTTCCTCTGCTCCAGGAAGCCCCTCCACAAAAATTAATATTAGAACTGCAGCACTGTATTTATTTTAATTCGTACCTGGGTTACAAAATGGTGCAATGTCATTAAAATATTGCAATTATCTTCCTCACAATTGGAACCAACGGAGTGCTTTGAAACCAGATTATTCACAAGCCATCCTGGACGCAGTACATTTTGTCAAAGAACACAAGGGCTCTTTGCCAAAATTCTGGACGCACTGATTTCTCTGCTTTGACATCTACAGCCCACAGCAGTTTTCAATTGTTTCCCATGTTTATTGAAAGGCAAACTACCGTTCACACTGGCGAACAAATTGCCCATAAAATGCAAGAATTCTGCAGTGTCTGTAGCCCGGCTCTCCATTTTGATGGCCCCATCTTGGGCAGCGTATTCTAAACAACTTTCGGTTCTTCTGCTTCAGGAAGCGCCTAAACAAAAATTAATATTAGAACTGCAGCACTGTATTTATTTTAATTCGTACCTGGGTTACAAAATGGTGCAATGTCATTAAAATATTGCAATTATCTTCCTCACAATTGGAACCAACGGAGTGCTTTGAAACTAGATTATTCACAAGCCATCCTGGACGCAGTACATTTTGTCAAAGAACACAAGGGCTCTTTGCCAAAATTCTGGACGCACTGATTTCTCTGCTTTGACATCTACAGCCCATAGCAGTTTTCAATTGTTTCCAATGTTTATTGAAAGGCAAACTACCGTTCACACTGGCGAACAAATTGCCCATAAAATGCAAGAATTCTGCAGTGTCTGTAGCCCGGCTCTCCATTTTGATGGCCCCATCTTGGGCAGCGTATTCTAAACAACTTTCGGTTCTTCTGCTTCAGGAAGCGCCTAAACAAAAATTAATATTAGAACTGCAGCACTGTATTTATTTTAATTCGTACCTGGGTTACAAAATGGTGCAATGTCATTAAAATATTGCAATTATCTTCCTCACAATTGGAACCAACGGAGTGCTTTAAAACCAGATTATTCACAAGCCATCCTGGATGCAGTACATTTTGTCAAAGAACACAAGGGCTTTTTGCCAAAATTCTGTACCCACTGATTTCTCTGCTTTGGTAGCCATGACAGTTTCACTTGGCAGGAGGGAGATTTCGTACCGTGAAACAAACCGATCGGCATCGGCACCACTCGGGTCAGAATATGCAGGGTTGCCAGGCTGAATGCATGCGCGTTTTCACGTGTTACGTCCTAACGATTACAAATTTTTGTCTACCAATTCCGCTTTGCCTGGCTGATCTGCTAATTTATTTTTGAGAGTTTCGTCTAATAAATGAGAATGAAAATGTACCAGAAGTATTTTAAAAATATACTTTTGCAGAAACGGTTTCAGAATGTACCAGATTCGTAGAATTGTACCAGGTCTGGCAACGCTGCTAATATCAAGACCACGCCTAAAATTGTAACTGCACATAGACCACGAGTTGAAATGTTTGACCTTGGGAATTGTTCTGCTTTATTATAGAGTTATGATTATGATTATGATTGTCAATCCCAGCAGCGTTCGACTTGATAGAACTAATAATTTTCATAACACATTCTTCGTCGATTGCTTTAAAACTAAATGAAACATTAGCGTCGACTAATCTATTGTCATTATAGAATTCTAAAATAGAGCTCATATCAGAGGCAACTTTTGGAACTGAATTTATAAAAAAGTCATTAATACTATTTGGCTCAGCCAAATGCTTCGGCACTTCCGGTTGAATTTTAGTGTGTATTTTGTACTTATATAGTTTTTTCCACAAAGTTTTGCTATCCGCGACATTTAAGTTAGAGTCTAAAAAAGCCTTTTTTTCGTTTATGATAGCTTGTTTTGTGAAGTTGCGCAACTGCTTATAATAGTCCCAATGCAAAGGATTTCGGGTCTTTTTAAATTTTCGTAAAGCTTTATCTTTTAGTGATATCATTAATTTAATATTTTCAGTTAGCCAAGGTGCGTAACTTTTTGTATGTCTGGAAGTTACAAAAGGAGCATGTTGATCTAACACAAGATTTATTTGTGAAGTAAGATAATCCACTTTTTCATTTACATTATTCATATTGAATATTTTATAAAACGGCAATTGCTGCAGATCTGCGAGGAATAGGCCAGAATCAAAATTTTTAAACTAACGATAAGTTATATCTGAAAATTTAAAGACAGTTTCAGCAAGTGTCTGCTATCCCGCTCTATCTGACCATGGCGGACTTGAACTAAAAATAGACTTAAAAACTAGTAATAGTAAGCTCCCTGAAACATTTCGACACTATAGTCCATCAAATATGTGCCACTTCGTCCGCGACATACGTCAAGAGTCGTGGCAGGAAGTATACAACTGCAAGGATGTTCAGGCATGCTGGAGACTGCTGCACCAGGCGCTTGTCATACATTTAAATAAAAACTTTCCTCTCATAACAAGGAAACCGACTAGATATCAATCTAAACTTGCTTTCGACGAAGAACTTCAATATATGCGACATACGCTACTAAACCTACAAGCTATACACTGCAGATACCCTAATGACTACAACAAACAATAGACAAATGCTTTCAAGAAGCTCTATAGACAAGCTCTAGAACTTACAAGAAAAGATCAAAATACTCGAAAAATCCTATCCAGTAGTAACATCGGGAAGACGACTTGGAATGTGATAAATGCAGAATGCGGTCGTAGTTATAAAAAACAAAACCGGAACTGGATCCTGAGGTTCTGAACTATTATTTTGCACATGTAGCGGAAAATATAGTTGGCAAACTTCCCGTCCCACCGTATGATTTTGAACACTTTTTGGACGCGCTACCCAGTACAACGAGCTCCTTCTACATTACCCCTACAAATGAAGACGAAGTACGCAGGGTCATCTTAAATCTGAAATCTACAGCTAGCCAAGACATCTATGGGCTGACCACTAAACTAATTAAGCAAATTGCGGAGTTCATATGTAAACCTTTAGTTCATGCTATTAACCTATCTTTTTCGGAAGGCATCTTCCCTGACACACTAAAGACTGCGCTATTGATCGCTATCTTCAAGAAAGGGGACACACAAGACCCGTGTAACTACACACCTGTAGCGCTACTACCTATACTTTCCAAAGTAATTGAGAAACTGTTGCTCGACAGACTTTTAAGCTACCTACAAAAGTATCAACTAACGTCTCCCTTCCAATATGGGTTCCTGCCAAAAAAGTCAACCACATTAGCTACAATTCAAGTTGTGGAGTACATCTGCGACTCATTTGAGGACAAGCACTACACTGTGGCAGCTTGTCTCGATCTCAGCAAGGCTTTCGATTGTATAGACCACCAAATCTTTCTGAGGAAACTGGATAAAAAGGGGATAGGAGGTATAGCACTCAACCTTTTTGAGAGCTATTTATTGAACCGAAGTCAGAAGCTTGGAACGTGTCATGAGACAGCGGTGAGGTATGGTGTCCCGCAGGGTTCAACCCTGGGTCCAATGCTGTTCATCATGTTTGTGGATGACCTTCCCGAAGTCCTCGACACGCACAGATGCCTTTATGCTGACGATACATCACTCCTCGCGACGGGATCTTTATTGGGGGCTGCCTAGCTTGCCATTAAGGATGCAATAGACACAGCTGGTGATTGGTTTACATCCAACCACCTCAAACTCAATGAGGACAAAACTAACGTGTACAAATTCTCACATTACATGAAACAACAATCCAGAACTCTACATAAAATTTCTTGGTTTCTTTCTGGATGCCAGGTTGACTTGGGTTCACCATGTGGACAGAATATGCGCTAAGATTGCTCGAAATATATATGCTCTCCGCAAATTGGGTTCGATCACTAATAGAGGCACAGCTAGGGTCGCATATTTTGCCCACATACATAGTCACATAACCTACGGAACCATACTCTGGGGGGCTTCTTCGGCATCTAATCGGGTATTTATCTTACAGAAAAAATCTATACGTACCCTGGCGAATAAGACAAGTACAGAACACTGTAAGCCTCTGTTCACCGAGCTAGGCATTCTGACTCTATATGCAGTGTATGTCGTTCAGGCTGTATCGCATGTGAGGCAACTGACAGGCGCTACAAAACAGGGAGACAACCACCAGTATAATACAAGAAATAAAGATAGGCTACTGGTACCTTATCATAGAATATCCAAAAGCAAAACGGGAACGAACTGCTGGGCGTTCAAAATTTATAACAAAATTCCAGCCACTGTTCTTGAAGACTGCACCTCAAAGCTGTTGTCAAGACTAAAGAAGTTTCTTGTTGTCTTTGCGCCGTATTCCATTCAGGAATTTTTGGACTGTGGCATTTCAATTATGTAAATTAAATTATTGTATTGCCTTAAATCTTTTGACTAGGTTAAGATGATGTGGAATGTACCTCCTGTGAGGCGTTTTGTATTATCATGCTGCAATAAAGTTATTATTATTATTAAAGTTATTAAAGAAATAAGCAGAGGAAAGGGGAAGTTCCTGTTAAAATATTTGACTATATAAACATAATCTGCCAGCAACCCCCACTTTTTCCATAGAAGCAATATATTAGGATTCAGCCAATATAGAATCCATTTCAAGAGTCGAATTTCGAGTGTTGGGTGAATAATAGTCTGGCGGGGTTAGGGGAAATATCATTTTTATGTTGGCTTACAACGTGAAGTTGGCGTTGGCAGTCTATGTTTATATAGTCAAACGTTAAAATGAATCATTGAATAAAAATTAGAGAAAGAAATATACTCATACAAAATTAAAATTTTTATATTGTTTAGAATACTTCTACTTATTTTTTTAACAAATTAGAGCATATTATTTGCGTATATTGTAGCTTTGGGTGTATATACTCAACAAAATTTATGCATATGTATGCGCATATTTTCGTACATTTGAGTGCATATAATTATCAGCTTTAGCTATTGTACTTGGATTCCAAATATTAGTACGACCTTATAAGTTTGCAACTCATACTGCCACAACAAAAACCTTACATCGCACTCCAAATCTTAAAATCTTATATTTTAAGAGCTGATGCCGCCGGCCGCCGGCCGTTCGACCGTAAGCACTGGCGCGCGCACATGCCGATCGTAAGCACAAGTGGCGAGACCGTCAACAGCAAGCATTTGTATTGTTAACGCTGGCAGGGCCGGACGTCGGCTGGCTACCAGCTTAAGCAAGCATTTTTATTGTTAACCGTTTCTTTACGCTGGCAGGGCCAGACGTAGGCTGGCCAACGCGTTCTAGTCTCAAGAATAGATTGCTATTATTGTACATGATCTGCAGTAGTAAACTAATGTTGTTGGTGATATAGACATTTTTTCTTTTACGTTTACGAAAATGCCGCAACATAACAAACATTTCAGTATTGGAGAATTCGTTATGCCGAAACTTTTTCGTGAATATAAAAGAAAAATTTCGTTGACACCAACGTAATTAATTGAAATATCATTGTTGTTTACCAGATCACATTGTCTTTGTGATCATGTCTACTTGATAATTGCACGTCTTCATAACCCAAAACTATGATAGGAATTTTAAGGTAAACGATTTCTTTTACACTTATAAACTAAGAGTACCTTATTTTTTTGCTTTTTAATTCCGTTTCAGATAGGAACCTAACATTTCAAACAATGTTACAGATAACAAAGCTAGAGCTCAAAAAAGATTTAAAATACAGGTAGATAGGATCTTACAGTTAAGTCTAGTTTATGAAAATGTTGTGAATCACTTCATCATTGCTCTGCCATTTCGTCCCACCTAATGCCACTTTAAGTGGACCAAAGACATGATAATCGCTTGGGGCGAGGTCAGGGAATGAGGATGTGGTAGATACTCAAACTTCAAATCTTATATGGTTACCATCGTTGCACGTGCAATATGGGGCATCGCGCATCGCGTCATCATACTGCAAAAGAACGCCAGGACTCAGCAATCTGCGCTTTTTGGTACTGATCGCAGGCTAGAGATGTTTTTTAGGAGTTCTGAGTATATGACACTAATAACAGTATTAATTAGGTCTTTTACATCTTAAAAAATGAATCAGCATAACCTTTTTTTAGCTTTTGGCGAAGCGGTGTTTCAGGTTGATAATAGTACATCCAGGACTCATCCCCAGTCACAATCCTTGCCAGAAAGTCATCTCCTGCTTTATATCGTCGCAAAAGTTCATAAGCATCAACACGTCGTTGTTTCAATTCTAGGGCCAATTACTTTGCCACCCACCTTGTTGACACTTTATGAGACTGGAGAATGTCATGCATAATGTGATGTACAGAACCAATGCTCATATTCAAAACTTCAGCAATTTCATCAAGGATAACCCGAGGATTTCATTTCGCCAAGACTACAAGTGGCTTTACAACACGGTTTGTTTGATCAGGTCGGGAAGAATCAGCGATGGAAATCACCCCGTTCTTATTGCTCCATTCACTTTTTGGAGTGATAAACATTAAATTCCATATTGTAGCTTCATTCTACGATGGATATCAATGGGTTTCACCCCTTCACTGTGGAAGAAAAGAATAATAGAACGTTGCTCCTCTCTGGTGCAGTGCTTTAGCGGAGTTTCCATCTTTAACCGTCGCGCTGTGTTAGCATTTTCATTTGTTTCTATGATATGTCCTTAGCAAGGCCTTCATCTCAACGCTGAAAAAATTCCTCCCGAGCCATGATTTTTGAAATTATTAAGCGGGCCGAGAAGCAAGCAAGCGAGATGTTGACCGCTGTGCGCCAATTTCCGGAAAACACCGAAAAAGGACACCTCGGCGCACCTCCCACGAAACCGCTACGTCAAGTTTCGTTCGGTACATTTTATAGGTTTTCATTTGACTGTACCTCATATATTGGAAGATGTGTGGCATGTTGGATCCTACTTCCTGCGGCGTAATTCACCGTAATTCTGAAGTATATCGGTCATTTTCTAGTTTGTCCGATTTCAATCACAGCAGGCAACTCAGTGTCAGATGACTTACGTGTTTTATTTGAAATTTGAAATCGTTCGCAATATGTACTTAAGGCAAAATAGATATTTTAATAGCTAAAACTGTTGAATATTTGAAAGTCGATTAAATTTCCTTTCTTCTTCTTTAGGTGCCGTCTTCGTTCAATAGGTTGGCAATCATCATCCCTATTCGTATATTCGATGCTGCTGATCTAAATAGTTGGCGAGTAGTACAGTTGAACCATTCTCGTAAGTTCTTCATCCACGAATGTCTTCTTCTTCCCACGCTTCTCCTTCCTTGAATCTTTCCCTGCAGTATTATCTCGAGCAGATGGTATCTATCGCCTCTCATTACGTGTCCGATATATTGTAATTTCCTTTAAGTAATATAATTTCGACAAAAATGAAGTAAATTTCGATAGAGAGAATAATTAAATTACGAATAATCTCCCTAGTTTGAATTATTTTGAACAATGAGAAATTTAAGTTTCCTTCTGCTATAAAACCTCCTACACTATATAGGGGATGCATAAGTCAAACTAAATTTATTGCTAAGCTACTGAATATTTATGAACTTATACTAGGAAAAAATAAAGTGTAAGCTATATTGAGTCAGTGACTGTACATTATAATTATATATTGGAAAAACTCAGAACCACCCTCGCAAGTGGGCGTTCTGACACTAAACAATTTTAAAAATCAAAGGAAAATAAGAGTAAAAATATCTTTACGTACAAAATAATACAGAAACAATAAAAAAAAAACACTTGGTAATAAATACTATATACTATATAAAATTTCAAATAAAAAAACATTACCGGCCATGGATTCGAATTTCAGCGCCTGCGAACGAGCCAGCGGCAATTTCAATAAACTGCGGGTAGCCCGAAGTAAAGCACGCGTTCGATGCCTCGTCCACCAAGGACGCCTGTGATCGGTGAGATGCGGCTGCCTTAAATAGAACGCATTTATTGTTAACCCATGTTTTATTTTTTAGAACATTTATTGCATATCTGTTGGTTCCCATCGTCGTGCAAATTGCTACTTTTATCTATTTCTCAGTTAAAGCAAAAATAAACAAAATTAATTGTTTTAAGGTGCTCATGCTGTATATATTTTTCTCGGTTTCATGCCAGGTAGATATATAATCTGCATGCAAAATATCGTCCTTCTCCAACAAATGGTTTTTGAGTTATACAGAGCAGGCAGACAGACAGACAGAATTGAGAAAACCTGTTTTTTCGTCATCTAGGGACCCTGAAATCTGGAGACGGGGGAAGTAAAAAGGCGTGTGATTGCCCACCGGGATACCGGGAGCTTCCCGTTGGGCCCTCACAATGTGGCCCAAAAAAAGGAGCGTATCTGAATTTTAAATTAAATACACGCACCTGATATTCCAGATGGTGCACTTCAGTGGCTGGCTACCCCCCCCCCCCCACTTCCCTTATTCTTGGTTATTTTTAAATCGACCTGTGGTCGCCGTTCCCCGTTTATAAAAAAAAATAAATGCAGCCAAAGAACTCATTTTTTATAGTTAGTAGACTCCAGTCTGAACAAATACACTGTAAGTCTGAGGGAAGCGAAGAAGACGCTGAAGAAGATAGTAACAGCATTTTGTTTTTTAAATCAAAAGATAGGGAAAATATAGATTTTTCAACATCCAATCCAACCTAAGAGACTGATAACGGACAATGCCTTGCCCTTTGATTATTCCAAAGTATTTTTTCGTAATGGCGACCGTGAATGAAATTAAAATAGAAAATGGTCAAGTTTCAGTGCAGTAAACCAAATGTTATATTGCACCGCTTGTTTTGTGTTTGGAAGTAACTTCAAATTAGAACTTGTTAACGGTTCCAAAGAGCGGACAGACACATATAAATACAAAGCGCCAAGTTCAAGAAAAACATCTTTAGGAAGTTTTGGAGAGAAGGGCAATGCTGGTCAGAATAACTGAAATAGTTAAAATGAAGGGTAAACACATGTTACCTTTTCGAGGTCACAGAAACGAATGTGCGTACAGCTTAGAAGAGACCTCTAAAAATTATGGAAAATTTCTAGAAATTATTCTTTTAGTAAATACACTTGGGGCCGTCTTGGATAATCATGTCAGAAAACTATCAAAACTAGCAAGCGCAAAAAGTACCGATCAAAAAAAAAGGAAGGAGACATTTAATAAGGCTATTAAATAACAATACTGTAACTCAGATAGTTTTGGAAATTAGTCGTGAAATACATAAATAACCATTTATGAAGAGATTCGTTAAGCAGAAATATATTCCGTAACAAGAGATATTACGATGAGTATTTCATCCCAAGATCAGTGTACAAATTTCATAAGTTGTCGAAAGGGCAATTGCTTTAAAATAAGTTCTGGATGATATAGTGATGCAACCAAATAAAAAACCGTTCGTTTTTTTAAAACCTGTTTTTTTTGTAAAAAAACCAAGCGGTCTGGTTTTTTTTAAATGCGTTTATTTCAGAACTAAAGTGTAGTGAATAACAACAAGTAATTTGTTTGGAAAAACAAAAAACAGATATTTTTAAATAAAAATAATATATTTCGTAGGTAAAGTGAAGCATAGAATTTATAATAACAAAAAAAGCAAATATTTCTAAAGAAAAATAGAAAAATAGCCAAAGTGGATATACAGGGTGTTTGGGAAGTCGACGGAAAAATTTCTAGGGGGGAACCTTGGCCCAAAATATGATGATTTAACTCAACTTACCTATATACAAAGTTGCTTAGTTTAGCCGCTAGAGGGCTTTAAAGAAGATTAGCTTTTTTTAATTTTTTCAAATAAGTCGAAAAATCTTTGATGAATTTTATTCATTTTTTGGCCATGCGTTTTTACCAGTAAACTTAAGCTTTTTGTGGAATAAACCCTAATTTCGAAAATTAAGAGGGTATTTAGAAACTGTCACAATTAATTATCCATCCATATTTTTTAACCCCCTGTATAATCACTACCAATGTTTTTTGTGGATAGCTACTTTGATTTATAAGCTATTTCCTCTCTTAAAAAATTTTAGTTGGGTAAACGGTTTAGCCACAAAAAATATTTTCTAAATCCCTACAAGCCTGAATCAGTAATTTTAACTTAACACTAGGCTTGTAGGGATTTAGAAAATATTTTTTTGTGGCTAAACCGTTTACTCAACTAACATTTTTTAAGAGAGTGAATAGCTTCTAAATTAAAGTAACTATCCAGAAAAAAAATTGGTAGTGATTATACAGGGGGTTAAAACATTTAAAAAAGCTAGTCGCTTTAAATAATTGGGGACCTGAGTTCGAAGGAATAATGATTAATAATGCGGTTGTCTAATGCGTGATGCTTACCACATCACCACGTGTCATGAATTTGACACGCGACAGCCAGGTGTGAGAGCGAGGGTATGGAAGCTCTGACCTTCCGCCTTGCAGGCCAAGCTCCTTCATGGGGTGTTAGTGCCTCACCATTATTATTATTAATAATATTTAAAGCCCTCTAGCGGCTAAACTAAGCAACTTTGTATTTAGGTAAGTTGAGTTAAATCATCATATCTTGGGCCAAGGATTCACCCCTAGAAATGTTTCCGTCGACTTCCCTAACACCCTGTAGAAATTATAATAATGCAGAAATTACTCGCTAATAGACATGGCTGACTCCTCAACTGATTCGGAGTCAGTATCCATGCAGTCTACGTCGCCCATGTCACTGTCTGATGACCCTGATGAATCGCTAACGTAACTTGATTCGTCGATCAGGTCGACAGTTTAAGAGCTGGGTCCAGCTTAAAGCAACTTCCAATAGTTGGGGTGAGGCGGGGGTGCTCTCATAGACGCAGGCATACCCTTTGCTGTTCTGTGAGTAACATCATACTACTACTACTAAGATAAACCCACGCGGCAATCGAATTTCGTACTACGTTGCGCATGACGTCATTCCGTGACAAAAATCCTGCTTGACGGTATCGAAATGCATTGCTTTAAGGCGGTTTTTATTAATGTTTACTGTTTAGTAGTATATTTTATTATAATATTGATATATTACATTTTATTCAATATTATAATAGTATAAGAGATATTTCTTTTATGATTTAATGTAGGATTTATGGCCCATAATGGAATAAGCCCTTAAATAAAGTAGGTAGGTGCTAGATATAATAAATTATCTTCAAAGTTTAGCATTGTATAAAGGTTTTTTTTTTGTAAAAAACGAATAATAAACGATTTTGAATACTAGAGTATTTAAATTTAAAAGTAAAGGAAGATACCAACATATGAAGAGTGAAAACTTTAAGGCTTATTCATTATCAAAAATTATTACTTTAATCCGTAGCGCAAAAAACGGACTTATGTTTTTTAAAATTTAAATAAATATTGTTAATTTAAAAGAATACTTCGGTAGAAAAATATGAGTGATATAACAGTGTGGTCCATTAAGTGTGCAACAAATGGGAATTTTTTTTATTAGTTGTACAATCGAAATTTAAATATTGCCAAAAGTTAGTGCATGTGCGATAACCATATCAAATGCCCTTAGAATGGCTTCAAGTCAAACAATATGCAGGGCAGGACAAAAAATATGAAATTCGTTCAAGAACAAAGTTACCTTATTTAAAAAAATATAGCAAAATTTTATTGAAAAGAGTTATTTAGAATTAAATGTTATGCTCAAATACAAAGTCACGGCCTCCTATTCGAATTTTGATTCTTTTTTGGAAAATTTTGTATTACCCCCGCATGATACATATTTTTATTATTTTGATTTTATATGTATTTAAAGTAGCCACAACCACATCCCTTTTAAATAACTTTTAGCAACTTGAAGCGTATTTGTAAAATTTACTTGGATTTATATTTTTTTAGGTAAGCGTCCACTTCATGTTTGTTGCAACGATATTTAACAGAACTTTAGAATTTCGCAAATATTCTTTTTAACAAGGCAAATGCTTTACTAATAATAATTTACATATGAAAAACTCTTAATAAAATCAGAATAATAAAAATATGTATCATACGGGGATAATACAAAATTTTACAAAAAAAGAATCAAAATTCGAATAGGAGGCCGTGACTTTGTATTTGAGCATAACTTTTGATTCTAAACAACTTTTCTCAATAAAATTTTGCTATATTTTTTGAAATAAGGTAACTTTATTCTTAAACGAATTACATATTTTTTGTCCTGCCCTGTATATTGTTTGACTTGAAGCCATTCTAAGGGCATCTGATATGGTTATCGAACATGCACTAACTTTTGGCGGTATTTAAATTTCGGTTTTACAACTAATAAAAAAATGTCCCATTTGTTGCACACTTAATGGACCACACTGTATACGAGCATATGTATACTGGGTGTCCACTCTCAAAGTCAAACATAGGCAATCAACATTGTGCATTTGATTTTTAGGTATTTTTCCATTATTTCTATACTATATCAGTAAATATTATTATTACTAGTATCATTTGATGTGCAACAATTTTATCTTTCTATTGATACCACTATCTTTTCTGTCATTTGATTTGGCGAGTAGGAGTCAGCAAAATCGTTCAATGCAATGTTAGATTCCTATGTTCGAGTTTGAGAACGGACACCCGGTATTATTAACTATTTTTTATTACAATCTTTTTTTGGATTTTTATGGGTAGGTGTTAAAAATTTATAGTGATAAACAATTTTGTTTAATTTATTAAGTACATATTATTTATTTACATATTATTTACATGTTATTTAAAAAATTTACACATTTACACAAGAAAACCAAGTTTTATTAAGACTTATTTTACAATTTTTGTAATTTTTCTCTTCCTCACTTTGGATTTTTCTTTAATATCTCTATTCAATATTCTAATTAAGATGCTTGGCCTCTGTACTTAAATTGATAGATTCTGTTAAATCCATTAGGACTTTTAAATAATTTTTGGTAAATTTTAATGACTCCCCATTAAAATTGTTAAAAATGAAGAGAATGTACTGCATCACTTTTCAACTTCCATTTATTTTGCGGTAATTCCAACAGTTTCTCTTTGGAACAGTAATCACTTTCTACAAAATGATTTGAACATATTCTATTTTATTTTATTTTATTTTTTATTTTATTCTGCACTCCACCAACAGCCGTTAGGCCAATTATAGGCTTCACTGTACATTTTATGGGGACTTCCAACCCCACTATAACGACTGTCATGATGTTATTATGACAACCGGGACCAATTTTTTTCCGTGGCAGCCGTACCATGAGGTGCCGGGAGAAGCAGCCGTGGAACTCCCATCCAAGTTCTGACCAGAGAGAGCGTTGCTTAACTCTGCTGATCGAACGTGGACGCTTGTTCAAGCTACACCACCCGGGACCTTGATGTTTTCACATTAAATTTGTGTTGCTGGTAACACTTTAGAATCCATTGTTCGCAAACATGTTTGTCCCTCGGAAAACTAAAGAAACGGCAATCCGAAACTTTCTTGCTCTTTTTGTTGTTGTTGCTTAAACAACCCATCACTGCACAGTACACCAGTGGCGTAACTATCATATGTGCAGGGGGTGCAAAGAACCTCGACGCCGAATCCATATAGGCGCCGCGGTAGCGGAGTTTTTAGTGAAAATAAAAGTTTTCCTAGAACAGGGGTGGCGAACCTTTATTGATCTACGTGCCATTTTTTCTAAAGAAATGGTTAATGAGGCCATGACGTGCCATCAAATAATGCCAGGTAGAAATAGACTAAAAATACATATTCCTAGGTACATAACCTACCTAAAAGGCGGGATCTGAAGAATACTAACCTGGAGGTGGCGGACAGCCTGGAGTTCCGTGCAAACAACGAAAGTGGGCCCTAAAATTCCGCAAGAGCGTAGTGAACGTAAGGATTGCAACCATAAACAATTATCCTAACGTTCAGTGGGCTTTCGTTGCTTCCAAATTCTCTCTCACAAATGAACCAAGCTATAATTAAGCTGGTGAAGCACGAAGCCGAGGGGCAACCAACTTATTCAAGCGAAGGCTGGGATGGACAAGGTCGAGAAATACTACCACACCCAATTTAACTCAGGTTATCAAAATCTCCCAAAAATTGGAAAAGGACCACCAGAAAAACTATTAGAATGCAGAGTGGTCTAAATTGATAGCAACATAGCTGTAATTTGCTGAAAAATGTTATCACAAGATGAAAATAGGGTTGCCTAGCTACGCAGGGGAAAATTTATTCAATATTTAAAAATAAATGTGAATAGGACTGCCTAACAATCCAGGGGAAAACTTACAAAATAAATGCTTAAAGTAAAATCCAACTAGTTATTTCTAATACTGCATGCGAACTACAAACTAAGCGTCCCTCTCGCCGTCCCTCCGCGTCGCCCGCGCTAGCTCACGCCCATCCGTTCGGTCAGAACTTCGCGCGAAATCTACCTATCTCTGTCGCGCAGTATGTTGCCGTTCCGGCTCCGGTAGCCTTGTTCACAATGAACTTTGTTACTATGACCTCAAATGTAGACAAAAAAATAAATTGTTTGGATGAGGTACCTAAATTCCTTAATTAAGGCCGTGCCCAAATTATTTTGCCGCGTGCCATTAATGGCACGCGTGCCATTGGTTCGCCACCCCTGTCCTAGAATATTGGTTCAAAGCGGCAACAGACTATGATACGTGAGCGCCACTGGGCTCTTTTGAGTGCGCAGTCATTTCTCCTTTTGAGTGGATTAGAAGTTCCGGCCAGTGGCGTAACTATCATATGTGCAGGGGGTGCGAAGAACCTCCGCGCCGAATCTATACAGGCGCCGCGGTAGCGGAGTTTTTAGTGAAAATAAAAGTTTTCCTAGAATAGTGGTTCAAAGCGGCAACAGACTATGATATGTGAGCGCCACTGGGCTCTTTTGAGTGCGCAGTCTTTTCTCCTTTTGAGTAGATTAGAAGTTCCAGCTCTAGTGTGTGTTTGTGATTCTTAGATTTCATAGTGCATAGTGCATAGTAACATACTATAAATTCAAAGTTTTAAACCGCAAATTTCTGACGATTGCATCAGATACAGAGGTCATAGAGAGTGTCAAATTACTTCAAACTACGTATGAAACTGATCTCGATGACGGCTTACTAAAACAAATTGTACAATTTCGATCTTCGTACGCAACTAGTATTAAATCTTGCTTATCAGTGAAGGAAGTGGGAGAAAAATGTCTGTCTAATCACACATCATTGGCTAGCTTTCCAGATTTGTATACAGCTATCCTGCTATCCTATTTTTTATATCCCGTCACTACAGCCTCCACTGAGAGATCTTTTTCTAAATTAAAAATTATTAAAAAATATTTGCTAAGTAAGATGAGCCAAATACGCCTCTTTTTTGGATTACTGAGTATCGAAAAAGTACAAGCAGTACTCTTGGTTTTAAGTCACTGATAGATATGTTAGCTTTAGCCTAGTCTTGCAAAAGAGAGTTTAATTAAAGTGCTATATCTACATATTTATATATCTATATATTTTATTTTTCTTGTGAATTATTTAAATTTGTATTCCTTTTACGTGGTTTTTGTTTTTGTATTTTCATATGTATTTTTATGTTTTATGTTATATCTTGCGAGTGTTTGATGTAATGGTAAAACCTGTTCTACTTTATGGGTCGGAATCGTGGACGGTTACAAAACTGGTAAAGCAGAAATTGCAGGTGTTTGTAAATAGGTATTTGGTGGCCAGTCATTATTTCGAACAAAGATCTTTGGGCCGAACAAATCAGGTGGACATTAATATAGAAATTAGGAGAAAAAATATGGATGATTAAGGTATACGTTGCGAAAAAATGAAACTGAAATTTGCAGAAAAGTTTGATTGGGAACCTTATTAGGGTTTCAGAAAGAGAGAACGCCCGCGAAAAACGTGGAGGAGAACTGTAAAACAAGAGATAGGAAAGACTATAGCACAACTGAGCCAAATAGCAAAGGAAAATGACAACGGGAGAGAATATACGAATATCCTTATGTCCCAATTGGGAATAATGGGATTATTATTATTATGTTATATTTAATAAAAGATTGTCACATCTAAATGTGTTTCATTTTGCAGTAAGTAACCTTTCATGTTAAGAAAAAAGCTTATTAATTTTCTTTTATATTTAAAGTGTTGCATGACCAGAAATTACCCCCCCCCCCCACCGACCCTCTTTTTTCTGAAACTTCTTGGTTACAGCGGCTATCATGTATTCTTGCACACCGGCGCCAAACCGTCTTGTTACGCCACTGGTTCAGGCTCTAGTGTGTGTTTGTGATTTTTAGATTTCATAGTGCATAGTGCATAGTAACATACTATAAATTAAAAATTTTAAACCGCAAATTTCTGACAATTGCCTCAGATACAGAGGTCATAGAGAGTGCCAAATTACTTCAAACTACGTATGAAACTGATCTCGATAACGGCTACTAAAGCAAATTGTACAATTTCGATCTTCGTACGCAACTAGTATTAAATCTTGCTTATCAGTGAAGGAAGTGGGAGAAAAATGTCTGTCTAATCACATATCATTGGCTAGCTTTCCAGATTTGTATATAGCTTATATCCTATTTTTTACATCCCGTCACTACAGCCTCCACTGAGAGATCTTTTTCTAAATTAAAAATTATTAAACACTTTTTGCTAAGTAAGATGAGCCAAATACGTCTAAAGAGTTTTGCATTGCTGAGTAACGAGAAAGTAAGAGCCAGTACTCTTGGTTTTAATTCACTGATAGATATGTTAGCTTTAGCAAAGTCTTGCAAAAGAGAGTTTAATTAAAGTGCTATACCTACATATTTATATATCTATATATTTTATTTTTCTTGTGAATTATTTAAATTTGTATTCCTTTTACCTGGTTTTTGTTTTTGTATTTTTATATGTATTTTTATGTTTCATGTTATATTTTGTGAGTGTTTGATGTAATGGTAAAACCCGTTGTACTTTATGGGTCGAAATCGTGGACGGTTACAGAACTGGTAAAGCAGAAATTGCAGGTGTTTGGTGACCAGTCACTATTTCGAACAAAGATCTTTGAGACCGAACAAATCAGGTGGACATTAATGTAGAAATTAGGAGAAGACACTATGGATGGTTAGGGCATACGTTGCGAAACCAAACCAAACCAAACCGTCTTGTTACGCCACTGCAGTACACCATGGTAATAAATGTTTAATGCAATGTTTTAATTATAATTTATTGAATTTCACGCACATATATCTGCAAACAAAACGAATAACATATTAAACACCGAACCGAAACCTTTAACCGCCGTATCAAACTGCCTGCTGCTGTGGAAATTTGTCACGGAGTGACGTAAGGCGTGGGAGAGAGATGGGCTTATCCCATGCGCGCGGGTTTATCTTAGTAGTAGTAGTATCATGTGTGAGTAATACGTAATATGAGTAGGCAGTAGGTATAAAATGTTACTGTTATTTATTAAACATTTGTCTAGTCTGTGCTGTAGTTTTCTTGAACTTTAAAGTGCATGTAAAACCAAAATAAGTTTAAACTTTGTCGTTTGCTTACATGCCGCCAACCATACCTACCAAAACGTACAGCCAATTACAAAAATGCATAAAAAACAAAAAAAAACGTTTTTTTCGGTTTTTTTATTATTCGATTTAAAAAAAACCCGTTTTTTTACATCACTAGGATGATATATTATATTGGATTATTGCATTGCTGATGCATTCGATGGAGCGTCTAATATGAGTGGACAATATAAAAAGGTTACTGCAAAGCTGAAAGAGAAGTCAACCAACCATAGTCACTCTTGGTGTTGCACACATGTACCAAATTCAGTCATTACAGATATTTCTTCTTTGATCTGTTACAAGAAGCGCATTTATTTTTTACGGAATGCTATAAGAAACTAAATATCTATAAAAAAATCTGACTGTACTGGAAGTCATTGCCACCTAAAACTTAATGCAGTAGGCGCCACAAGATTGAGAATATTATTTGTTATGAGGCCGACATGAGACAATGAAAAATTGGCCCGTTTCAAAATTCTTCAGCTATCAGTGAGACGTCTTGGACCATGCCTAATTTTTCAAAGCTACTAATAAATGCAAAACGCTGCCACGGGCTTTCCACCAAGAAGCGTAATATCGGGTAAGATAGGCATTGCAGCTTATAACATTTTATTCGGCAATAAAATGCATAAACAGAGAAAGCGAAAGTGCATCGGACAGCGACCCTTCACGGACGACCCGACAGGGCGAATTAAGCTACACGAACGATAACAAGCCCCCTTATAGCAGATAGAATAACGGAAGCATAAAACCCTCACCAAAAGCCGCGGCGTGAAAAAGAACAGGCTCCGAATGTATGATCAAGGACACATGTGAAAATACAAAAAGCACCCGGATGGCGGGAACCCCTCCAAGTTTAGTATCAAAAGACACTAAATAAAGCCAGCTATGCGATGCACCAAATCGCGGCTGCAGTTCCATTATTGAAACAATTAAAAGTTGATTAAAGAATCCGCGAAGAAATGGCCTACATTGTCCCACTCTATCGATCAATGGGAGCGACGGAAGCAGGGAAACAATACATCGGGGCCCTTTATAAGCATAGCAAATTTTAAATTGAGAGATTCAAACCTTAGAAAGCGAACGCACTAGTTCGGCCTAGAGAGAATCACGAGACTTTAGCTCTCGAGCTCTTTTACTAGGCCGAAGTGTGTCAGCAACTCCAAGAAAACGCAAAACTGAATACTGAGCTGGCATTTCGAAAATGCGGCCGGATTTTTGTCAAACATCTCCAGCTACCCGAATCCAAGGACCTGCGGCCTGGTTGGACAGCATCTCCCGACAAATTCGCTACACTCATCGAACCACCCACGTTCGTCTGAACCGTAGTCACCTAAGCCATCGCCAAAAATTCAGCACGTCCATGGTGTAAGCTGCATCAACGAAACACAGCGAACTCAGACTATCTTTAGCTGCTCACATTGCGGCCGCGCTGAGGGTGATTTCAAGGCAACAGGAGTTGTTGGAGGGTCTGTTTGGGTCCTGGCTTAAGCAAGAAGCGTGCCGCTGCCAATAAGTCCTGCAGCCCCAGGTGCCACTGTACGTCCTGGCCGTCAGGGCGAAGGAAGCAACTCCTGGACGCCGCTCTCGCACTCCTGAGCCCGGGAACACTCTCAGCTGACTGTTTGCTTTAGAAACTCACACCCTCGAAGACAGTCCTTCGTTCCGCCACCACCGAGCCCAGATCACCTGCCATCCTCGAAAACTCGACCTGGACCTGGAGCCCCATCTAGGGCCCGACAAGGAGGAAGAACGCCAGCAGTTGTTGAAGGCGACTCGCCTGCCCTGGAGCCCGTCATTCGCTGCGTATGGCGAGAGGTTGCTTTGTCACCAAGGAGCACCATCGTGATAGCTACCCGCTGCGCCCTGCTGTATCCCCTACAATTGGCGATAACAACGCCGTCACCGCGTACCACGTCCCCTCCCAGCGGCCCAGCGTCTGAGAAGCCCAGCCACCGGGACCGCTCTTAGTTTTTAATTTGTTTCTGTTAATTTCTTTGTTTGTAAATACTATAGAATAATTGTACATATAACCGATAATATAATAAAACCATAAAGTCAGCATCTGCTCCCTACTCGCCACGCCTGATCTTCGTTACATCTCTACCACTGAGCTAATTGGGTGACACTTTTCCCGAAAAATTCAAAAATTAATTGGCTACACAACAGACAAAAAATAGAGCCAGATATCTTGTTTACAGAAAAACGCGAAAAGGCGATTGGGAAAACAAAAATTAAAAAGCTCGAGGTAGGAGTCACCATTATGCCGGAAATAGCGAAACTTTTATCAAACTAAGACCTAACGAGGTTCTACTCACAATGAATAATCAGTTAAGGGAGGAAAAATTCTCGGAAATGTGAAGGAAAGCGAGACTGGCGCTAATTAATAAGCATAATAAATCCAATGAAGATCTAGGAGGCTACTAACACCTTTGCATGCTTAATGCCTTAGCGAAAGTACCGGAACAATTTCTAGCGACTATGCTTACAAGAAGCAAGAATTGAGGAAAAACGAAGACGTATCTGAAAACCAGTTCGATTTCATAGAGAGCAGGTCTACCATTCCAGTGGCTTACAACTTTAAAAAATCTGTAAAGAGGTTTACACAGCACTTCGCTGTATATTTGCAACCATTTTAGGATATTTATGTTGTATCTGTGGGATGTCATTTTCATTAAGGGTAAAAACCTAAGGTATGTGTAAATTATTACTTTTATCTATTTCTGCATTAGAGCAAAAATAGACAATATTTTACTTTTTAAAGGTGCTCACCCTGTATATATTTGATAAAAGTATAATAGATCTCGAGCCAGGTAGATATATCACCCACATGCAAAATATCGTCTTCCTTCAACAAATAGTTTTTGAGCTATACCACCAACAGATGGATAGACAGCTGGACAAACAGACGGACAGACAGACAAACGGATGGAATTGAGAAAACATGTTTTTTGTCATCTAGGGACCTAGAAACGTGAAGATCTGAAAACATCTCGGAGGGCGATCTTTTCACGAATACAATACTTCCTTCATCTTTTAGATGAGGGAAGTAAAATTGTAAAAGCTGAAAGGGAAAAAACTTATAGAACGAGAAACTTTTATGCGCTTGTTATGCTAGCTTTTATAAACGTCTTCGAATCAGCATCGTGAAGAGAAATTGTCAGAGAGCTGGACAGACGAAAAATACCAGTCATTACTTAGTCATTACAGAAAAGGCAGAAACTATGAAATAATGGCAGGAGTCCCACAGTGGTCGGTTTTCGGACCAACCTTGTGGAAGATAATGTATGACGGAGGACGGAGTACTGAAGACTGAAATTCCTCATCAAATATTCTATTCAAGTGTGCGAAATGGGTAAGAACAAGGTAAAAAGTTGTTAACACAGTAGAACACCAAGTCATCCCGGAAAATATTATCAAAATTATGCTGAAGAGCCAAGAAAATTGGAATGCCATATTAAAAGGCATCAAAACAATAATGTGCAGGTGTGAGATGACTAAAAGATTGAGAATACAGGAAGCGGACTAATAGAAAAACAATAAGAAATGAAGAAAATAAGCAATATAAGAAGTCAAGTTGAATAAAAAGGGAGCGACATTTAATAGAAAGAGAGAACATGCAAGCCCCCATTGAAGTAATGCTGAAAGGTGGTTTCAGCACGGATAAATGAAGAGAAGGAGAGGTTTTAGTTAGCAGGCATTTGGGCCACTTTCCCAAGTAAATCTTACACTCTCCAGGCTAGCTAGAGGCTGTGTAAAGATGTCTCCTCCTTCAGGAAAAAAAGCTACTTTAGGGTAGGATAGGTTATGTTAGCTAGTTTACATCAGGTTAAGTTAGGTGGTAGCATCTTTATATATCAGATCTTGAATTTTTGGTCAAGTTGGAAGTCTAGCCGATTACGTTAGGTTAGGTAAAATAAATGAAAATGACCTTAATTATGCCTACAGTCTATGAGCGTAACCGGCAGTAATTTGACCCCCCATAACTTTTGACCCCTTTGGTTTCTTCACCTAAATGTGGTACTGTTGTACGTACTCCACACGCGATGAACCGTAGGTACCGCATTCGATCAGAAATTCAGGTTTTGATTGACGGAAGTGTTACGTGTAAATCATGTGTTTCTGAATCAAGTAAAATAGAGCAACAGTTATGTGAAACCTGTAGGGAAACTCCAACTTCAACAAGGCTCATGTGCAGGTGGTAGTGGTGTATCTACCAGTAGGTACTAGGTTAAAGATAAGAAAAAGGATTTCGGTAATATCCAACACCAGATTTGCTCCGGCACTGATCGAACTGTAACGACTGCTGGACTACTGCACTATGGAAAGCTCTTCTTCTTCTTTATTTAGCCATTTTCTACCGCTGGATATAAGCCTCCCTCATGTTTTTCCAACTTTCTCGGTTTTGTGCGACGTCGTATCAGTTTAGTCCTGCAGTTTTCTTTATATCGTCACTCCATCTTATCTGGGGTCTTCCTACTTTTCGTTTTTCTCCCCATGGTCTCCATTTTACTAACTTTCCACTCCATTTGTTTACTCCTCCTCTGACCACATGTCCTGACCATTCCCACTTCAGTGATGCTGCCCTTCCAATGACGCCCTCTACTTTTGTTTTTTGTCTTATCCATATGTTATTCTTATGGTCTCTCAATGTTATTCCCAATATTTTCCTCTCTATTGCTCTCTGGTAGACTTCTAGTTTGTTTCGTAATTCTTTTGTAAGGATCCAGGTCTCTGCTCCATACGTTACCACTGGCAGTATACACTGATTATACAGTTCCGACTTGAGAGAGATGGGTATTTCCATATTCATTATGTCTTTTAGCTTTCCATGGAAAGCTATATGTACTATTATATTTCATCAACACTTACTTACTTACTTACTTCTTGGCCTTTAACAGGCCTTCAAGGACCATGGCCTCTCTTTCGAGCTTCCCAACTTAGGCGTCTACCAGTTAAGACTAGTTAGGTTTGCGCCTGGTCTTGTAATTCTTTCACTCTTTCTCTTATTCTTCTCCATTCGGTCCGGTTTCTTGCCGCCGCTCTCCAATTGCTGACCCCTGCTTCGTCCAGATCCTTTTACACCATCTCCAGCCAACGTCCTCGCGGCATTCCTCTCGGTCGTTTTCCTTCCATGCTTCCCTTGAACACTCTCGTCCTCCATCCTCTGAACATGCCCCAACCATCCTAGCCTGTTGCTTTTAATTTCACCCACAATACTCGGTGCACTGAATTTTTCCCTTATCTCGAAATTGTACCTCCTACGCCACTCCCCATTTTTTACTGGCCCAAAAATACCCCTCAGCAGTTTTCGTTCCCACCTATTCACTATCTCTGCTTGTCTTTTACTCATAGTCCACGATTCACTTCCGTATATCACAATAGGTTTTAGCACAGTTTTGTATATTATCAGCTTTGTATTTGTAGAAATATCCTGGGACTTGAAAATATGTCGTAATGCGCAGTAACTTTTATTTGCTATTGTTAATCTTGCTTCTATATCCTCTGATATTTTGTTTGTTTCTGTTATTATCGCTCCCAGATACTTAAAGATTGTCACTTGTTCAAATACCCCGTGATTAATCGTGAGGGGTTGACGTTGCATTGATTCCTTCCTTGATATGATCATGTCACGATCACGATCACGATATGCCTATATTCATCAACTGCTGGATGTAGGCCTTCCCTCTGTTGTTCCATCTACGCCTGTCTTGTGCGATTTGCTGCCATCCTGTTCCTGCCATCTTCACGATGTCGTCTCTCCATCTTGTGTTTGGTCTGCCTACGCTCCGTTTTGTCTGTCTTGGGCGCCAATCCATTATGCGTTTTGTCCATCTATCATCTTTGGTCCGTGCAATATGTCCAGCCCATATGGGTAGCGGGTGGTCGTCCTATACGAACCCAGTACAGGATAGGCCACTACAGGATCTGGCAAATTCTGTCCTTACGCAAGCTACTAATCTACTCTCATTCCTGTTCCGGGAGAGATTAGGCCCTAAACCCTTATCCACCCCCCCCCTCTTACCTATCCTTACCCATCCCAAACCCATGTACCAAGAAGTCCGGCCAGGGCGGTACATTATGGCTATACACTCCCTCATGATTGTTCCAAATAAGCAAAAGCCCTCAGTCCCCAGCAGCCCCCAACTCACCAATCATGACAGCGATAGGATTATGAGAAGGGCAAAGGGTGTTAAGAATTCCTGGGATGGATCAGGCTGTCAAAGAAAAAACGACCCGGCAAGGAAAGGACTATTTTTATCTTAACATACAATGTACGAACCTGCTCAACTGACGAAAAACTAGACGAACTACAACATGAACTAGATAGAATCAAGTGGGATGTCGTCGGACTAAGCGAGCTGAGACGACTAAAAGAAGATCTGATAAAGCTAAAATCGGGACACACGCTGTTTGATAAAGGACAAGAAGAACACAAATTTAATGGAGTAGGATTTATGATAAACAAGAGAATTGCTAATAATGTGGCACAATATAAAGGCGTTTCAGATAGAATGGCGTATATTACACTCAAACTCAACAAGAACAAAACTCTTAAAATCATCCAAATATATGCCCCCACTAGCAGCCACGACGAAGAGGCAAGAGACGTATTCTACGAAGGAATAAATGACTGCCTTAAGAACGACAAAACCTCATACACACTCTTAATAGGCGATTTCAACGCAAAAGTAGGTAAAAAACTGGAAGACAAAGAACACTCAATGGGCGAACATGGAATAGATGAAAGAAATGAAAGAGGTAATCTTCTGATCAATTTTGCTGAATGTAATAACATGTATAATGAACACTTTCTTTAAAAAGCGGAAAGAACGCAAGTGGACTTGGAGAAGTCCAGACTACTCTACAAAAAATGAGATCGATTTCATTCTCTCAAACAACAAACAAATAGTACAAGATGTTGGCGTCCTAACATCATTTTCCACAGGAAGTGATCACCGGATGGTACGAACAAAAATACATATAAACCTTCAAAATGAAAGAGCAAAAACATTCAGAGCTAAAACAAAACAAATTGACACAATCAAATTAAAAGAACACAAACTCGAATATCAAGAACTTGTCTCAGAAGGAGTACAAAATAACATTACAACCATAGAAGAAAATGGACTGGATCGACACACTGAAGAAATAACAAATATAATTCTGAAAGCAGCCGAAGAAATAGCGACAAAAGACAAATCCTCAAATGAAGGACCAATCAGCACAACAACAAAAACCCTAATCGAAAGAAGAAGACACCTAAAAATAAAAAATTGACATAGATAAAACGGAACTTACAGAATTGAATAAAACTATAAAAAATCTGGTGTGATACACGCACACAACAAAAAAACAAAAGAAACCCATTTTAGAAGTATTCAACTGGAAAATCACCTATCTCACATCAATACACATTTAAAATGTAATAAAAATTTAAAGTTAAAAAAAACCGTTAGAGCCGTTTTGAAAAAATCGAAAAAAACTGAAAAATCACAAGAGTAAACACCTACTTCGGTTATGCGATTTTTTTCAAAAGCTTGCTGTCTCATATACATAGTACACAAAACTTATATATGAAGTTTCAACGCCATACCGCTTTTCGTTTTTGAGATATTCTGTTCACAGACAGACAGACACACAGACAGACACACAGACAGACAGACACAGAGAGACACACAGACCAATAAAAAAAAAAAGTTTTTTGGGATCAGGGGACTCTAAAACGTTAAGATCTGTTGAAAACTCAATTTCGAATTTTTGGGGTGAATCCAATACTTCCTTTATTGTAAAAGGAAGTAAAAAGGAACTCCGAAAAGACAAAAGAAAACATAACACCAGAATAATACAAATCGCAATCGAAAATAACAGGGGGCCGAAAGTAATAAGAACAAAATCCAGAACAGAAGAGGTGATATAATAACGAACAAGAATGAAATACTGGAAGAAATTACAGCATTTTACTCTGAATTATACGAATCGAAAGTAAACCCTACTATTCAACAGAAAGAACAGAGTGAACGAAGTATAAGAAATATAGGATCAGAAGAAATTCCCAAGATAAATATAGAAGAACTCGACAATGCCCTAAAAAACTTAAAAAGGAATAAATGTGCTGGCCCAGACAACGTACTGGCGGAAATGTTACAAGAAGGCTGACTCAGACTGAAACAAGAACTGTGCATAATCTATAATCAATGCTTAGAACAGGGAAATTTACCAAAAGCGTGGCACTTGGCCGAAGTTATTCTCATACACAAAAAAGAAAACAACACAAAAATAGAAAACTACAGACCAATAAGCCTCCTGTCACAGCTATATAAGCTCTTCACAAAAATAATAACGAACAGAATAACAAATAAAATCGATTTTTACCAACCCTGCGAGCAAGCCGGTTTCAGGAAAGGATTCAACACTTGCGACCACCTACAAACGCTCAGAACAACACTCGAGAAATGCAGTGAATACAACATCGAAATATACATCGCCTTCATCGACTACGAAAAGGCTTTTGATTCAGTGGAGATGTGGGCAGTGTTGAAGTCCCTGACAAACTGTAGAATAAACAGCCGCTATATTACATTGATCAAAAACATATATAAAAACTCTAAGATGTACACTTGCTTTCAAAACTTTCGCGTACACCAATTTTTCGCTGTATTAAATCAGGGTTGTAATTAATCATCTCTGACATTTAAATTTTTGAAAAGTGAAAATGCCTCGACTGACAGAGCACATGCTGTCAATGTCATTTGTAACCTAATATCAAAATTACCCGTTCACACAGCTAAAATTTTGCAAAATCGTTGTTACTTGATTTTGAATGTGTACGCGAAAGTTTTGAAAGCAAGTGTACATTAAAATGTTCGAAGACTCACGTCCTATAGCGATTAACAGAGGAGTACGCCAAGGGGACACCATCTCCCCAAAACTGTTTATAACAGCACTCCAAGACGCCTTCAATCAGCTAGATTGGTCAAACAAAGGAATTAATGTAGATGGTCGTTATCTCAATCATTTACGTTTTGCAGATGACATTGTATTAATAAGTAAGTCACAAGAAGAACTACAAACAATTATCACTGAACTAGATGAAACATCAAAAGCTATAGGACTAAAAATGAACATAACCAAAACAAAAATTATGACAAACACAAACAACAACATAAACATAACATTAAATGAAAGAGACCTTGACATAGTGGACAGTTACATATATCTGGGCCAAAAAATAACAACCGCAAAAGACAGCATAAGCGAAGAAGTAACGAGAAGAATCAAACTGGCCTGGAGTGCATTCGGAAGACCTGGCAACATTCTGAAATCTCCTGAGATTCCCAATAACCTGAAACGCAACGTATATAACCAATGCGTCCTACCCACCCTCACATATGGAGCAGAAACCTGGAGTTATACTGCCACCAACATAAAAAGAATGGCAAAAACCCAGAGAGCACATAAACGTATCATGCTGAATATTAAACTTTCAGATAGAACAAGAAACTCTAACATAAGAAATCAAACAAAGCTTATTGATGACACCCAAAGAATAACCCAAATGATCATGTACTTAGATTTTATTTCATTACATTTAAGCCCTACTTTGTCTGCACTTAGCTCCAACTGTTGGTATACTTCTTTTAAGTCATTTAACGTTCTTCTTTAATCGATATACAGGTGAAAAAGTGTAATATTTTGATCATAGCTCTTTTCCAATATCTGCCTGAGGGTAAAGATTTGGTCTAAAGTTGATCTTCCTCTCCTAAACCCGCACTGGTAATGACGTACTTCTTTTTCCATTATTAACTTTACTTTCTGTGCTATTGTTGTGCTCAGAATCTTATAACCTAAATTCAACAGAGCTATTCCTCTGTAATTTTGTAATATGCTTTTTTCTCCCCTTTCATGAATAGGGCAGATTACCGCTTTTCTCCAACTAGTTGGCATGCATTCCTCTTGTCACATCTTTTTAATAAGCAGATATAATTCTCTTTCCAAGGCTTCTCAACCATATTTTATCATTTCCCCTGTTACCTGGTCTATACCTGGGGCTTTATTGGTTTTTTGCTTGTGGATTATCTTTCGGACCATTTCTTCTGTTGGCTGAACTACCTCCTCCTCATTTATTTCTTGTTGTTCATCATCCCTTATTACATATTCTTCATGAATTTCTTCCGTGTTCAATAAATTTTCAAAATATTTCTTCCATAACTTCATATACTTTTGCGTGTTGCCCACCAAATTTCCTTCTGCATCCTTGTAAAGACTTATTTTGGGTTGATATCCTCTTTTTTGTACTTTTACGGCTCTGTAAAATTCTCTATTACTCTTTGAATGTTGCCCCGAGTTTTCCAGTGGTAATAACTTCTGCTTTTCAAATTCTCTCTTTTTCCTACGGCATGCTTTTTTACTTTCTCTCTGCTTTTTTGATGTTTCTTTATTTTCTTCATTTGCTAGACTCATCATTCTTATGCCTCATTTCTTTCCTTAATTGCTAGTTTGCATTCTTCATCATACCACTTTTTGTTTTGTTTCTCAGTCTTTACCCTTCCTACTATTTCCGTCGTCGTGTTAATTATTACCTTTTTTATTTCCTCCCATTCCTCCTCTATGCTCTTTTCACCTTCTCTCTCTTTCTTTTCAACATTCTTTTTTACCTCTTCTGAAATTGTTTGTACGTATCTTGACGCTGTCGCTTCTTGTTTCAGTTTTTCTGTATTATATTTTGTCCTCGTTCCTTCTCGACTCTCCTTCCTAATTGCTATCCTTTGCCTGTACTTTACTCGGACCAGAAAATGATCGGTGTCACAGTCCGCCCCTCTGTAGCTTCTAACATCCTGTACATCCGATACATGCCTTGCGTCGATTACTACATGGTCGATCTGATTTCTTGTTACCCCATCTGGATGCATCCAAGTCTGTTTGTGAATCTCTGTGTTGATATCTACGAGTAGTACTCCATACAATCATGTTATTACTACCGGCCATGTCTATCACTCTCGCTCCATTGTCATTACTTTCGTTATGTAGACTATGCTTTCCAATTATATGCTGATAATGCGCCTCCTTCCCTATTTCAGCATTCATATCTCCTGTTATCATCGTGCTTTCATCAACACACAAGGTTTAATATCTAGAGTTGGTAGTCATTCAGTTTGATCAGTTTTCCCTAACCAGTTGTTGTCTTGTCTTTATTGATGTTCAAAACATCAGCTGCTGGGCTATCAATGCTATCAACGATAGTATTATACTCATGTGGAAAAACAAATTTCTTACCCTAGCTTGATAAGGTCTAGCTGCAGTTTCTTTACCTCTGAGATTTATTACATTGTTGTATTAAAATATGCATTGCAATTTCTACATTGTCTAATTTCCCAAATCAGGCCTTATAATCATGTCTTTAGTTTGCTCACAGATTTTTTTCTGTATTTCCCTTCTGTCCAATAATTATTAAATAGGTACAAATCTTCTTGATTTACTTGAGTGCAATTCTTTATTGAGAAAAACGAATTGTCTAAATTCACTATTTTTTGCAAACAAATGAATTTGGCCTCTAGTAAATTCTAAGAGTCCATTTTGTACACATCATTAGACTTCCAAAGTTCTCTCTCCTGCCACTAAAATGCTTCAGTCAGCAACATATATTTATAGAACAATTCAAGTCTCTGTGTGATCTTTGAAGTTAATTATCCATGAGTAGGTAGCATAGACATGATAATAATATGCTACTAGAAGACAAAAGCAATTAATTTAAATGTGTCCCTGCTCATGGATTTCGTTACAAATATATATGTAATAGCACTACAGGCCTTGTAGGCTCACGGCTTTTTGTACAGTCTTTTGCCATTCCTTTCGCCTTGTGGCTCTTTCTCTCCAGTTCGTTACTCCCAGCTGGCGTAAATCTTCTTCTACCTCTTTCTTCCACCTCGCCTTTGGTTTGTCTCTTCTTCTTACTTCTCCAATTTCTGCCGCCAGGATTTTGTTCGGTGCTCGCTCCTCGGTCATTCTGATCACGTGCCTCAGCCATCTGATTCTTAGCGCTTTTACCACTCCTATAATGTCTGGGGTCTCGTACAGTTCTTTCCATTCACTTTTATGCCTCCCAAAATCTTCCTTAGCACTTTCCGCTCCCACACTCCCAAAAATTTCTAGTCCGTTTGTTACAGTGTCCACACTTCACTTCCGTACTTGACTATCGGCCTGATCACTGTCTTATACACTCGCATTTTTACTTTTCTCGACACTTGTTTACTTGTTAGCATTTGGTTTAACGCGAATACACACTTGCTGCCTGCCATTATTCTTGCTTCAAGTTCATCTGTCATTCCGGGTTGTCTTGTTATTACTGTTCCTAAGTAGGAAAATCTGTCCACTTCTTCAAATTTGTAACTTTTGTTCTTTGCGGATGTTATCGATAGCCATCGGTTTGCTTTGAAATCCTCTTCATTCCATACCATATACTTCGTTTTTTTTTTCATTTATAACTAACCCCATTTCTTGTGCGGCTTGTTCTAGATTTCGGACCACTTCTTCTAATTCTGTTTGACTTCTTGTTATTATCGTTAAATCATCAGCAAACGCTAGACATTGATATCGTTTGTGATGTATTGTACCTGTTCTGTTCACTTTACTTTCTCTGATTACGTTTTCCAATGCTAGGTTAAATAGCGTCGCTGATAGTGGATCGTCCTGTCATAAACCTTCTTCCACCTTGAATTTCCTGGATATAGAACCTGCTGCTTTGACTGAGTTGTCAGCTCCTTCCAACGTCATTTTCGTTAGGTTGACTAGTTTCTTGGTTATATTAAGTTCCTCCATTGCTTGAAATAAGCGTGTCCTGTTAACTCTGTCATATGCTTGCTTGAAGTCTACGAACAGTAGGTGTGTGTTCAATTTTGTGCTCGTAGCTTTCTGCTTGTATTTCTCTTAACACGAACAGTTGGTCGACTACTGATCTTCCTGACCTGAAACCGCATTGGTCCTCTCCTATGATCGTTTCTGCCTCCCTTGCTAACCTATTTTTTATACTTGTGGTTATTATTTTGTAAGCTACATTCAACAGTGCCACTTCTCTGTAGTTATCACACTCCGTTTTTGCCCCCTTTTTATGTATTGGACAAATTATCGCCTGTAGCCAATCATTCGGCAATTTTTCTTTCTTCCATACATTACATATTAACTCGTGTATTCTGCTGTGCAATTCTTCTCCCCCGTATTTAAACCATTCCGCCATTATGTTATCACCCCCTGCGCTTTTATTGCTTTTTAGGTTCCTTATTATTTCTTTTATTCCATCTAAGTTTGGTGGGTCATTCTCCAAAGTAGCGGTTTCCACTGTTTCTGTTTGTTCGTAATCTCGCCCCGTTTCTTTTTTGTTCAGTAGTTCTTCATAATATTCTGCCCATCGTTCCAGCTTGTCTTCTTGGTCCCCTAGCAGTTGCCCTTGTTTGTTTTTAATGAAAATCGTTGTTCCTTGGTTTTTCTGTTTAATTTTCTTCACTCCTTGGTACAAGTGTCTTATTTCTTTGTTTTTGTAACATGTTTCTAACTGTCCCATCATCTGTTTCATATATTTTCTTTTCTTTGTTCGACACAGATGTTTACATATTCTTCTTTGTTCCTTGTATCTGTCTGTGTTCTCTATTGATGGATCTGTCAACATTTCCATTCTTACTTTTGTGCTTTCGGTTAGTGCTCTTTCGCTTTCATCATTATGCCATTCCTTGTCTTTCTCTCTTTTCTGTCCTTTTATTTTTACACTTGCGTACCCTATGGCGTGTTTTTGACTTTCCCAGATGGCCTCGACGCTTGTGTCCTGTTTGGCGTTGCTTAGTTTTTCACTCACCCTTTCCATGAATTTTTGCTTTTCTTCATTTTGCTGTAAGCTGTCTATGTTCATTCTTCTTTGTTTTGTGTTTGTTTTTCTGCTTGTTAGGATCTTTAAATCCAATTTAATACCCAGCATTATATGGTCTGAGTCAGCGTCCGGGCCTCTGTAACTTCGTATATTCGTGATGCTTTTTTCTCCCTTTTTTGCTTCTGCTAATACATGATCAATTTGATTCAAATTCCTTCCATCTGGTGATCTCCACGTCCCCTTGTGTATCTCCTTTCTCTCAAAATATGTACTTTTAATTTTCATATTGTTAGTTCTCGCGAAATTAAACAATAGTTTCCCGTTCTTATTACTTCTGATGTGTTTGCTGTAGTTTCCTATTGTTGATTTAAATATTTCCCCTCTACCCACTTTTGCGTTAAAATCGCCCAGTACGATTTTTAAATCATATCCTCGCCGACTGTCATATTCCCGTTGTAATATTTCGCAGATCTCTTCTTTCTTATCATCTTCTGCGTCTTCTATCGGCGCATGCGCATGGGCATTTATTAGCGATAGTTTTTGATATTTACCCTTTAATCTCAAAATATAAATTCGGTCTGATACTGCTTTAAATGTCACTACTTCTGCCTTTATCTCTTTTGATATTATGAAGCCGGTTCCAGGAATCCTAGTATTGCTTCCACTGTTGAAGAATGTGTATCCATCAATTATCATTATTTCGTGGTTTTTCTGTTTCGTTTCTTGCAGCGCCACAAAATCCAGTTTACTTTTCTTTACTTACTAATTTCTTTATTGCTCCTGGTTCGAACGTCCCCTGCACGTTCAATGTTGCTATGAATAGATTTTTCCTTATGTGTTTCCCTTTTCTTCTGTTACTACTGATCACTTTTTGTGTACTTTGTTCTTTCGTATCACTCCTGTGTTCATCTATTGCTTCTGCATTTTCTTGTAACATCTTTTTGCTTATCGTCTTGTCCTTGCCTGAATCATATACTTTTTCAAAATTCATGTTTTTTGCCGTGTTCGTCTTCTTTCTTGCCTTTCCGTTTTCGCGCTTTAGTTTTTTTTTCTTGTCCAGTTTTACTACCCCTTTCTCTTTCTCATCCCAAACATATTCCACCCCTTCTATTATGATTTTCCTGTACCCAACTTTTCTGCAAGTGCCTTGTTTCTTTGTTTTTTTGCTATTTTTCGAATTTTCATCTGAATTGTTCTTTCGTTTACACTAAGATCATTATCGATGTAAATTTGTGATCCTTTTAGCTTATGCTTGTTTTTCATTATTTCTTGTTTTTTGTCCCAAACCCCTATTTCTAGGATATTCGTTGTTGGTCCTTTTTCAGTTCTGATGTTAATTACTCTTTTTACCTTTACCTCAAAGTTTAGCTTGTCCTTCAGGAAATTTTCAGCTGCCCCTTCCTTAGCCTGTTCTCGAATTTTACTCCCTTTATCACGACATTTCCCCTTCTTTTCCCTTTTTCCATCATCTCTACTTTAGTTTCCCGGCTTTCTATTCTTTCCGTTAGCTGGTTTTTCTCAGTTTTCCACTTTTCCTCTCTTTCCTTCATTTCATTTCTGACTGTCTTGTTCTCCTCTGTGTTTCGTTTTAACTCTTCTGACATACTTAGCATCAACTGTTTAATTTCTTGTAATTCTTCCATGTTTGGTTTTGTTCTTTTTTAGTATTCTTTCTTCCTTAGGAGGCCTAATTACCAATCTACTTCTCTTAAATGCGTCCTCTTCTCTTTCTCCGCTACTGTTTAAATTCCTATCTCTTTTGTACGGTGTGCCCATAATGTTACCAAACTTCGCTGCTCGTTTATCGTGCTCTTTGGCCTCTGCTTCACAAGCGAGGGCGTTATCTGCGCACCGGCCGCCTAATATATCTGGTGCGCGCGTCCCGCCTGCTCCGCTAAATTTCTGCACTTTGTAGCTCTACACCTTAATTTTAAGCGTTTTATCCCCTTGTTATTTATTTCTCATTCAACCTGCCACTCTTTGCTGTGTATTTTTGTTCTTATAAATCCACTACACTTAACTACGCCAAACTTAGATGTGATAAGGCCCGTAAACGAGTGATTTATCGTCACCAAATTATTTCGCGTCCGTTCTGTTCTCACGCAACTCGCAACTCGTTACAAATATTTAGTGTAATTAAGGGTTTAAATGAAAAACGTTATAAATGTTATAACCGTAATTTTATAGTAATGTTAAATTATATTTTATTGGTACAATATTACATTACTATGCATGCGATAACTACAAATGAATATTATTTAGACATAACAAAACAGCACTGCTATATCTAGACCTTTAAATAAAAAATTTAAGTTATACATTTCCTTCTTCCTGCTTCTGTTTTCACACTAAAGCATAGGCAACGTAATTTGACACTCCACAACGATTGACTCCTCTCTTTATTCTCATATATCCATTTTCGCCCCAATGACTTCCCCACCAGTTTTTTAGTATCCAAGCATCTTTGGTATAGCCCACTATCAACATTGCATGGTTTACTGTATATCCACTGCAGAAAGGGTCATCATAGACACCTGAACTAAAAAATGTTATTATATAGAAATGTTTTATATTTTCTTTTTATAGATGTTTAATAAACTATGAATGCTATTTTCAAAATGTAGATTTGCATTTTACAAGAAAATTATTGAACTCCCCTACTTAAAAAAAATTATCAGATAATATGTGATTACTTCTTCTACCAGAAATGGTAAGTACAGAATTATTCAACGTTAAAAACTCATTTTAAAATTTGTGTAGAATATTTCAGTAAGTACTGAAAACAAATTAACATTTTGCTTTAAATTCTGCACAATTCTTTTAAGTTTGTATTTATAATCGTCTATTTTGTAAATTGTGAAAAAGCTTTTGATTCAATAAAATTAGTTTTTGGTTCAGTAAAATGAGAACATGTCTGGTGAATATTGGTAGAGATGATCTAAAAGCCACTCTCCAGTACAATCACCTTGAAAGCATTTTGCAATGCAAAACAATCGAATTGTTGTACAACAAAATATAGAACGAAAACGATCAAGTGGGCGCGGTCGTCACCTAAAAGAATGGATACAGTAAATCATACTTATAGAAAATCAGAAGCAGTGGAGAGAGACCATTGATTATTTCCACTATAAAAATTAGCATTTCTCAGAATGGAGAAAACAAGACTAAAAAGAAGAAGAGTAATGAACTAAATGTTATAATAAAAAATTTATATTAAATGAGTATTCTATTTTCATTTATGCAAATCGAAGACATTCACACCGCCATAAGGTATACGGTCAGTGACGAAGACTTTGTGAGTATAGACGCGGCTGCAAGTTAAGTTGTACTAAGGCTGGGGAAAAACACAAACAGTTTTACCTACGAAAGCTGGATAACTCGTCAAGAACAAGCAACCAGCAAAACCAAGAGAAAAAACCACCATAAATATATCCAGCAGACAGCTGGACGACACTGAAAAGACGGTGCTAGAGAAGGGACTAAACTACGTAGTAATGCTAAGGTACATTCCAAAATTCGATCTCATATCCGCCGTTGAGGAAACAGCAGCACGCTTAAAACCAGAAGAGGCAGAAGAGTATCGACGGAGAGCAAGAGAAGCCCTTGAGCCATCAGGGAGAATTAAACCTCACTAGAGAGAAGATTAGAGAGATGAAAGTTCTTAAAAGCAAAGCTACCATCAAGATACTACCTGCAGACAAAGGCAATACAACCGTCATCATGGATTCAAACACTTACTCAGAGAAAATTCAAGACCTGATCAACACGGGGGAATACAAGAAACTTCCCATAGCCCCTATACCAATGATCGAATACCAGAAGTTGCATAAACACATAGAGGAGTTCTCTGACTTTCAGAGAATGAAACATACTCTGCATTACAGCAAACCGCCTCATCTATGCGCTCTACCTAAGACACTCAAAGAATGCATACCCATAGGACCAATAATTAGTTCCATAAATTCACCATGCCACCCTCTATCACAATTCCTATTAACAATAATATCTCCAAAACAACATCCACAGTGAAAATAATGAACACTGTAGACAAGATCAAACAAACTCACATAGCTCCAAATTACGTGATGATGAGCTTTGATATAGTAAGCCTGTTCACAAATGTGCTGACAGATGATGCACTAGTAATCATCAGAAACAGGCTGGAATTGGATGAGATACTTTCCAAATATACAGATCTTCAAGCAGATACAATAATGGAGCTGTTAACGATCTGCATTGAGACTACATACTTCCAAGCACACAAGCAGTTCTACTAACAAGAGTTCGGAGTGACGATAGGATCTCCACTATCTCCAGTAGCCAGCAACATCTACATGAAAGCTATATCTCAATATGAGAAAACGTCTACTCTATGGCTGCCACACGTAGATGATACGTTTGTAATATGGACCCATGGAAGAGAAATGCTGAATGGCTTCCGGGAACATTTCAATAATCAAACCCGATCAATTAGTTCGCAATGGAAATAAAATCAAAAAGCAAACTCCCGCTCCTAGAGATACTAGTCCAGAGTCCAGAAAAATGGTGACATGGTACAAACAAAGGTATATCGAAAACAAACCTATAGGAGGAGATACCTACACTATGACTCTAATCAACACAATAGCGTGAAATGTGGCATCGCAAGATGCCTATATAGCCGAACCAAAACCATATGCTCCGTGGAAGAAAACCTTAAACGGGAAATTGAGATAATCACAGAAACGTTGCAAGCTAATGGCTACCCAAAAAGAATTCTAAAGCAAACATTAGAAGAGATGGATAGAACACAATACCAGCAGAGGATAAAAAAACGGAGCAGACAACCACGCCGTAATACCATACATCCGAGGAATTTACTACGAAGAATAGGAAATAGATTCAATATAAGAATTGCCTTCAAGTCCACAACAACTCTGAGAGGCATAATGATGCATACTAAGCCTCAAAACAAAGATTAGAGTTCAAATCACTGTATCTACAGCGTACTTGCGAGTGTGGAGAAACGCAATGACCTCTACAAGTGTGATTATCGGAACACTGCAAGGATATTAGAAAGGGCAAAACCAACAAATCCAAGATTGCAGAACACATTTGGAACGAAGACTACCGCATACAGTGGGATAACGCATCAATAGTAAAGAAGAAAACAGGTTCCGAAGGAAACTGAAAGAAGCTACATACATAGCACTGACAGAAAAACCAATTAGCTAAGCTAGCGCAAAAGTAGAGTCCATTTGGATGCCACTACTGCGCAGAGAATTACAAAAATAGTCGACTACGTATACACTGGTGACATATAACAATAAATATAATTTATAACTAAAATATATGGCCGCCCTGATGGCTCAGTTGAAAAAGTGAGATACTCATAATCACAAGTGATCAGTGGTCCCAGGTTCAAATAGTACTTCAATTTAAGGTTAATTATTTGCATTAGTACCATCATGGAAATCACTTCAGATTGATTTCTAAAATTTATGAGAAACAGGGAACTAAAAAACTATGTATTCATTATAAAATCAAAAGTTGTATGTACAGGGTGCCCTATACAGAATATCCTTAACAACATTTAAACAGTACAAGAAATTTCAATCTTGCATTATACTGCCCCTTGTTACGTGTAGGCAACATTGGGTTTTTAATTTAATCGTGACTGTATTCGTGGTTTTACTTCTACAAATTCCCAACGTTATGTTCAAGTAACAATATGGAAACCGATGGACATGCACAATAGTCGTCACCTACTGGGATTTTACGAAATTGACATCATAAACACATTAGTGCTGCATGATTAGATGTAAGAACTGAAATTATAACAACTAAATAATTTGTTTACCTGCGTTTCTTAGTCCGTTCTTCAAAATGAAAATTATATTTTGCTTCATTTAATCATAATTAAGCATTTCCTAATAAGGTAGAGTAATTTCTATAAAATTTGGTGTAGATTTTCACATAAAACAGGTATGTTACTTTGTGGTTACACCGGGCAATTATGAACAAATAGTTACGTTGTATTTTTTCAGCATAGCTATGAATCCTCCAAATTTTACTCGGATCTATCCGACGGTGATGCGGAAGAATTGGAAGATATAGTCATACACAAGACAGGTACCTAAAGGTAAAGGGAAAACGACTGTAATGCCGACACAGGTTACAAGAAAGAATCAAAGAGGACACTGGTCGGAATACGTACAGAAGAGGCGAAGGCGTAAGAACCCAGGATGTGTTAGATTACTACAGAGTATATGTACCAAGTGCAATGTACACTTATGTTTTAAATCATCAAAAAATTGCTTTGCACATTTTCACGTAAACTAATAAAAGTAAGTGATAAATGTTTATTATAATTTTCAGCTATTATCCTTGCATAATTTTTGTCTGAGAATGCCCAATGTTACGCTCAAGTAACATACCCCTAAAATATAAAGGGGTTGAAAGTTATTGGTTTAATAGATCAATATAGCAAATTTTATATTAGTAAAAGCCATAAAAACATTATTTTTTCCAAAAAATAGTAAATCGGGCAGTAGACAGCTAATATACCTTTTCGGTAATACAGGAAGTAGCTTCAGCTTCATTTTGTATTGTAACGTACAATTTTTTCTTGTCAAGCAGAGAAAAAAATTGTTTTCCACAATAATCTAATCTTTTCGTTATGCCAGATATGGATTACTTGATATTGTTGAGAACAAACATTTTCGCTATCAAATGAAATACAGCAAATAATATTCAATTGGTTTTTAAGGCATCGTAAGTACTCTTCCTACTGTTCAGGATTTTACTTCAAGTTTCCATAATAACTTAATTATAGTGCTGTATCACTTGTTTAGGACTACACAATACTGCTAAATACTTACTGATATAGCTGAAATGTATGGGGGCTAGCATTTATAGATGCCGCTATGGGGCCAATCTTTGCAATAGCAACTTCCATAGCCCTCTCATTTTTGGCGGGCAAAATGGCCCAAGAACTTAGATTTACCATCGCTCTGTTTTTATCAAATTGGCATCTCTTCTGCTGCAAATATTAATTATTTAATAGTTTTTTTCCGAAACAGCAACTGACATCAGTAGTACATTACTTTTGCTATGTAAGGGTAATCCGAGTATGTCATAAGGCCTCCTGATTTATCCAAATATCTTAATGTGTTTCTCAGAGACCCTCCTCCACAGCCGTAATTCCCTGTTGTTACACTGCAATCTACCAATTGTTGTTCACTGAAAAGCAGTTTCTCTTGTATTTTAATTATATTAATGTATTGAAAACTTGTTTTTAACAAATATTCATTGTAATTATTCGTAATACCTACATTTTGAGAAAAAAATATATGAAAAATAATGAATATGGGCTTCAAATTACCTTTTGTGAGGGTACTTATATACACTGCGCCAATAAATTAGGGTACACTAATAAAATCATCAATGCTGTTCAAGATAATGAAATTTTGGATTTTCTTTCATATGTATCTATTAGACAAAAGGCTTGTAAGTAGTAATTCGCCTACCTTACGCAACTCGGCACTTTATTTTTGTATGTATTGCCAGATAAGTAACTTAAGTACAGAATGCAAAGTAATCTTTTCAATATCAAGTAGCTGTACATTCTATGAAAATGAAAACAATTGAGTGTCTAAGTCATTATTTTATTTCTCTATGCTGTTTACCAATAAAATGAGACATCTTAGTCAAGTTCAAATTGGACGAGCCGTAACATTAATTGAAGGTTATACCTTACGTCAAGTTGCAAGAGAACTTAATGTGAGCCCTTCTGTTGTGTCTAGGGTTTAGAATCGTTACTTAATGTCAGGAAGTTATGGTAGGAGACCTGGTCAGGGTCAAAAGCGCGCAACTACCGTACAGCAAGACAGATTTGTGCGCAATTGTGCGCTTAGACAACGCTATCCACTGCTGGAGGCCTACAGAACGACCTCAGAAGAGCTAGTGGTACCCAGGTTAGTACAGAAACCATAAGAAAAAGGTTGCGGGAGAACAATCTGAGGTCAAGGATGGCAGTCCGAAAACCACGATTGACTCAGAATCGCAGAAGGGACCGACTGGCATTTGCTCAACAACATGCAGATTGGGGCATGGAGCAGTGGTCATCAGTGATGAGTCAAGATTTAGGTTGACATGTTGTGATGGTCTTCTTCGAGTTTGGGCACTTGCAGGGGAACGCTATCGTGAGGAACTGGTTAAGCAGGTAGAAAAGTTTGAAGGAGGATCTGATATGGTGTGGGCTGGTATCACTTTTAACATTCGTACAGGTCTCGTTGCTGTACCTGGACGAATGAATGCTGCCCGATACATCGAGGACATTCTTGCAAACCATGTGGTACCTACTGAAGTTCGTATAGGTCCTGGATTTCTGTTCTAGCAAGATAGTGCCTGTTCACACATAAGCAGCTCAGACAAGATGGTTCTTCGAAGAACACCAAATTCCCATGATGGACTAGCTCACTCTTAGCCCAGACCTGAATCCAATTGAGCACTTATGGGACGTGTTGGATCGGAAGATCAGGAACCGACCTGTAGCTCCAGAGAGTCTTCAACAGCTCATGGTACTTCTTTTGGAAGAATGGACCAAAATACCTCAAGAAGATATACGGATATTGATTGAAAGTATGTCGCAAAAGTACCAGGCCATTATCCAAGCTCACGGAGGTCATACACGCTACTAACTTTCTTTGAATGTTTAATATTTTGAAGTTTATTATAAAGTTCCTAAGCCTTGTTTTGCACAGTTTTGCCATGTTTGTTTGTTCTTTGAATTTAGAAAATAGGAATAATTAAATTTAATTTTTTTTTGTTTAAATAAATGATAATCTAACTAGTTTACTCACTTTCACCTCTTGCAGTTTTTAAAAATGGAATTTACAACTATTTTTTTTAGTGTTCCTCTAATTTATTGGCACAGTGTAGTATTGATAGTTTATTCGGATTTTACAATTATGTTTACTGTTTTTCAAAATGTTATTATTAGGAAAATGCATGCATTATCAATTTTTGCTAAAAGATTAATAGCATCTAGCATCGTCGTAATGGAGAGTTATATACGATTGTAACTGGGCTGCTTGAAAGGTTGCATAACGTAAACCGTAAAATGTTAATTTAAATTTCTTAACGTCAAATGATTACATTCCATGATTTTTGGCATTCTTAAAAAATGAAGTAAATATGGAAATGTGGTTTCAACTTTTGCGAATATTATATTAGTGGACACTGACAACTAATACTGAATAAAAAATAATTAACCAGATAAGAACGACTTATTAGTTACGTTTTCTATCTACTTGACTTTACCTTAGAGGAACTAATTTATTAGTTTCTTTATATATTTGTGCTTGAAGAACCAATGCAATACTAAAAGCATAACAGGATCCACAATCCTTCTGATTGTAGGTGGGAGTATTAAACCCCTTTTTTCTCCAATCAAATTCTTCTGGAAGCTGGTGAAATTTTTCATAGAAATCGCCTACTACTTCCGGATTTTCGAGTTTTCTGCGCACACTTTTGGTTAGCTTCACCATTTTTTGTAGATAACTGCGAGTACTCTATGAAAAAACACTTATTCTCATGAGAGCACTTCAAAGTTATGTGAAGCATACCAGGTCACTTAAATGATTTTCGTGGATATAATAGGAATGTTTTCCTTCCTCTGCAATTTTGTTATGGTCCACTATACGTCTTAGGTTTTCTTCCCAAGATGCTCGGCGCCGTGCTTCGTGGTAACCCGTGTACGTTTTATTAAATTTTTGCTGAAGAGAAGATACTGGTAGTCGGAATAAGATCAGTAAATGAGACAAAATTACCTTATATTGTTCCCATAATTCGTCCAGCTGACTTCTATCTGGCAAGTAATTAATCTGGGCCTGGATTAAGAACAGGGGTGCTAAAACTAACAAGTATACAAATTTTGTAGTGTTCATATCTGAAAGCAAGCGGTTTTAATGTAAGCACTCACAAGTACGACTTGGAAAGCCAAAAATGCTGATTTGGGAAAATGCGACAGTGTGTTAAAATGCATTTCTTTGCAAATCTTTCCAGTGCAACTCGGCGAATATCGCGCATGTTGAAACGGTTGCTTTCCCGCTGTAAATTAAACTGAGTGATAATTACTACGAAGCTCATCGAGACTGCACGAGTATCATTCTTACATCACTTAAACTTTCCGTGTTTGACGTCGGTGGGAATCTACGAAGCTACCGAGCGTAGTCGCGCAGCCTGTCAGATTGGTCGCGGACCCCAATTTCTTAATGGGGGCGACATATGGCCACAAAAAATATAAACACTCGAGTGTCCTGTGATATGTCGTTTTTAGAATAAGTAATTAATTTAAAATGGACAACACCATGAATGAATCTGGCATCGATCTCGGGTTCGATTTGTCGGCTCTTATCTCAGATGATTTCGATTTGGACAGTGCCATCGATTTCGAAGACCTTTTGGGCACCCCTAAAAATCAGGAGTTTTACCAGCTTACTTCGAAGACCTTGCCCGAAACTGAGAGGTGAGTGGCTTCTCTTTCCCTGGATGAATTTCTTTAGCGCTGACAATAAATTGCTCACGTGAGTTTTTCACTTTCATGCTGCGATTGTTGCTGTCATCGTGGCGGGAAGAACAAAATGACCACGATCTTCCTGCACATATCTGCCCGTTGCATAGGTCTTGCATATGATTGGCCCATCCGTTTAGATTCCTACCGCAATCACTACCCTATTTTTCACCCTTAACGAGAACAATTCACACCACCACAGTTAGGAACTAAGAACAACCGGCGATGTTCCGTCAACAAGTTGCTAAAACACGTAGACTTAGATTGTGTCGTCAGGAAATACAAAAATTATTTGTGGAATGGTGATCGAAAATAGCCCCGAGACCTTCAATTCTGTGAGGGGCACAAGTATTGGCTCCCGCACGCAGTTTGGCGGAAAAGTCCTGCGGGATCTCACACCTTGTGGCGAAGTAGGTGTCAGAAATACAAATTAAATGCTTTTCGGAAAACATGTCAACAGCGACGCAGGTTTGTGAATTTCAAAAAGTTTCGGACACAGTGCGCGCTATGGGCACTGCCGATGCCCAGAACGGGATTGTTTTCGACCCTCCAACCCCCATGCGCAACGTCAGAGTAAATTTGGGGATAGACGAAGACCTTCAAATGATACTAGAAATGGATCCTAGCATTATCGACTTAGGAAATTCGACGAATGTGCAGGATTACCCCTTGCCCAAACCTCCAGATAAAGTCATAGGACGTCCCCCAAAATCGGGCGGGTATGTGTTTCACCTGTTAACGCCAAGTTTCGCAATAGTTTTTACTGTTGCAAAATATCTAGAATCTTCCAAGCTGCTTTTGTACGTATTGAAGTCGATTTTATGGCGGGAATTATTATCGGTCCTCATTAGGGGAGGATAAGAAGAAATACTACTAATAGCTGATGTTTTTAAAAGAAGACTTACTTGATGTTTTACTTATTTTACCCTACAATAAAATCGTTTTATTTATATTTATATATTTTTAAAAATCAATCGTGGCCCTTTTGATGTTCTTGATAGAACATATACAGATCAAAATTCGCTTTTCGAATATTTATCTAATGTCTGAAGGCGTTTCTCTGTTTCTTCTTGGAAAACTGCTGCGTGCGCACATGGGAACAACGTGGAAAATTATGTTAATGTAGTTACTTTCTCATCACGTTTTATTGCCGTGAAATATCGTGGAAGAAGTAAAATTGTTATCTAAAGTTTCAGAACTCTCTAAAGGGAGTAAATTCGATCAATTGTAAGAATGGCAATGGGGGCTATAAATTGTGCATACTTCTTATTTCGTAAAACAAAATTAAACACTAACGCGTATGCAAGCCGTTCGTGCGTAGAAATCTTGAAACGAACAGACAGATGAATATGTTAACTAATTTTATCGTTTTACTGAAATTAACTGGCAGTATAAGTCATTTATTATGGTACTAATGGTTCTTTAGCTATTGTTTGTAAACTTTTGTAATATGCCTTCATTAATCTAAGTGGTTGTTACACGAAAATATAGTGAAATAAAACTAGTTCAACAATTTTGAGTTCGTACACTAATATACAAATGCAAACGTTTAGTTTGTGTCCAATTATGCCTTAACCCTTGACATAAAAGGCTATTTAAAAAGCCTTCCTAGATTTCAAAAATGTAAGACTTAACCACGAATGGTTTCATAATATTTTAGTATTTTAAATATTTTTCAACCATATTCTATAGAATTGGGTCATATCAAAATAAACGTAATATGCTAAAAAATTCTAAGGCCCAAATATATCGTTTATAATGATTTCCATTTTTAATTGAATGCAAATTTTGGTTTGAGATTGCAATTAATAGAAAAACAAATATCTTGATATTCTAGCTATTAAATTTGACAAATTAGAATCTTTATTGTTTTATCTTAAAGCTTTCATATCGAAACTATTTGCTTTGAATTGAATATAAACAAATTAAAATTGATAATCAAATTATTGCAAACCCACCAAGTTATTAATATTGGAGTTTTAAATGGTTCTTTGAAATCGCCTTTCAAGTAACTACTGACGATTTATCATGAAATTTTAATAATATTGTTCTTGGTCCTAATCCGAAATTACTGGTGCTAAATAAAGAGAACATCAAATATATGTCGCCGTTAATATAATTTATTTCCTTGCAACATGCACCGCCGATTGGTGCAGCCTTTGGAAGTTGATTGATAGAGCGTTGACTATTTAGTATCCATAAAACTTAGAGCCAAGAAATTAACGTACGTAAGTATCGACATGAGGGTTGTGGAAATCGTTCCTTTAGAAGTGATTGCACCTTGGTGCTGTGGTATCCAATAGCAGATGGATTGTTTTGAAACATTATGTTATTCAGAATTCATTAGCAATGTTTACGGTACACCTATTAGGTATCAATGGTCTCAAATTAAGTAATATAGTAAGAATTATAGCTGCTGATTTCTAAAACTAAATACTTGGTGCTTCTTCTTCTTATTTCCTTTAAATTCTTCTGAAGCGTATCGTACGTAGACATTTCTGTGGCGATCTGTTGATGAAGTAAGGCTGTGTTCCTTATCTTCTTCATGGTTTTCTGATCATTACACCGGATCAAAGTTGTTGCTGATATGTGATGTGCTACTACCGCTCTCCATTGCTTTTTTCTTCATTTCTGTTGTGTTACCATGTTCTTCGGCTTTGCACTTTCACATTCGTATTTGGTTTTATATGTCCCACCCATTTCGTTTCTAGTTTTCTTCAACTTTTATCGTTTTGAAATTTTTGCCAATGAGACCTTGATGAAAAATATTTGACTTTGTTTCAAAATATGATTATTCAAAAGGCATAAACGTTTTGTTGGACTTTTATTGCAATGGCTTTATTGCTTGTTTCATCTTTGCTGCTATTTTCAAAATGTTCAAAACGTGTCCATTTCTTAACATAAGTACATCAGGCTTTCTTCCAGTTGTAACTTCATTTTGTCGGGCTAAGTCGATCATAACTACAGTGACTTATATTGCAACATTCAATTCTACTAATATACAGGAATGGGCAATCGTCCAAGAAACGTTTCGCATGAGTTGGTTCTTCCTTTAATAAAAATTAACATTCTACTATTAGCCATGTTAATTTTAAGAAATAATGGACAATGGGCCAAGTGCACCGTATTAGGATGATTGGCGCCGCTTACTTGGTTTTGTTAAAACTACGCTAAAAATGCTTCGATGACGAATACAGAGGCATTACTAATAGCCTCAAAACCTGTGTATAAGATATTAATTATGCAAACGCTATTGAAGTGTCCAACGCTTATCATTCAATGATTTTCCGTGTTATCTGTTCTAAAATTAAAACGTAATGAATCACATCCTCTGCTGAACGATAATTACCATAAATGCACACAAAGAACGTTCTAGATAGCAAATAGGTGATTCCCCAAAAGTTGAGCGCTTTTTACTGTCATGGATATTTTCCCTGTTTAGGAAGTTGGTCGTGAAGAAATTTAAAAATATATACATATAATGTCCAGTGTATGTGAAATTTATTTTTCATTAAATTTAATGATTTGTTATATTTCTCTTATTGCATAATAGGATTCAGTAAAACATTTCAAATTTACAAAGCCTACAATAACGGAAGTTATAATTATATGGGCATTAAGGGGGTACACAATCAAAACTAACCGCTAATTTCCTCCGAAATTGAAAAAAATAGTTATCTAAACATAGTTTCATAACCTTCACAGTACTAACTGTATTTATAAATTACAACGTTACCCCATTCGCTCTTCTTAAGGCCTATATAAAATTAAAAATCGAGTCACAAATAGCCGATCCTCGATTATTTGACCTGTAACTCCAATCTTACATCTTACAAACCATGACTTATTTCTATTACATTTGGCTCGTATTTAGTTTTTTCTATTGTAACTAGTGCAATATAACCTTGAGGGACTTAACGCCACGTTGTAAATGTCAGCACTCTTCAGGAGCAGTAAAAAATTATGTATTTATAAAAGTAGTATGTTGATTAGCATTAAACTTATGTCTAAACACGATCTGCAAACATTTCAGATAAAAGGATTTCCCGAACGGAAATCGCAGCTTTAGTGACTTTGGAAGCATCTGACGGTTGTTGAAGAAGGGTAAATACTTGGAAATCAGGTATACAGTTAGGAAGCTGTATTTTTTTGTGAAAAGCAAACATGTACCTCGGAATACTACTAATTAAATTAGATGCATCTCCAAAAGATATGGATATAGATCAACTGCATGTCCTTGAGTCCAAAATGTGACGATCCAATCTAACTTACCCATACTTAAAAATACTTAGATAAATTCTCTATAACAGAGTTAAAATTTACAAATATCAAAACAATGAATGTGTCTCAGTAGAAATGAAGAGTCACACAAAGCAGCGCTTTTATAATTCCATTCTGTTTATTTTTAATATACATTTTACCCAAACAAATTTTATTATTTGAGAAAATCTTCAAAATGATTCTTATTTTTCTTCTTTTGCATGCACGTAGGCCTTTGGCCTGTTTTGTTAACCCATTACTATATTTCCATATCTATTTTGGACTTCCTATACGTCTTCTGCTTGATGGAATAGTGCCCATCACTGCTATTACAAGTCTAGTTTCTTCAGCGTAGCAATTGGAATATACCAATGTCGTAATCAGATACTACTTTGTTAACTTTTTGAAGGTACGGGTAAACAATGATATGAACCGAAATTTCTTATTGGAGGATCATCATAATAATTGTTCTTCTTCTGTATGACTTGACCTCTTCTTACCGATGGGGGTTCGGTGGAAGATCAGAAACTGCTTTGTAGTAACTGAACTGGATCCCTGTGGTTTCCACTTATTATTACAATAAATTTTGTTTTCTTTCAATAATTAAATTATGTTAGTTGTGTAGTAATTTATTAAGTGGAAATAAATTATTATTATTATTATATACTATATTTCCATCTCTTTGTTGGGCATGTTTTGTCTATTATCCGCTACTACACATACAAGTCTATCTTCTTATTCTAGCAGTTTAGTATATCAAGTAGCGAAGAGACGCATGCGAGCAATACCTCGAAATTATTAAATAATAAATTCTTCTTTTATTTTTGTTAGACCCTCGATCTACTTTCTTAAATGGAGCCATATTCAATATTTTCATCCCTTTTTTGGGCTTCATATAAATGTTCTTCCTTATGGATGTTGTCAGGGCCATAACTAGGCAAATTTCAAAGTAGGCAAACCAACATTTTTCGCCCCTTAGTACTGACCATACTAATACTAATTTTACTGTATGAATTTATTTCCGTCTATATCGCACTATGAGTTCAATAGGGCAGTAACTGAAAAATTCCTGTTTCCAAGTTAAGTCTCCCAAAACTATTGGGTAAAGTAATACCCTATTGATTCAACTAAACGTTTCTCTGATTTTAAGTACATATCTGCTAGTTCTGGTAGTACTACAATAAAAAAATTAATTTTTTAGGACAATATAGCCACATATATAGCAGTTACAGCGGGATTGCTCCATAATCCACACAGCCACATTTGACACTTGAGGCTCTATTGCCCTCGATTGGTACATAAGAGTGGGCCAATTTATCTACCATCGTAGTGGCATGCTATAGTAAAAATGACTAGAAAGCAAGAAAATTGTTATATTGTTAATGAGTTAGCCACTGACGAAGTTTTTCAGTTTAAAGAGCTGTGCACCACTAAATGAACCAAATGAAAATGCTTCATAATCCATAATTGATTATAATAATAATAATAATAATTGTTTTTATTTGAAAATAAACAGATATATAAAAAACCATATACAAATTAAAATATTTTCAAAATCTCAAGGTCCAGATCAGTACAACTGTTTTCGTCTGAACCTTGCAAATATAAATAAAATTTTTAAGTTAGGAAATATGTACTTTTCGTACACCAGGAACTATATCATTAAAAACAAAACAACATTTGTTGGACTTGTGCAGAAAGAATTTGATGAAAAGAAGGTGCTGCACAAATACTACGAAGATTTAGCTGCAGAAAATAGAATTTCCGAAACCGAAGACTTGAACAACAGCAGGGCCGTCGACAGACTAGATCGCGCCCTGAGGCAAACAATTAAATATTGCCACTAATGTATTATATTATAAGACGCAAATATTAGTAAATCTCCAATTACTATTTGGCTTTATTACAAGAGAAATTACATAAATTGATATTAATAATTAAAAGATAATTGAAAAAAAGTGTAAAATATTCACATCACGTTTTCCTTTTTACTTTCTTTTACGATAAAGGAAGTATTGGATTCACTCCAAAAGTTCGAAAATGATTTTTCAACAGATCTTCACGTTTTAGAGTCCCCTGAACCCAAAAACATGTTTTTGTTCATTGGTCTGTCTGTCTGTCTGTGAACAGAATATCTCAAAAACGGAAAGAGGTATGGCGTTGAAACTTCATTTATAAGTTTTGTGTACTATCTACAGGGTGTTAGTAAATAAATGCGACAAAAGTAAGGGGGTGATTCTGCATGGAAAAATAATGATACATATTTTGTTTTATAAATGTATATTCGCAAATGCTTCGTTTCCGAGCCACAGTTAGTTAAAGTTTTTCTTAAAAATTGATAATTTTTTTATTGCTCTGAAACCGGTCAAGATATGCAAATGAAGTTTAGTGGGTTTTAAGAGGTACTTATAGCGCATTCTTTGATATGCAATTAAGAATTTTATATTCATCATTGGCGCGCATACGGGTAACGGGATCATGTCTTATTTTTTGCATAAAAATGGCGCTACCTACAAAAAAATGACAAGAAAGCTTTGTTGTCACAAATTGAACGAGAAATTCAAAAATAATTTTTATTTTGAAATATCTCAGTGGCGTACCATTTTTTTTCTATAAAAATATCGGGATCATTACCCGTATGCGCGCCAATGATGAATATAAAATTCTTAATTGCATATCAAAGAATGCGCTATAAGTACCTCTTAAAACCCACTAAACTTCATTTGCATATCTTGACCGGTTTCAGAGCAATAAAAAAATTATCAATTTTTAAGAAGAACTTTAACTAACTGTGGCTCGGAAACGAAGCATTTGCGAATATACATTTATATAACAAAATGTCATTATTTTTCCATGCAGAATCACCCCCTTAATTTTGTCGCACTTATTTACTAACACCCAGTATATGCGACAGCAAGCTTTTGAAGAAAATCGCATAACAGGAAGTATGTGTTTACTCTTGTAATTTTTCAGATTTTTTCAAAAACGGCGCTAACAATTTTTTTCAAAATTTTTAATTTTTATTACATTTTTTAATGTGTATTGATGTGAGATAGGTGATGGGTTTCTTTTGTTTTTTTCCTATTTTTTTATTAACTCCTATTTTAAATAGAACACCCGGTATGTTATTACATTTTTGAATTCAGCTTAAAATTTTAGATAAAATTTGTCTCTGAACTAATGCTCTATCTTGTACGGTTTCTGTAGAATTTGTAATTTTTGGAAATTTTTGACAAATGCTTATAAACTAAAAATAAATTTTTTGGCTAATAATATCACTGTAAAAGGAAGTTGTGTGCGTGTATCACATCAGATTTTTATTAAAAAGTATCTGTTCAATACAAAAATAGCGATTAAACATTAAAAACTAAAGTCATTGCACTGAAAATAAAACTCACGGTATTTGAAAATTATTTAATTGGTAAGAGCTAAGAGTCGCGAAATAATATTGAAATATTGTATATTTACTATTTATAACAAACATTTAAAATTAGCCCGAGTCGCGCATATAGAAATAATGCTTCTACGGAAATTGTGTACTAACTTCTACTGCTGCTGCAACGTTTTACGCACAACACAAATTTGGGCAATGTGGAACTGGGTTTCAAAAGTGCTAATCTTTTCTTAACAGTGTAGAGTTTTATTAAGAACCACGACACGACACTAATCACGAACTATAAATAATGGTGAGAAAAACGTTTATTAACCAAATTCCAAATTCCAAATTCGCCCCAGAAGCCGACCCGCTCTAGCATAAAGATTTTTAAAATCTAAAATCTGTTTATTGCACACTCCAAAAAATGCGCACATCTGGGGATATGGGTCAAGTTAAGACGTTTAGCCTTTCATAGAAAATGACCGCAAACTAGTGATGGGCCTATCTGGAATGAATAATCGGAAAGTTTCCGATTGTTCAAAACATCGGAAGGTTCCGATTATTTCGGAACTTTTCGGAGTTCGATTATTTTACTGTTTGGTGCACAAAATTCGGAACTTTCGGAATTCGATTATTTTACTATTCGGTATACAAAATGAGAAAACGAAATGCCAATTTGAACTGAACGGAATACGGAATGTTGTGTTGACTCACTTGACTGCTATATGCTGGCACTAATGGCAGTGGTATTTCGTAGATTAATTATTAGATAGTACACCTTACAGACTTCAAATTCATGTATTGTTTTATACTATCTATTATGTAGTTTATGTGCCATTAAACTTTAAAATATCACTACCATTTTCCAAAAGTCTATTAAGGTAACTACTGTAATAATTTGAAAAAATATTTTATTTCCTCACCCCACTGTGCGACTCAAACTCATAAATTGTTTTACTGACCGTTCTTATAAACCCAAACAATAGATGCCAACGCAGATAAGGGCTTACGCGCAACGGCGAGTGCTCGCATCGCAAATTTGGACGCACTTCATCTTCCTTCCGCTTGTTGTTGTTTCGCTCGTTTTCCCTTGCTTGCATTTACGGAATGTAAAATAATCGGATGATATTCCGATTTTATAAACATTCCGAAATGGAACATTCCGATTATTGAAATCATCGGATTATGCCCATCACTACCGCAAACCCAGGGGCTGGCATATTTATAGCTCCAAAACTCTTCGCCCATAAATTTCGACGCATACAATACACGCAAGTATTTTCACTCACGCCTTTGTATACCATCATAGAAAAATAAGCTGTTACATGTTACTTAATGATACCATTATGTTATTAAATCTAACACAATAAACACATATTATATGTTGTACTGCACCCTTGTTAAGCGGCGCCGTGCGGCAAACTGCCTCTATGCTACACCCTGTCGACGGTACTGAACAACAGCGTTTTAATAGTAAATATTTTCAGATACTATGTTCGCATCATTATATCATTCAAAAGTAGTTACATATTAAAAAAATGAATACACTTATTTCTTTCCGTTTTTTCCTTTTAGAACTTAATTTAAAAAATATTATTTTTAAGCAGGCAGTATTTGTAACTTTAACGAACAATTTTTTCTAGATATCAATGATATATGGCCGCAACTAACCAAAGTCGCCTAAAAATTAAAATTTCATATTTATTTCTTGTTGGGTATAATTTTAGGACAATTTTGTTACTTTTATGCAAGTTTTACTTTGGAACGTAAAAAGCTTCGATTTACCTCAAAACAAATATCATTATTTTTATTCCTCCTGAACATTTCACTTTTTGCAGTTGTGGCGCTACTGAACTCAATGTACGATATCATGTATTCTAGTGGGCATTAAAAACTAAATTTAGTATTTATAATTCAAAATTTTAAAAAATAAACAAATAAATGTTGAAATAAAATAGAACACAAATAAAATAAGAACAAAAAGCAAGAATATAAAAGCAAATTCTAGTTTTAAAAAATCTGCAAAGGGCTTTCTTTACACGGAATTTACCTCACAACCTCGTAAGTTTTGAAACTAGAAAAAATATCAAAGGAAGAAAGTGTTCGCCCTGTATTAAATAATTATATGTAAATAAAAATAATAGTTACTATAGTTAGGATCATAGAAAATATATAAAAATTGCACTTACAATGCAAGTTGCCCTTAATAAATGAATTCAATTTAATTTAATCATATTCATGCTCATTTTCATCAGCTTTTAACTTTCTGATTTGCTTTTATTTCTTTATAAAATTGTAAACATGAAATATCGTTATAATAAACTACGCTTAAAATAACTCCGAAAGTGGACACTTTCAACATTTCTTTCTTTCGTGCACTGCCTACTGATCATGGAAAATATTCTTTCTACATTGACATTTTGGAAGGTATTGCAAAAAGAATTGACAAAATTATAACAATTCGGGATGAAATTGAACAGTATTTGTTTTAAAATATTTTATCGATTTGAGACAGGGAATAATTTTTTTTAGAATTTTTCATATTGAAAATTTTTCTACAAATGCATCTGAATTGTATTCACTTACAAGATTTTATATGTTCACCGAGTTTTTGTTTAAAACTTGAAATAATTAAAAGCGATATTGAAATAGAAAATAGTCTGAGTATATATAAAAAAAGACAGAGAACGATAGAGAACAAGAATTATGTTCTCTTTAAAAGAGACATGTTGGCAACCCTATGCAAAACATAATTTGTCTCTAACCAATAGTTCTGGTTTTGCTTGGTCTAAAAGATGCCTATTTTCATCAAAGTTAAAAACATATTATTATGTAGTCAACAGTACATATAAACACATGTTAATAGGTTAAAATAACAAAACAGTAACACAAATAAAATAAGAGGAACTTCAATATATATCCATTTCTTTATTTATTTATTTGGGATATATACAGTCCAGCGAAATAGTCACTAAAACTATATATAACTTAAAACTTAAAAAATATATGTAACTTATTGCATAGAGTAATGGAGAAACGTAAAATTATTACTAATGTTGTGCAAGTAATGACACCAAAAAGTAAACATATCTATTATTTTTGAACATAAACAAAGAAAAGAAATTATAAAAAATATATATGTAACTTATTGCATCGAGTAATGAAGAAACGTAAAATTATTAATAATGGTGTGCAAGTAATGGCACCAAAAATAAACATATCTATTATTTTTTAACATAAACAAAGAAAATAAATTATGAACAATTCAGAGCAACATGAAACAGAAGAATACTAAGTAAATGAAATACTGCAATACAAATAAATCTAAATGTTTACAAGAAACATTAAATGATTTAGTGAACCTTGATACTGGTGAGTTATAAGCCAAGTTAGTTTTACTAAATGACTGGCGAAGCAGTGGAGGATCCCTTATATTGTGAAAAACCATATTTAAATTAAATAATAGTAGCAGTTCAGGTGCAAAATTATTAAAAATTTTATATAATACTAAACTATCATGCAAGGTTCTAACGTCTTCGAAAGGTAATAAATCTCGTTTTTGTAATTAGAAGCATTATGATTAAATTTCATATTATTTTTTTTTAATACTTTCCATTCTATTTATATAAATAAAATACGGTGGGTTCCATACAGCTGATGCGTAATTCAATTGACTACTTACATAAGTAGAATATAAAGATGTAATCACTTTCATGGATTTAAAATTCTTTGAGAGGCGAAATATAAAACCCAGCATTTTGTAAGACTTTAACACGATATTATTAATATGCGTTCTGAACAAAAGTTTAGTGTCAAAAGTAACCCCTAGTTCTCTTATTTCAGTAACTCTGTTAATAGTTAATACTAGCCGAATTTAATTGATAATCGTAGTAAATTGGGCGATAATTGCTAGTGAAAGTTATTATTGAGCATTTCTGAATGTTTAAAGATAATTTATTAACATTACCATAATTACTTAGTTTATTCAAATCATCCTGAAGACGTTCAGAAGAGTTCTTGTTATATATTTTTGAATAGTCATCTGCAAATAGAATGAAATTAGAAAATACCGTGAATAGGTAACGTGACAAATTGGGAAGTACCGACAGATCAAATACATTTATAAATGGAGTCGCCTGTGATTCGTGTTAGGTATACGTTTGACACGACTGAAGTGTATTGCCAGTCTATGTCAAATTCGAGGTTAGTAGGTTAGGTTTTGTTTGTTATTTGACACAAACTGACTCAAAACTTAACCTGCAAATCTCGAATTTGGCATAGCTTGACAGTACTACCAACAATACAGTAGTGAGTGACATGGTTTTTATCTCACCAGTGGGTTATGGTTTTACCTCACTAGTGGGCTGTGGGCCACTTCATAGCTCTAAAATCGATCTAGTAATAGCTTTATAGTTAGAAGGTGTTGTATAATAGTTATTTATGGTATAAGTGTGTTATATTAGAAATAATCCACGAGAAAAAAGTTGAGACCTCGAGACTGCCACGCCGAGAGGGATCTTTTCTCGAGTGAATTATTTATAATAACACACGCGTGCCATACAAACTTGTATCCAACAACTCAATAAATATAAAAAAACATACATTTTGTATTGACAGCCGTGACAAGTCATAGTGGCAAATTGGGAAGTACCGAGAGATCCAGGGCCGTCTTAAGCGGGGGTGCAAGGGGTGTACGGCACTCTGGTGGCAAGGCTTAGGGACGGCAGTTAGGCCGTCGCGTCGGCACCTAACTGTTTTTTCAAATTCGAAATTTAGAGTTCTCCTGTTCCGCATCTTAAATCGATGTTTTGAAATACGAGAGACACGGTCAAATAATCTGCCTAGGGTAGGAGGAAAAGGCTTAGATAGAGCACTAATTAGTTCTTATTTGTTATGTAGCCACTGTCTAACTTTACACACTTCTCCCACTCTTTGGAGCGTTGTGATATTTCATTAATCATTAGCATAGAAATATTTTTTCTCCTCAGTAAATCTGGTGACAACTTTGTGACATTCTACATCAGAAGAAAATCGACGACTTCTTAGGTTTTTCTTTAACCCTCAACCGATATCGTGGCATGTTTCGACACCCCAACATCTTTATTATTATAAAAAATATCCTTTATCTAATAGACGTGTCTGTCTGGGACGCCGTTTTGTCTGTCCGGGACGCTGTTTCAGCAGCCAAACCGTAAAAGATAGAGAAAAAAGTTATGAAAGTTATATGTTTGGAATGGTCATGTCAGGTCAGGAACCGAATTTCAGTCACGTGACACTTCCGGTTTTCGAGAAATCACAAAAAGGCCGTTTTTCAAATAGAACGCGTATTAAATAAAAACTGTTTCAGCAGCCAAACGGAGCTGCGACCCTCTGCGCCTTAAAACGTCGATCGGTTAGGCAACCACTTTGACAGCTTCCAGAATGTTCCGATGTTCTCTGCGCCTTCAAACGTCGATCGGTTAGGCAACCACTTTGACACCTTCCAGTTCTGGGTACAGTTTTTATTTAATACGCGTTCTATTTGAAAAACGGTCTTTTTTGTTTTTTTAAATGAGACATTTGTTTCACTGGACTGCTAGTGTATTTATAATTTAATTACAACTTTCTTCTTTCAGATATTTTACTAACTTAGATAGGGCCACATACCAATGTAAAAAGTCTTTTCAAAATAATTTACTGTCATTGTTAAAGTGCTTTGGGGTGTCGAACAACAGTACGATGCCAGTTACGTTGCCTTTTTCTTTTTCTGTTGGTTATCATTATCAGTATGCCTCGTTATCTAAGCGAATATGAATTTGAGCGGTCTGCTACTAACTTCGGTGATAATAGCAAAGGTGATACTGAAAATTCGGAAAGGAACGGTTTTATTTTGCACAAGATAATAATATCAGTGACAATGTTATTATTATTATCATTATTATTACTATTTTGTTCTCCTTTTCTCTCAGCCTTGCAGCTAATTGCCATTACACCCCACCATACTAGTTATGTTCGGCGAAACAACGATGCCTGTTGAAGGTTACATTTTTTAATAAATAATAGTCGCAGGGGGGCATATTGGGTCTATAAGCTGCATGAAACAGATTAGCCCTTGTGCACTCGTTGAAGAATCAGAACCCCTTTCAAACAAATATTGACTCTTTCTGTATAGCACGATGTAGTTTCTCAAATGCTATAGAATAGGCACTTGCGGTGATTTTTTTACCTTTCTTCATGCAATCAACACTAGTGCTTGACGTTTTTTTAGACGGGGAACCCTTATGAATCCACTACATTGATTTCTGCTTGGTCTCAGCACCCCAATAATGAACCCAGGTTTTATCTCCTGTCACTATGTTCCACAACATATCTGGATCTTTTCAGTAAATCCAAATTATTTGAAGAGTTCAGGACGGTTCAGGAGTCGAAAGTCTTGGAAACCATCTGGCTGACACCTTTCTCATTCCAAACTTTTCATATAAAATGTGTAGGACACTTGGTTTGCATATCATCGACGCCACAGCGATCTCTGCTACCTTCAAACGTTGATTTTTTTAACAACTTCAGGATTCGTTCCAGTTGTCGGCTGTCTTGGTCTTGGATCGTTTTCTGCCGATTCACAACCCCAACGCAACCGTCTTCACCAGTATTTTATTTAATATAGGCTTGATCTGTTTCTTATCATACACTGGCAGCATCATGTCATGTATAATTTTGAGTTCGTGACTTTCCAAAATTAGGAATTTTATTACTCTTCGGTGCTCTAATTTAATTAAACGCATCCTTAATGACAAAATAATACATAAGAAAGCAACGATATGCCATAATGGATAAAATTTTGCACAATAACTATTAAAACACAGTGTACTAGTACGATAAAAAGACGGTTAGTGAAATATGTTTTTATTTTCACGGCTGGGAAGATCGTATTTGATGCTGTCAAATTAAGCTGCCATAAAGTGACAGTTGTATTAATTAATACTAATTACAATTATTATATATTTCTTGAATCAATACTGCATATATAGACAGCGTATGTCTATCTTTCTTTTTCTTTGCCCTCTTTGATAAAACTGACTTTGGATTACACTGTATAAATGATATTGTAAAAGAATTTGCAATAAAAAAAAGAAAAGGTAATTTTGGTTGTCGAAGAGTAACAAATATTGCTTTCAACATTGTAATTGACATGCTGTTATCAAATTGTCAAACTAATAATAAATAAAAGTGTTTGGCTTACATTAAGAATGATTCTCTATTTAGCTTCACTTAAATCAAATCAGTCACATTTCCTAACCAACGGTCTAACCACTTACCTAGTGGAGGCAGCGCACCCCGGCGGCGGCGGATAAGCTAGAGACCCCCTGGAGAGATCAAATAAATGTATAATTCGAGTCGCCTGTGATTCGTGGTATACGTTTGGCAGTACTGAAGTGTATTGCCAGTCTATGTCAAATTCGAGGTTAGTAGGTTAGGTTTTGTTTGTTATTTGACACAGACTAACGCAAAACTTAACCTGCAAATCTTGATTTTGACATAGCTTGACTGTGCTACCAACAATACAGTAGTGAGTGACATAGTTTTTATCTTCATCGGTGTTGTTATAAACTATTTATCAAATTAATTTGAGGATCGTTACGAGCATTATTACCGCACTCAGTGCAGTAATACATATTACCCTACTCTTTTTTTACAAAACAAAGAATAAATTGAACGAGAATTTATTGATGAAGATAACATATTGAACAATACACGTGCGCTTATGGCACTTAACGCTCATAATGTCATAATCAAACGTGTATCGTTAATATCTATTATATTCGTCTGTGTTTTTTTTTATTTAAGGCAATGCGCTTCGACTGCATGGTCATTAGCGCTTACAATGATGTAATTACATTAGTGTTGATTAATAGAGTGAGTTACAGTATTTACATATAAAGAGTCTGTATGGTATGTTGTATACATATTTATATTTTGTTATATAATTTGGTGGCCTTGAAGAAATTAAGTATTTTTCTGTAATGATCTGGACAAAGGGCTTCCTGGAGTGTAGCGGGTATCCCTAGTGTGTCGCGGTATCTTATGTATTTTGGACATTCGATTATGATGTGCCTTATAGAATTCACTAGTTGACAAGAATCACATATTTCTGGTTGTGCATTTTTGAAGAGGTGGCTGTGGGTCATTCGAGTGTGCCCTATCTGGAGCCTGGTGATTATAATATCTTCTCTTCTAGTTAGCTGAGTTGTTATAGACTATTAACCAAATTAATTTTAGTATCGTCAAGAGCTTCATTGCTGCACTGTTTTTATATAGAAATACATTAAACCAGAATTTATTAAAAAGATAAAATATTGAACAATGCACGTTTGCTTATGGCACTTAACGAAAGTCGTTGCCTTAAAATGCTGATAATGTCATAATGAAACTTGTATCGTTAATATCTATTATATTCATCTGTGCTGTTATAGACTATTAACCAAATTAATTTTAATATCGTCAAGAACTTCATTACCGCACTTTTTATATAAAAAATACATTGAACCAGAATTTATTGATAAAGATAAAATATTGAACAATGCACGTTTACTTATGGCACTTAACGAAAGTCGTTTCCTTAAAATGCTGATAATGTCATAATGAAACTTGTATCGTTATTATCTATTATATTCATCTGTGTTGTTATAGACTATTAACCAAATTAATTTTAGTATCGTCAAGAGCTCCATTGCTGCACTCTTTTTATATAGAAATACATTAAACCAGAATTTATTGATAAAGAAAAAATATTGAACAATGGACGTTTGCTTATGGCACTTAACGAAAGTCGTTTCCTTAAAATGCTCATAATGTCATAATGAAACTTGTATCGTTATTATCTATTATATTCATCTGTGTTGTTATAGACTATTAACCAAATTAATTTTAGTATCGTCAAGAGCTTCATTACTGCACTCTTTTTAAATAAAAAATACATTGAACCAGAATTTATTGATAAAGATAAAAAAAATATTGAACAATGCACATTTGCTTATGGCACTTAACGAAAGTCGTTTCCTTAAAATGCTGATAATGTCATAATGAAACTTGTATCGTTATTATCTATTATAATCATCTGTGTTGTTATAGACTATTAACCATATTAATTTTAGTATCGTCAAGAGCTCCATTGCTGCACTCTTTTTATATAGAAATACATTAAACCAGAATTTATTGATAAAGAAAAAATATTGAACAATGCACGTTTGCTTATGGCACTTAACGAAAGTCGTTTCCTTAAAATGCTCATAATGTCATAATGAAACTTGTATCGTTATTATCTATTATATTCATCTGTGTTGTTATAGACTATTAACCAAATTAATTTTAGTATCGTCAAGAGCTTCATTACTGCACTCTTTTTAAATAAAAAATACATTGAACCAGAATTTATTGATAAAGATAAAATATTGAACAATGCACGTTTGCTTATGGCACTTAACGAAAGTCGTTTCCTTAAAATGCTCATAATGTCATAATGAAACTTGTATCGTTAATTTTTTATTATATTCATTTGTGTTGTTATAGACTATTAACCAAATTAATTTTTGTCTCGTCAAGACCTTCATTGCCGCACTCTTTTTATATAGAAAATACATTAAACCAGAATTTATTGATAAAGATAAAATATTGAACAATACACGTGTTCTAATATCATAATTAAACTTTTGTCGTTATTTTCTATTATATTCATCTGTGTTGTTATAGACTATTAACCAAATTAATTTTAGTATCGTCAAGAGCTTCATTGCCGCACTCTTTTTATATAGAAATACATTAAACCAGAATTTATTGATAAAGATAAAATATTGAACAATGCACGTTTGCTTATGGCACTTAACGAAAGTCGTTTCCTTAAAATGCTCATAATGTCATAATGAAACTTGTATCGTTATTATCTATTATATTCATCTGTGTTGTTATAGACTATTAACCAAATTAGTTTTAGTATCGTCAAGAGCTTCATTGCTGCACTCTTTTTATATAGAAATACATTAAACCAGAATTTATTGATAAAGATAAAATATTGAACAATGCACGTTTGCTTATGGCACTTAACGAAAGTCGTTTCCTTAAAATGCTCATAATGTCATAATGAAACTTGTATCGTTATTATCTATTATATTCATCTGTGTTGTTATAGACTATTAACCAAATTAATTTTAGTATCGTCAAGAGCTTCATTGCCGCATTTTTTTTATATAGAAATACATTAAACCAGAATTTATTGATAAAGAAAAAATATTGAACAATGCACATTTGCTTATGGCACTTAACGAAAGTCGTTTCCTTAAAATGCTCATAATGTCATAATGAAACTTGTATCGTTATTATCTATTATATTCATCTGTGTTGTTATAGACTATTAACCAAATTAATTTTAGTATCGTCAAGAGCTTCATTGCCGCATTTTTTTTATATAGAAATACATTAAACCAGAATTTATTGATAAAGAAAAAATATTGAACAATGCACGTTTGCTTATGGCACTTAACGAAAGTCGTTTCCTTAAAATGCCCATAATGTCATAATGAAACTTGTATCGTTATTATCTATTATATTCATCTGTGTTGTTATAGACTATTAACCAAATTAATTTTAGTATCGTCAAGAGCTTCATTACTGCACTCTTTTTAAATAAAAAATACATTGAACCAGAATTTATTGATAAAGATAAAATATTGAACAATGCACGTTTGCTTATGGCACTTAACGAAAGTCGTTTCCTTAAAATGCTCATAATGTCATAATGAAACTTGTATCGTTAATTTTATATTATATTCATTTGTGTTGTTATAGACTATTAACCAAATTAATTTTTGTATCGTCAAGACCTTCATTGCCGCACTCTTTTTATATAGAAAATACATTAAACCAGAATTTATTGATAAAGATAAAATATTGAACAATACACGTGTTCTAATATCATAATCAAACTTTTGTCGTTATTTTCTATTATATTCATCTGTGTTGTTATAGACTATTAACCAAATTAATTTTAGTATCGTGAAGAGCTTCATTGCCGCACTCTTTTTATATAGAAATACATTAAACCAGAATTTATTGATAAAGATAAAATATTGAACAATGCACGTTTGCTTATGGCACTTAACGAAACTCGTTTCCTTAAAATGCTCATAATGTCATAATGAAACTTGCATCGTTAATTTTTTATTATGTATATTCATTTGTGTTGTTATAGACTATTAACCAAATTAATTTTTGTATCGTCAAGAGCTTCATTGCCGCACTCTTTTTATATAGAAAATACATTAAACCAGAATTTATTGATAAAGATAAAATATTGAACAATTCACGTTTGCTTGTGGCACTTAACGAGACTCGTTTTGTTAAGATGCTCATAATTAGACTTGTATCGTTAATTTTTATTACCTCACTAGTGGGTTATGGGCCACTTATTTATTTCAGATGCAAATTTTTCTTTCTTTTTGTGCCACAAATTCTAAAATGTATGTTTCAAATGAGATAACGAGAGCTGTCTGGACACGTAGTAGACTAGAAAATTCTTAGTTAATTTTAATATACAAATTATGATGGCATGGAATGTAATGTATCGAACAGATTGAGCGCAATTATTATAATTAGCATTATTTAAGGTAAACGCGTTAATATTACAATGTTTTTTAATGCTCGCTTATTTAGCTGTTTTTTCCTTAACACGAAATAAATCCTTTTCGTCCGGTGTCATTTTGGCGCCCCTTGCCGCTTGCGTCTTCTAGTTGGCGGTCTACTCGGCCAATATCTAGTTACGGATCTGGATGTTGTCTCCGGTCATTCCTACAAGACTATTTCCTTTTGTGCAATCAATATGTTCGATTCAGACATTACGACCTCCTTCCATCAATAGCAATGCATACTGGTAATTTTAAGGTAATACAATCGCGAAAATTTAAAGACCTGCGATAAGTTAAAATTTGCAGTTTGTTGAAAAAAAATAATCAATTTAGTAAAAAGGTTTTAATTAAGTGATTTTCCCGTGAAGTTCGTAGAGGTATCCAAAATATCTCGCCATTACTTTCCATTCTTTTAAAATTTTACAAATTTAATTGCGAATGTTGTAATAAGTACGTAGTTTTAAATCTGGCATTTCGTTTTCGGCGTCGCGTTCAAGTTCGTATGTTGTGACGTCATTTGTCATCTAAGTTCTATCAAATGTTTACCACCCTGAACCGCCGCCTACTAGCTCACGTCTATAACCATTTGCTTTCGTTATCTACGATAATTACAACATTACCTACCACCGTTCAAGGTTTAACGAAATAAGGTGAACTTCTATCTTGTAAGCTGTCCGAAACTTTCACTATTTTTATATTTCTCTCACTAATTAGTGTAGTTCCTCTGAATTCCGCTACGGAGAAAGAGTTTTTCTCAAGCCGTTGACATGCAAAGCGCAAAGCCATTGAGTCGTCTTTGCTCGAACGATGAGGATGAATGAATGTTAAGAGTAGCAAATCGTAAATAGCTTGCTGGGTTTCGTATTTAAAGTGGAAAGTTTTCTGCAGAATTAATTTGCGACTGCGACCGCGATTGCCAGCGAATTGTGTTTATGTTTACGAATAATTTTTTTGTCTGCGCACTTGGTAATTCCCAGAAGGTAGTAAAAAACCGTAATCTAGTTAGTGACCGCAGTAGGAGCTTACTTTAACAATTTATCGTTTTATAAAAAATTGCTACATCTAAAGCAAGTTTAGGCCCCATAAAATTAACGGGAAAACGCGTCCGGCAATTTTAAGTTGGCGGTTCCTAAAACGTTTCTGTTTATTACTCATAGCCACAGGACCATTTTTATTTAAATTGCGAAACATTTCCAGTTGGTAATTTACCTTAGCATATGTTTTCCTTCCTCCATTCCATCACTTTGACATTTGCCTTCGGTGAAGCTTGCCAAGTATCGATTGCTTAATTTCAGTGGTGTTCGCCAAAAGTTATAAACATTGGCACCTTTTGAAATTATTTTTATTTTGCCCTGCAGCATTGAGAAAGCCATAAATATTTTATGGGGAGATACATGAAACGTATAAAGTTTTATTTTTTTTTATATACGTTTCTTGTTTATTTAATCTTACCAGCTTTATGCAGGTTATGATTTTCTCTTCTACAACCAGAAGCAGCTACAAATACTTTATAATGTATATATGTACTGTATTAACGACGAAGTGTATATGTTTTCTGTATGTATGTTAACTTATAGCCAAATTCAGTCCTTAGAGGGTGTCAATTTCATCACCCAAGGGGTCACCGGCGACATTAATCCCGCCATATCTTTATTACTTGTCTCCATGCATGTGTCGCTAACCATGGCTTTACCTATCACATCATTGAATAATGGAGCAAAACAAACCATAGAATCTCTAGAAGATGAAACTACGAGACACAAAACGTTCAATAATAATGAGGAAGACGACAACAATTGTTGAAACTGAAGAACAAAATAGGTACTACAAGCAGCAGTATGGACAAAAAATGTGAATATAAACAAAAACTACAGAACATCCTAGTTCAAACCCGAAATCAAATGCTACCCAGCATCTATCAAGAATACTGGGAAAGATTTTCAAAAACAAATGGAAAGAGGTCTATACGGAGACCAAAGAAAAATATTGGGAATTCTTAGAAGAAAAAAATGGACATTAAAAACACCGTAAAAACATACAGTTAAAATAGCGAGTAAAAATTAAATGGGCTCTAAAGAAGACACTGTCGAAAGTTGAAACATCGTAGCAGTCCTGAACGACACCGAATCAGCAACGAGTTGATCAATTGACAAATTATATAAGCTACTGAGCAACATCATTCGAATGAAAGCAAACACAACAATCTCCATATTCAACAAAGGTGACAAACAGCATCAGAAAACTAACATGGTATAACTTTGCTTAACAGCATTTTGAAAGCATTCATAAAATTATTCTAGAGGAAAATAGCAGAGAAATTACAAGCTCAGAAGATCAACAAGGATTAAGGAAAAATCCTTAGAATTTAACAAACCAGCATATATGTGCTTGATTGATGTGACCGAAGCCATGGGCATCAGCCCGAATAATAAGACATTTAAAAGACATAATACGAGGGTTGTCCCAAATATAATGCACACCGCCCTCTAGCTATCGTGCAGTGAAACGTAAACAGCTGATCTTGTCCTCAGTTCTCAAAAACAAATCCTTGGCTCAAATATCCGGATTAGAGCAACGCGTGTACATTAAGATTGAAGCAATTCGTGGTAAAACAATGCCCGAAATTCATGCCGTGTTAAATGAAGCGTGTGGTACCCATACAGTGGATCGTAGTACAGTGCAAAGATGGCATCAGCGATTCCGTGAAGGTCGTATATGCATTTAAAACAATACCCATTCTGGCCGACCCTATACCGTCACGTAAGACAACACTAACGCGGCTATAGTCGCCACCCTAATTGATGAAGACCAACGAATAACGGTGAGAGAGATAGAAGAAGAAACAGGTATTTAAAAATCAAGTGTTTACCGCATTATAACTGTAATTCCGCAAAAACGAAAGATCGCGGCACGTTGGATTCCTCATTTCCTGTCGCCTGAGTAGAAGGCTGCGTGCAACAACATCTGCCGTGAATTGCTCTCTCGCTATGAAAATGAAGGCGAAACGTCTCTCGACCAGATTTGATTCCCCCGGACTTTGATTTATTTCCGAAACTTAAGGAACCGCTTCGAGGAGTCCGTTTTCCTGACTTAAATGCTCTGAATGAAAGAGTGAACCGAAAAATCCGCGAGCTCAACACAGGTGGCGTTCTATGCCGCATTCAAGTTCTCTCACACAGCTGGCTGGATTATATCGAAGGTTTTTAATGTTGTATTTCGTTATAAAATACACGGTAAGACACTAAGAGGTGAAGATTTTCGACAACATCGAATACATATCAAAATGAACAAAACACAAAAGAAAATTCTGGGACCATTATGTAAACAGTTGGTGAAATGGGCAAAAATTAAACGCCATGGGGAAATTTCACAAGGGAAACCCCCGAAGGAATGAATTCATATATTGATATTTTACAGTGCCATGGTATTAGGTGCTCATATTAACTATACCGTTTCCAGTGTACACAATTAAAAGTTTTACAGAATAATTATCCAAGGGAAACCTTTCGGTGGCATTTTATCGAAGTTTTCTGATTGTTTTTTAAATATTTGGCCAAGTTTAAACCGTCTGTTTGAAAGGAAACGACATGGGACGTTTAGATATTAGATTACTCGCATTCCCAGTTTCTTTAACCCTAAAACAGTTTATGCCAGATGTTCAACTAATTAATGCAACATTGATCATTTTAAACGTGGATTTCGAAAAATCTTCTTGCTTACGAAATAATAAGTCCCTTTTTTCCCTTTTGTTTTCTCTGATTTTAATAGCCCGGCTTCTTTTTTCTAGGATTTTAAAAAACTTTGACTTTAAGGTAAGTAAGCATCGTTCTGAAAACATAAGTTGATAATTGACCGACCCAAATACTTAAAACAGGTTGAAAACCGGCATCTCGTTGAACGTGCTCCACAGTTTTAAATATAGAAGAAAGTAATCTAAAACGTTTCCATATTAGAAAAATTGGTAATTTCGATTCTCTAAAATGCCATGCCCCCTTTCTCTATCGTTTCCTGTATCCAAAATGAGACACTGAAAATTATATTTTCCCGGTTTCGTAAACAAGTTACTTATGGCATTCTTGGGAAATAATTTGGCGGACTTTTGCCAAAGTCTAAAGTAGGTTTTTAGAATACGGTTTAATTAAAATGAAGTTTCAACACGAAAGTAAACGACGTAGAACTTTATAACGTATTTCTTTTTTCATTTCCAGTTTCTTCAATACGAAGTTTGAACTAGAGGTTCATTGTTGTAATATTATGTTTTATAGTAAATTCAGTTTTTAATAGTATCTAATTTTCCACCTCATTCAGCGTCCTGTGTCAAATACATATGACATTGCTTAAAAACGTTATCAATGTTTATCAAAACGTTTTTTTGTATGTATGTAAATATTAAATTTCAAAAAATATTAGCTAGATATTTATAGTTTTAATTTTCTAGGCAACTGAAATTCTTTCTTGTACTACGAGTCTTACATTAATCTGAAATATAAAAGCTAATATCCATGTTGTATCAAATCGTGAATAAATCGAGATATATGTCAATTATTTCGATTGTTTTAATGCTAAGAAAGAACCTGTGAGTAATAAACAACCATATTTGCAACTGTCAGCAGAGATTGTAGAAACAATTACATATATTCAGTCGAAAAGCAGTAAAGAGTGCAAAACGGTACATAAATTGAGTCTGTGTTTTTTCTATTTAAGTCGGACTTTATTAAACAGAATCGTTATTACAACAGATGTTATCATTTATCTCATACGAGTCAAACACAAGCGTAAAATAAATTGCGTTTCTCAGAACCGCAGAATTGAACTAATTTTTGTTTGAATTGGAGAAATGCCAAGTTGTGCTAAACGTATGTGTATACTTGCATATAGAAATATAATAACGAAATTGGAATAAAACGTTTTGCAATATTACCACTTTTAATTGATCGATCTGCACTTTGTTATACACCAAGTATGGGCCGTGCCCCGTACAGGGTAGTTGGGATTTATAGCGCCAGCGTGGTCGAACGGTTAGGGTACCCGGCTGCGGTGCTGAAGGTAAGAGGTTCAATCCTCGCACCTGCTAACTGGCGGGCGGCACACCCAGTCGCTTTGAAAATTGGGTGCCGAACCTAGGGTTGTGGAAGTAGGGAAGTAAGGCAGTCGTCGAAGGTATGATACTAACCACATCACCCAGTAGGCCGTGCTGGACGATTGGGTTGCGGAAGGGATAATCGGTGGCCCTAATTTTATTCAGAGGTTTATGTCATAAAACTTGCGAAGAACGTTGTGTACGATATTTAGTAAAATAAATTGAGTAGGCAATTATGCTAAATAACAAAACTAACTTTTCTAATTTATGGCAGTTACTTCTAATTGTATATTGTTGTGAAAGCCAATGGAGTTTTTGGATAATGTACGCTTAATATGTCGACAACTTGTGAGGTGGTTATGCATTACCTTCAAATGAAAATTTACTTAATTTTGACACAAAATTAAGAAAATTCCAATTTATTTGTTTGTGAATTCATAATTAAGCTTTCATCAAATATGGGCAAGCTTGTGATTTTTTTGAAATTTAACTTAATTTCCTTACAATTCTTATAAGTACGATATTTTAAATACTTTTCTGCATTTTTTTCTTGTTTTTCTCTAAATGTGCCCAGAGATATGGGGGTATGATATAAAATTATAAAACATCATAAAAAACCATAAACAACAAAAGTATCAAAGTTGTATCAAGGATCTACATTACATACCGTACATTTGTAAAACACTAGTACTGTATCTAATATCCATCAAAGAGTAAATTAAACCTGAAACATGAATCCAGTCTGGTAGTCTCTCCGACTTTGGTTCGTTGTGGCAATTTTGCTACTATAGCGGTTCTTGGCAATGTCGATATGCTATTTATTACAAGAAAAACAAAACCAAACTTCCCTATCTTTCTTTCTTAAAAAAATATTTCGTACGTATCATCCTCTAAATGAAGAACTTGTCCAACGTAATGCTTTAGTGAGTTTTTGTAGGAAATTTAATTATTAAGTAGTCTGCAGTTATTATTTTTCATCGTCTAATAGTGTCAGCGTTCGTTCAAGTTCATATTCAAATTACAGTGTGACGATCTGACGATGCTTTGGTATGTGTAGGGAAAAGCTCAATAAACATAGAGTTCTGAGCAGGTTTCTCTCGGGATTTTTTAGTTTTCTCTTGTTCATTTTCCATAAAAACTTCTCTTTGCATTCTTAGTTGCTTTCAGTCTGTTTCATATGTCCAATGTTTCTTTGGATAGTATATTGGTATATATTATTGACGTCTTTCCACTAAATTGTTTCATCCTGGTTCGTGGTTCAGCTTTCGGCTAGGGTCTTACGTGAATCAGGGCCGGCGAAACAGGTTTAACCCGGATGGTGGGTAGAAGGAGAGGGGGAACAGAGGAGAGGGGGAACAGAGGAGAGGGGGAACAAAGGAGAGGGGTAGGGGTAATATTGCCTGCCAGTGGCTGATATTTTTATAAAATTCGTAATTGTATTAATCAATACATAAAAACAATAATTATTACAAACAATTATGTATAAATAATACACACAATAGTAGATTATGCAGTAAAGGAGAGAAATTGCACTGAAGCAAAATAGCATTCTCTCCGAGTTGCATATACTATTTTTTTCACGTTGCAGGAAGATTTAAAACGAAAAACCCGTTTTTTAAACGTCATTTATTGACATTCTAGTTACAATTATTTTAAAATTAGTAGCCTATGGTAAATTTTAAAGTTTGTGGCATTGTAAGTCATTATGACCAGAGCTTACAATTATGTCAAATTCGAAGTTAGCATAACCTCGAATTTGACATAATTGTTGTGTCAGTCATAATGAAAATTCCTTAGGGAAATTTTTGTCTTATTTAGTCTGTAGGGAGTAACTGTTTTACTTCTGTCACAATTTTGATGCTATAGAAACGGACTTCTACTCCCGGTCGTGGAAAAAATAAGCTTTTACGAATTTCGTTTTTTATTTAACGCAAATACACTGGAACGTTTCGAATTTCTCGAAATAAATTCGTCCATTAATTTTTCTATATCTAAAGTATCAGCTATATCTGAGTAAATGTGCAACATTGCTACATGATTCAACCGACTTTGTAACATGGTTGTTCGTAAATAATTTTTTAATCTCCGGAGCGTTGAAAAACTTCTTTCGTTGGTGCATGAAGATCCAGGGATTGTCATTAATAATTTAATAAATCTAGAAAATTCAGGAACAATTCCCACGCACCATTGCTTTTTCTGCTCTTAAATTTTCGGCTTTTCTCCCTCTCCTTTTTGAGTAATTGTGGGGGGGGGGGTTGTTCCCGTGTATTGGTGCAAATGAAAGCCGGGCTGCATTCTTGAAGGATAATAGCCTATTCAAGCAGCGAAAATAATGCTGTGGGTGCGACAAGGATAGGTAGAGAGAGAAAGCGGAAAGTTGTGTATAAGCGTATGTCACACAATTCGAACTGACGAATGGGCTGAAAATAGACTTGCGCAATAAGAAACTTTTCATCCGAAGAGGAAAGAAAATATTTTGTCGTTTTGTCTCTTTCATATTGCATTCACTTCAGAGTCATAACTATCATTCCAGGTTTACATGTTCTGCCCTGCGAGGGTCCGTGATCACTTTACTTATAAATGCCATAGGAACTTCAAATTTCGGGTGGTGGATCCACTACCCGGAAATTTTTCGAGTGGTGAATGCTCTATACCCCCACCACGTCTTCCGCCGGCCCTGACGTGAATCATTTATCATTTGGGATTTCTCATTATTGGCGTAAAGAAGCACTGTCTAGAGCAATATCTAAGCAAACAAAGCTAAGAATTTTGTAGAAATATTAGAGATCAAGTGCATTAAAGACGATCCTTCTAAAGAGTTTTCTCGCTCCAAATTGTTTGTGATTTTGGATTGGACAGATTGTAATCGATCAGTTACATATGAAACTGCAAAATCTTCTTCATTGTGTTTGTAGGTAAGGTCCAGATAAATAATCATTAACGTTACACCTATTTTGAAAAGGACTATAAATATTCTAACACCCAGCGGTGGCATCGTGTGGGTGCAATGCGGAGGAAATGATAATAAAGTGAGGCCGTTTGCCCTGCACTATGTTATGGCTGCCAGTGATGTATGACTTTCGTGATTATAAATTAGTATAGTGATTGAGTATGCTCTTGAATATACTATAAAACAGCTATAAAAAATCATTCATTAGATGCGCCAAGACCAAGTGATCCAGGTGCTGCACCAAACATGAATAATCTAACCTTTTTCCGAGGAAAAAAAGTTAGCCGTTAGTTGTTTTCATTAAAAAAACATATGTACCTGTTGCTTTTTTCCACTTTTTGGGTTTTTTAACTTCTGAGAGAGACTTTTTTTAAATAACACTAAAAAACGCCACAGATGAATATAGTAGTAAACAATGACACAATAACGTTTTTTTATAGTAAAGGCGAAAGCGTATGGTAATGATTTTAATTTTCGTAATATCGTAACTTCGTTAACGGATGTTTCTTGAAAAAAAAACAGATATGTTATTTTGACTACAATTAAACAATTACTCAATGAAAAAGTTAAATATCGAAAGGCTTCGATACGGTCTAACGTTAGTTAGATCTAGTATTTGACATTGCGACGTTCTAAGTGAATTTATTTTTACTAATATTTACCTTATTATCATAACATCTCTAGAAAGAGTCTTGCTAATTACATGACTAAAATAGCACATTCACCTAATAGCTTACTGTTGCCATAGCTCTTGATGCAAACAAGCTTATTTGCTTTTCGCGCATGGATGTCTCTTTTGTTGGAATTAAATTGCATTGTACGAGGGTGTATTGGTAAATATTTAGCATAAGATGGATAACGAGTATGTATTCAACGTATTCTCTTTCTTTAGATCTGCAAAATTTTAACGCCTCTAAATCTCTTCCAAAAAAACGCCCTGTTCTTAAAACCATGACTCCACGAATGCTATAAGCTCCTCAAAATATTCACGTTTTATGCTAAATGAAGACACTAACGCAGTTGTTAGATAGATTATTTGCAATATGAAATGAACATTTTGTAATAAACAAAACGACTTTCGACACTTTAATCAGGTTTCGCCGATTTTATTCTTTGTTCTTGTTAAAAGTGTACTATTTATATAATCTTCACCAAACACGTGGTACTAAATATTTTTGATAATATTTGCATAAAATTTCTTCTAGTATGTTAATTCCGGATGTTTCCGTTCCTGCCAGTGTAGTTTAGTTTTAGGATATTAAAGAAGATACATCCAATCTACTCCCTTTCTCTTCTATGCTCAAAACATATTTTAAGGTTTTTATATTTCTCGCAAGATATTCAACATATCTTCATTCATTCATTTATCTTTCATGCTTTTGCAAATATAATTACTCGGTACTCAGTTTTATTTAGTTTTTGATGTTTTGCTGATATTAAAATATGGAGCAACTGCAAACACACCTAGGCAGATGAAGGTTTGCTATGACGTTACGGAACTGATATTAAAATATGGAGCAACTGCAAACAAACCTAGGCAGATGAAGGTTTGCTATGACCTTACGGAAATGCCATACTCTATTGTTATGGTGTAGCATTTTAAACACCCAAGGCTAGCTAAATATCAATACCAAATTCTCTAGTCAAATTAAATTCAACCAAAGGAATACAGCATTTTAGTTACATTTTCTCTCCATCTCTCTAGCCCTATACTTTACAGCTGAAGTGTCGGTGCACTTTAAGGTGTAGTTTGGACAATGTCCCTCCATTTATCTCTGTCTGAGGTATACCTAAGGTGTACCGGTGAACTCCTTGACTTGGCCGATCCAGCGTTTTGGGGAACTTCCTCGAGGGCGTTTCCCTTTCCCAGTTTTTCTAGGTTGTCGATCTTCCTTCTGGTGACGTGTCCGAAGTGTTTCAAAATTCGTTGTTTTACTGCACTTGCCACTCTTTCTTGAATTTCTAGTTTTTCTAATATAGACACATTGGTTCTATGTGCTGTCCAGAGGATCCCCAGGTGTCTTCGCCAAACCCATATCTCGGAACCGTCCAGCTAATTAATGTCTGCAGCCGTCAAGGTTCATGCTTTCACACTGGCAATGGGAAACATAGCTGTTCTGACTAACCTGCATTGTGTTGCCTTCGTAATGTGGCGATCTTTCCAAATTTTAGTTAGCTTAGTCATACCTGTTTTGGCAAGCGCAATTCTTCTTTTATGCCCAGTTGCCATTATTATTTATATGGGAAACTAGATAAACTATTTCTTTGAAATTTTGTACATCACGAATTTTAAGTACTATTTTGCTGGTGCGGTCTATTACCATGAGTTTTGTTTTTTCTTGATTGAGTTTTAGGCCGAAGCGTAAGCTCTCCTGCTCAACCCTTTCAATCAGCTCTGACATCTCCTGTTCTTCTTTCGCGCTAAGGATAGTGTCATCCGTGTAGCGCAGATTGTTTATTGTCTTGCCGTCGATAACCATTCTACCTTCCAGTCATCCAGAGATTTTCTTACTATTTTTCTTACTATGTATTCTCCATAAATTTTGAATAACAACGGCGACAACACACATTTTTGGCGTACGCCACGTCGTATGTTAAAGGGTTTAGAGATCTTATTATCAATTTTGATTGTTCCTGTGCTGCTGTTATATAACTGTCTTAGTAGTTTGACGAGGTGTAGATGGGTTCCCATGTCCAAGAGCACTTTCCAGAATTGTGGCTAATTCACGCAGTCGAAGGTCTGGCTATAGTTGAAAAAGCATAGAAACTTAGGTTTTTCGAACTCTTTTGCTTTCTCGATGATTTGCCGTACGTTCATGATCTGCTCTCTGGTGCATTTTCCGCTTACGAATCCAGCTTGTTCTTCTGAAATCTGACAACCTAAGAAGTTTTTGAGTCGGTTTAGTATAATTCTGAGTATAATCTTACTTGCGTGGGATATCAGTGCGATGGTTCTGTAGTCATTATATTTTTGACTTGACTTTTTTATGCAGTGGAATAAAAGTGGATGAGCTCCAGTCATTTGGCCGCTGTCCTGTTTACCAAATTTTATTGCAAATTTTCCATAAGAGGTCAACACAGCACAGCATTTCTGCACTCACATTATCTTCACCTGTGCTTTTGTTGTTTTTTAAATAATGTATAGCTTGCTAGACTTCTTCTCTTAATCAGGTTCTTGTTCGATTTCCATGATGGAAGAAAAATGTACTGATTCTTGGTCGTTTGTTTTACTTGTGTAGAAGTGTTCACAGTATTTTCGCTATACCGCCACTACGTCATCTATCTTAGTAATGAATTTCCCCTCTTTGTCTTCTGTTTTCCATGTTCTTGGTTTAAATTCCCTTGTGATTTCTTTTATGTGCTGGAAGAAATCTTAGATTTCGTTGGTATAGCTTGTCTATCAATTTCTTGACGTATTTCTCGGCTCAGTCTCCTATATTCGATTCTTCTGTGTTTATACCTGTTTATCTGAGAGTCTTCCTTTCTTTTACTACGTTCCAAGTTTCGTCGGTCATCTGTTGTTTGTTTTTTTTATTCTGTTGTAACACTTGTTCTTTGGTAGTTAATAAAGTGGTGTTGGTTTTGAGGCCTTGCCACATTTCTTCTGGGCTCGTCTTACTTAAGTTATTCGAACTGGTTACTAAGTTTTGCTCCAGTTTTTGTTTGAATTCCTCCATGTTTTCAGGTGTCAAAGAGGGAGTTCTTTTTTCTACTTTTGTTTTTATATGAATTCTGACTTTAGCTAGCAAGAGTTTATGGTCACTTCCATACTCGATTCTAGGGAGATTTTTTACGTTATTTACGCTTCATTTCCATCTAGCTACCATGAGGAGGAAGTCAATTTGATTCTTATATTGTCTTCCAGGAGATATCCACGTGTAGCGGCGTCTTGGATGTTGAGGGAATAGACTATTTGTAATCACTAAATTATTTTCTATACAGAGCTCTTCGAGTTTTTGACCGGAATCGTTCCGCGTGCATAGATCGTTTCTTCCGACCAAATGTCTTATTTGCTCGATTTTTTATATTTTCCCAATTTTTGCGTTAAAATGGCATTGTATGCATATTATTTCTTTACTGAGTGTTTCTCTAATAGTTTTTTCCAGTTGGTGATTAGAATTCAGAAATTTCTTCTTCACTGCTGGATGCTGTTGGCGCGTGTACATGGTTTAGCATTAATCTTTATGGTGAATATTCTATAGTTGTAGGGATTGTAGCCCAGTACACTCGGTTGTATTTGTTTGGGAATGATCGTCGCCATTCCTTGCATCGAGTGTGTCTGTTGTTCAGAGAGGTATATGGTATTGCCGTTTATGGTGTTGAAATGTCTCTGGCCTGCCCAATGCGTTTCACACGGACCAACTACTGTAATGTTTGATATTTCTGGTTCGATAATGTCCAATTTACCAAGGTGTAGAACCAGGCCCTGAACATTCCAAGTGGCAATTGATATGTTCTTACGCAGATATAGCTTTGTTGACGAAGTTTGTATATTTACGTCATTAGATCTTCTCATAGCTTTCCCTCCCGGAGATCCGTGCGGGGAAATGTTTATACTCCGGAGTTTATTATCTATGAGACAATCCATGCGATTATCTTCGTAGGATACTAGAGGTAGTCATCCCCTCGCTTTCCTCTAGGGATTAGAATGTGAGAAGGGGTAATTGACGAGGATATGACTGAGGGTACGGTACCTAATTTCTCCATGGAAGGGCGTTGGAGAAATTAAGTTCTTGCAAGGACAGGAACATTCCCTGAGGAGGTGAGGTCTGTTCTTCAACGAGATCGTGAAGAGGTACATCCCGCTACCTGTTCAGTTACATTACGTTAATAAATTTTTGAAGAGTTTTCCCACATGTCCAAATAAAAACTATGTTAAGAGTTGGAAATGGATAATAAAATTAGTTTAATTTTATTATAATATGTTTATTGGAGGCATTTCTCAAAATATGTTGATATCAAATCAAACCAAAAGAGGTTTTGGTTTCTTCAACTTACATTACGCATATTTTGTGATAGAGAGCATTTTTCCTTTTCGGCAAATAAAAACTTGTATACGTTTTTATAACAATATTTTTTCAAAAATACGCTTTAGAATAATAGGACCTGTCTGTAACTATAAGTGAATTGTAACTCTTTGGAAAAAGGCCTTTTTGAAACCTACGCTTTATTCACACCAGTCAAAAATACTATTATTACCTCAGTTATATAACCCATTTTACATGTTTTCCAGGAACCAACTAAAGGAAATTAAATTATTTCCAGATTTACACGGGTTATTAAATTAAAGACGGGTGCCGTTTGTTGTTTCATGGAACGTTGCTTTAAAATTTAATAGTATCCAGGAGAAAGCCTTTGTAAATATAATCATTTTTATAGCTTTCTGGTTGAGGTGGCACTTATGAAAGGTCTGATGCAGGATTTGATCAGAAAATAATTTTATTATTCAATTTCCGCAACTGTATCTTACAAAAACATCAAGACTTAAAAAAGTTGTTGGTAGTTAAATGCAATAAATAAAATACGAAATAAAACAACTGCTGTTCTGTTTTATGAAAAATAGAATGTATTAACTTTACAGCTGTCTTAGAAATTAACTTAGAAAGTCCAGATCAAAATTAATTTAACAACCCAGTCACCATTACCAAGCGCGTTAAGCGGGGATGCAAGGGGTGCACGGTAGAGTTTAGGGGACGGCAGCTAGGCCTTAATTATAGAGCTGATTTTTATAAATTAAAAAGTTAGAGTTTCCCTCTAATGCTATTGGTGAAGATAAGAGCGTCGTAACCAATGAGAATACGCGACCGCGTAACATCACGCGAGTAATGTAATGTGTCATCTCTGATAACGAGTCATGTGCTATTGATATAATGTGTCATCCCTGATAACGTGTCATGTGCTGTATTTGATAAGATTCTGTAAAATCCCCATGACGTCAATTGAAACCAGTAATTTCCATCCTTAGATAAGAAATGTTATAAATATTGCTGTTGTATGTTTTTAGAGTTAGTTCAAATTAGCCTGTTCGAGTTCGTTCATAGATTTGTGTCCTGTAGAACGTTACTCTGTTTAAATTTGTAACTCCTACATTAATTAAAGCTTTTGTGTAGTAAAATAAATAAAGTTTTTTTTCGTTAAGTCCACGATTGGCAACTTAACTGGCGCAGTCGGTAGGATACTTGGCAAAAGGGCACTACGAATTTTTGAAAAAAAAAAAAAATTATTTTTTTTCATTTTTCGCTCTTTTGTGTATTTTAATACTTAACCAAGTATTCCTAAAACAAACTTAACACCGGTACGAAGCAACGCAACTTTGAGGACAAACATCGCCAAGAAGAAGCACCGCCAACTACTGGTCCAGTCTATCGAAGACATCAGTCTATTGGAGACACCTGCTCCATCGAGGAGTTCCTGATCATCGAGATCACCTGTACGACCAATCCAGAGGAAGTCTACATCTTTAATCAACTACGAATCAACTGTACGACCAATCCAGAGGAAGTCTACATCTTTAATCAACTACGAATCAACTGTACGACCAATCCAGAGGAAGTCTACACGTTCATCAACTACAAATATGAAGTAAGCAACCTTTCACGTATTAAAGTGTGTTTTTTTTAAACAAATTATAAACCCAATAACATAGTTTTAAATATTTATTTATAAGTTCAGGCAAAACGTAGTAAGCTTGACCAATCACCGCACATAGTTTGTGTGCTTAATCTGTGTTTGTGCTTGCGTTTTGTGCGTAGGTTTCTATACACCCCTAGTATTAAGTTTCCCCTAGAATAATATTGTTTACTAACATAAAAATCAATCGTTAAAAATAATAGTGAATTTTTATGCTGAGACCACCACGTTTAATATTAAATCAACCACCAGCAAATCAAAACATGGCAGATTTATTCCCACCAGGTTTTTCTGTACGAATGATTTCTGAAATACCAACCTATGATGGTAATCCTCTAAATTTATCAGAATTTATTAGGTCTGCTGAGCTTATTTTATCACAATTTTTAGTACCAGCCCAGCCAGAAGCTTATATTAATAAATTTTTACTTTCATCAATTAGAAATAAATTAAGAGATAAAGCATTAGAAGTTGTTACCGGTTATGAATTTAATAACTGGAATGAACTAAAACAGACACTGATTAATAACTTTGGAGATCAGCGATCCGAATTAAATTTAACCATAGATTTAGCTAAAATGAAACAAAATCAAAAAGAATCCCCTATTGATTTTTATAATAGAGTTAGGACGCATTTAGCAATTTTTAATTCAAAAATTTCTCTTGGTCCTGAAGTTAGAGCTGTAAAGGATTATAAATTATTAAATTCAAAAAATTTAGCCCTTAGAGCCTTTTTGAGCGGTTTAAATGAACCATTTGGTACTTTGTTACGAGCTAGAAATCCCAACAGTTTAGAAAATGCTATTGCAATTGTTAGAGATGAATTAGATATCCGTTATTCTCAAAATGCATATCGTAATTACTCACCAACTGAAAGTACTAATAAACCAATAATGCATCATCAGAATACCCAAAATAATCCATGGATTAAACACAATAACTTTATACCTAATCAAAATGTTCAGCGACAACCAATTCAAAAGTTTTCTAATATATTTAGAAGTCCCCAAAATCCCACTTTACAACGTAACTTTTATCAACGTAACTTTTATCAACCCCCTGCACAATATCAACCTTTTGAAAGAAATGTTTTCGCTCCGAAACGAAATTTTGTGCCAAATAATCCAGTTGAACCGATGCAAACATCTACTATACATGCAGCCATTCCAAAAAGACCGTTAAATAGTAACATTCAAAATTTAAATTCAAATAAAAGACCAAATTATCGTTCTAATCATTTACAAGTAACTCAACCAAATAATTATAATCCCGAAGAATTACATCACGAGGACATTGACACAAATTATTCAGAATGTGATAACCCACTTCCTGAAGATAACGCAATTGATGACTCTCAGAATTTTTATGCAGATTATTCACCAGAATACATTGACATTGACCACGAAAACAACAGTGATAACGTAAATTTTTAAATAGAGCCTCGGATAAAATTGAAACATTTACTTTACACACAATTAAATCTAATTTACCTTACATTTTAATACCAGGTACACAAAATAAAATACTGATTGATACCGGCAGTAGTAAAACATTAATATCACCCTTATTTGTAGAAAAACATTTTCCAAATTCAATTCACAATTACCATTTTCAAATAACCACACCCCATGGTACTACTACACATAATCAAGTAGCCCATATTCCAATAAATTCATTATTTTTAGAACCCGGAAGTCATATGTGCTATATGTTTAATTTCAGTCCTGATTATGTTGGATTAATAGGATCTGATTTATTAGCCAATATAAATGCAAACATTGATTTTAAATGGATGCACATTCAAACAGAAAAAAACATTATACCATTTTATTATAATCAATCTAAACTTAAACAAGAAGTACAAAAGAGAAACGAATGCAATTTTTCTAAAATCAATCAACACTCGCAGCCCATCAAACGAATATACATACCCCCTAGGTCAGAAAAACAAATTATTTTACCAACTGTAAATAATAATGGTACATATTTGTGTGACAAAATAATATTTGACAAAGACTGTAGAACACCTAGAGCTATAGTTAAAGTCCACAATAATTATTTTTACACAACAGCCATCAACACATCTAATCAGACAAAAGAATTTCACATTTATAACCCACTGTTATTAGATGAATATAAACACTCAAATTTAATAGAAATAAATAACATCAATACTGAAAATCAAAATTTTAATTTGAAATCTCGTAATCAACTTCAAAATGAAAATTTAAAAAACATTAATACCACTCATCTAAATACTGAAGAAGCTCATGCATTAAAAACTTTATGTTACGAATTCAAAGATATTTTCCATCACCCAGAATTACCCTTGACTTACACAAACTTGACAAGACATTTTATACGTACAAAGAATGACATCCCAATATTTACAAAAAATTATCGCTACCCTCATGTTCATCGCGAGGAGGTAAAAAATCAAATAAATAAAATGCTTGCTGACGGAATCATTGAACATTCAGAGTCACCATATAACGCACCTATATGGATCGTTCCAAAAAAATTAGACAATTCAGGCAAACAAAAATGGAGAATTGTTATTGATTATAGAAAACTGAACGAGAATACTATAGAAGACAAATACCCGTTACCTCTCATAGAACAAGTTCTTGACAATTTAGGTAAATCTGAATATTTTACTACCCTTGATTTGGCCTCAGGATTTCATCAAATTAAAGTAAACAAAGCTGATAGAGAAAAGACAGCCTTTTCTACCGAAGAAGGTCACTTCCAGTTTAAACGCTTAGCTTTCGGGATGAAAAACAGTCCAAGCAGCTTTCAACGTCTTATAAATCAGGCATTGATTGGCCTAACGCCTACACAGTGTATGGTTTACCTTGATGACATAATTATTTATTCAGTTTCCCTACAAGAACACATGATTAAATTACGACGTGTTTTTGAAAAATGTCGCAATGCTAACCTAAAAATACAACTAGACAAATCTGAATTCTTAAAAAAATCCATTGCCTATTTAGGACACATACTTACCAAAGATGGTGTAAAACCAAACCCAGATAAAATCAGTGCTATAATGAAATTTCCCTTACCAAAAACTAGAACTGATATAAAATCGTTCCTAGGACTTTTAGGCTATTATCGTAAATTTATAAAAGATTATGCTAAAATAACAAAATTCCTGACTTTATGTTTAAAGAAAGATTCAAAAATTATACACGATCAAAATTTCATAGAACAATTTGAGAAATTAAAAATTTTGTTAACTAATGACCCTATATTAGCTTATCCTGACTTTACAAAACCATTTGAATTAACTACTGATGCTAGCAAATTTGCTATTGGAGCAGTATTATCACAAAATAACAGACCTATCAGCTATGCATCAAGAACCCTTAACCAAGCCGAAATTAACTACCCCACTATAGAAAGAGAATTATTAGCCATTGTTTGGGCCTGCAAACACTTTCGACCGTATCTATATGGTGTACATTTTACAATATTTACAGACCATAGACCTTTAATATGGCTTCGCAACATCAAAGAGCCTAATTCTAAATTAACCCGTTGGAGTATAAAATTAGAAGAATTTAATTTTACCATTAAATACCTACCCGGAAAAACCAATAAGGTAGCTGATGCCTTAAGTCGAATTAATATAAACCCCCTATCAATCGAACGATTAGATACACCAGAACCTAGTTTTGATGATAATGCAAGTATGATGGCACAAAGACCATATACACCTGAATTGACTGACTTTACCATACCTACTTTTGTATCACCACCTGAAACCGTACCCATTAAAAGAAAATCAAGTAGACATAAAGATACTGTTACAACAAATAAACAGACTAATTCACAGAATATTGCAGTTGCTCCACCTACACAAGAAATTGAACCAATAGATAATCAAAATATTGACAGTGATGTAAATACTGTACATTCACAACATTCATCATCCCCAGTGATAGACATATCTGAACTACCCCTGCAATATCATAAGAACCAGTTAGAATTTATTAACGCTGTAATTCCCAAATCAATTAGAATCACTAGATTCGATGGCTACACACATATAAGCATTTTTGTGAATAACAATAACTTTTACGAAAAGTTTGTACAGTTACTATTAGAATATTGTACACCAAATTCTCATTATTACTGTATATTTCAAGATGAAAATATTTTTGATAAATTTTCCAAATTTATTACTGAAAACAGTAATGAAAATTCTCCTCACTTCCATCGATGCACTAAGCAAGTAAATTATGTTACTAATCCTGATCATCGTGAACAATACATTTCGGACTATCATTTAGGTAAAACTAATCACAGAGGAATTAAAGAAACTAGCGAACACCTTAAACGTACTTATTACTGGAAAGGAATCGATAATGATATCAAGCAATACATCAATAACTGTGATACATGTAAACGTGAAAAGTATCATAGACACCCAAATACATTGCCTTTTAGTTTAACGCCTACTTATGATAAACCTTTCTCTTGTATCAGTATAGATATTTTCCAAATCAATCAAACTAAATATTTAACCGTAATCGACAATTTCAGTAAATTTACTCAAGCATACTTATTAGAATCCCAAAATAAAATAGACATAACAAAAGCATTGTTAAGGTTCTTTTCACATTATGCCGTACCTCAGAAAATCATCGCTGATAATGAATTCGATAACGTTGTAATAAAAGAATTTTTAAAATTACATAAAATACATTTACATCTAACTACACCTTTACACCATGAGTCAAATTCCCTAATTGAACGAGTACACTCGACAATTTTAGAGCACTATAGATTATTAGAACATACTCCTGAAAAAGAAAGAATGTCTTATTGCATATTAGCCTATAATAATTCAATACATTCTAATTTAAAATTTACCCCTTCCGAAATTTTATTTGGACATACAGACAGTCATAATCCATTTGAATTATGCAATGACAAATATTTTGAAACTTACATTAATGACCACAAAAATAAAATGTCGCATTTTTATTCTGAAATCCAGTCTAAACAAAATCAAGCCAAATTACAAAGAAATGAAAAAACCAATAAAAATAAAGAACTTGTATCTTTTAAAGTTAATCAAAAAGTTTTCCTTAAAAATGACAGAAGAAATAAAAGAAGTATGAAATTTAAAGGACCCTTCAAAATTATCAAAATCCTAGACAATAATACATATCTTGTTGAAGATTTAACTACTAAAAACACATTTAAAAGACATGCAAATGAAATACGCCAAACTGATGAAATAATACCTGTTACAGGTACTACATCTGGTTCTTCAGTTGCAGTATCCTCTTAGTTACAGGAGATGTAACAATTAAGGATCTATCAGACAACCCTTCATCTTTATGAATCTATAATATTAATTAAAACTTATCAAATTAATAACAAAATAACATTTATCTTCGAAATACCATTAGTGCACAAAGATACTATTTACCAATTCATGCAATTAATACCATTTCCAATATATATTGATTCCAATTTATATCGTATGATTATTCCCACTTATAAAACTATACTCTTCAATCTTGAGACTTCAATACCTGTTGAACTTGACCATTGCAAATTAGTAACTACCAATTCATATTTTTGTACGGAAAAATACCACTTTTCCCTTATTAATAATCAACTATGTGAAACTCAACTTTTATCTTTTGCCCCTAATAAAACTTGTTCTCCTTACTTGTTCAAATTATTAAAAGTTAAAATAGCTCAGATTGATGATTCTACTTGGTTAATTACTACTCCTAAAAAGGTAACTATTGATATTAAGTGTTTAGACATTAATTCAAGAAAGATATTAACAAAAACAAATTTAATTCATCTTACACCAGATTGCACGGCAATTATTGATCATGATACCCTATTATTCCAAATTAGAACTTCTTCCACAAAAACTGTAAAATTACAAGTACCTAATATTGATACTTTAAATATAGATAGTGATAAACACACTCAAATAGCTAGTTTAGATCTAACACCGATCAATATTAAAGAATTAATTAAAGACCAATCACAACTTGGAGAAATACAGAAAATACTTGAACCTGCCAATGTAACAGATTTGCATTATATTTCTGTAACCACGATTATAATGATAAGTATAATTGTCATAGTAATATTAAGTTTGTTATTGTATATCTATTGTAAACGCCAAGCCTTACAAGATAAATTCATGGCATATATAAAATCAAAAGTATTTAACGATGATATTCCTAAACCTTTTGAGTTCTTAGAAATCAAAACGTGAAATTCAAATGCTTTGAATTGTCTTATGAGGGGAGGAGTAATGTAATGTGTCATCTCTGATAACGAGTCATGTGCTATTGATATAATGTGTCATCCCTGATAACGTGTCATGTGCTGTATTTGATAAGATTCTGTAAAATCCCCATGACGTCAATTGAAACCAGTAATTTCCATCCTTAGATAAGAAATGTTATAAATATTGCTGTTGTATGTTTTTAGAGTTAGTTCAAATTAGCCTGTTCGAGTTCGTTCATAGATTTGTGTCCTGTAGAACGTTACTCTGTTTAAATTTGTAACTCCTACATTAATTAAAGCTTTTGTGTAGTAAAATAAATAAAGTTTTTTTTCGTTAAGTCCACGATTGGCAACTTAACTCGCGCAGCAGAATATATGGATAGATTTTGGAAGTAACCTTTCAGATAGAAATGCAATCGTTCTGCTACATTCACTAGAGATTTTATCGACTTATCTAAAATCTACCTTATCTTCAGTCAATGTTAGTTTAGAAATAACTTAATTAGTACATTTCCAAATGTATCGATTGCTTTACGCATTTACTTACCATTACCTGTCACTGTTGCTAAGGGCGAAATAAAAAAATGTAACAGTATGTGAGGTGTAGCCCTTCACATAGATACTTGAAATTTAAGTAAGCTGTATCGTAGGCATTAATATTTGAATAATTATTTGCCCTATGTGTGTAACTTGCTAGCTCAGTGAACATAAAACTCATAGCCACGAAAGATCAGTATCTGCTAAAACAGTAAGCTGGTCCACCCATGTAGAGTTCTCGGGCTAAAATTGACTTCAAACAATGCACAAGAAAAGCCAATTTGCTTAAAATACATATAAAATCAAAAATTAAATAATACAAATAGTATTAACGCCTAGAATAGTTAGCCGTTCCTAAATACACATGAAAACCAATAAAAAATCAACCTACGGTCGATATAGCTTGGGGCTACTCCTATGAACATTGTAAACATACAAAAATAATATTAAAACGATATTGAAAATAACGTTAAATTAATTGTCTTAAGAACACATATTATTTGTTTATGAGCACATCTTTCGCACTTGTAAAAACTTCCCACAGCTGAACGAAAACCTTTCATTATATCAAATTACCTTTCGATCCTCGAAGTTGTACTGGATTGCGTCATTTAAACTTTGGCGTGGTACGTGGAAAGCTACCACAGCCGTCTACTCTTACCTCTGGACTTGGCGTTGCTCGAACGATTATAGCCACAGCTTCAATGGACACCTCGAAATTGCGCGCTGATTCTCAAATTGTGTATTTACCAGCACGCTATGTAAATGGAGCTTAACTCTAACTTGATGCACTCAAAATTGAAGGCAGCAATGTAAATACTGCAAGGCTCTTTTAGGCCGCTTCTATTCACTTCGACGTAGGCGACTTTTGCACAAGGCACCCTGGAGCCGCAGGCACTTCCGCCTCTACTTACGGCGAACCTGCGACTCACTGACTTGTTCTCTGTGAAATCCGCTTAAGCCGTCATCTCGTGAGTAGGCTTGAAAGTTGTATTTATCGAGCCATACACGCAAATTATAATTTATAAGCGGTCATAGCACAGGCCCGGTTCTACGAACTTTTGATTATACTAAAATACAACTCTAAATCTAATTTACAGTAATAAAGTGTACAAAATACAAGTTAGCTATATCTTTTAGGTAAAAAAATAAGCATTACAAGTAAGGGACCCCAAGTCTCGTTTTAACATTATTTAAGAGCAAATATTACACAAGCTATCAAATCTAGCTATAAGAAGTATTGTAAAGGATATTGACATAGATATAAAGAATAGTTGACCGAGCGAATCGAGAGATTTAGAAACCACAAAGCGAAAATTTATATCCGTCTATGTACCTATGTATACGTATATGGATGTTCCACACATAGCAATATTCTATGAAGGTTTGGAACGATGGTATTAGACTTTGGTTTTACTGCGTTGCACCATTTAATATTAGGTGGCCCAAATACCCAAAAAATGTAGAAAAAACGACATTTTAAATTTTTTTTAAATGGCTCTAACGATTGTAATCGTTTTCACAGACGACATTTACCGCTTACTCGTAAGTGATATTCTATAGTCAGTATCTATCCAAAAATTCCAAGGAGAGGGATATTTGGGGGGAAAATTTTGTTTCAGTGATTAGCTTATAGGGAGGTGCACGAGGTCCACTGATCCCAAAAATACTACTTTAAAAAAATTGCTATAACAAAACCGGTTTTGGTTTTTAAAAGTAACAAATGTTACGTCTAATATTGTAATTGATGTCATTAGATTATGGGATTAATAATAGATTAAAGTGATAAGTATAATTAAGAATGTTTCTTTTTTTAGCTGCACTTAACTCAAATCGTTCACATCCCCTAACCACCTAGCCCGCATCCCAGAGGGGGCGACATATGCGACTTTACACCCCGGTAGCAGATAAGCTAGACAGCCCTTGACTATTACTATATTTTGGTGGTTTCTCAACAGTATATTTACCTAAGTAGTGTATCTATTAGTAACAATAAATAAATTATCAAATGGAAACTGCCATAGCAAAATAGAAACTACATAGTCATATATTAACAAGTGAGATCATTTTATAAAATTTATGTCGCAAAATACCTATTAAACAGCTACTGCAATTGTTTTTGCAAACTCATTTGTAGTTCTAACCGTATTGGATGTTAAAAAGAATAGCCATCCCAACCATTGTATTAGTAAGGGAATAATGAACTCATTGAAATTGAAAGCGTAAGACCAACCACGTCATCAACTGGGTACCAACACCCTTGTAGTAATAGGGATACATTATAATCACTGGAAGCGCGATGCTACCCTTTTATAAGGGAATCTTTTTTTTAATAGTTTATTTTGCCAGTTCAACAAGGACAATGTTATTCATGGCATTGATGATAACAGTAATATAAACATTAGCAGTAACATTTTGTTAGTAAGATTTAGAAAAACATAGTATATTTGATTTACATAATTGTATAACTTTTGTCTTATTAGCTAATCACTGTCGGAATCAGGTGAACACAAGTCTTGGGGTAGTTTGCGCTTGAGTCTATGATGGATGTTTCGTCTGCCGATATTATAATGAATAGCGCCGTTGCACTCACGAATGTTTTTAAAGAACTTGCTGGCACTTGCGGAGATATACGTTTGGACTGTAGGGATATCCAGTTCGTAATGTAGCTGTTCGTTCCGGACGTACCAGGGGGCATTCACTGCTATCCTGAGAATTTTATTTTGCAGACGTTGCACTTTTAGTATATTGGATGTGGCTGTGTTGCTCCAGATTGGCGATGCATATAGTATTAATGGCCTTATTAGCGATTTATACATCAGGATGGCACATTTTGGTTTGAGTGATGATTTTTTGTTCATAAGAGGATACAGCTGAGCTAGCCTCGCGTAGCCTTGGTTGAGCTTGAGATTAACATGAAGTTTCCAGGTTAGTCGTGTGTCAAGCAGTACCCCTAAGTACTTGACTGCTGCGTCCGCGGGATTCCATGGAATAATGTTATGGTTAATTATTAGGTTGGGTGGATTTCTGATACGCCTTAGAGAGAAGATTTTAGCTTGACACTTGTCAGGATTAATTTGTAAATTCCATTTGTTGTACCACGAGTGTAATTTGTTTATTACATTCTGTAGCTTGTTGATGGCTTGGGTGAGGTCAGTGTGTTGTACTAGGGCGATGCTACCCAAATCTTGCAGTGTGTCGATTCAAACTTGCGAAGAAATGTTCGGAAATTTTGATATTCCAAATCTTGAACCAAACTCCTGTGGAGTCTAGAGCCCCAAATCTAAATATCAGTTATCATAATTTAGAATGATTAGTGGTGTAGATATCAAACCTTTCGACCGGGCAAATGTGTCAGAAACTGGATGAATCCGGCGTGGCTGTGAATTGATTTGTCCACACATCACTTTCGTCCTCATTTACATTATGCCAGTGGTTGGAAATGGGCGGCTGTTATAAAAGATAATGTAGTTTGGACAAAATGTACTCAATGAGCTCGAGAAAGGTATATTCTGCTAGGGGCGTAATATGGTTAACTAATAGAACTAAATTATATTTGAAGTGATTTCAGGTCTGTTATAACTTCAGTGAATAATTTGGCAAAGTTGACAGACTCGCATCGACAATTTAACGAATGCTGTCGTAAAAAGTAATGCATCAAATGTTAAACGGTTATCTAAACTAGCGATATCAAGTAAACATCAGTTGGTCATGGATTGTTTGGAAGTCGCAAGCTACTATTACGTCGTTTAGTTAGTTGACTAATTGTATTGCATCTGCATCTGATAAGTTCACATGTCCTCGCTTTATTACCACAAGCACAGATGATTTCTAGCTTGGAACTTAGTCTTTTAGTTATAAATATTACTGGTGAATGTTGGCGTATTTTTATTTCCCCCTTATTTTAAAATCTCTTTTTATATAATTGGTTGCAGTAGATACCGTCGTCCCATTTGTGTGCCTCGAAATAAAGATAACGTAGTAACGCCCATGGTTTGACTTGTAATTTGTGCATTGTCATTTTCCTTATCAATTCTGTCCGCCGTTTACTTCCTAAACAGTAAATCAGTTCTCAGTTCTCAAGGATGGTCGAATCGACTCTAATACACTTTTTCCTGCAACTAAACTAATATTTTTAACTATAATATATTCGACCTGTTGTGGAAATATCTAAATTACAGGAAGGTAAAACCGTTTACCATGTACGTTGTTTATTTTACCTTTAAACAAATTCATTTCAAAAAGCATGTTTTAATCTAGGGCGTTACTGCGTGTACGCTTAACATACAGGAGGTCGTGGGTTCAATTCTCGTGGCCGACTGCTCTAATTCAGGCTTTCGCTACTGAACAGAGCATCTCTAACGTAAATAACCCATCCCGAAATCCCTGTTGTTGGCCGAGAAGCTATACGGGACGTCTATACTAGCTCACTCCCAACTCGGGGAATTAGAATACCTTAGATATTTTAGTATAAGGTGTAGGTGCAAGTCTGAAACTATATAAACCAATTTTCTATGGCAAATATCATTTCAGATTCTATTTTATTGTGAAATTCTGATAGTATCAACAATCTTTGAAAACCCGCATTGGTTTATAGCGGGTCCAGATAGAATATGCAATTTTCAGACTAGGTAACTGTCTCAATGTTAAATATAAAGGAAGTTAAAATTATCCCCCAATCGGATCTTCGAGGGGAGGGGGGTGGCATTGAGCGAAGCCGAATATCACACACTAAGAAGCAACCCAAATATTGGTACCTGGGACGTACTTGGACTATTACAGACCGGAAAGACCTATATAGTAGAAGAGGAGCTGAATAGATACAGCAAGGACATATAAGGCATATCAGAAACACACTGGAGGGGTACCAGTGGTACCACAATGATATTTGCCGGCAACGAAGATAAGTGCACAAATGGTGTAGCCCTAATGTTATCCGCCAAAGTTAGTAAATTTTGAATGGCATATAACACCGTCAATGACAGGATAATATCCATAAAACTGCTTTTTAAACCATATCGCATACAAGTTTACGCATCCACAAATAAATCTAGCGAAGAACTAATAGAAGAGTTGTGAACTTAGAAACTATACTACAAAGTATTCCAAACAGAGAAGTAGTCGTTATTATGGGAGACTTTAATGCTAAATTGGGGGAAACAGCAAGTTATGATCACATAAGAAACGTGCTTGGAAAATGTGGAATTGCGATAGCAAATACTGTGTATAAACAACATATTCGCTGTCTATACACTTGGATTTCTTCTGGTAACGAATACCTTAATCAGATCAACTTCATATTAATATGAACACGCTGGTGAACATCCGTTAACAACTCGAAAACCCTTCCTGGTGCTGAACGTGGAAGCGACGACAGATTACTTATGGCACGATTTCACCTGAAATTGAAAATTCGTACGAAGAAAAGAAAAGCAATTCACGATGGGAACCAATTTCGCAACATATTAGAAACCAATCTAAGGAACGAACCCACTTCAGAATCTCCAGCCGACACATCCGAAAACCTATGGAAAATAGCGAAGACTGCTATGAATTACCGAAAAACACAAAAACATCATATCAACACTGGATATCAGACACAACTCTGCAGATGATAGAAGAACGGCGATAATTAAAAATACAGGTATTGATTTGCAGGACAAAAGGAGCAGATCCGCATAGCTAAACAAACAAACACAATGACAATGTAGAAAAAATAAAAGGAACTATTCGAAGATCATCTGTGCTGAAGCACAAAAATATACTGAACATAACAATATGAAAGACCTGTATAGACTAATTAACAAATAAATAGAAACTTTGGACCTGGATTGTCCAAAACAAAACAGGTGAAAAAATCGAGTTCTAGAAGTCTGGAGATGTTTATTGCGAAGAATTGTTTAATGACGACACACATGCGGAAGAAGTGGAAATAGAAGAGGGACCACCTGTGCTAAATGAAGAAGTCAGATTCGCTATGAAAGAACTCAAGCCTGACAGATCACCTGGTATAGACAACATACCCTCAGAAATTATTAAAGCCATGAGAGAAAGCGGAGTAGACATATTGCACAAGATTATCCAAAAAATATGGACGACTGGATGCGGGTTGAATGAATGGACGCAATCAAGGTTCATTCTACTACATAAAAAAGGCTCCCGGGAACAGTGTGGGAATTACCATCTAATTGCACTGCTGCCTCATGCGAGTAAAATTTTATTAACAGTTATTAAGGAAACGTTAAAAGCTTATACATCCTGGAAAATACACCGGAATAAGCGGGTTTTGTAAAAGATCGAGGGACCCATAAACATATACTTCACTTGTGTCAACTTATAGAAAAATCTCATTAAATTAACAAACCGGTGTTTATTTGTTTGTGGAGTATAACAAAGCATTCGATAGCCTCCAGAGGGAGAATTTGGACCGTTATGCTAGAAATGGGGATGCCTCGCCACCTTATTTGTCGTATTGAAAGATTATATGTAGCGACAGCGTAGTAGTTCGCTTGGAAAAACAGCTATTGAAGTTGTCTAAAATAAAAAAGGCGCTAGGCAAGAGTGTATACTATCGCCTATACCATTCAATATATATGGAGAATATATTATGAGAAAAACCCGAGAAAACTGGAATGGAGGTACCTATTGTCATAGGTGGAAAGCGAATCAGCAACTTACATTTTGCTGATGACACTGTACTACTTGCAGAATCAGCGGAATAACTGGAAGAACTATTAATACTGTTAGAGGCAGAAAGCAACAGCTACGGACTAGTATTACCTATCAGAAGATCAGAATTATGATTGTTGATACATTAGAAAAGAAAGGCTAAACGTAAAGCAAGTGGAAAAATGCCAAATAGTAAACCAGTGCGTGTATCTAGGAGCTCTTATTACTAATAATGATGGCGGTAGTACACCCGAAATTAGACACAGATGTGAGAAGTCGAAAAAAGCAGTCGAGGACCTACACAAAACATGGGTGGACAGTCACATAACTTTAAAAACCAAGAAGTTATGAAAACGTCTTATTATATGGTGCAGAGGCTTGGACATTGAAAATCCAAGACAGAAGAAAAATTGGACCGCCAGAAGAACGAATGAGTCAATCTTAAGCCTCGGCGATTATCCTAAATAGTACGATATATCTCGCATTCTTAAATATGTTACCTATATAGCAAAACGGGACAAAAAGAACCTCGAAAAACTTATAGTCCAGGGTAAAATGGAAGGTACCAGAGCCCGAGGAAGGTCACCGAAGTGGTGGATTGACCAAATAAAGGAAAAAGCTAGAAATAGGGAGAGATTGAGACATATAGTGCTAAGAGTAACTGAAGCTCACCAATAAAGCCGATCACGACTCCGCTGTTAGGAAGATATGAAGAAGAAGAAGGCCAATGTGGAAAGTTAATAACTGGAATTTGTAAAATTAATAAGTGATCACTTAAAAAGACAACAAAAGAGGTTGATGCTCACTTTTTTAATTAATACTTGATATAAGATACATGTTGTAGTTAAACGGTCTGTAAACAATTTAATAGCGAATTCCTCGCCTCAAATATGTTAAGTCAACATATTTCTCTCGAGTCTCTGCAATCTTTGGAGCAGTCTTTTTCCTAAAATAAAATTTTCAAATTTCGATAATTTTCTTCAATACAAGCCCGGTGATAACTTCAATTACGGCACGAATGCAACTGGTTAACTCCTCTGTGTATGGAAAAAACGTTTTCTTTCAGGTAACCCCATAGAAAAAAATATAGACCTGTCATGTCGGAACTCTGTGATGACTATGAAATATCGCCGAAACGCCAAGTCAAACGTCCTGGGCAAACATTTTCAATTATTGGCCAATGTAACTTTGGTTGAAGAGAATTTGTCAACATATCTACCTAACGTTCTGAATTTACCGTTACTGATCGACTGTTAGCATCTTCAGAGAAATAAGGTTCGATGATTCCTATTGATGAAACAGCACACCAAACAACCACCTTTGCAATTCCTTTTCAAAAACTTTTCTAGGATTTTTGGTCGGACTAGTAGCGATAGTTCTGCTTATTGAGAAATCCCAATAAATTAAAATTGGCTTCATAAAACACCAGAAGCCGACTTGGTCGTTCAATATTCCACTACTCGTGTCATTTTTGTTGCGAACAGACCTGTGTGGTTGCCATTTTCTGGGACATTCGTGAATGTTCAGTCGAGATAGTGCATCTCCTCTGCTTCTAATGTCCCCAAATTCCAACCGAAACGCATGTTGTACTGCAGTGATTGACTTGAGTCTTGCAAATTGCTCGACCACAAATTCTTGCTTGCAAAGACCAGCGATCAATTTCCGCTGGCTGTTACGGTTGAAAAATAAAATCTAAATGTATATAGATTCTAATACACGTTTTCTTCAAGATCATTGCATCCTATCCAAATTTATATCTTCTTCAATCCTTCAATCCGCAGATTGGTTGGCAGCTGTCCATCTAATGTTGTTGTAAGCAATTTTTTTCATTGCTGCATAGTTTGCAGTTTCTGTGTTTTTAATGGCTGTATTAAATATTGTAGTCTAGGCCTTCCCCTGGCTTTTTCCGGGTATTACTCCTTCCATGACATTTGTCACAAACTTGTTATGTCTAATTATATGTCCTATCCACGAATGTCGTCTGTTTTTAGTAAAGTTCTTTCTTCTTCCGCTCTTTGAAGCACCTCCTCATTTGTTATATGGTCGGTCCATTTAATTTTCAGCATTCTTCTCCAGTCCCAGGTTTCAAATGAATTTATGGTTTTTTCTTCATTTTTCCTATGGTCCACATTTCTGATCCATACATGGCAGCACTCCAGATGCAGATTTTTATTAGAGCCTTTTTTGTTTGCAGTTTAAGGCTGTTTGAACACAATAGTTGTTTTTTATTATTAAACATGTTCTTGGCTTTTCTTATTCGTTGTTGAACATCTTCTTTACATCTGCCATCTTCTGTGAATTTATATAGCGTTTTAAAAATGGTAACATTATTCTGACGAACCCATTATTTATATCCGTTTGCGCCGTTCTTCCCCTGATCCTCATCTTCTTACTGTAGACTACTGTTTCCAAATCTTCCTTGGCAATCTATGGAGCTTGAATTTATGAAGGTGGCCATACCATTTTAATCATGTTGTTTCAATCTCCTCTGTAACTGTTATTTTCACCTCTAATTTGCAAATTTTTGCTAAGTGAACATAATTTACATATACTATAAAGAATTCACCCATAATAGACTTGGAAGTTTTGAAAGTTGATATTTTTTTTCCTGTATTTCCTGCACAAAAATAGATAATGAAATAAATATAAAAGGTGAACTTCTTCTTCTTCTTCTATAGTAGGCTAATTCCTGTTCTTTTTCTCGAATTTATAGCTTGGATTCTGTTGATGTTCACCTCTTTATATTTAGGCCATCTTGGATTTCGATGACCTTGTGGTTTCCAATATCCAGACATTTTAATTAATCTATCAGTACTGCCTTTTCAACGTGTTCCTTCCAGTATTCTCGTTTTTGTTTTATAAACTTTGTTGCATCTGTTACTTGGCATTCTTCTTTTACTACCTGGTTTTGTACTCTGTCCAGTCATGGTTTTCCGATTATATCTCTGAGAGTGTTTATTTCAGTTGTTCGTAGTGATGGCTTTGCTTTGCTTTTCTTGAATACCCAGGAGTTCTGTTTTTTTGTGCCTGTTTCCTTACTTCGCATATTATCTCTTAGTTTGTTCAAATTCTGGATAATATAATCCATGATTAGGCTGAATAATATGGGACTTAATGAGTCTCCCTGTCGCATGCCGATAGCGTGAGGGATGTCGTCTGTCACACCTTCTCCTGTTGTTGTTCCTGCCTTCATTTCATAAATTACCCTAATAAGGTTTGATGGTGTATTTTCCTTTGTAGGGGGTTATTACACCGTTCAGCCTCCTTCCATCGAACGTCTTCTTTAGCTCCACAAAGCATTAAGGGGTGGATTTACTCAAGAAATGTAACTTCAAATTGCAGTTTACATGACTTCACTCGAAAGCAAACACTACAATTAATACGGTTTACGGACGTTTCGCTCCCGCCGTTTCGCCCCCGACCGTTTCGCCCCGAAGATTTACCTCTAGCTTTAGCCAGCTTCAGCTGTTTCCAGTTGCACCACGAGGAGGTAGCTAGTAGGATTTCTGCAACCGTTATTTTTTATTTTATTTTTTTTTAAATTTTTTTGTGTTTATTTTTTAATTTTATTTTTTAATTTTTTTTTTAATTTTTATTTGTTTTTGTTTGTTGGTGTTTGTGTTTTAATTTTAGAGTTTTTAGTAGATACATATAAAAAAAAGAAATCTTTTAACATCTATATTCCGACGTGCAACCGGAATAAATTCAAAATTCAAAGTTGTACGCAATCCCACGCAAGTAATCAATAACTTGACGATTTTCAAAATCTTCAACAATTCTTTTCACACGAGCTGATATTGCGACATACTTTTTATTTCTTGGATTTCCTTGATTTCCTGCAATCAGTTGTACTATTTCGTAGTGGTGAATACCATGCTGCTTCTGCAAACCTTCAATAAAACGAAAAATATTTGAAAATTGCGATCCACATGTTTCTTGAAAAGCGCGGTGCCATTTTTCCACGTCATTATTTGTGCGATGTTGGTCGTTAAGAGTGCGCTGATAGACATTCCAAATCTGAGTTGGAAAATTTGGAATTTGACGTCCACGGTAAAACTACGGGGCCGAAACGGTTCGGGGGCGAAACGGTTTGGGGGAAAAACGGTTTGGGGGCGAAACGGTTCTGGGGCGAAACGGCTGGGGGCGAAACGGCGGGGGCGAAACGGTCGGGGGCGAAACGGCGGGGGCGAAACGTCCATACCCCGATTAATACTGAGCCAAATTAAAACTACAATATACGAAAATAAGCAGAAAGATTCAAAGAAGGTCACTATCGTATTTAAAATTTAGTTTATAAATTACCGTTTTGATTAAAATAAAATAAAGTGCATTTTCACGTTTAAAAATGCACTTTATTTTATTTTAACCAAGACCGAGATTTATAAACTAAATTTTAAATACAACAGTGACCTTCCGTGAATCTTTCTGCTTATGTTCGTGTATTGTAGTTTTAATTTGGTTCAGTATTAATTGTAGTGTCTGCTCTCAAGTGAAGTCATCATCACTGCAGATTTTTTTACAGATGGTTCTATTTTTCTGCAATTATTTTTTTAGTAGGTTTTGCCAAGTAGTTAGGATACAACACTTTTATCAAGTATGTAATTATCGCTCCGTATTAAAATGGTAGAGTGCCTATAATGAGAATTGTAGTTATATGAATTCTCATAATTCATAACCCATATTCTCTAAAAAATCCAAAATAGCAATTAAGACTTTATTGAATGAATCTTATTTTATATATTTATGGGTTTTTACATGTTGCCTTATTTGTGATATTACAGTTGTAAAAACGCCCATTGTTACATTACACAATCGATAGGCTCATAATTTTTCTAATGTGTTTTATTGTGTTTTTATGTGTTTTTGATATGTAAAATAAACTTATTGTAGTCAAACAACTTGTTTAAATGGTTTAGAACAACGTTTTGCGTGCTGAAATTAGTTTCCCTGCGAAATGACGTTCCTTATGTCACTTTGTTTGAACTTATTAACCGATAATAATTAATTAGTCCCTTTTAGCCGACTCATTGGCTGAAATTTTCCGATTGTTGTCCAAAATGGTGTCCGTTGCCGCTTCGCCATATTAAAAAATAATGGAATATTTTTAAAGCGTTGCATCAGCACGTGTTAATACTTTAGAATTGCACAATATGTGTAAAAGCAGTTATCGCAACCCTGGCGTCCACGCAGAAGAACGAAAGCAGTTTTCGGTGACGTACGGTGGTAATTCAATATTTGATATGTTCAACTGATGTACCAGCAGGCGCCAATACAGTTGTTGGCTGCCTGACAAACGAATTTGGTCGGTTTAATTTACTGCATTGCCCAGTGCGCTCGCAGCGAGACTTACTGCTCTGAACTTGTTTTTGTTTAATGAGGCCAGTTAACTTCCTGCGGTCTTGAATATGTAAACATGGATTCTGTGGAGGTCGAATATGTTAACGTGATGTGCATATGAAATATATTTCCAAAAATAATACTGTTATTTGAATTTTGAAATATTTGAAAACTTACTCTTAGGTTCCAGAACGTTGTTATAAAGCGAATTACGTCAGATTGCGAAGCACTACCTTTCTCACTTATCTATGTAACGTTCCTATGTTTGCAAGTAGCACATATTGGATCGATTGAGATATAGCCAAACGTACCCCCATAACATTAACTTACGGTTTTAAGAACCATTTTGGACAACTGAAGAGTAAGACATATGGAAAGTAAAATGCAACACGGAATTAAAAGAACTACATAAACAAGTAGATATTGTCAAGTATATAAAAAACTAATGTAATTAGAGAGTGCGGAACGTGTGTATGGAAGAAAACAATTCCAGCAAAGACGTTCAACGGTATTGTAGAGAGAAGTGTGAAACGGATTAAGATGATCACGATAAGCTTATGTGTCCATCCATTGCTGGGTATAGACCTTCCCCATTTCTCTTCATATCAGTACCTATTGTAATCCAACTCATTGCTCCATGTCGTATTTGATTGGAGCATCTCTTGTACTTGCATTGGATCATTCCTGAACAGCATAATATCGTCTTCGAATCTTAAATAGGTAACTACGATATATTCCACCAGCTTTGTAACGAAGTGTGATTCCTACTTTTTACTTCTTTTAACTGCTCTTGTATTAGGCCAGTAGCCTGTTTTACCTTTTACGTTGTTCTTCCTTCATTTATGTGGCTTCACCTGTTCCATTTAGCATTTTTTGTTCAGCAGCGCCCTCTTCTCTTACCGCGTCAAAACTATGTACTTCACTATCCTCATCCCTTCTAAGCACCTAGCTCAGGTTCCTGTAAATCTCCTTCCTTCTTCTTGGCTTCGCAGGGTCCATTGATCCCTTTTTGTTCAGCAGCGTCCTTCCTCCTTACCGCGTCCAAACTATGCACTTTACTAGCCGCTCCCATTTTGAGCACCTAGCCCGGTTTGCTCCAAATGTCTTTATTTTTCTTTGTGTGTCTACCGGGTCCATGAAGCCTTTTTGTTCAGCATCGTTCTCCCCCTTTACAGCGTCAAAAATATGCACTCCATTACCTCTCCATTCCGAGCACCTAGTTCAGGTCCCTGTAAACTTCCTTCCTTCTTCGTGGCTGCGCCGGGTCCGTTGGTCCTTTTTTTATTCAGTCGCGTCCTCTTCTCTTACCGCGTCGAAACTATGTACTTCGCTACCTCTTCCCTTCCGAGCACCAGTGGCGTAGCCACGGGGGGGGGATATGGGGGATATATCCCCCCCCAAGAGTCAGAAACTTACAAAAATGGCTGCAACTATAAAAATTCAGAAGCTGGCAAAATTAGAAATCTTAGAATGTTTTAGGATCAAGCAATTTACATTATTTACTATTGCTTGTCGGAATCCATTTTTTTCAAATTTGACCATATTATTTCCATTTAAAATCTTGCAATATAAACTCATCTGCATGTTTTGTAACAAAATATAAGAAACCACATCGACCTGTACCTTCTACAAAAATAAATACTAGTATAAGTATAACATAAACCATCCACGGTTGCATGTCACTTTGCGTACTGGCACGTCAGATGTTTTGAAAGAAGTGGGGCGGAAACACTTGTGCGTATAGTATGCGTCGAAAAATCTTAACGGTTTAGCAATGTTGGCGATACTGCGATACACCGGGAAATACTAGTTGAAGTAGATGAAATATTTGACGAACTGACCAAAAAACCACGGCACTTAGATTTTGTTTTCTAATGGTTTTTGTTGAATAACGACTACCATTCTAAAAATATTCTTTAATATTTGCACTTTTTTCCATGCAATCTATAAAAAACCTTAGTAAACAGTTACTATATAATTTTATTATTGTATATCCCCCCCCAAGGGCCAACTCTGGCTACGCCACTGCCGAGCACCTACTTCAGGTTCCTGTAAACTTTCTTCCTTCTTCGTGGCTCCACTGGTTCCATTGAGCCCTTTTTTTTTAGCAGCGTATTCTCCTCTTACCGCGTCGAAACTATGCACTTCACTATCCACTTTCCATCTAATCACGTAGCTCAGGTTCCTGTAAACCTCTGTTTCCTTCCTTTTCGTTGCGCCACCGGGTCCATTGATCCCTTTTTTGTTCAGCAGCGTCCTCTCCTCGTACCGCGTCGAAACTATGTATTCCGCCACCTCTTCCCTTCTGAGCACCAAGCTCAGGTTGATGTAAACTTTTTCTTCCTTCTTTTTCGTGGCTCCACGTGGTTCATTGAGCCGGTTTTGTTCAGCAGCGTCTTCCTCTCGTACTGCGCCAAAACAATGCAATTCAGTCGCCGCTTCCCTTCCGAGCACCTAGCTCAGATTCCTGTAAACCTTTTTACTTCCTCGTGGCTTCGCCGGGTCCATCGATCCCTTTTTTGCTCAGCAGCGTCCTCTCCTCTTACCGCATCGAAACTATGTACTTCACTAACGCTTCCCTTCCAAGCACCTAGTTTGAGGTTCCTATAAATATCCTTCCTTCTTCTTCGTAGCTCTACCGGGACCATTGAGCCCTTTTTGTTCAGCAGCGTCCTCTGGTTTTACCGCGTCGAAACTATGCTCTTCACTATCCACTTCCCTTCTGCGCACCTAGCTCAGGTTCCTGTCAACCTTTTTCCTTCTTCCATTGAACCCTTTTCTGTTCAGCAGCGTTCTCCTTCCTTCTTCTTCGTGACTCCACCGGGCCCATTGAGCCCTTTTTGTTTGGTCGCGTCCTCTCTTACCGCGTCAAAACGATGCACTTCACTCCAACTTCCCTTCCGAGTACTTAACTTTGGTTCCTGCAAACCTCCTTCCTTCTTCGTTGTTACACCGGGTTTATTGAGGTCTTTTTGTTCAGCAGCGTCCTCCCCTCGTACCACGTCCTGCTTACCCCCAATTGGCACTACCAACCGCCGTTTTACTAATGGTGTGTTACAATTTGAAGACCGTTAGGTGATCGGTCTATTTTATGAAAGACCCCGACGAGTGCATTGATAAGCAGTCCGGGGGATATTGTGTCATAGGGTACTTAATGGTTGTTGGATTCGTGTTACAGTGAAATTTAGCGTACATTTTGACATTTTTGTATGTTTTCTATTGATTTGGTAAATCTGCTATAATTTCTTAAAAAGTCTAGTGCTGTTCATATTTCCACTGAAGTAAATGCTGTTGCATTGTTGATAAATACCAAGTGAAGTTCTACATTGTACTCATTAGTCTTTTCATATAGGTTTCGTTATCTGCAAGGAATCATAGGTGTTAAATCCGGATCTGAAGCCAGCTTGTTAGTAGTAATATTTGTCTGTTATAATTTCACTTTGTTTGTTTTGAATTTATACCAAGTTTTGCTGTTCGGTGTTAATTTCTTTCTTGACAGCTTTAGCACAGTTGGTTCTAACGTTTCCAGGATTACTTTTTTATTGTATTGTCACATATCCCATCATCCTATTTGTTTGGGATAATTTAATTGGTTATGTTCTATATTGAAATTGTATTGTTGGAGTCGTGGATCGGCTTCCTCTGGATATTCATGTCGTTTGTTGGATAGTTGAGTGATGTTTAGTTCGGCACGTGTCATTCTATCACCGCTACCCACCGTTACTATATTTACAACTGTTACATCTTGCACGATTTGCTTGTTTTTAGAAACGATGAATCAATTTCTTTCTTTGATTTTCAGTTAAGGCTTCTCCACGTCCATTTTATTTTCTTCTAAGTAGCTCTATAAAGGCAGTCATAGAATTCTTCTACAAGTTTCTGCCGTTCAATAGCTTTGTTACTAAATACGGCTCCCTGTCTGAAGCACCAACGTAGTGAATTACATTATTATTTTAAGTTTGTGTGCTTATATCATGAACCCCACTCTATACATTTTATACTCGTTTTGTCATTTACCATATAATGTATGACCAGACTTCAATTTGAAAATACTAAAAGATGCAAAGAATTAAGATTGCAAAAGGAGGCTCACGGCCTCAAGAAGCTGTCATACCACGAATGGTTGAATATGACACTTATTGTCGTGACAATGAATCAATTGTTGCAATTATTCCCACTTCTTACCTATTTTTACTTCACATCTTCAGGGCATGCTCTAAATTGTCTCTTCTTTCGTGAAGGTAAATTATCTCACGGTAAATATACAAATCGTATAAGGAGACTATACTTTTCTAGTTTGTTTTAGACCATTTATCCAATGCACATTCGATAACATCTGTCTGAACACATTGGTGGTAACCTGGTAACTGCGGATGATTTATTTCTTGTGTTTCAATATACGTAATTTGTACAGTTCTTACCCTCACATATGTATAGCGAACCACTAAACAAATACTTGTCCATACTATATGAGAATCGGCGCCCCATGGATAGATTTATACATATTTCTGCATACCACAAAATTTATCAGAAAATAAGTCTACATTCAATTGATATAACAATTATTTCGCTCTTGTAGTTTGTCATATTTCTGTTGGTGGTATCTACTGATATCTGCAAATATTAGTGACTAAATTATAAACGTATTTTTCTTGGAGTAGTTGCCTTTTTCTACTTTATGCTGATCTTTTCATTACAATTGAGTGATTTGCTTTATGACATGTTACAAAAGTCTGACATCTTTCAAGATTTATCTTTATAATCATTTCGTCTGTTTCCCAAGCTTAAATATATATTTTTAATCTTTTGTTTATAATTATGGATTCCCTTCTATGTCCATATTATTTTTTATTTCAGTTACTACTTCTAGCGTTTTTTGATATAACCTGTACGACCCAGGTTCGTTCATTTATATTCCATATTTCATCTGTCTGGATTATTCTTACAGGCGTTTTTAGCAAATAGTTATTCGTAATTTTTTGTAAGATTTATAAAAGTCAACTATGCTGTTCTGCAAGGTTCACTTTTATGTCCTTTTGTATGTATGTAACAAACCCATTGTGCACAGACACGTTGAAATATAACTTTGGGCCAAGCGTTATATTAACATCGAAGTGTCGCGAAAATCAACCAGTTTTTCAACGTTACGTGGTTGATTCTGCGTCAGCCTATGACGATCTTTTAACGTTAAAGTCATGACCAAACAAAACTGTTTTATGACCGACTATTTAACGTGTTTTTTAAGTTTGGTTGCCAAATCGACGTCTTTTGAACGTTATGTTATTGCGCAGTTTTTTCCGATATGTTAACGTTGTAACGTCGTTACCTTTTCAACAGAAAATCTACGTGATTTATACGTTAAAACGACATTTTATTAACGATATTGTTTAGTTAAGTGTTAACGTTATAAGCACGTTCCAATCACAACTTCAACTTACCTTTTATGTTGAAACGACGTTTTAATGAATACAAAATTGATATTAACTATAGACGAACGATACTTTTCTTCTAAAAAACCTTTATTGTGCCCAGACCAACTGAATAAAACGGCGACTTTATTGGATAAGCTAAATCCTAAACAGATCGGCTTCAACACTATGTAGTACCACTCAAAGTCGACAGTCGTTGTATCTTAAATGGGCAAAAATAATCTTAGTGAAACATAGGACGTACTACCTACCATATATTCGTCTAAACGCAATTCTGCTAGCCTTATGTAAAAGTGGAATAATAAACACACAAGGTTTTGACTTGCAGATTTTCCGATGGCATCAGTGATCAGTGATCAGCATATTGTAACATACCACTGCGGTGTGATAACATAACGCGTTCTAATTGATCGGCACTATCATGTGACCAATGATCTAACACGTGATAGGCGCGCTGAGCATGCGCTGAAGAAGGATACAACTTTCGTGTTTATCTGAACCTTATATCAACGTTTAACATTAACAGCGCGTCTAAAATACACTTAAAATCAACGACATCAAAACGTAATGCAAAAACGTTATTATCACGTTATTGTAACAACGTTATATCGACGTTAAAAATCGACTAATACTCCAAAAGGCGTTTTGTTTTAACGTAATTTGGAAAATGGAAAATTTTCGTGTTTGTATAAACGTAAAATCTACATTTTACATTAACTGCTGGTGGAAAAAGCTTTTAATATCAACGTCATATCGGTATTATATAAACACGCGCAATAAACGTTACAGCGAACACATTTAATAAATGGAATAATTAGGTAATAACTAAAATAAATTAGGAAAAATCAACATTTAATTCATGTTGAGAAAATGACGTTAACTATTGGACTAAAATTTAACGTTTAATTTTCAACGAATAACGTCTTTTTAACTATGTAACCGTCTTTTCGATCTACTTTAAACTTACATTTGCCTGCTGGGAAATAGGTAATATCTTCAGTGTTGTAGTTTCTTTTTCTATGCGTTTAATAGGTGGCTACCACAAATGTAAGTACCTACGTATATTTGTATATCTCTATAATAACAATCTGTATTTTGTAACTTACCGAATATTACTACAGTGCCACTACAACTCATAAGAAATATTTACATTCCTTGATTCCTTCACGAATTTGATTTGAGAAACCGATTAGAACAATGTTGTTATTTTTGATTATTTGTTCTGAAATACTTTTTGAATACAGTTTGATACAGCGTGGAAAAAATTAATTCGTCTGTTTCCTTTCTTACTGTAACCCAGTGTCAGTTGCCTCCTTTCACACAGTTAGCAAACGAATTAGGCGCGTCTGACTTAAGCCATTTACTTTTGCACAAATGATAATTAAATTCCAGGCGCTGTAACGTAAGTTAACTTGTCCTTAACCTTCTGTTCGCATGCTCCTGCATAACTTCTATGTTTGTTTACTTGGATGCTGTATAACAGCTGTTAATTAATTGTTCGTGAACGTCGCATATTCTAAAAATAGTTGGTTTGCCAGCAATAGAGGTATACTAATATATTGCAGGAAATTTAGGACCGATATATCTGTTTATTTTTAAATTATGAAATTTGTGTCGCGAATATTCGTGCCAAAAAATGTTGGTTGAGGTAGTTTTTCTATAAATTGTGTATTTATATTTACTGCAAATATAAATATTCTAGCCAGGAGATGCAATGTACGAACCACCCCAAATTTCATTCACAACTTTAATCATGCATGATATGTGTATTGTTCGTCCCAAGATTTTTGTTTTAAATTTGAGCATGATTAACAATGTTAATAATCACAATTTAAGTCATTTAAAGGCACCATTGAAATATGCTTATTTTTTTTAATTATCAGCGTACAGTATTTTGTTAACATATAGTATAGTCAAAAATTATTTTCATCTAGTATGGCTATGGAATACACTTTAAAATGAAATGTCAAGTTTGACATTTAAATATAAACATAGTTGCATTCATAAATTAGGAACTATTTCATAGCCATACTAGATGAAAATAATTTTTGATCATACTATAGAATTTCGGCTTAGACCGCGTAGTCTTTGTGGTAAACACCCAACATTATCTGGCTTAAAGTGCCTTGCACCTTGCGAACTCGAGCACGGATCCACGCGATGGCCATGCTCTTTGGTTGCTCGTGTTCTTTGAGTAACTTGAAAAGGAGGATACTTTGGAAGATTTGGCCTTGTTGTTGTTTGTGCACCCATATTAACTAACGTTTCGTGAGAAATTGTAGCTTTTATAAAAAAAAAAGACAAAGGTAAGGATTATTTCAATTCCCCCAACTGGAGGCGGGCTGCTATAGCGACCTTCCGTCCCTCTTCAGCCAAGAACGGGAAATTCGGGAGGGGTGAGAGAAAGGAGGGGTGGAGACTAGAAGAAAGGTCAGGAAAGGTGGAGAAATACTGCCCCGGCATTCGCCTCAGAGAAGGTACTCTGTTGACTCAGGAAAACCACCTAAAAACCTGAATCAAGGCAGACGGCCGCAGGAATCGAACCCACGACCTCCCGAATGCTAAGTGGACGTGCTACGCACTAAGCCACAGAGCTCGGTGCAGCTTTTATAATCAGCTGGAGCTACTTAGTTCGCTGCACCAGCCACTCAGAGCGACGTAACATTTATTGGTCATTCAAGTGCAGCGGAATCCGTGGGGCGTGGCCGTATAACGCACAGTGGTTGTAATGCTTTAGATCGTGTATCACAGGAGTCCACGTTTTACTAAAGCTTAAAACCATCTTCCGTGTTTATACTATTTGAATGTTTTTCTATTTCTATGGCTTCACGTATCACTCGTGGAAAGTAGTGAAGTATTCTGGCAAGTACTCTGGCGTGCTCAAATTCTAAGGTGTGCCCATTTGTAAATGTATGCTGAGCTACGGCTGATTTTGTGCGTTTGTGGTTGCAGCCGCCTTTATGCTCTTGAAGTCTTTAGATCACTGGAACGACCCGTCTGTCCAATGTAACTCGAGCCGCACGAACAAGGGATTTAATATGCGCCAGCGGTTTTTAAACTTGGAATTTTGTCTTTTACTGATCTGAAGCCGTTACCCAAAGTCTCATTGGTCGTGAACACAGTTTTGATGTTGCATCGTTTCAAGACACGTTCTATCTTATTAGTCGAGCCTTTATCGTGTACAAAGCAATCATGTACTCGATTTGTTTTTAATCGGTTTCGAAGATGATTACTTCTTGGTGTTGAATGGAGCTCTGCCTTGGTTAGATGGCTTAAACAATTTCTCGAGTCATATTTATTCTAAGCATGTTCAAAACATCAAAGACTTCCAATAGTGATATAGGTACACCAGTTTGCTGCTAATATTTATGCATTTGATCAAATTCTTAATACTCGAAATTTATTACATGTAAAACTAGAATCCAATTTTTGAGTTTGTATGCCAATACAACAGAAGGAAGCTCAACAGTATCTAGTTATAACGATATTATCTATATATACCGGGTGACAATGAAACTACTACCCACGGCGGCATTTCGAAACTGCTAGACATAGAAATATGCAATTCGGTATGTCGATAGGGTTGAAAATTGTGAACAATTTTAACATAAAAACAATTGAATGTCGTTTTCGGTTTCACCGGAAATTACCTTGACTTTGTTATTTTAAACGGGCACCCTATATACTTTCTCTTTTTATGAATCCCTGAGCAATTTTAAATAACTTTTGTCTAACATACCCCATGTCTAAAATTAATAGTTTTTGAAATAGAGCCGCTTAAAAATATGCTGTAATTTCTATTTCGTTGTATTTTACGGAAAAACGGAGTAGGCTATGGTTGCTATGGTTTTTCAAAACAATTGAATTTTCAACCCTATCGACATACCGAATTGCATATTTCTATCTCAAGCCGTTTCGAAATGCCGCCGTGGCGTGGGTAGTAGTTTCATTGTCACCCGGTATATAAATTAAAGTCCTGACCCACTCATCAACGCCCATCCCAAACCCTTGGACCTAGAAAGCTAGAATTTTGCACAGAGGTTCCCTTTATGATGTATACAAGGAATAAGGAAGGATATTTCGAAATTCCACCCCTAAAAGGGTAAAATGGGGATTCCAATTTTTTATGAAAAAATAATATTAAATAGACATTTCGACTTGAAACTTCGTAGGAGTACTCATAAAAACAAATAAGCAAACACGTATTTCGTGATTTTCCAAAAATCAACTTCTTAGGGGGTGAAATGGGGTAAATAGGTCTAAAAATCGATATGGGGGTCGTTATTGAGGGTTTTTGGGACGTTGATCGCGAAAATGGCTTTTATTTTTAAGTCCAAGACGGTGGACATGACATAAAAAATACTTTAATTATAAACTGAAAAAATAAGTAGTCTTAACTCTTAAGTACTTTCTTAGATAGGTTTCCTGCGCGAGCGAAGCCGCGGGCAAACACTAGGCAATAATACCAGGTGGTTGACTAGGCTATAGTTCCTAATGTAGACGCCAGATGCCTGGTGGAAAAACTATTTCATACTTCATCGACACTTAAAAAATGTAAACTCACACTTGGTGACGACATTGCTTAATACTATTGAAAAACATCTCGTGGTTTCTCTCTCCAACCAACAAGTCATCTCAAAAATAAATGCCTAGCAGATGTTACTTCGCTTTTGGAAATAAGTACGAGTACTTTAGGTGGAAGACAATGGTTGTTTCAATATTTCGAAAACAGCGCTATGTGATGATAATCACTAGAGCTAGGATAGTTAGGCAAATTGCCTTTTTTGATAAATGGAAGGATAAAAGGCAGACCCAATTTTAAATCAGTTTTAGAATGCGTGAAATTCAAAAATGCAAATTTTATTTTGTCATTTTTGCCTTTTTTGCCCTTTTTGCGTCTTTGTTAGGATTCTGCATTTTTTGAGGAATTTCCTATTTTTCTTGCCTTTTGGTGCCTTTTATAGTATGTTAAATTAAAATTTTTAAGAAATTTAGTACTTAAATTTTCAATTAAAAAAGAATTGTATTAGCAATTTTCCAAGAAAAATGCACATTTTAAATTTCTGAAATAAATTGTAGAAAGTATTATTCCCAAGCACTTAAAGATAGGTTACCCTTTATTGTTACCGGCTGATTATTTCTCAGAAGGATTATTTTCTTGAGATTAATTTTAATGAGGGGACCAGTATTGTCAGGAGAATCAGCCATTTTGTCACAATTTTCCAACGTGTTAACATCGTGATTTGTGAAGTATATCCACTGTATTTCTCAGTTAAACTCCGTTTCTTTTAATTTTGCCTTTTTTTCATTTTTGCCTTTTTTTCATTTTTGCCTTTTTTTACTTTATTTTTGCCTTTTTAGTGCTTTTTTAAATCTTTTGTTTTGCCTTTTTGGCTGCCTTTTGCGAGACTTTATTTTGCCTAACTATCCTAGCTTTAATAATCACTTAATAAGAGGGGAGATGTGTATCTAATACCTAACCTAACCGTGAAAATAGTAAGTGACTATCGCAATTTTCTGCTGCGAAGTTACTGTGACATTTGCCTGTATACTTGCTATGTTGCGCCGTCATATTTTACAGTAAACTTTTAGATAAGCAATTTTGATGGGACAGGGAATCACAATAAATTGAAGATTACCCAAAATTCTGAAGATCTATAGAGGCAAGAAAGCAGAAAAACGTTGAAAATTTGGTTTTGACAGATATAAGAATGAACATTTCAGTGATTACAAATGAATTATGGGTATCACAAGTAATAGCTTTAAAAGCTTTACCTGGAGATTTAAAAATGATTAAAGTGCCAGCAAGTTCCCGATCAAAAGCTATATAGGCGACACATTTGTGAAAAGTTGATGATGACGACTTCTTTAGAAAATGATAACTGCTGATGAGATTTGGGTATATCACTACTACCCACTTACAAAACAAGAATCGATGTAATGGGTATACAAAAAATCAAGGACGAAATCTTCGACAGGGAAGCTGGGGGCTACAGGGGTATGCTGAGGGAATATTATTAATCGAACATATGCAGAAAGGCTTTAGAATCAATTGATTGGCCTTGATTATGAACTGTGTCATGGACCACATGAATGTTTTTTTCCGTATTACAACATTTTTGGGGGCGGTCCAGCTTCTGACGAATGTTTTCGCGAATTCAAATTCCCTGGTTAAGTAAGATGGCAGAGATTCAGCTATTCACTTCTAGATTTCTTTTGCTGGCAAACCTTCTGTACTGAGAGATTTAGCAATACCGTCAGCGGAGAGCAAGGATGGGGCACAGAGTGTCGATAGTGTGGTGTTTCAGTTTAGAGGTGATAAGGACAACTGAAAAAAAGTTGCAGGAGTGAGATTCGAACTCGCGATTTCAGGGCAGTAGTGCGGTGGTTACGCGAGTTAACGTGTATTACTGGTAGCGCGAATGCAAAATCATCATGATAGGTTATGTCGAGTTATCGTGTTTTCATCGATCCGGCGTGACATATTCGACTTTTATCAATTTTAGGGCTTTCCTTTAATGTAAAGCGGTTGCTGTCTTCAGAAAAGCTATGTAGTTTTATGAGACCTTTCCTATATTTTGGGTTGGACATGATTTAATTAAGAGGTTGCGACAACAATGTAAATTTGTAAAGTTGGTCAAGGTCCCAAAAATACTTTGGCAGGTTGCACCTAAGTAAAATGTATGTTTTCGAAAAATCGAGACATCAGTTCTTTGCAGCTAATTTGAAGTGCGATATGGAAATAATTCTCACGTATAGAGTTCTATAACTGTTTCATAACTTGCAGTATATTTCCACAGTAAACTGAAATAGTAAAATATTATATCAGTCGGATACAGCAATAACCAACAACTTTAGCGATTGGGTTTACACTTCTGTAAGAGTTTATCTACGTTAGATTAGATATTAAAAACAGGAAAAGATATAAGTACGGTTAATTATATCATTGTTTTTATAAACAAAGATTAAATGAGGGAAATTTGTTATCAAAATATACAAAGGACTTACCGCTACAATCGCTTTAATTAATCGTAGTTAGTAGAACTATTGACCATATGGAAATTAAGAGACCATATTTAACAGGCTATCACACATGTTCAAAGAATCTGATCGTACCTTTTATCAAACGTCCAGTTTATTAAATTGAAATAAGTTGTTTACTTATTAGAATATCTTATCATGAGCTTAAATGTAGTTTAAAATACCAGCGTAGAAATGAATTTATCTTGAAAATTATAAGCAGCGACCCTGCCACAAAACTAAGATCGACACAAAACTTGTTCAAATTGCAATTTACACCCCTAGTTAATTAGAGCAAGGGGTGGTGGCTGTAATAATATGGTAAATACTATTTGTGAAACTCTTTTTCTGCTCTATTTTATTCAATCTAACTGCTTGATCTAACATTTCGCCCAGGCGTTTGCATTGAAGATTTAGATTTAGATTTTTCACAAAATTAAGTAGTCTGTTTGAAAATTCTATGAGCTGTTTGTGTCGGTTTGATTCCTCCCATTTGCTGATCATCATATGTGTTATACGGAATGAACTGGTACTGGATGCCCCTTTCTTCATCACCAAGGATTATGTCATCTGTCCTATTCTGACTTCACAGCTGGTCCCTTCTTCATTATAAAATACTCGTATCTAACATTGCATCTGTACATTCTTAACATGAACATACATATTTATCATTATTATGAAAACGTGAGCATATTTGTTTCAAGGTGCTAACTGCCAAATTTACAAACGCGCGAAATATACGATGAAGACACAGAGAGTTAATAAAAAACCATGACATGTTTTGCAAGGTCATATTGGAGGTTGAAAGAAGAAAAAGTACTTAGATATGTTTTGTGGTGTATATACTCCATAGCATCATAACTAGTAGTTTATAATTACCAGAATTATAGGAAATTCATTCCAGGAAATGTGTATGTCAACAGTTCAAATACTTTTCTTGAAAACCCAATGACTAACTTGTGATTTTGTTTGCCTTCATTGGCTTTCTGACTTTTCTTGATAATTTCAAACTATTCAAATTCCTACCTTATTATGGAATTTTGTGTTTAACTGCAGCAGTAAACATTGCTTATCAGTCGCCTCCGCTTCCCACGAATATTATTACACAGTAGAAGATAAAGTAGTAGTAGTAGTGATAACAAAATGTGGTATGCAGGTAAAATTATGGTTTTTAAAGAATATGCCGACGCTGACCTTGAGCGTTGCGTTGAACTGAAGACACTATTTTTTGCAACATACAAACAAAAACAGCGCAATTTTGCGTAACAACTATAAGGTCATAGTATTTAACAAATAAACCCTGACCAGTGTTAATAATTTTTGGACGGTTGTTTAAAGCAGGTTCAAGGCATCAGCATACAATAGCGTGTCATTGTTCTTAACGCTTTTATTTGCAATTATCGACTCGGATATGAACACGACTAGTTTTCCAAGTTTTCCATAAAGGATAAGCAAATAATAGTGGAATGTTTTAAACAATATCAGTTGTTTCGGGCAGCGTAACCGACCGAAATTAATCGCCTTCGTTATTATTTACATTGCAATAACTGATGATTCATAGCATCACGCTCACCAATCGTGTAGCACGTTAGCTCTTTGCGTATAGTTCTATAGTTGTTTTGTTAAATGTTTCATGCACCAGTAAACGGCGTATCAGTTTTTGATGAATGAATTTCACTTCCAATTGGGAAAAAATCAATTTTTGCTAAAGGAAGACAATCATTGTGATGTTGATGCGTCTAGTCCATTCTATCGTGATGTTCGTTAAGGGTCGTTGAACAGAGATAAGACATGTCCTCCCATTCCCCTTGATGCTAGTATTGCATCTACGCACAAGCCGACTATCCCATCGGCCTTTTGTTGTTGACAAGTTTTGCTATCCGGTTGGGGGCAGTATTAAACATTTTCCACTATTCCACTATTTAACAGCTTGACATGCTAGCCGACTTTCTATGTTGTTCGTATGAGCCGTTCAGTTAAGGGGTCAGAAATTATTACATAGATATGCTACCGCTGTAAGTTTACATCAATAAATAAATAAAAATACTTTTTATGAGATAGTGCTGGTTTTCGATTCATAAATTAATAATAATTTTATACTTAATAATAATAATTTCTGGAACTGTAAATAAGTACACTTAGTCTCATTCTACATTCTTGATAATTCTTTCACTAATTTGAGTTGTTGCTCTTACCCACGTCCGTAGATCCCCTAATTTGATCGTTTTTTTTTCGCATTTTGATAGCTGCTTCGAACGGAGCATTACTTGGTGTAAAATAATTTAATTGTTCCGTTTTTGCACACCCGAAACCTTCGTCAAGTAAGTGTCTTATTTATAGTCCACAATATTGTTATTGAAAAATTGTTTAAATTGCGCATTATTTCTATAAATTAGAATTTTCTGGTGTTTTTACTACGTTTTATATGAATTGATATCTTGTTCCAGTGTTATATGCACTTACATAGTGCGCGTCTGTGAAGATCGGACAAAAATAGAGAATTGCGCTGATATTTTAAATGTAGGTACTTCTCTTCTTCTTTCCCTTTCTCTTATGCCTTTTCCAGCGTCGGGTCCTCTATTCATATCCGGAATAGGTTACGGCCAGCAGCCATTCGGTTAATTTCTCTTAGGTTTTTTCTTCTTTGCTTTACTTTCCTCTCCAGGTTTGTGCGTGTAGTAATCGTGAAAATACGGATGCTTACCGCCTTTAGTAAGCATTAACCAAACGTTAACTGCATCAATGGGCCCAGCCCATGTCAATCTAACCCGCAAATGCGGTGGCCGCATGGACCGCAAAAGGCACAGGCACAAGGCATCTTTGGGAAACGAGCTTCCCGAGCCACCCAGTCGCGCTCACTGGGATCACTGATAAGCAAGGTGCTTAACAGGTCAGGGATCGTTGGCCATCTCGCCGAATGGCCACTGATCCAGGCAAGAGAGCGATCTCTACGGCAAGTTGACCCCAGGCCAACCATAACAATGAACAACGACCCAATTAATAAAGCTGTCTACAATCAGCCTCAGTACGAACAATAACGATTATTCGACTCCGCTGTACAATAACTACATTTGCAAAGCTACACAAGCACTAGTATTCCTTTTTACAAACCTCATCGTTTAGTCCGCTCTCTTATAAGTTATAATACATATAACTTACACAATTCAATTCACTTCAAAAACACATAATCGCGGTGGATTAGCTTTCGCGTTCACACGCGTGCGACCGCGTCCACAGACTGCCGAGGTATATAAGAACCCTCTCATTGTAAAAATGCCGCCCCCAGTCTCCTCAGGCTTTACAACATTCCCATATGGGAATTCTCGGCTAATTGCCAGTAAAAGCACATCGTTATTAAAAACAACCCTCGGTCATTAATTTAGCTTTGAACTCGTATCAATTCTGTGCTAAATTTAGAAAGTATCATATTTCAGTGGTTGGTTTAGGCTAAAGCCCATAATTTTACGAATACAAATAAAATTATAGGATATTTTCAAACAACTCAAAGAACACAAAAGTAAATTATACAACACTTGGTCTCATCTTGTTCTTTCTACCAATCTTCTCAGGTATTTCATTTCTCCGGCTGTTATTTTACTTCTGATTTTTGTTCTGTATCGTCCTGCTGCGTATGTTAGGGTTGGTGCTCTTGTATACGCGTAGTTTTGTTTGTATGCGTATTTCTTTCTTCGCAATTATCGGTTCCTTTATTGCGTACTATACTTTGCTCGCTTTATTTACTCTGATTAGCATCTCGTGCTCTCACGTTTCGGTATTGTTCCTAAGACTTATCATTGTTCACCCATTCTAGTTTTTTTCATTACATGTAAGTGTGTTTACTTGGGTTCCATTCTTTCTTATAGCCAATACTTTGCTCTTGTTAGAGTTTATATTCATGCCCCATCTCTCGATTACTCTGCTTCATTTACTTATTGCTTGTAGCTTTCTGGGTGAATCCGTGAGCAGCACTATGTCGTCTGCATAAATAAGTCATTGCAATAGTACCGGTTCTAAAATCCAGTTTTTTACTTTCACATTGAATCTTGATTCTTTGGATTCTAATTTGATTCAATACAGCTACGAACAGGCGTTTTATGACCTGCTGGAGTTCGTGTGATACTTGTTAACTCTGTTCTCCATGCGAAGTGTATTGGTACCATATCAAACGCTGCCTGTATACCTATAAATGCCTGATAGAGTGGTCTCCCTCTATCTAATCTTTTGTCCATAATAGTTCATAGTACATATATATGGTCGTGCGTTTTTCGCTGTGGTCAGAATGCAGCTTGTTCTTCTAATCTCCTCTATACGTTTTTTTGCTAATATTCTGGAGTATATTTTCTGTACTACGGATGATATACACATTGCCCTATAGCTCGCACTCATTTGTGCCGCCTTTCTTGTGTATGGGCTCTATGATATTCTCTTCCCAATATTTCCTATATCCAGGTTTTGATTCTTACACCTCCAACTTAATCAATTCGGCTGTTACGCCGTCACTGCCGGTTAACTTTTCCGATTTTAATTTGTTTTATGGCTTCCTCTACCTGTTTTATTTCCACGTCTCTGTCTTCCTATTCATTCGCCACTGCTTTCCTTCTTTCTCTTCTTTTTGTGTTGTCGTCTTTCTTGAATTTTTGGTCAAAGTATTATTCCCATTTTCCGGAATTTTTCTTCGATTTCTATTTTTCGTTCCCTATTTCTTATACTCCAGACTTGCCTTCCATACTTTCCTCTCATGTTTTTTAAATTATTTTCCAGAATGCTCGTTCGTTATCCTCGTTGTATTTATCTTCGAGTTCCTTTCCGAATTCTTCCCACGAGTCTTGTTTTGCCCTTCTGATAGCTTCCCTGGCTTCGTTTCTTTTTGATTACATAGTTTAGTCTATCATTTTCTCTTTCACTTTTCGTTGGACGTTACTTTCATTCTTACTTCCTCAGTCCACCAGAGGGATTTTTTGTTGTTGTTTTTAACTGTGGCTTTCCCTCATGTCTGCTCTGCTTGTTCTAGTGTTGTCTTCTTCAGTATTTCCCATTTCTTTTCAATGCTCCAGATTTTTTCTTCCTCTGTCTCTACTCTCTTCCAGCTTTCTAGGGCCTTACTTAACCTGGTTTGAGGTTCGCTTATTAAATTAATTGATTTTTATCTTTTGGTATATCCTTGGTTTTCTGAGTTTTCTGTGGTCTGTGTGGAGTTCGGCTCCTCTTATTACTTTTACGTTAAGTATTGCATATTTTGTTTCTCTGTTATGGGTTATGTAGTTATGTAGTCGATAATACTCTTAGCCTCTCTCCCAGTAGCCTCAAATGTATTAGCCGGTGATTAAAATAGATGTTTCCACTTAGTAGTTCGTTTCTTATACATAACCCTATTATTCTTCTTCCATTATCATTTATTACGGATTCTCTTCCGTATTTCCTTAGCGTTCCATGACCATGGCTTCCATGACTTCTTGCTGATTTCCTGTTCTTCTATTCCAGTCACCGTTTATCAGGATATGTCTACTTCTCTCTCTTGCCTTATCTATTTGTTCTGGTAGTTCTTCGTAGAAAGCCTCTTTGTTTTCCATAGTTAAGACTTCCGTCAGGGCATATATTTGTATGATGGTTATTATCTCCTCTAATTTGAGCCACTTGCGTTTTGCCGATGATATTGTTCTAATAAGTAGTGACATTCAAGAACTGACAGACATGCTAGAACAACTAAATGCAGCGTCAAAAAAAGTGGGTTTAAAAATGAACTTCTCCAAGACCAAAGTAATGAGTAATGCTGAAGAAAATATAAATATAGATAACTTGATCTTGGAAAACGTAGAAGAATATATATATTTAGGGCATACCATCAAAATAGGTAAAGCAAATCAGACAGGTGACATAAAGCGTAGAATACGACTAGCATGGGCAGCTTTTGGCAAATTAAACCATGTACTCAGAAATAGGGATATACCAATAAATCTCAAACGCAAAGTCTTTGACGCGTGTATATTACCAGTAGCGACCTATGGCTTGGAAACTATGTCAATGGCAAAAAAGAGTGCCGACCATCTAAGAGTACTGCAGAGAGCGAAGGAACGCGCTATGCTTGGTATCAGTTTAAGGGACAAAATCAGAAATGAAGAAATCAGACGAAGAACTAAAGTCGTTGATATAATAACACGTACGGCAGAACTTAAATGGCAATGGGTAGGACATGTAGCCAGGCAAGATCAAGACAGACGGACATCAAGAATAACACACTGGCGACCAAGACAAACAAAGCGCAGTGTAGGCAGACCACAAAAACGATGGCTAGATGACATCAAAAAACTAGCAGGAAAGAGATGGTTTCAAGTAGCACAGGACAGAGAAGCATGGAAACATATGAAAGGGGCCTATGTCCAGGAGTGGACAGAAAACGGCTGAGGAAGAAGAAGAAGAAGAATTTTAGTTCTACATACATTATTCTTGCATTGATTGCTTTCCAATCAAGCATTTGGTTTGTTATATGCGGGCTTAGTATTATTCTTACACCCGCTTGTGCTCGCCCTTCTGATCCTGAGTATACGAGCTGGCATCCTTGATCCTTCCGTTTCCTTTATTTTTAATTGAATTTCATATACTCAGTATTTCCATTGTATATCTGACCATTTCCTCAATTATTTTCACTACCTTTCCACTCAATGCTGTAATATTCCATGTACCTATTCTAGTCCTCGTTTCGCGCTTTGTCAGTTTCCCTGTAGTCCGTCCATTTCCGAGGCTGTTACTAGTTCTCTGAATCTTGATACCTCATGTTGGTGATTAGCCTAAAGATGAGGGCCCCGTTACCTCGGGACAACTGGCCTTTGGTTCACGGTCACTTATTGTGAATATTCACGGCAATCCTGTCTCCAGGACTCGCTCTCTGTGAATGAGGTCTCCCGAGAATTCCATATTACATGCACTTACATAGAGTGCGTTCGTGAAAATCGGACAAAAATAGAGAATTATGCGTAGCAATGTGTGTTCGAAGTTTTAGTAAAGTATAGTTTAAACATTTTTTTTTCGAACATGCGCTGATATTTTAAATGTACAATATTCGAAAAACCTTTGCCGCAAAAGGTTTTATGCCGAAACCACATGAAATTGCAAAGTTGTATTTTTGTAAACAGTTGTCGTCGCTCGCAAACCAAAGTAGTTGTATCATATTACCAGCAAATAAGTACATGTACTTTTCGCTTCTCGAATTCTCATGATACGAATTTTTTTAAATTCTATTCGGAGAGTCCAAATATCCCGCCAATCTGTACATCTGTGTGCATGCGTTTGTGCTTTCAGGCACACAGATTTCAATTTGCAGTGCGCAGTTAGTTGTCACCCTGATCCTGTTAAGTGGTTATATCTATGGTGAATCATTTCTGACTTCTCACTACTAATTATTGTCTTAGGTAAGATGGATGAAATGGTTACAACCTACAGCCGTTGATACTCCTGGTAAAGACGTGTAGCCCACCACGTAAAAATTCGACTTAAGCTTTTTTTCTAAGTTTTTAAATATAAATTGATAATTATCGAGCTAAAACACATTTAAGAAACCTTTGAATTTGGGAATGTGTTTTGTAGTTATAACAGATTAATATTATAATGCAGAAATACTTTAAATTGTTGTGTCATAGCAGGTTATCTATTTATGTACAAAGTCTTACAAGCTCTTGCTGTAAATATTAACGATTAATAAAGTAGAAACAACAACTAGTTACGTTGCCATCTTTTTATTTATATATAACTTGGCTACTAATATTTAAATTTAAATGCAATTTTATTAAAGATTTTTAGCCAATAATGTTTGTATTTGGGATATTGTATATTTGAACAAAATCTTAAACATTGGTTTTGTTTTGTTTAAAACTAGTTTAATCTTGCATTATTATATATTGTATTTTTACGATCATATTTCTCAAATAAGATAATGTGTAGATTAAAGTTGAAACTATAATTGAAGTAATTCAAGACTCTGAAGCAATTTAAAACAAATCTCATTTTATTTTTGTTACTATTTGAAATAATCGTTAAGAATAATTATTTTCTTCTACAAGCATAATTATTTTCTACTACCACTTTAGGGTTTTCTTCTATGCTGGGTGATGCACCTAATTTTCGAGTCATTTTCTAGTTCACCACTGCACTATCCATCCTAGACAACTTATTCAGTCCGTTTTTATTAAACGAACAAATAGTCGTTGTACAATTGTGCGATTTGGTGACATTACATCATTTATTTGAACACGCGAAAACTAAAGCATATGTCACACCATCAGTTAGTTTAACAAACTAAACTTATCAGTCTGTTTTAATGACGTCACTGTTGTAGTTTGATCAAACTTTTCTAATTTTAGAGGCATTTCTATTTTCCATCAGTCTATTTGATGTGAATTCTTTTCTGATTGGCTAAAACTTGAATTCAACAAAAAAGCGCGAAATATACCTACGGAAACATTGAACTTTGTTGGTAAAATATAACCTCGAATATTCAGTACTCGCTTTTCGCTTTGATTTAAGGTGCGTGTTCAACATAGTGACCTCGTGTTTCTATAGCCCGGGCCAAGACCATAATTTTGTTTTAATAAGCAATGTTTTAACCATAACTTCCTTCTACTTCGCTTTTTTGCATTTTTTGGGTTAATACAGCTAACCCTGCTAGTGACAAAAATGCTACTGCTTTTTTCTTATTCATTTCTTTATTAAAAGTATATTTTTGAACGAAAACTACAGAAAAATAAATGTAAACAAATTGCCCTAACCTCAGTTGAATACACGTAGAAAAAGAACCACTTAACCTCAATGTGTGATCAAACTCGAAATATAGTGTGACAACCAAGCTTGAGAGTTCTTTCAAACTTTTTGTTTTTGACGTCATTAAAACAGACTGATCAGTTTAGTTTGTCAAACTAACTGACATAGGCTTAAAAGAAGCTACAGACAGCATCCTATGGCAGTAAAGTTTTTGCCATTGCCGTTAGAATACACTGCAAACTACCATAGGTTCCTGTAGCAGTGTAGCAGTAAAGTTTGTGACATTGCCGGTAGATGGCGCTGATGGAAGCAAGCCCGATCGTCGATGAAGCAAAAGCAAGTCCTGTCGATGCCGATGTAGATTGACGGACGGATGCAGCTGCATTCCCTTTTATATATAATTATGTTAACATATTGTCAAACTTTCGTGGTTAACGCTTGTTATTTTTTATAAAAAGGTCGAAAACATAAGAAGTGTAAAAGTCATAGAGTGCAGCAGAGTACAATTTTGGAAATGAAAGCTATTATTGGATGGCTGCTTCGGCAGCCTACTAGTTGGTTTGGCTGGTGTATATACAATAAATAAATAAATAAATAAATTAGTTGAAAGTTCATTCAGAGGTGTGCAAGACAGTACAAATGTTCGTTTGGTTGATTTTACCTGGGGTTTTCAGAGTACAAGTACATATTAGTACGAGTAAAAATAATATATTTTAAATTGAAGTTTACTTCAAAGGCCACATAATTGACAAAAAAGTTAATAAAACCTCAACATTTCCTTCTGTTTCCTAAATGAGGAAAGTCAATCATACCATGCAAATGCAAGAAACTAAACCATCAATCCACCTACAGTAATTTTTTTGAAATATCATTACATGTATGTATTGAATTGTATTATCACTAACCTCATTTTACCTTGTGGTGTAGAGGCTGGTGCTTTATACGCTTTAGTGTCTAGAGGTGCAGTGCTTAACCTGGTCCAGTTTCGGGTTACAAAGTTGGAGCGCGCCTTTCCTGTTTGCGTAGCAACCATTTTGTTAGGTGTGTATCTTGGTGCTATGTTGACCTTGTTACTCTATATCTTACGTCTGTGGTTGTGAGTAGAGCACAGTTAATTTGGTGCCGAACAGTAAATGGTCTCACGGGCGGAAAAGTTCTGCTCACCGTGGGCTTTCTTGATGCAAGCCTAACGCTCTACCAACTGCGCTATTGGGCTTCTCTAATATCTTTACATAATGATTGGAAATATTTGTATATGTCTATATTCTATATTAATATTTTAGTACGAGAAAGTAAAAAACATCCACATTATAATTACTAGATTTTTCTAATTATTGTAACAGTTAGTGCTTATGCAAAAACATAGGAAATATAGGCACTCTTATAGATACGAGGTTTTTCAGTTGAAACGCGTAGACCCGACGTGATCATCATGACAACTGCATACGCTTACTGAAATTGTTTATTGACATTTTAGCGAGGTATCTGTCAAATTTCGTTGTTGTCGCTCCTTTGTGTGCATTTTTATGGAGCTCAAAAATGACGTTTGCCATAGAATATAGCTATAGATGTCGGAGGACCCCAACCACTAGAAATCCATGCGAAAGTGAAAGCTGTCTATGATGACTGTAGTTACTCTCACACGGCAGTGGATGAGTGGTGCAGAAAATTTCGACAAGGAAGAGTCTCGATTAAAAATTTGGTTTATTTATGTTCGTGTTGCAACTTCAGATGAAATAAAATTGTGAGTCTTCTGGAAATTCCTTTACCTGCAAGTAGACGCATTAAAGTCAGAGAACTTTCTGAAATGATGAGCATCAGTATAGTAAGTGTTTATTCTATTATTCATATTCTTGATTATCATAACGTTGTTGCTCAGTGGATTGTACGGCATATGACCCAACCATCGTGTTCTCTGCACTTCTACAGAACTAATAATACTCGCTTCCCCATAGAATCCCCCTATTTTTCCTACTTTCTTTCCTCCTAACATTCATCTTAATATTTTCCTTTTCTGTATTTCAAGTTTATCTCCTTCGTTTTTAGTCTTGCTGTTAACATCCACACTGCAGTGGCATTGGGTTCTCCTCTTTAAGGGGGTTTGCCCATTAAGACTCTACGGTTGCCAAAGCCAGATTGGGGAATCGCAGTGAAGGCAATTGGAGTTACTGGCGTTGGAACTCAGATTTTCTGGTCCGGAACCAGAGGCTCGTACCTAAACCACCTCCACTGTTCTCCATATATGTTACGTAGACCCCATGCCTTGCTCCCGTCCACTGTAGTCGGTCTTGATACTGATTTGTACATTATCATATTAACGTTACGTAAAAAACGTTTGAATTTTATTATCGCATTTAACGCGCCCGCACATCACCCCCTTCATATTATTGTTTCACTGTTGTTTCGTTCTTCTGTTGTTATCACTATCAAGTATATAAAGTTCTTAAGTGTGTTTATTTCGAGTTTTCTGTTGCTCTCTAGCTCTCCAGTATGTCCTAATTTTTCATTTCTATATATCTACCTGTCTTACTTTTCTTTCCAATTTGCTCACTATTGCGTGTAATTCATTGTTGATCTTGCTAGAAGGGCTATATCATGAGCATACCCCAGATACAGGTGACTTTCCATGGTAGTGAGTCCTGTTGTCGTTATTCTACTTTGTCAGAAACGTTCTCCCACATTATTTAAATAGGGTTGTAGACAGGGAACTCCTTGTCTAAGGCCATTATTAATTGCGAACTGGTCAGATAATGTGCGTTTAATCCTGCCTTCAATGTTCTCTGGTACTATCATTCACTGTATGAGTTTATCTGGTAATTTCAACATATCTTGATAAGATTGTTGTCGTATGCCCTTTTAAAATCGATAAAAATAACATGTGATTTCCTATTATGGCCGAAAATTGTCCAGAAAGAGAAATAGTGTTCAGCTAGAAAACAAGTGTTTTAAGTTAAATATAGTATTTTTCATTTAAATATTAGTAGTATCATTTTATCACTGGTATTTAAATACATACTGGTAGCATAGCATAGTATACATACTATAGTAAACAAGTGCAAATTAGTGAGAAACAATCTCTTTTGATATAAGGACGCATCCCCTAATTTCAAACAGATATTCGTACAGAAAGATCCTGCCACAACAAATGCTCTCTCGGTGGTGGCCGTGGTCCCGGAACTCGATTGTCTTTCTAGAATCCCGGAAGGACCCGGTTTCCGATCCCGATACTGGAAATGCTAGTGGAAGTAGTTATATAATTTAAGGGCATTCATTTTCTTCTTTCATACACTATCGCTTGTGTGAGCTCACTACGAACGTCATTATCTTTAACACTAAAGTAGAAGTAAAAGAGACTAGCTATTTTATATTTCTACTTAATCATCTAGATCTTCTGCATACTTGATGCAACGATGATGAAATTCAGCAACTTTGAAAAATCCTTTTCTTAGGGACTCCATTCAGTCTTGGCCGTGCAATATCATTTTTTTAAATTTTGGGAGGAGGTGATGATACTCGACGTGGAAGTTGGCGAAATAATAATATTCTTTTAGCAATGCAAAAATCAGTATTCGTATACGCCTCGACTGGCAGCATCGGTAAGCACTTGGAAGAAGGGGCTGATGTACGAAGGCAAGTCAAATAAGAGTGAGAATGAATTTTCTATTGTATCACGGAGTGGACATTGGGCAATGAGAAATTTTTGTGAAAAGAGCATATTTCGTGGAGAAGAAAACATAAATTGTGATCACGTAGGCGTATGCGTTTGAATAACACTACGGTGACAATTGCCGAGTGATCTGCAGTCGCACGCTCTCACGTTGCCAACGTTGTTGCCCAATATTTGGCCCGACAACATATTGAACGTGTTCCCCACCCAGGGGCGTCTCTAGCATACCTACCTGCCGCCGGGGTGCAAAGTCTCATATACCGCCCAGTCTGAGTTCTGGACTTGGTGGTTAGGGGATGTAAATGATTTGAGTTGATTGAAGCTAAATAGGGAATCATTCTTAATGTAAGCCCAACACTTTTATTTATTATTAATTCCATAATTTTATAACATCAAAATATCTATTACCATATTGAAAGTAATGTATGTTACTTTGCAACAACCAAAATCAACTTTAATTGATTTTCTTAAGGCAAATTTGTTAACAGTACCGTTCTTATATATAAATGCGTGTTGTGGTTGCTTAGGTGTCTGCTTTTCTGTGAGTGTCACGTTTTTATCGGCACCTATCGGGAACAGTTCGTCCACCATCAGTCCTGTTGTCACCTTTTTTTCATAATGCAACGATAAGCAAGTACGTAAGGCAGCGAGATACGACCATAATGGAGCTGAGAGTCAAGAGTAGCGCAAGCAAAGAAATCAAACTTGTTATAATAGGTTGAAGTACGCATACTGGCACGTTGATAAACGATGTAGAATGTACAACAGAGCAAAGGAATGAAAAGAGCATATTTCGTGGAGAAGAAAACATAAATTGTGATCACGTAGGCGTATGCGTTTGAATAACACTACGGTGACAATTGCCGAGTGATCTGCAGTCGCACGCTCTCACTTTGCCAACGTTGTTGCCCAATATTTGGCCCGACAACATATTGAATGTGTTCCCCAGCCAGGGGCGTCTCTAGCATACCTACCTGCCGCCGGGGTGCAAAGTGTCGTATGCCGCCCAGTCTGAGTTCTGGACTTGGTGGTTAGGGGAGGTAAATGCAACAACCAAAGTCAACTTTTCTTGATTTTCTTATGGCAAATTGTTAACAGTACCGTTCTTATTTATAAACGCGTGTTATGGTTGCTTAGGTGTCTGCTTTTCTGTGAGTGTCACGTTTTTATCGGCACCGATCGGGAGCAGTTCGTCCACCATCAGTCTTGTTGTCACCTTTTTTTCATAATGCAACGATAAGCAAGTACGTAAGGCAGCGAGATGCGATCATAATCGAGCTGAGAGCTAAGATTAGCGCAAGCAAAGAAATCAAACTTGTTATAATAGGTTGAAGTACGCATACTGGCACGTTGATAAACGATGTAGAATGTACAACAGAGCAAAGGAATGAATTCAGTCAGTTTTGATCTTTTTTGCTTTGCTTTTGTATTTTAAAGTAGAGACAAATTCAAAACCGACATGAATAACGAAAATTTGATAAGTGAAGTGTTCATTAGAATAGCATTGTGAGATCAAAAAGGTGAAGAACACCAAAACAGAAATTATTATACAGATCATTTCTGGGATAAGCACCTTCATGTGCCGTTAGCCTTTGTAGCTAAGGATATCTGAGCATAAAACTTTATGTCCTCATCTTCTAGCTCCTTCCTTTTTTCCAGTATAATTTTTTTGTGTACAGTTGGCAGCCATAGTCCACTAAAACGGTCTTGTGACATTGTTATTTATCCTTCCAGGGATTGTACCTGCTTTTTAAAATTACATAAGATATCTGTGTATTTTGTACAGTTTTCAAGTGCAGGTTTTCGTATTTTTTTTCTCGGAACCGAACGCACATATACACAGTGAGATATTGGAAGTGGGATAAAAACGTGCTCGTTTGCTATTTGGCGTGTATTTACATCTACCTCTAGATTATTCTGAAAACGGCTGTTAAGGGACAAATGTGAGTGAAGGTTTTCACTATCCAGAACGAAATACTCGTGTTGTTGCAACATGTACAGCTCGATGGTACGGTATACAGTGGATTGAGTCGTATGAGCGTGCTTCTTCTTCATTTGTTTTTATCTAGAATCATATGTATAACCTATTATAGCTTCTTTTTTTAATCTTGGAGAATATGAATTGCAATAATGATTAGGTATAAATCAACTGCCCACCCCTGCCCCTCCCTGGTTTTGTCCATGGATATTTTATTATTCTTCTTCTTCTTCCTCTTACTATAAGCCAGTGGCCGGTTTTAACCACAAAGTGGTTCATTTAACAACATTCTTATATAAATTCCATTATCTGGTAATAGAATGTCTTATTTATTAAAATTATGAAAATATTTAAAATAAGCACGTATAAAAGACATTTGAGATGCTACGTTTTCAGTAAATATATCAAAATGGTGTACCTTTTATTAAATAAAATCTGCATGTGTCACCTTTTCATCGTGAACGTTCGGGTGCAGCTCGTCCGCCATCGGCCCTGTCGTCAAGGTGTTTTTTATTATGCAAATATAAGCAAGTAAGTCAGATAACGGAATTTAACCCAACACGTAAATAAAGATTCTATGGATGATTTCGTACTTCCCCATATAATCGATGAAATTCACTTAATTTCCGTCGCTTTTATTTATTTCGTGCATGTTACGTGCTCTTTCAGGAACACACTGCTGTTTACCACCAATATTTTAGTGAAGAACTATCACATAAGGTACAGTAATGATTAAAACGTCTATAATAATACATTGTTACTTCCTACATCGAGTTGAAACGTCTTTACTAGGAACACATGAAGCTTTGATCAACTGTCTGCTATATCATCTCTCTGCTTTACTCGTGCTCTTTGCTCTCTGTTTCACTCTAAAACGCCTCACTAGCAAACGAGGACAACGTTTTAGCTCATGTGCTGCCGTTCTTAAGAAGGCGGAGGCGGTTCTGATCCAATGACAAAAGAAAGGTATCAACACGTCTTCCAGGAGTGGCAGACACGTCTACAGACTTGTTCACTCAACGAAAAAAATGCATTCAGGTCGGAGGGGAGTACTTTGAAAAAGACCGTATAAACCCAAACAGTAGCTAATGTATTTCGTGAATAAAAAAATCATTCTCACTCTTATTTGACTTGCCCTTGTATCATTGTCATTCCGTACTTTGACGTTTGGGTTCCTGACTAGAGTGATGCAATAAGTTTAATGTATAATAATTTTTTACACCATGTCTATCGACTTGTTCACTCAACGAAAAATGCATTCAAATCGGAGGGAAGTACATTGAAAAAGATCATATAAACCTAGACAGTACGTAATGTATTTCCTGAATAAAAAATTAATCTCACCCTTATTTGACTTGCCCTCGTATTACTGTCATTCCATACTTTGACGTTTGGTTTCTCGATCAGATTGATGAATTTAGTTTAATGTATAATTTTTTGTTCACTGCGTCTGTAGACTCGTTCACTCCACGAAAAAATGCATTCAAATCGGAGGGGAGTACTTTGTAAGAGACCATATAAACCTAGACAATACCTGATGTATTTCGTGAATTAAAAAATCATTCTCATTATTATTTGACTTGCCCTCGTATCACTGCCAGTCAATACTTTGACGTGTGGATTCCTGATCAAAGCGATGAATTTAGTTTAATGTATAATAATTGTTTTCACCATGTCTATAGACTTGTTCACTCAACGAAAAAATGCATTCAAATCGGAGGGGAGTACTTTGAAAAAGAGCATATAGACCTAGGCAGTACCTAATGTATTTCGTGAAAAAAATCATTCTCACTATTATTTGCCTTGCCCTCGTATCACTGCCAGTCAATACTTTGACGTTTGGATCCTGATCAAAGCGATGAATTTAGTTTAATGTATAATAATTTTTTTTACCATGTCTATAGACTTGTTCACTCAACGAAAAAATGCATTCAAATCGGAGAGGAGTACTTTGAAAAAGACCATATAGACCTAAACAGTACCTAATGTATTTCGTGAAAAAAATTATTCTCACTATTATTTGACTTGCCCTCGTATCACTGCCAGTCAATACTTTGAGGTTTGGATTCCTAATCAGAGTGATGAATTAGTTTAATGTGTAATAATTAATAATTTTTTTCACCATGTCTATAGACTTTTTCATTCAACGAAAAAATGCATTCAAATCGGAGGGGAGTACTTTGAAAAAGACCACATAAACCTAGACAGTATCTAATGTATTTCGTGAATAAGAAAATCATTCTTACTCTTATTTGACTTGCCCTCGTATCACTGCCATTGTATACTTTGACGTTTGGATTCCTTATCAGAGTGATGCATTTACAGAGCGGTTAAAAAAGAGCTACATCTAGTTGGCCATGAATTTCCATAATGCAATACCAATAGCTGCACATAAAAATTTACAAGCAAACAAATTTCAAAGCCAACTAGATGTAGCTGTTTTTTAAACACTCTGTGGTTTAATGTATAATAATGTTTTACACCATGTCTCTTCAAAACCCATGCTCTTCTCTGCTGCATAATTCACATTGTTCGCGTATCATTGAAAAGTATGTCGTGAATCACATCATTTTTTTCCTATCATAATACTTTTGGAAGTGCAGTTGCGCGTATATAAGATGTTGTTTCTAACTTAAATTTTTTGTGCTGGTCTTGAACCATCTCATAAGGTTTTATTTTCTGGCGAGCAAAGGTTAACATGTTGATTCAGTGAAGTCATGATCATAAAAATGATATGTTTATATCGGATAGAAAACCTGTTTTGCAACGAATAAAACTATTTCAAAATAGTAAATGGTCGACTTTAAATGTTCATTTCTAGAGTGGGATACCACCCAGAGTTTTTTGGAGGTAAAATAGATTTTTAATCAATAAAAAGCGTTTGCCACCAATCACTACCAGTAGAATTATCAGTTACATATGCATCAACTTCTTATGTTATTTAGTTAAGTTTTGGCACTCTGACCGGTTATATATTTTGTTTTTTTAAATATTAACGGAAAATTAGAAAGGCTGTGACTTAGTGTAGCAATTGATTTTAAATTTGAAATGGTTCCAGATAAGTAGACTGTTCTTAATTACTGGTAAAGAATAAATGACGTAGAACAATTTACTACAAGGAGTTTTGATTATTTTCAGGTGTTCTGTAACAATGCGTAGCTTATTACAAGTTGTTGATCCTGTCTATAATTGTAGATTTAGCGTTATTATCGGCTAGATCTACGTGCTGTCCGGCATTGACATACATTACTTCTTTATCGTAATGCAAAGCAACATGTTGGGTATTTATTAGCTTTTTGAGTACTACAGCATTTATCACTTTCAAGCAGTGACGTCAATGTTTCCAGTAGCACAAGAATATTTGAATCTGGAGCAGTTAATTGACTAATATTAACAACTGTGTTATTGAACGCAATCTTACGAATGATTCACAAGAATGCGATTTGTCTGTAAATTGATAACACTAAGTTGTACTTTTCGGGAATCCGCCTATTTACAGTTAATCTCCGTGTTATCGATATGAACTATGGGAGTATGGGATGTTTCCAGTATAGCACAATTTTAACCAATGTAAGGTCTTTTAGCATTTGACGAAGATGGTTCGTTTGTAAATGTGTCAGTTTCTTTGCTTTCACACTTATAAGCTTCAATTAGGTAGGTGTAAATATTTATCGATACCAATAGGGCTGCTCTGTACAGTTCTAGGAGCTGTGTTCTAGCAACTGTAGCTTCTTTGTGTTTATGAATTTACAGTAATTGTATATACAGGTTTGAAAAAAGTAAAAAACCAAAACTCTCATACTAAAACGATTGAAGATAAAGATTTTCAAATTGGAACAGTTCAATTTGAAAGTATGTATTCCATATTTCTGAACCAAGAACAAGTATTTTACTTGTAATTTCTTAGCATGACCGTCGTCACTTTCCATTTCTCACGACTATAAACTTTATAGGGTATTAAAAAAACAGAAAAAAAATGGAAAAAACTGATAATTGACTGCGAATTGAATTTCAGAATCTGTGTATTAATGCCACGATATTAATTTCGAAAAATATTCTTCGACCTCAATAATGACGGTCCAATCCCGAAAGTCGTTTGTTACTTTTCGTTTAGTACCTATTTAGTTTTCAATCACATGCTAATATTTAATTCTAATTTTTTTAAACGAAGACGCAACGATTTTCCTAATGACAAGATACTTATGCATTTCTTTTCTCTTCTTCTTATTCTTCTTCTTTATTTTAGCACCTCCCTGTTCTGAAAAAGCTGAGGTCCAGCCATCTCTCCAAAACTTAGGAGGTCATCCTGGTGGTCTCGAATTTAACGTTTTTAATCTCGTGCTATTTAAGTAGCCTTTCATCTGTCATTCGTATCATCTGATGATTCCATTCCCTTTGCAACTGCCGGAACCATCTTACCACATCCTGGGTGTTGAAGATTTATCTAACATTGTCGTTTCTGCTTTAAATAATCGTTGTAGGTTATCTTCATTTCCCGAGATAACGACGGCATGGTCTACATAATATAAAATGTTTAATACTTTATTTCTTAACTGGTAATCCGTACTCGTTGTTTTAACGTTGTCTATAATTTTTCTCATTCTTAAATTGAAGTCGTCCCTTGTATGCCAGTCGAAATTGGCATTTCATCTGTTGGCTTATTTATTCGGATGACATCAAATGGAATTTGTTTTTTTTGTCGTAGTACTGTTATCCCATCCCTCAATTTTTCACGATCAAAAGCCTTCGTCAGATCAATAAAATACATAAACGCTGGCCGATCATATTCAATGACTTTTCTACGATCGGTCTTGCGTATAACAAAAATTGCATCCACAGGCGATGTATTTTTTCTATACCCTTGCTGTTTCTCGTTAATAGGAATTGCTAATGGTTTGTTGTACGAGATGTGACCAAAAAGTTCGGTGAATGGTATCAAAGGGACAATGAAAACAAAAGATATAAAGAAATTGTCTATATTGGCCTTCAAAATAATCGCTTGCAACATAACACACTTTTGACAACGTTCATAACGTTTCTGGAAACTGGCAGCAAAGTCATATTTGAATCTTCAATTTATGAATACTTGCTGATACTGGTTGCTTAATTAGTCTCATTTTATTTGACCATATTTTCGGCTTCTACGTATGATAGGCTTTCAAAGTGTTCTATTCGTTTCATTTTATCTATAGTTTGTGTTTGTAAATATTCTTTAATATTGTGCTTTCTTCGTTTTAATATTCCCCACAAGTTTATTTAGGACTCATATAAATCGTGTTCCATGTCTTTGGTAAAGTTAGTCCAATACTCCTGTATTTTACGTATCTCTAGTCAATTCAGTCTATATCTCATTTTTTATTACTTCTATATTTTAGATATGTTTTTCTTTTTGCTTTAGCCAGTTCTATTATTTCCTGTGTGATCCATGGTTTGCAGATGTTTGTCGGGTTTATATTAATTTTTCTTTTAACTAACATGTGGCTTTGTTGATGTTTGTCAATATTTTGTTCTATCATTCCTCCATCGTGTCTTCTGCAGGGTTCGGCAGAATCAAATAACCTCTTTCAAACTGTTCCCATTCAAAACCTAGTGAAGATAGGAAAACAGTGAAATGGTCAAGCGTTCAGAAGCAATGCCAGTTTAGTTCACGATATGGAGAATTGATCGAATATTCAACGTGCTGTTGTTGTGGAAGCTTATTTCAAGAATAATGAGCAGCCCAACGTGAGTTTTAAATAGATGAATCCAATTCCTACTCTATTTCAAAAAATAAAATGCAACTTACAAAAAATAAAGTTGCCATGTTTCTTCTAAAATCTGTTGTTTTATTTTCAGTTAAAGGTTCAGCGATTGATGAATAATTTTTGATTTAAAATGAATACTTTATCTTGCTGAACCCTGTAGTTTAATAGCATTATTATTTATGGTTTCAGTTAGTCTATTTCGATATAGTTCTCTGGTACTTTTGTTAGTTAAAGATTCGATGTTAATCTTCTCTGTATATTCAGGGGTTTTCTTCTTTAATTCAATAGCAACACGAATTTTTCCTACGGCTAAGTTATGATCTGAACCCATGTTTGCTGATGTTAGTGATTTTATGTCAATGATTTGGGATTGATGTATTCTGTTTGATAGTATACAGTACAGTCTAAAAGGGATGTTCGGCGTGTAATATCATTCCAAGTGATTTTACGCTGGGATTTATTATTAAAGAAAGTGTTATTAATATTAAGTTCGTTATGGGCGCACTAGAATTTATGAAATTTACGTTATTAATCACTATATTTGCTTATATTTGCTATTCTCTCATTCATATCACTCATTATCAAGCTATGCTTCTAAATTTTCGTAAAATATATCTATTTCATTTTTAGATTTACTTATATCTGGAACATACACACTAATAATATGTAAATTGTAAGTTCATGTTTATCATTTACTATACGTCCACACTTGACTTTTCTCCTTCGTGCATATATTTTTGGTTTTATATCATGTTCTAAAAAGGAAGAGAAATTCAAACCCAAGAACGACTCAGCTGCAGATGTGAAAAACAAAATTGTGATGGAAGTATGCCGTCAATACTGTGAAACATTATTTAGAGATGAAAATCTGAAGCAAAGTTAGCTCTAATTTTGGACATGGTCCCACAATGCTATATCCGAAGTGGAAGCGGCTGTCCATAAACTAAAATGGGATAAAGCTGCTGGGTGCGGTAGTATGATGGCGATGCTTTAGAGTTGATTGGAGAAGCTGTTATTAAGTTGTTTCATCTGACATGCTTAAACATTTGGGAAACCGCTATTTGGCGTAGTAATTGCAAAAGCTCAGTGTTTATATCGCTGCACAACAAAGAACCTATCTACTATATCTGCGACCATAATTACAGATACTACATCGCAGCAAAATAATGCTCATTTTTTCAAACTGGTCTTCATTTCTATATCTCTTGGCAAATACCACCAGAACAAGCCGGCTTCGGAAAAGTATGTGGCACGAGGGAGGAAAAATTCAAAACATACTAGGTACCTCTATAAATGTGTTCCGCAAAGCCTTTGATAATGTAAATTAGAGCAAAACGTAGACGATTCTTAGAGCAGTGGGAGTACTGAAATATTTGGTCTTTGTTGTTCGCCGACTCAAAAACACCTCCGATATAGTTAAAACATACATAAAATCCCTTGACTGTGTTGTGAGAAAGGGCGTTTGTTAGGGTTGTGTGTTATCGCCTTCGCCTATGATTGTTCAACATATACCATGCATATATATAATGCGACGTATGTTGGAAGAGTGGCATGGGGGTGCTACCCTTGGTGGGAGGAAAATCCTAATGTATATAAGCTTTGTCGACAACACTACTTTGGTAACATCTAGTGAGATCGAATTACTATAGTTTCTGGAGATATTAGAGAGTTAGATATATTTATGGTTTACGATAAACCAAAATAATGATTGTAGGTCGCAAAAATCAATACCATATTAACGTGCGTAGAATAGACTGGTGAGGTGTTTGGCAAAATTGCTCTGACAGTAACGAAGTGGAAATACGTCGTCGTATACAATTCGCAACATCTGCAACAGTTCAGCTGACAGAAGACGCATTGATGGTTTTGAGTTCTGATGCTTAGCGTTGAATGGACAGCGTGTGGAAATACGTCCCTATTTAAGGTTCTCAAACATCGTTCACACAAGCATCCTTTCATTTTTGGTACATCAACATGAGAGAGGACAATATTAAGAGATTGATCGTCCAAGGAAAATCAAACTGACATAGACTGAAAGGACGCCCCCAAAACGTATTGATGTTACCAAAGACATTATGGGGAGACGGTTTACTGAAGCAATACGCCTACCGAACAACAACGATTTATGGTGTGAAGCTGTACGTTTAGCAATCCAAGAGTGCGAGGTTACAATATAATACAATACCAAACTCATGGGTGTGCCAAGATGCCACACTACGCCGTTAATATCCCTCTTTTGTTCATCTTTGTTTTAATTAATAGCAGCAATTAACATTGTTTGCTTTTACGTCTAAAGAAAAGTCTTAATTGTCATTGCTATCCTGATTCTAAAAATAGCTCTACAGGTTTCTTAGCCAAGAAACTTCTCATAATTAATTGTTTTTTAAACTAGTCATATGTGCGTATATATATATATATTTAATATTGGTCCTGTTCAATTGAAAATGCACCGGTACAACCAAACAATTAGATAAAAAATTATTTTCAGATATATTTTCTAATTCCACGCATTTTCTGTGGCTATTTGAAAAACAAATAGGGTATTTACATACAAAATATTTAATATATTATTTACATTTCGTTAACAAGCAAAACAATCGTTTTATTTTGCTTGCGTATTGCGCATTGGTTTACTTTTAGCTAATTGGCTATTAGCATCGTGTCGAAACATGGTACAATACTAATTGTGAAAAGTAAAGATCAGAAAATTGGAACACAATGTGTTTGTTGTAGACTTAGGGTTCTCACGCACGAAAACGTGGAACGTCTGACGCAAAATATTTTGTTTAAAATTCTACACTGCCAAACCTCTAAATTAAATTGCGACAAGACGTTCAAAAGTGGGATTCTAAGAGTAGATTTGGAATCTCAAGTTTTCAGCTTGAAACCTTAGCTTTATATTCTAGTTTACTATTTAACCCTTTCTGTTATTGTGGGATGATTTCCGTTATTGATGGAAGCACTTCTTCAATGATTGATTCGTTGAAACAATGAAGGACTAGTAAGAAGACCAAGAATACTATTTATTGTATACATCTATATGATCGTGTTGTACAATTGAAAACGGTTCCGATCTGCTGCTTACTTTTGCATTGTTAATGTTATATCTTCACTTTCACCATGTGGCAATAATTAGTAATCGATGTCTGAGGAACTTGGTACTCTGTATACGTATATCATGTCAAACAACAACTTTTGCATTTCTGTAGTAGGTACCATATTAAAAGGCCACTACTGAATTATGATGTTTACATAAAAATGGATTTATAATAGACACTTCGTGCAGCAAGATACAAAGTTTTTCTATTAGTTGTTTAAGATCAAAGAATACTGTTTAGTTAGTCCCTTGGTTAAGATGAAAGTAAACTGCCTATTGTTAAATTCTCAATTTAGGTTAAGCCTTATCTTCTCTTTCATTTGATATTGAACGACACCTCTAAAAGATTTCTCCCAATGCGCAATGGATTAACGATTTTGCGTGCCACATAAAATTATTATTATGAGATTATTGGTGAAATATTCTTTTGTTGTTATGTTCTTGGATTCGGTAGTTATTTGGAATCTTCCAAGTAGAGATTTTTTATTTTTTAAATGTGGTCAATTTTTATATAACAAACGATTTCCGAGATTGAATCGTATCATTGTTGAGATAGAAGTACTCAATGCTTTGCCCACTTTCGCATACGGCTTTATCAGAGATGAACAAAAGAACCCGCTAACTCGACGTGTTCCAGGAGTACATGATAACCCTCAAGTACTTTACCTTACCCGACAGATTTATTTCTGTGCCACCAAGGCGGGTAAGTCCCAAGCCAATATACTTCCTCCGCATAAATGGAATTATTTTTACCGAGATCTGTGGATTAGCACGTCTGCTTAGCATTCGGAAGGTCGTGGGTTCGATTCCCGTGGCCGTCTGCTCTGATTAAGGTTTTTAGGTGGTTTTCCTGAGTCAACAGAGTACCTTCTTTGAGGCAAATGACGGAGCAGTACTTCTTCACTTTTCGTGGTCCCTCTTCCATTATACGCCCCTCCTTTTTCTAATCTAAGCCCCTATAGCAGCCCGCCCCCCAGTTGGGGAATTAAAATGACCCTGAACCTTTAGTTGGAATTATTGTGGTCTTTTGGGGACTGACCCTAAGGTCTTCTCCCTCGGCCCAACTATTTACAATATTCATGGCCCGCTGAATACGTTTCCTAATTGTGTTGGTGATCTCCCTTCCATTGGGATCAACAGGTCTTTACGTATCGTAATAATAAGGTCGATTTTTGAATTCTACTATAATGTTAACATTTACATTATCGGTCACCTTCCAGGACCGGTACCATCACTGATTGTCACCATCTCGGACCACCACCGTCACGAACCGGCACCATCACGTGTAGGGAAACATTCTCGAGACTGTTTTGACGTGACGGTGCCTGTCCGTTCCTGTTGGAAACTCGGTGCTTGTCCGTTCTTGTTGGAAACTCAGTATGTGAATTACAATCGGCAACGCAAGTTGTAATTTCAGTTTGAATACTAGATTTTTACCTATAGCATATGGATTTCAATGAATTTGATCAAATCTAAGATCAAAATCGAGAATGTCTCCATGACGGTGACGGTCCTGGACGGTGAGTGATAATGTATATGTTAACATTATTGTTGCTTTTAACAATATTCTGACGTGGCGGTACGTAACGTGACGTTCCCTGTAGTGCGAATCGACCTTTATTATAAGGCTTGTTGATTTGTGCGACGCAGCATATAGATTTCAATGTTAAATCTTGAATATGATCAGAAATATCAAAATCCATTATATTTAGGGTTTTTATATCTTGTGAACCCAAATTTTTCTACGTTTATTGCGAACATACTTCTCGTCATTAAGAATGAGGGCAATCAAAGTAAGTTAATTAATTGGCCACTTGCGATTTTGGCATTGCCCAGAATTCAACGCCACAGAAATTTACCTGAAATTATTTTTAATGATTTATGACCTTGGAAAGAAGGCTGAAAGTGTAAATGCAGGTCCAATTTGCTGTGACGGTGACGTTCCGTATAGTGCGAGTGGATCCTAAGGGAGTGAATCCTTCGTTACTGAGGGTCCTCAGCAGCCCGCAGTATTTGTGTTTGCAGTACATCATACCTATTCTGAATTTTGTAGGTAAAGGTACCTGCTGTCATAGGTATTGAGAACGTCTCTCTCGACATTTTGCTTCGAGTTAAAAACAACACAATCTTCTGTTCTCCACTGATAATCTTTAGATAGGACCGTCGGTTTTTCTTTTCGTAAATCTGCTCAATTTTCGACTGAAATGTGGGGATATGATTTGGAAAGATCATTTAAATTGTTGAATTGCACACCCAGAACAAAATAATCAAATAATCAAAATGTCTTCACATCATGATTGAAGATTATAGCTGATCAGGATCACTTAAGTGACGTTAAAAACAGTGACAAATAGTATATGGCAATGTTCTCTGAACCAGTAAAGAATTAAATTGGTAAACTTCTTCCTCTTCTCCTTTTTCTACCTCTTAGTTTAGGGCTGTATACTTTATATTTCCAATAATTTGAATTCTTATTAATTTTTTTCTAGTGACATCGGCGTCCAACACTCTTAATCTTTTTAGTGACTGATTTCGTTGAATGTGGTTTTCTTGTCATAGTTATTTTATCTACAATCCTATACAAACGATGTCTCCAATACCTCCTTCGTGCTCTTACCCATTTAAGTACATCGTAAGTGGTATAATGTCTTATAATGTGTTCTGTTTTGGATATATCGGCTCTTGCCCATCCAGCATATGTAAGTACCGGTCTTATATTGGTTTTATAAATTCTTGTTTTACTTTGATAAACATCTGTTTATTTTTGATATTACATCTCGCTGGATGTGTATGTTCCAATATTGCTGTGTTACGGCTGATCATCAGTCGGTAGTTGGTATCGCGCTGTCTTTATGCATATGGTAAGCGATTTTGTCTTACTGGTAACCTCATGTATCTGTAGACGTTTTAAATTTGTGAAGTAATCGCAGTAAGCTGTCTTCATCTTCTAATTACGGCGTCATCCGCATAGCATAATATTTTTACTTCGATATTTCGCAAGCTGTATCCGATTTTACGTCATCTATTGTTTGATCCATTGCGGTACTTATTAGGCATCATACTTCCAAGGTTGCCCCGCTGTCTTATACCGTTGGAAATGCCTATTGCTGAAGTTAATTCATGTCTTACCTTGATATTTGTCGTATTCTTAGTATTGTTATCCTATTTGTTAGGAAGTTATTCTTCGATAATTTATCGCAAGATGAAAATTGCATGAATAGTAGCTAGCTACAGCTTTAATATTTATTATACTGAGTAGGCATATTCCACAATAGATTTTTGGGTCATCTGTTGTTCCATTTTTTATGTGTAGGAGTGGGAATGCTTCTCTTCCATTATTGAGGTATGGAAGCCGTATCAAATACTCGTAGCATTATGACTAAAACATATATTTCGTGAGTTGCACCGTATTTTAGCATCTCATTTGTGATATCTAACCCCTGAGAGTTTCTGTTTTTAAGTTTGCTGATCGCTTCTCCAATTTTCTATTTTACTATTGAGATGTTCTGAATCTGTAATTTCCTTTACTTAATTGATAGTATCTCGGTGAATTCTAAATATCGTGGTCTTGTTCGGATGTTTTATTTCCTCTCTTGCCAATTAACACGATTTCTTTCACTAGTGTATAAATCATAAGAAGTTTCGTACTTCCTGTAGCCTACAATCAATTATTGATCGTTGTCCACACGAATTGAACCAAGTATATGTATGTACTTATGTTTTGGTTTGTGGTAGTAATAGTTGTTGATTTGTAACTCATTTTGTATACATGCATCAGTTAGTGTTGTTGTTTATAACATCTTAATCATATTTACCTTTTACCCCAACAATGCATTATGGACAATTTTGGGATTAAGATCTCTTAATATAATAGTTTATCTCTTTGGAATCGCAACTAGTAGTATCCTAAAGATTTTGATAACTCTTGATCGCCCTTCGGTTTGTTTAAATCTGGTGCATAAACACTTACATTGTCTAGATGGTCATTTGATTATTCTGAACTTACGTGTAGTAGCCTTCTTTTATCCTGAAGTTCTGCTGTTCCCCCTGGAACCGCCTTACTTAAGTGAAATCGGAACGCCCAGTCTAGGAGCCGAACTTTCTCCCGAACGTCTCGCTCGTGTTGCACTCTAACCTCGGCTGCAGCGGCGAAAACCACTGACTTACCGAGGCCCCACGTGGATGAGCTTGTCGACCATATATCGCATATCTGTTATATTTTGTATTAGATTTTTTCCAATCATTGGTCCAACTTCTAATTGCCCTCTCTGTTTCGTACCTGGCGCCACCTTTTCTTTTCCTTTCGTCGCTGAAGGAGCATTTTGAGTATTTAGTGTTTATTAAGTTCAATCATAATTTCTCGATCTCTAGCATCGAGAGGCGTCATATTCCAACCACTTATTCATAGAACCTTTGATTTTTAAAGGAGGTCTCTTCTTGTTCCTACTCGTTTCCTCCATGTCAGTCCCAGTATCTGAGGCTTGGTTGGTTTTACGAACAGTTTGGTAATACCTTCGTAGCAGGTTGCTAACCTCACTGTGGGATATATTATCGACCATCTCTGGCCTAGATCCGTTGTGTTTTCCTATAATAACTGAGCTACCTCGAGTGGGATGTGGTTTGTTACCAAAGTCTTAAATAGAAGCTAGAGGTCATAAGGCATCCATATTTGTGTTGCAGTTATTTCTGGGTACTAACCCTTACCGTGCTGAAGTAACGAATGTGCTAAATACCCTTTACCACGCTAAACTGACTAATGTACTCAAATACCAAAAGAACAATGAATTAGTAGAATTTCCTGCCATCCTTATGAAAGCGCAACAAATTTATGAGCCAAAGATGCAATTATCTTCTACTTGTGATATTGATGCTTATGTAAAAGATATTGAAGGTTTTTCAGAAAATATTTTACGAAAACTCTTCGTTATTTATATCGCGCAAGAAGTGCAACGGAGGTAATGGCCCATATTAGATTTGCATTACGCTTCCTAGTATTCGAACACGTAGCACATTTAACAAACGTTAATTCAGTTTAAAAGTAGCACAATTAATGAGTCCAAATATATGACCACTTTGAGAAAAATCCCGGCCACCACCAGATTTGAACCCTTGTCCGTCTTGTTGCAAGCCGAATGCTTTCTCGATTCTGCCACGCAGGCAACCGTTCGATATTGAAATACTATATAATAAAAGTTTACCTGTTTCTCTCCTTTTTGAGCCTGGGAAATGCAAGTGCATCTGCTTGTACTTCCTTCGTGGCGTCCATGGTTCTTGAAACCTAGTATAAATTTATCTTTTTTGAAAATTGACTGGGGGCCCTTCACAGAACGGGTCCTAGGCATTAAAACGATGCTGGCAATGCACTACAGTGAGCGTTGCCTAATGCCTAATTGCTACAGATATATTAACAGCAAAAGTTGTGGAATGTGAACTTGAAATATTCTTAACATCTTCTCCGCCTTGTGCCAAGGAAAACTCCACGTTGCTGACTAATAAATTTGTTTCAGCCCGCCAAACCTGAAAACAGCAACACAGCTGTCTCGCACTCAGCTGAAGCTGCAACTGATGCGCGAGCAGGCGCTGCAGGAGCAGGAAAGGCGCGAAGCTCAGGAAAAGGCGCAGCGGCCGTCGCAGGATCACCAGCGTCCTGCGGCTGCTGCTATGCGAGTTCCTCTGCACAGCATTGCCCTCGACGTCCCGCCCCAAGTGCTCCAGGTTAGTACACTCGTCTTTTGTATGTGACATAACGCTACACCTCCGCCAAGACGTTTTTATTACAGCTACACAAAACTTCAACCAGTGGTTCTTTAGGAATTTCTTATTTTGATTAAAGCAAATATGAAACAGGTGCTTTTCACAAATGTTTATATTTTAGGATTTAGCAATACGTGTGTGCGATTTTAAACAATAGTTTTTAACATTCTTAAATTTAGAAATGACCTCATGGGTGGCTGAATCGAGTAAGCGCTCGGTTTAGCAACGAGGTGGACATGGGTTCAAATCTGGTCGTGGTTGAGCTTTTTCTCGAAGCAGCGATGGATTTGAACTCATTAATTGTATTAGCTGTAAGTTACATTAAGGTTTGTTGAATGTGTTGTATGTTTGGATGGGGGGAGCGCAATACAAGTCGAATGTGACCTATTACCTTCGCAGCACTGTCGCGCGGTATACGTCGCCTCCTGGATCGAAAGGTAATATAACGTGAGGATTATGAATGAATAAAAACATAAAGTAAAAGTAAGTAGAACTATATTCGAGCCAACAATCTGTACAATATTGATAACCGTTTATATGTCTTGTTTGTAAATATTTTAAATTTTTAAAATACGACGCCACTTAGTTCAGGAAAAACCCTGAGTTGGCAGACATTCTAGCTTCACCTCTGTTGCCAAAACTTCACGTTCTGTGTAAATATATTGTCCTTATACAGTAGATGCTCTACTGTTCGGTTTGTTTACGTTTATGAAAGGCAGTGTGAATGCATTGTTATTAGATAATAATAGAAACGGTCATAAAACGGGAGTTTCTTTCATTCATCTTCATTTCTATTTTTCGTTTTAGTATCTTGAATCCACTTTTAAATTTTCCATACATTTTGTATGCATGAAAAAAACTGGGTTTCCAGAAAGATTGAAATAAACTAGAATGTACAGTAAAAACAAGTACATGTTTAGGTATTTACGTAGGGTTGTCAGGTATCCACATTTCGATACGACAATTACAGATTTTCGTTGAAAGTTGCTCAGAAACTGTCGCCCAATTGCAAAACTAAGTGGGGGAAAAATTTCTGGATAATTTACAGTACATTTTCAATCGATTTGCAGTAAGCTTAAAGCATTCTTAGCAGATGTGCAGTAATTTCCTTAAAAAAAATTCAGTAAATTTTTAACTAGTTATCATTTGGAATATTTGCAGTTGTATTTTATCAAGAATTTAGCAATCTACCAATAGGTTCGAAGCAAGTTTGCTAAATCTTCGGCAAGTCTTTGAGAAGCTTGCAGCAAATTCTTGAAGGGTTTGCACGATGTCTTCAGGAAGTTTTCAGAATTGGCACCAATTTGCTAAAGTTTAAAGCAAAGTTTCAGTAATGTTTTATAAAGTTTATCGCATGTATATTTTCAAGAAGTTTGAGCGAATATCTTGAAAACTAAAGATTTGATAGGTTTTTAGTCATTTTTCAAGCCAATTTGCAGTAAATTTTCAGCAATTTTACAAGTTTACAGCAACTCTTATTTTGAAGTTTCATGAAATTTGCCGCACTTTTGTCAGCAATTAAATTATCCGAAGAGTAGCATTGCCTCACTTTAAAATAGTAAATCATTGACAGCCATGGCTATAGGATTTACAGAAAATTCTGTATTTCATTTTTTTGTTATCCCTTATCACTGCTGTTTTGTTTATATTAATTCTGCTCTATAACTATTGAGTAAATCTTCCAACTTTTGAAACTTTTTTTAACCTTAATTCCAATTTGAGGCGAATTCTTCGAAAATAGCCAAGGTTAATGGCCAAAGCGCTGTTTAAATAAACAAGCAAGTATCTGACAGTAATCGTTCAAACAACCGACGGATCAGCAAACAAATTTGCGAATAATTAGACAAATTACCTAACAAAGAGCCCAAAGAACTGTATAAGGAAGTGACCAAAAGGTAAATCAAACATATGAAATAAAGAAGCAGACAAATATGGAATAAATAATGTTCTAAACAGCTAAATAAATTAGAAAAAGTTAGTGCCCTAATATAGTAACAAAAAATACTAAAGAAGAGTTAAATGAGCACTAAATAACAAGTAACACAACTGAAATTAAGTTTAGAATAAAACAAATGATTGCAAATGAATAGTTGCGATTTCTATTTACAAATTAAAAACGTCTCTGGCCACTGTTCTTTGAAAATGTATACAAAATTATTTGTATGCGGTTCTGGGTCGTAGCTTCAAATGTGAAGATTAGAAAATATACAAAAAATATGTTTTATCTGATGCAAACATATCCGGTTTATTGGCTACTTTTTATAAAACTATATAGAAACAATTTCAATTTTTTCAATAATTATACGTAGTTATATTATTCGGTTGTACTTTTTTTTTAAATTCGTCTAGTGCCAAATTTATTGAAAAATTACGGCACTTATGTTTTCTTTTACAGTTTATATAATATTTATTTCTGAGAGAAGCAACAGTTTGATTTAAGCAGTGGCTGTAAAGCTAATCATCTACTAACAGAGAATTTACAAGAGTTGAAAAGTGTAGATCTAGACCCGTCATAGAAATCCAAGAAAATGAACGGGAGCAAATAGCAATGAATAAGAGTTAATAAAATTAAAATTGGTCTAACAAAAGCTTAAAACAATAAACCTCACGATTCTGAAGGGAACTTATTTAAAACACAATGAAATGAAACTTGGCCAACCATAGCCTACGTTTTTAACAAATAGTGGAAATTCTAAGAGTACAAACGTTACTTCCTTGATGGATAAACTGTAAGGACCATCCTAAAGATATGAAAAAAAAACAATATAAGAATAAATTGTTTCTGGCCAGGCAGGTTATGTGTAGATACTGTTTTTATAATGGAAAAAGCTGATTGTACATTGTACACAACGCCACATCGCTTGATCGATATAATTAAAGTCATAAAACGATCATAAAAGTATAGTTCAGCTATAATTAAACCGGGCCTTCTACAAGCTTAAACCGAGAATATTGTTTGCTCCTTACATTATACAAAATGTATGTGATATACCCAATCCATCAGTGGACAGGGAAATATAGATTAATCGGAATTTGGATGAATAATCGACATCTACACACCCTACTCTTTGCGAATGATTATATTTGCCGAATATGAAAATAGAATACATGGTGGTGTATGGAAAGGTCAGGATATGGCAATAGACAGAACGTCAACTTAGATTAGACACGTCGCTGTATGGAATAATAAAATTAACGAAAAAGAAGATATTCGCAACACTGATGGAACCGTTTCACATTTAAATCAGAACTGTGGGTCAACTGAAATCATATATTGCAGCAAGGTGTTTGTGCCTAATGTTAAGGAGACCACCTAACAAATTCAGAAATTGAGGAAAGAGTATCAGTACACAGTAAGCTGCTAAAAACCGTAACAAAGAAACAACTAACATAATATGGCCGTATATGAACAATTGGAGCGGAAAGGCTATCTTTAAAAATATGAAAATTGAAGCTAATTGAAAGGAAGTGTAAAGAAAGACCAAAGATGCAGCGTATAACATATATAAAAGACACTTTGAAAGAACATTAATTGGAGGAAAATAGCTGACAAGATAGCACAACAAGAAAATCGAAATTCTAGAAATGGCATAAAAGCTACCTCAAACTCATTTATATACTCATATACAGGGGGTCCAAGAAATAAGCGCACAAAAAGCCCATACAATGAGCAATTGAAGTAAAAAACGACTTCTGGGATTGGACCGTGTCATGATTGAGGTCGAAGAACTCAACATTTCGCCCACTTTCGTAAGGAGCTTCCATCGGGAGGAAAATCAAGAGAGCACGGTAACCCAACGTGTAAACCACGCCAGAGGCGAAACTCTTTCCTTGCAAAAAGAGTTTCGCCTCTGGTGTAGTTTACACGTTGGGTTACCGTGCCCTTTTGCTTTTTCTCCTGATGAAGCCCCTTACGAAAGTGGACGAAACGTTGAGTTCTTCAACCTCAATCATGACCCGGTCCAATCCCGGTAGTCGTTTGTTACTTAATGACAATGGCCGTGAAAGCCTCCGAAATCAATGAGCCAATGAGTTAACACAGTTTATGAAAATCGTACTATTGTTGATCTATTAATTATGATTCAAAGTATTGTCAGTAACCATAGCAACATTACAAAAATCTGGTCAGTTTTGAAAAGTATTTCCGTAGCAACTATATCTTAAGAAAAGCCGGCAGGTCCAGGTCGGATAAAGGAAGTTTTTAATCAAATTTCAAAATACTCAAAATAAAAAAAATCCTACTTGTTTGAGCCAATTCTCGCCTTCAGGACACTGCAGCTTTTTTTGTTCACTCCTTTCTGGGACATCCTGTATAATTATACTACTGTAAAGTACCGTTAATCCGAAATTCATGGTAATTCAGAGCATCAAATGCGTCCGTTTAAGAATAGCGTAATACGATTTCAGGTGAGTTGGGCTGTTCGGTAATCCGAATCTATTTTAATTGGCAAAAAATATGCAGATTTCACCAAACTTGCGTTTAGGGACTCTTTATGCTTATTGTTTAGTGGTTGGTGAATGCCAGTGGCGCCGCTAAAACGTGCTCACAAAACATTAGGCGAAAAAATGGCTGAATATTGACGAACTTTAACGCGGAATTCCTGAAAAAGCAAGGCTTTAAAATACGGCGTTGGGGCGTCAACAATCAGTGAAAAAACAAAAATAGGATGAGATAAAACGGAAACGTTTAAATTAAAACTTTTGTCGCTGTTATTAAAAAGCGAAACAATTTAAAACAGACAAAAATCTCCAACTTTTTATTCCATATGTTTAAATTTCTAATGTCATACTCTATACAGGGTGTTTAAAAAATACGTTCGGATATTTTACCCACTTATAGATCTCATCAATACAAACAAAAGGTCCTAATAAACATGGGTCCGGAAATGCTTTGTTCCTGAGATACAGTGTTAAAGTCTCAAAAAAAAAATCCGGCCGCTTCTGGAATAAATAACTTAAATCTAAGTGTGCCAAAACATGATCATATATACCACCAGTAAACCTTCAAAATTTCACTAAAATCGGGTTTTGAGATATTGAAGCATTTTAGTTTTTGTCTTAACAGGTTCAGAGACGTGCAAAAATATGGGCTTTAATTTTTTTCTTGAAAACGAAACGAGATCCGAAAAAATCTCAAGAGACAATAAAGTTGCATTTTTAGTAGCTGTATTAAAAAAATATATAAAAATTTTGTGTGCGTTATTTTTTTGTGAAAAAACCTAATCGATATGCCCCTTCGGCACGCCCCGGCAATTACTACATCAACTGTAATAGATCCAAAAAATACTTCATAAAGTTATAAGCAAACTGTAAAAATTTCATTAAAATCGCTCAAAGCGTTTTCAGATAACATAAAAAATTTAATTTAAAAAAAACCTTTAACAGCCTGTATCTCGGAAACGAAGCGTTTCCGGACCCATGTTTATTAGGAAATTTTTGTTTGTATTGATGAGATCTATAAGTGGGTAAAATATCCTAACAAATTTTTTTAACACCCGGTATACATATTTATTCCGTTTTCTTCGTAATAAAATACTCAAGAGTTTATTATATGATAGGGTAATCCGGATGTTTCCATTTTTCGAACTGACCTGATTTTAATTTATTCGGATTAACGGGACTTCACTGTACTACGACTTGGGAAGAATCTCTGAACTACAATGCATTTTCATAGATTCATGTACTATCAGATCGATATTCTAGCTTAACAATGTTGTTAAATTAAAACGGCGAAACTTTTCCAACGTAGGTACTTGAGAATGTTATATGGGTAAAAATTAGTGAATGTGAAAATTTCAACGCGCTGCCGTGTAAATAATATATAATTATATATACATAGATACATAGTAATAAAATTGGGTTTATATAAGACTAGCTGTTACCCGCGACTTCGTACGCGCGAGGTTCGTTATTTGTGTATTAAATAATGTCTCCGTCTCCGGCCCCGTCCCCGTCTCAGTCCCTTTCCCCGTCCCCGTCCCATTTTCTGACCCCGTCCCCGTCCCGTCCCGTCTCGTCCCTTCCCGCCCCGTCCCGTTCCGTGCCCTCCCCTCCCATCCCATCCCATCCCTTTCCGTCCCGTCCCGTCCCGTCCCGTCCCGGCCTCTCCAGTCCAGTCCTGTCCCGCCCCGTCCCCCCCACCCCTCCTCTCCCATCCCATCCCTTCCCGTCCCGTCCCGTCCTTTCCCGTCCCGTCCCGTCCCGTCCTTTCCCGTCCCGTCCCGTCCCGTCATCTTCTGTTTTCACCTTCAGGGGACAAATTTTCAACAACTTTGAATGACTTAGTTCAAAATTTGATCTTACAAAATGCCAACCCCTTTTTTACCCCTTTAGGGGTTGAATTTTCAAAAATCCTTTCTCAGCGGATGCCTACTCCCTATGAGGAATCTACCTGCCAAATTTCAAATGCTATTTTCGCAATCAACGTCCCAAAAAACCTCAATCACGACACCCATATAGATTTTTAGGCCTATTTTCCCATTTCACCCCCTAACTGGTTGATTTTCGGAAAATCACGAAATACGTGTTTACTTATTTGTTTTTAGGAGTACTCCTACGAAGTTTCAAGTCGAAATGTCTATTTAATATTATTTTTCCATACAAAATTGGAACCCTCATTTTACCCCTTTATTCGAAATACTCTTCCTTATTCCTTGTATACATTATAAAGGGAACCTCTGTGCAAAATTTCAGCTTTCTAGGCCCAAGGGTTTAGGCCGGGCGTTGATGAGTGAGTGAGTGAGTGAGTCAGGACTTTTAGTTTTAAATATATAGATAAGTAACTATAATATTAAGAATCACGTGGTACTTTAAAAACAGGGAAATACGGAAATTCTTGAAAATGGCCCGTTTTTTTCTGTTTCTGTTTTTCGCGAAAAGTCGAGAAATTGATATTTTTGTGAAAACCTTATTTTCAAAAAAGTAGCAATAGTGTTGTAAGCCATTCTTACAACTTATTAATTTTCGAAGACTTCATTTACCCGGACCTCTCTTGAACCCTCCATCGCCCGAAGAGGGAAACTTGCAATCAGTTCTTGCGACCAACCTAACACGATTAGTAAAATTTCTGACATGCTTTCGGGCTAATTGCAACCCGTGTCGGCTTGATTACGTATTTTTGTCAGTGATACCAATAATATAGCTACTCTAGAATCACTACCACCAATTGGCAAAAAAAAAATTGCGTAGTAACCATTGCAAAATCTTAGTTCACTGTAAATGTTTCAAGTACATTGTTTAAGTAAACCTACAACAGAAATTATAGGGTAGCAAATAAATTGTACTTAATTACTGAATCCTTCCTCTTCTACTGCTGAAGCAGTGTAGTGGTAAGAGCAGGAAATTATACTAGATTAAATAACTAACTGAACAATCTGCAATGGCCCATAAGCGATATAAATAATATATGGAACAATTTTGTTGTGAACATTAAGCACAGCATCAAAAACTACCGATGAGCGAAGCAAGAAGAATTTTAAGTATATAAAAAGAACCTTGAACTTTACAGTTCATATGCTGGTCTTAAAAGATTCCGACAATGACATCTTACCAAGCCAAAAAAGATTAGTTTCCCATTGCATTTGCAATAGAACTGTTGACTGTTTTCCCCCTGCGCAACAAAATTCTGAAAAACGATAACATATTAGGGGTTGATATTATCAAAGACAAACTCATCGAATCGCTTAAGGAGATTAAAATTGATTCTACTCCTGGCCCAGTTGCATTACACCCAGTACTACTTACAAGTACATAGACTTCTTTGTTAAACCAATGACACAGTTAATGAGATGGTCTTTAGAAGAAGGAAATGCACCATCTGAATGAAAGGGAGATACCATCGTTACAGTCTACATCAATATGTACCTTGTAAATCCATGGAAGAAATTGTAGTAGAGGAGTTAACAGAGTTTCTTATCACCAATAATATTCCAAAAAGTAATCAGCATGGGTTCATGGCAGACAGTTGACAATAATCAGCCTATAGGCGTTGTCTACCTGGATTTCAAAAAACTTTCAATCTGGTTCCTTTTCAAAGACTTACTTATGGATGCATAACTTTTTGGAAGGTCAGAGCAGATCAGCTTTCTAAAAAATTTCAAGGGACAAGAGGAGTACCGCAAGGGTCGGTCTTGGGGTCATTGTTATTTAACATTTTTATTGCCTACTAGGCACTGCTGCTAAAAACTAATGCTTCCTTATTACTGACTCAATATTCAGTGTTGCGGTGGTGGTGGTTCAGAGAATTTACCGATGACAGAATTGATACAATTCATTCACCATTCATTCATAATCTATAGTCTCTTTTACCTTTCGGTGTCGAGGACCATTCATACCTCACGGGAAGTGCAACGCAGGTAATTCGCCGCACGCGACTTACATTAGGCTCCCTCGCATGCAAGCATACCACACACACAAAAACTTACATATAACTTAACTAATGAGTTCAAATCCACTGCCGCTCCGAGAAAATTCTCGGCTACGGCCAGATTTGAACCCATGTCCACCTGGTTGCTAAGCAGACAACCACCGAGGTGGTCTGATACAATATACACCTATAATATTTCAAACGGTGCTGATAAAATAACAATAATAGTTTAAAACCCACAATTAATTAAACAAATCCTTAATATTAAATACGTTTTTTCTGAAAGTTTCAAATTTTACTAATTTTGTTGTACAGGTAGTGGTGACAATGCTTTGAAAACTCTGAATATAATCAGCGTTGTTTCAAAATTTACTGCCCGAAAAACGAGTACATGACTTGTAATTTACACAATTTTTGATAATTGGCCTACGTATTTCTATGTTACACATAAAATATGACAGGTTAATAGCTTACTTAAATATACTAATAATTCACTGTGATAATTTCAGGTCCAAACAAAATTAGAAAATCCTACGAGATACCATGTGATACAAAAACAGAAAAGTCAAGTTCGACAGTATCTCAGCGAGTCATTCCAACAACCTCTTAATCGTACCAATTATTTGCCACATCTTCAAGAAAATCCATGCCAGCCCCAAACTCAAAGTGCACCTGGAATAGCAAACAATTATTCTTCAGTTGGGACACCTACATCGGCCACACCTGCATTATATGGCCATTCGCATCCTTTATACAACACAGGGCCTTCACCAAGTCCAAACAGCGACGCTCCAGCTATGTCACCTGCTCTTAGTTCTGCAGCCACAAGTACTTCGGAGGTAAGTTGCTTTATATTATATTAAAATCAGCTTTTCTGTGGTAAGTGAATGGTGTTTATACTTGAAGATTGGATAAAGACCAAAAAAAATCAGTAATAATAATATTTTTGCATATTAAAAGCTACTATTTATGCAGTTAGTTAAATGTAATCAGCTTTGTACATTGATTTACATACATATAAAGAACATATAAGAAATGCTTTCATTAGTTTCATGAAAACGATTCTGTTAATAATTTTTTTAGGTATACCAATCTCAGTTGCATTATAAATAGAAACTTTAATTTTATTAATAGTTAACTAGCAACCAGTGAGACAAATGTCTCATTTAATAAAACAAAAAAGACCGTTTTGCAAATAGAACGCGTATTAAATGAAAACAATAATATTTTTTAAAATCACGTGACTGAAATTCGGTTCCTGACCTGACATGACCATTCCAAACATATAACTTTCATAATTTTTTTCTCTATCTCTTACGGTTTGGCTGCTGAAACAGGGTCCCGGATTGACCAGCGCCACGGACGGACGGAAATCACGTGATTTCTCGAAAACCGGAAGTGTCACGTGACTGAAATTCGGTTCCTGACCTGACATGACCTTTCCAAACATATAACTTCAATAACTTTTTTCTCTATCTCTTACGGTTTGGCTGCTGAAACAGGGTCCCGGACTGACCAGCGCCACGGACGGACGGAAATCACGTGATTTCTCGAAAACCGGAAGTGTCACGTGACTGAAATTCGGTTCCTGACCTGACATGACCATTCCAAACATATAACTTTCATAACTTTTTTCTCTATCTCTTACGTTTGGCTGCTAAAACAGCGTCCCAGACAAGCCTATTATATATATGGATACACATTATACCCTCTTCAAGAGACATTAACAGCTTTTAAAATTTATTGTTCAAATAAAAGTGAAAATGGAAATGAATTTTGTAAGGTCATGCAATAATTGATGAAAAAATAACTTTAGTTTAATTTAAATTAGATGGGTGATACTGAGTGATTGAAAAGAAACAGAATTAGAGCAGACTTTTACCCGATTATAAAAGTTGGCAACGTTGATTTTCATGTTTGTTTTGTTTTGTGTAGCTAATGTCAAACTGACTTTTTGAAAAGAGGTTAACCATAAAACTGAGGTTAATAATTATGTTTGAACAGAATTATAATTATTTGGTACTCGCTTTTATTGAAAAAACATTTTACATCTAACAAAACTGGGCATGATCTTTTTAATGCTTGGTTATGTATTCGGAATATCTGTTGATCCTTTGACAGTTCATTTCGAATGTATCTCAACTACCAACTCGGAATAAATACCAAAGCGTGCTCAAATTTCTTTTTTTTGTATAGCGAGGTAGTTAATTATATGACCTGCAATCGTTCAATCTTTTAACATAGATCAGGGAAATCATGCGTTTAATTTATTAATTTTCATGGACCATATGTATCGGCTTATGAATTAGAGATGCGAAATACTGCTACTAACTAGTAAGTCCGAACGGTCCCAAATAACGTTACCCCGCTACTGACAAAACTCCCACATACACATGGTATTCCTTAATAATAAAAGCCCTCGGTGACTGCTGACCGGTGATGCTGTCATCGCTGATGTTAATAAACGCCCTGAAAAACTCAAACAACACTGACTGCGGCGTTTGCATATTTATTCTGCTTATTGCATATTTCAGCATGTGGACATTATTTATTGTTCCTCTAGTTTAAACGACATTTTTACTTTGAAATCATAAAGTGATACCATAGCTGTTTGTAAGCTAAACGTTATGTTTAAAATTAAAACTATAGAAATTTTTTAATTTTTATAGGCGAAAAACCCTCCACTGAAATTTATATACGTGTCTCTAAAATAATGGGCGTAACCCTATTTTAATATAACGTTTTGTAACAACTCTCAATCTATTCATTCTATGACGCTAGTGCCACTGTCTGTATCTCACTTTGTTCCATAGAACACGTTAATAAAGTCACATGTTATTTACTGACCAAGTAACGAAACGTAACGTTGCCGTAAAATAACGTTCCAATATAACGTTATTGAAAGAACTTCCCTTCTTTATTATGAATAGAGATCTGGTTTTAGTACATTACATCCTATATGTCCTTTTTGTCAATAAATTTTGATGATGATTTACTCCTTTTCGATTTTGTCAACTATACTAAAAGTGGATTAATATACCCTGATGGTCACTACTGTTCTTTATTGTAAAAGTTCAAATCTTTTAGAATAAATTTATTCAAGGGCGGGAGTGTCTTTGTCATTCATTCGCAGGGTTTGTCGTAAGCAAAGGTAAAATAGGGGAAGTATAAATCTAAGCAAAAATATATAACTAAAAATTTACTATTCTCAATTTAGATGTAGACATATATTTAGAGATGGTAGAGACACAAATCAATATCGATTGACATCAATTTTATACTTTCTTTCCAAAAAGAAATAAAAACGGGAAACGTAAAAATTTGGGAAAAGAAGAAACATTTAAAAGCGTTTAGAAAGAAAAAAAAATTGTGTACGTTGTGAGTTATAGATATATGTACAGTATTGAAGGGTTTTTTAATATTGAATAGAAAATTTAACCATTAGGCTCTCGTTGATACTCTGGGTGTATAATTTTTTACCACTGTCTGCAATTGGTTCTGCCTTTAATGTTATATTATTCAATTCAGAGGTACTGAGAGTAAATGTCAGTTCTAGTTAAGAAAGCTGTCTTTGGACCATACCTTGTCCAGTTCATATAATTTTCCATTCTTATCATCTATTTTTTTTTCTCTGTTCACTTGATACATTTTCCAAAATACTCTCTAGATAAATTCAGTTTTAAAGTTTAGCATTTTGGCGCATTGATCTCTTGACCACCATATCGTGGGTGCTTATTTAAATGCATTCATTTCAGATAATATCTTTCGTAGTTGTTTCTATAGAACTACGAATATTTAATAAATGTGCTGTTCTTGTTAGTGGATAATTGAGTGTTAGTAATTATTGGACATTTAACCTTTTTTCTGCATTTTATTTTTGGTGCTGTTTAGTATTCCCGGATGTTCAAATTTCTCTATAATGTGTATATTTTTAGATAGTGTAAATGTTCAGATTGCACTCTACTAATCTGACAACTTTTATCAAATTTTCCAGTTTTTTATATGATTATTCAAATTGGTTATTCAACATTCATCCAAACACTCAGTGTTGGCCAAAGTTCTAGACCATTTTAGACATTTACCTATAATAATGCCAAAAATCAACTTAGAATAAATGAAATACACCAAAAAGGTAATTAATCATTGATATAAAGACAAAATGCCATACATTGTAAATACACTTATATCAAAGTTAGTGGAACTATGAATCAACCCACGAAAATTTTAAGTATGGTGGTTATCTCAATTGATTGTTTTGGTATAAGTACAAAAACCTGCTACTCTAATGTTGACTGTTCTTATCTAACATGATTATGGAACAGTGATTTCGAGGGGAGAGTGCGCTCTACCACCCATGTGTATTGCCACCGATGTGGATTTGGAACCGACATTAATTGACCACCGACATGAACTACTACCGATTTGCTTTACCACCGACTTGGATTACAACCGATGTGGATTTAGATCCGACAAGAACTACCACCGACTTGGTTTACTACCGACTTTTAAAATTTGTAACAAAAATATGGCATGTCACCAAACTGAAATACCACCGAATTGGTGTACAAACCGACTTGGATTACCACCGATGTGGATTTACATCCGACAGGTACTACTACCGATACTATCGCCGATGTGGTAGTTGCTGCAACACATCTTACGCGAGCGACCGCGAACTTGCAATCGTTCCTATTAATAATTTGGTAGCAACTGCAGTATCTTTATGAAGTAATTGTTATCAGTAGCTGCTAAAAGACTTTATATTTCGTCAGTAAATTGTTTATATTGTAATAAAATGTCAGTATTGTGTTTTAACTCGTACATAGATTTACATTCTTTCAAAAGAAATGCGATCTTGTTTGATTAGCGTATGGCGTATTTTGGCCAGTAAGGAATATTACTAAAATTCTGTAAGTATTAAAACCTTATATATTGTATAAACAGGCGGCTGCGTTAAATTTCGTACTACCCACAAAATAACTCGAGATATTGTGGTTTTGTTGTGAACTTGTTTGATTTGCAGCGTGTTTAAAGTCTCACCTTCACACCCCTGCATCTTTCTCATTTATTATCTGATCTATTTTAAATTTTGGTCGATTTACCTAACCGTTAAAGCAATTATTTTCATAGTTTTAAAATAATGTTACTGCAAAACAGTGGCCTACTGCAACAAAAAAATTACTGCAAAAATTTTAAAATTATAGTAGGCTTAGTTTTATCAAAAAAGTTGGTTACAAAAGTTGTTCAAAATTAGGAAAATAGTAAAAATGCAAATTTTAATCCAAATAAGTGTATTTATTGTCGACCGAGTAAACACACCATTTCTACTTTATCAGTAGTGGTTAGGCGTATTCTAGGTATTATTTAAATTTGCAGAGTGCTAAATTAACAGTTCATAAACTTAATTGACGTAACTGGCGTTCATAAACCTTTTGTTTTCCAGGGTACCACTTATTAAGACAATAATCAATTGTTAATTATCTACATAATAATATTGTACATTACATATTAACAATACAAACATTTCTAATAAAATATGGATTTCGACTGTTTTTGTAATTCTGAGCAACCTTTGTTAGTAGCAAAATTATTTCAAAAATGTCAACGTAATCCTAAAGGCCAAAATTTCAAATATATTAGAAGAGAAAATATTCAAGGGTGGTAAGGCGAAAAGTGAAACGCACTGTGTATTGAATTCTGATTTGATTATGCTTCTTATTTATATATGTACAGTCGCGCAATTAAAAATCCGGGCGAGTCTTATAGAGGATTTTTGCAATTTTTGGGTAATGTAAATTGGGCTTTGCGTTACTAGGTTAGCAACTGACAGTTAAACAATGAGGCATGCTGTCATATACGAGTAATTATTTTGACTTTGACTAATTTTACCAGGTAACGTGATAAGTAAGTAAAGTAAAGTAAGATATACACTGAATCATTTGAAATGCCCGGATTTTTAATTCCGCGACTGTACGTCCACAGTTTCTTGATAACTTTATTCACACCAGTTTAAACGTGACCAACAGACAGGTACCTTCTTTAAAAATTGGTCGGCTGTGGATAAGTACATCCAGCAATGGGGCACAAGTGTATTGTGTACTAATAAGCCGATTGTCGGGTTTAAAATTTTCAATGTAATACAAATAGACATCTGGCATTTTGTAAGTACCTATAGCAACCAGAAAACTACGAGGAAGTGTCGACAAATCACGAGGCTATAATAATAATGGTTTATCGAGCATCCAGTTAGTATACATACATACATGACAGTAAATATATGTGTTATAGTAGTCGCATAATGGTCTGTGAGATCAATAAAACATCGAATTTCAATAAACGTGAAAAATGCTGTTTCCTGAAGCAAATTGCTTGTGTGGGAAAGTATTGTACATCTATTTACATTCTACCTATTGACTAACTAAATTATATTTATAATATTTAAATTATTATTAAGTAATAGTCAGTCTGTAATTTATTTATTATCCTATAATTATATTTAATTTACAGGTATTTATTATCAACTACTTTATAATAATTCAATTGCACCTTATATTTCACGATTAGATCCAGACCTTCCATCAAGATGTGTGAACAAGATGTAACATTGTTTATAATTATTAATATAACACCGCGATTTCCTTGAAGTAATCAGTTTTTTAATTTACACTTACATACTGGAAGTTTGGCGATTTTTAGTAATTGTCTTGGTAATGCGTTAAGCAATTTAGGACCTAGAAATTGTATTGATCTTTGTCCTACTTTTTTCTTCATTCTGTTATTTTTGAAATAGTTTTTGGTTTTGTTTCTCGTGTGGTATATAAGGTTAGTGTTCTCTAGTTTATGTTTATAGTGGTGTATTATAATAGGTTTTGCAAAGAGAAGTCTGATATCCAAGATAGTTGTTTCTGTATAGAGTGGCTTAGATGGATATGTATATTCCTTGTTGTAATTTTTTTTTAAGTACTTTTTGTATGACCTCCCGTGGTTTAACAAAAGTATTAGGTGCAGCGCCACATGTAGCAGAGAGTCCACCAGTGCATTGTATACCGTTCTCATATGTTTTTGCATTAATATTGTTTTAGTTTTTTAAACCTGTACAGCATACTTTTTAGTTTTTTAATAAAGTTGTTAATATTTACATTTTATCTTAGGTGACAGTCTATATTTATACCAAGTTATTTTATACTATCTGTTTGTTGAATATGAACCGTAACATCTTCAACATCTGATAAAGTTAACTGCGTGTGTGATGGTAATGTAACTTTAGAATTTGCAAACGGTATGTATTTAGCTTTTTTTTAAGTTTAATGTTAATTGTTTTCTATTGAACCACTGTTTTATTTTTTCCATACCTTTCTCTGTTTTTCGCTTGAGGTTGGTCTAGTTGTGGTCCTTGTAGATGATAACCGTATCATCAGCATAAGAGAGAATTTTACCTTCAGTTTATAGTTGTAGTAAATCATTTTACATATATTGTAAAAAGCACGGGTCCCAGGACTGCACCTTGTGGGACTCCATATTCTACTGTGGATTCTTCACTCATGACACCATCGGTATTTACAATTTGAAATCTATCTTCCAGATATGATTGGAAAAGCTTATTTGCTATGCCTCTTATACCTATATCGTCCAGCGTTTCTAATAATTTCACATGATTGACTGTGTCAAATGCTTTGGCTAGATCGACGAAGATGCAGAGGCATACACCTTTTTGAAACTCACACTGTTGAGATTATAGCAAGTTATATTTATTGATAAAGCTCTCTATCCGCTCTATGATGATTTTTTCGAAAATCCCGATCTTTGGATTAGTAGCCAGAATGCTTAATAAATTGGCCACATATTTTGCTATTTAGATGAGTGAACAATTTTGTTACCTTGCATTATGAAAATAGTAATTGTTGTATTAAGAGCGCGAAATTAATGTTTGTAGAAAGTGATAATGTTACTTTGTTTGACGAGGCGACAGCCAAGTCATTCGAAGGCTCTAAATTCTAAAACATTTCGCGTTCACAATACAATGTTTTTTCTACAACCGTCAAACAAGAATATCAATATTGTTTCGCGCCGTAGTGCGCGAAAATTTTTGGCGCTCTAGTGCGCGAAATGCCTTTTTTCACGTCGTCAATGGTAACGTAAATAAATATTCCTTTTTTAACACGTTAAAAAATGGCTAACTTTGCGCATTGATAGCGATGCGCGAATGTCCCCTTTTTTTGACGGTTGTCGAAAAATATATTATAAAGATATAAAGTTCTTACATTTTTAAACTTTTGTATTATTTTTCGGTTTTAGGTTAGCATCGCTTTTTGGTTATTAGTTGTTATTATTTATTATGCATCTCTAAAATAAGAAATTTTTGTTATATAACGTTTTTATAATTAAGATATAAATAAACTTACTTAGTTGTTATCAGGTTGATGTAGATGACATGAATCTTGTATTATTGGTTAGGACATCACATTTAAAATTGTGCATAGTGTATGATTTGCAGTTTATGATTTGAAATGTTTTGTGGGTTTTTCAATGGCGTGTTGTTTGTATGGAAGAATTTCGTATTTATTTCGTTAATATATGTGACTTCTCTGGAAGAAAAGAAGTTAAAAGTTTTGTATAATAATTTTATTACTTAGTTTTATTTTAAAATCCTTTTAATAATGACGCCCTCGGTCGACGTACATTCCCCTCAGGCCAAACCCCTCGGGGTGTACACGTCGGCGCGTTATTATCCATACAACACCCTTGATACCTTAATAACTGTAATGCACTGTTTTGCATTTTTTTTTTCTTATATGAAAAACGTTTAAACAGCCTCCTTTAATTCATTCGGGAAACTGACAGATTGTCACATATATAAAATGTCAAAATTCTAAGTTTTTGATTATTTTTATGCAAAGTAAATGAAATAGTATAAACAAGCGTCTAAATTATTAATAATAATAAATTTTTTATTGTTAGTAATATGAAACACTTTCTTAAATCAATTCAGTCATAATGCCCGTGTTCCAGTCCAGTGTATAAATTTAAAATAGTGGTTATTAGAATGGTAAGGAATTTAAATTTTTTTTGACAACCAAACTTTACACAGTTTACTGTCCACTGGTGCGTAAAACTTCATAATTATTTAAAAAAACGTCAGCCAAACAAAATGTGACAGTTTTCGCATTTATATGGACTACTTTGAAATGAGAAATAAACAAAACTTTCTATTCTTTTAATAGTAGTTTGTATACCAAGGCACTGGTACTCTGCATGCCTAGACCTTGTTCATGGGGTTGGAAAAAAGGGCCTATAAAGGCCTACTTGCTAGACGTAAGTCTCCCCAAAAATAATACATACATACCAATGCACTGAAGTTTAACGTTTTATCAGGAATGTGGATTTAGTTGCCGAGGCCCGTTGTAGGACCAAGGCAAATAAACCACATGAGGGATAAAAAGGAACGTCAGTGCCGAGGAGTACAGTATGTTTTATTTGAAATATAGAAATCGTGAAAAGACTACATTTTAACCAACATTTGTAGGTTATGTTAACGTCGGTTGACGTTTATCTGCCACCTCGCCACCTACAAAAAAGTCGTAAAACCATGGATTACTTTAATGCAGATTTCTCGAATTTTAATGACGATTTCGAGGTACTTTAATGCCGATTTCAAATCAATATTTTTATCTGAAATCGCAATATGGAAAACGGTTAAAGAAGTAAGGCGAAATAGGGAGTGAGATATTACTTTATACAACGATTTAGCGTGAAATATTTTTGTATATTAATCGGCATAACCGAAATATTAATAATGCTGAAAATTTTATATAATTTCGCAAAAAAACAGTCCAAAACCATATTTTATTCGAAACTAGCTGTTACCCGCGACTTCGTACTCACGAGGTTCGTTATTTGTGTATTAAATAATGACTAATTATTTCCCATCCCAGCCTATCCCATCCCCGTCCCTTTCCCCGTCCCCGCCCCTTTCCCCGTCCCCGTCCCTTTCTCCGTCCCCTTCTCCGTCCCGTCCCGTCCCCTCCCCTTCCATCCCATTCCTTCTACTATTATATGCAATTTGACTCGTAGATTCAGAAAAACTTAAAATATACACGGTGTTTCATTTAAAAAATCAAAGTTATTATAATTTCCGGTAAAACAGGAAGTCAGCCATTTTGACTGTATTTATCGGCCAATCAGAAATTATGTGTAGTATCTTGGTATAAAATTTTATCCAAATCTATTCATAAATAAAGAAGATATAAGCATGGCCCTAGTCTCATTGTCACCCGGTATAGATAAATACAATGGAAACACTTCCCCATGGTGGAAAAACTTAAAAAATGAAGTAGCAATTGGAATTATTAATCATTCTATACCGAACAATAAAAGCGCAATTAAGTAAAATTTTTCTCTTTTTTTACCATGAAGAAGTAGTCATTGCTATTTGATGTTTATGAACAAGTTGAACGACGTTTTAGTTTCTTTAGAAAAACTTGATAACAGTAAATTAAATTGACTATTCAATTCACCTGTCATCTGTCAAAAAGTGACCAATGAAAATCCATAATTCTGACGTTTCTTGACCAATCAAAAAAATATCAGTGGATATATCTTCCTAGAAGGTATTCAAGTGACTATTTTAAACAAATGTGATTTTTATTAGAAAAAGTCAATATTAGCGTTCTGTTACTATAGAAATTGACTAGTTTGTTGCTAGATTTACTGAAAACTAATTTGAAAAAGTAGTTTGGTTCATTAAATAGTCCCTCGAATACCATTCTTAGTCAAAGTTAAGTAGATTATTTTTGCGGTGGTATCACTACTCATGTCCATTGCGCTTGGGATTAGGACTCGTGCTATCGCACTCGTCCTAATCGTACCAAAGCGCAATGGACATTCATGACACCACCACAAAAATAGTCGACATAACTTTGACTACTCATGGTATTATAAGTGAATATACACTACACCAAGTTCCAAAATAATTATCAAAATTAGGAAACACTTTACTATTCAAGAGTAGAAAGATACAGTTGATGCTCATAAACTAATCTTAAACTTGAGCTTGGACTAGCTAATTACCGTATTCCAGATAACAGATCTTTAGGTACCTGAAAAGATTTACGTATATTATATTTTTGCTTTCCTAGGTTCCTAATTTGCTTCAAGTATCAGCTTTACATAATTGTGGTGAATTCAAGGAAGAACATTGTATTTATTTCACCTTTCATTTCAGGGCTATGGTAAATTACCACGTTACTGAAAGCGCAACTTTGCTTTTTGGAGATACATGCAAAGCTCCTCATTTAGTATGTATTAATTATCATCTAATTAAAAAGTGCACTATTTCTATACTGTCTGTAGTTTGTCATAAATATGAAGTAATCTAGGTATATTTTATAAAAGTGTCTCCTGATGTTGGTTTTATTCATTTTAATTTTCAAAAAAAAGGTAAAAAGAAGAAAATATCACAATTAACGACCGCGTATAAATATAAAAACCAATTATCAATATATATCCTTATTATGTTAAAATTATTAGTTAAACATTTAAAATTATACTTTTATACTTTTTGACTAGTACTTTAGGCGATTATTAAGTCAAAATGTTATTAATTAAGCATAATTTTCGATTAAATAGAAATCATTTTGTTGTAAACATACTTTAATATTAAATTGAAATATTTTAATTATACGTTTCGCTAGTTATGATAGCTTCTTCAGTAATTTACTAAAACATTATAAAAAAGTAATTTTTAACAAATCTGAAAATAGAAAAATTAGATTAGTGAGCAAATATGGTTTTCCTTTAACTAGCATAATGTAAAATGAAATTGATAAGAGCAGGCAAGGCTGTTCACATATTTTTATTATCAACTATACCCAATACTGCAGAAAATTTGGAACTTGCATATGACATAGCCAGGGTCGTATAAGTTAAAATTTGCTTTTAATTAAAATGTTTGTTTGAATTATAATAGCATAAAAACACAACTAAAATATTTGGTTCATGTAAAAAAGTTTATTTAAATAAATTATGATAAATAGAACTGAGGTTATATCATATCAGATCTATAATTAATTGCATTAGAGCTTTTTTGTATTTCAATCATCTCCAGGCATATACCTTTTTTTAAGTTATTCTCTGTATGTAACATGTTGGGTGCGTAGAAATTAAACTTATTACCTAGAGATTCATTAGCGTGGTCAGTTAATGCTGTTTTTTATTAGAAGGTGATATATTATTTGTTTTAATTGAGTGTTTGTGCCGATTAATTCTATTCTTTACGAATGGTTTTATTTGTCCAATGTAAGTGGAGTTGCAATTATTACAATTAAATTAAATTAATTTAATTAATTAATAACATTTTGACTTAATAAATAAAATACTCGTTAAAATTATTGATACACTTTACATTAAATTATACTATTAAAACCCGTAGACACTGTTTGTACAGTTACGGCCAAAAAATTGGGATGTAAAAAATACAAATTATAACCCCTAAATTTACTGTGTCGTTCTATTTCTAAGTGCAACCCGTGCAGCATGCAATCCTTTCTATTTTGCACTTTTTCTTCAAACAGACTAACACCCGTATGCAGCGCCAGCGGCTCGCCGGCGAGTCGCCGGAGTTTCGTTATGAATAGTATGTTGGCGGCACTGTACGTCTATGTCAAATTCGAGGTTATCAGGTTAGGTTTTCCGTCAGTTTTGACAGAAATTGACACAAAATCTAACCTGCTAACCTAGAATTTGACATAGACGTACAGTGCCGCCAACATACTATTCATATCGCAACTCCGACGACTCGCCGGCGAGCCGCTGGCGAACGACTATGAATACGGCTGAAAGATTTTTCAACTTTAAATCTTTATACAGGGACCGTCAAAAAGGACTGACTATTTTATTTTCTAGATAAAAATGTATTGTCATAAGTTACAAATTTAAACAAAACGGTTTGTGTAAGAACAGGAGATTTATTTATCAAATATTGTATGCCAGAAGTGTCCTCCGTCGTTTTCAGTACATTCTTCTAAGCGGCGAACGAAATTAAACATGACTCTAATAAGTAATTCCTACGGAATATATGCAATTTCTGCTTTAATGCTTGTTTTAAGTTCGTCAATTGTTCTTGCTTTTGCAATATGAACTTTACTTTTTAGGTAGCCCCAAACAAAATACTCTGGCGCATTGCACTTAAATAATTGAATTAACTTTGATAAATTGTTCAACACAAAAAACACGTTGTGGCACTGGCTATGTGTCCATTTTGATAAGTGTCAAAAAATTCTGCAATTGTTTTATACACCTCTCCAAAGCATACTCTTTAAAATACTATAAGAGACATAGCGATTCCTGTGACATTTAATTTTTTATTAGAAAATTCAATAATCAGTCCTTTTTGACGGTTCCTGTATGACACTCACGCTTCACTTACTTTCACTAGGTACAAATATAAGGAAAGCTCAGCGCGAATAATAACTGATGTAACTCCGTCAACATTTTATAAACCACCAATCTGCAGTCTTTTATTCACTTCAGAAAGTCATTATAAAACAATTTAAATAGAGCTTTGGAATTTTGGGCTTCCCGATAAGCGCCCAACGAACCACCTATATCATAATCCTTTGGCTTCATTCATATTTTGCTTCCTCTACATAGTACCAATAACATAGCAAGGTTATGGCGTGTAAACGAAATCATTTAAAAATTACTTAGTATGGCTTCTTGTCTATCTTTAGGCGGTTTTAAAAATTCTAGACCAGTTATTAGAAACGAAATCTGAACTTACTAAACAGTCACCTTAATAGGAAGGATTGCAACTTCACGGTCGCTCGTGTAAGATGTGTTGCAGCAACTACTGTCGGTATCGGTTGGAAGTAAACGCGCGGTGGTAGTCCACATCGGCGATAGTTCCTGTCGGATGTAAATCCACATCGGTGGTAATCCAAGTCGGTTTGTACACCAAGTCGGTGGTATTTTAGTTTGGTGACATTCATATATTTCTTACAAACTTTAAAAGTCGGTAGTAACCCAAGTCGGTGGTAGTTCCTGTCGGTAGTGTTCAATACAGTTGTCAGAAGTCGGAGGAAATCCATATCGGTGGCGATCAACATCGGTGGTTTTGTATACAACCCATTTCGAGGTAGTACATTAACACTCATACAAATTTCCAGAAAAGTATTATTACAATAAAAAATTGGCAAATAGCTTTATACATTTATTAAGATAACAAATATATAATTGTTATGTTATACATATATATTATTAGTGTTTTTACTATAAAGTTAATAGAATAGCTTAGCTATTGCTTTATGTGTATAAAATTGATTTTATAATTTTACAAAAGCTTTCTGCGAGCAAGCACATAGAAAAACTCCCTTATAATGAATGCAAAACACAAGCTATGGCATTTTGATGCATTATGATTAAATTATATCACTGTAATCCTTCGGTGAAGGGTCAGTGACATGACATTTTTTATCTTTATGTGATAGTGGAATAAGTTATGTGAAAGTAAAATCAATACTAGGTACCTAGGTCATTGCACCTTATTATATTGTTTATAATTACTATGAAAATATTAGCCATACAGAAGATTTTTTATCATTAGCTATACCTAATACCTACATAAAAAGATTATAGTGGTAATCAATGATGTAATGTTAATGACCACAAAAATAAAGAAATACCAGCGTACATAAATCAAACAAGACCGAGCTTTGTGGATTAGTGTTTACCATGTTTGCTTAGCATACGGGATGGCGTGGGTTCAATTTCTTTGGCCGTCTGATCTGATTCAGGGTTTTAGGTGGTTTTCCTGAGTTAACAGAGTACCTTTTCTGAGGCAAATGCCGGGGCAGTAATTCTCCATCTTTCCTGCTCTCTCTTCCATTCTCCACCCCTCCTTTCTCTCACCCATCCTGAAATTCCAGTTATTGGCTGAAGAGGAACGCTAGGTCCCTAACGCAGCCCGCCCCCGACCCTGAACCTTTCCTTCAAACAAGTAAAGACACTCATGCCAAATGTTGAAACCTGTCTAGAGTGCCACGGACAGCGACTCGGGGGGTATTTCTAAGCTTGACCACCAATGGCAAAACGACGAGTCTCAACCTAAGGTCACTACATCATGTTAGCTAACGTGATTTAGTGACCTTATCCCAACCTAGAGTACCTGCATATTAATAATAAGATAATTTTGATATTATACAGCTATCCCAACCTTGATGTGGTAAAGTAACAGCGCCATCTGTTGGTAATTTCGGAAAGTACCCCCCCCCCTCCCATTCAAGATAATTCAATTTGGTATTTTGACATCAAATGAACCGGCAGTGAGTGTCTCTACTTGTTTGATTTATGTATGCTGGAAATACCTAAATATATTATGTGAGACCTACAAAACAAAGTTCTAGAATTATATAAAAAGTTATGAAAAGGCATTTAAAAACAAAGTTTTCATATTTTGAAATATTTTACTATATTTGAATAGACCTGCAAGTTATGACTTGTAGTGTAGGTAACACTGACACAATGGAATAACAAATTGTTAGTTGTCAGATTTTCATGTTTTGAGTCTTCATTCTCTTTTTCAAATGTTAATTATAGAGTATCGTAATTACATATATAAGACGTCACCTATTGTTACTAATATTTGGATAAAGTTTAGTATCTACATGCAAGTTTTCTTTAACAGATTTATTGTAATCTATATACCAAGATTCTGAAAATTTAAAGCTTAAAGAAGTTGAATTTTGAAAATAGTTTCATAATTTTTATGCCACAAAAATTTCCATAAATAAACCATAGGGAAATCGAAATCAGCATTTAACCTACTTGATTTTTGTATGTGCTTGAGTAATTTCATAGAGTGTTTTTTTTTTATATCTGGTAACTGTATAGAAACCCGGGGTTATGTAAGTAGATTTGAACTATAGATATTTTTTGAGGAAGGATGGACCAATTAAAGTTCTACAGACAAGTCTGCTACTAGTATGCACACATTCACTGAATATAGTTTATTCTTATTACATTCTCCTCTTATGTTTTGTGCATATAATTTAGTTTTGTCGTTGCTGTACTCCTGAATCAATTACTAACATCGTTTGTATAGAATTCTAGATTTTATTTCCTATATTATAATCTTGCAGGTTCGTAGTTTTATCATTGTTGATAGTTCGCATTTATGCAACCCGTCAGACGACTATGTACAGCTGCTAATATAAGGTTACTTGAAAAATCGGTGAGAATAACAACATAGTTATCCTTGACAACCTGTTGCGTGTTCGTACTATTGGTGTTAGGCAGTCATATTATGCTAATATAAAAGTTAAAATAAGCAATAACAGCATCTTATGAAACTGATTGGTCGACAAATGATATCATTGTGTATTATATTGCCTTGATAAAAATAAAAATGTAAATTCCTGTCCCGACCTCTGAAACGTTTCAAAATTATGCGTTTGGCAATTGTTTACTAACCCAGCGATCACCTCTCATTTATTAGACCCACGACGGATTGTTATAAAATGGATTTTACCCGTTTTATATACAGGATACTTCATAGTCAAACTTAGAGTGTTGATTTATTTGGACCAGTGGGGATTTTCAGTAACATAATAAATATCTTCCTATTAATGGTATTAGGCCAAGGTATACGCTATTGGTTTAAGTTTTGACTAAAGGGCTTAGAGATTGCTTTATACGATTATACAGTGTCCGCCAAAAAGTCGGCATAATATGGGAAAAATTGTTATTTTTGATTTTTCAAAAAAACTTTTTATGTCAATAATTTGTGCTTGTCTAAAAACCTATTTAGCCCCTATCACATATACCGAGTGATTTTTACTTAATTAGAAAATGGAGTTTTTCGAAATTGTCAAAATCCGAAAAGTGTTATTTTTCGGAAATTAATTAAGATTGCAACGTTATTTTTTAGAGTGTATTATTTTTAGCTAACTGGACAATCTCAAGGCCAGACAACTCCTATTTTTTTCAACTTTAGCTAAAAATGAATTTTTCAAATTTTTAAATATTTTTGAAAATTCCACATACCAAGACTTAATATTTAAATTAATTTTTTTTATGTGGAGACTTGAAAAGCTTATAATTGTAAAAAATAATATAAAATGTTAATTAGTTCTTTACAGTTTTTATTATTTGCCGAAAAGTAGTATGTTTGCATAATTTTTACGTTTTTTATGCAAGGCACTTTTTAGGAGAAATATTTTTCAATTCTAATTAATACTTATTTAAATGGCTTCAAGAAACTCCTAATCTAGCCCTGTTAATGAATTACTGTTACAAAAATCCTGTAGATGTTCTTTTACAGTTGTCTAAATGAAGAGATTTTTTAAAACATGTAAATTGGATAAAGAAAAATTTCCTCATTTAGACAACTGTAAAAGAACATTTACAGGATTTTTGTAACAGTAATTCATTAACAGGGCTAGATTAGAGTTTCTGGAAGCCATTTAAATAGAGTGCATAAAAAACGTAAAAATTATGCAAACTTACCACTTTTCGGTACATAATAAAAAATCTAAAGAAGTAATTAACATTTTATATTATTTTTCCGAACTATAAATCTTTAAAGTGTTCACATAAAAAACTGGAACTTTAATATTAAGTCTTGGGATGTGAAATTTTGAAAAATACATATTTAAAAAACTGAAAAATTTATTTTTAGCTAAAGTTAAAAAAAAATCAGGGGTTTTCTGGCCTTGAGATTATTCAGTTGGCTAAAAATAACACACTCTAATTTCATTGAAATCTTACTTAGTTTCCGAAAAATAGCACTTTTTGGATTTTGATAATTTCGAAAAATTCCATTTTCTAAATAAGTAAAAATCACTCGGTATATATGATGGGGGCTAAATAGGTTTTTAGACAAGCACAAATTATTGACGTAAAAAGTGTTTTTGAAAAATCAAAAATAAAAATTTTGCCCATATGCCTACTTTTTGGCGGACACTGTATTGTATGCAGATTGGGTCATGAAAAAAGCAAAGATAGCACAATTTAAGAGCAAATAATCTATTCTAGACTAAACCGCATGGCGATACTTATATAGTTAATTTGGTTTAAGTATATTAAAAAAATTATAAATGACCTTAAAAGAACATACCACAATTTAAAAGAGTAATGGGCGTACGTTTTTGGGAGTTATTTTTTATGTATACTATAATAATGCTGTAAGTGTGTATGTTAGATTATTTTATTACCATAGGTTGAAAGGTTTATTGATAGTTTAATCAAGGTTATAATTCTGAAATTCACGCACTCTTCTAAGTTTAATTGTAATTGTCTGGCACAATTGCTATCAATCATACTTATATGATAGCTGTTATCAATATTTTTCAATTTTTTATATCAATATCACTCAAAAAGAGAAAAATTATCATTTTTAATTCTGCACTCACCAAGAATGTGATTACTGGTTAGGAACAGCAGAGTTACCTGAAGCCTGAAGCAAATCTTGCCTTAAACCAGCGGTTCTCCAACATTTTGTCCCAAGATTCTTTTACATTCTTTAATAAACTAGCGTAGCGAGTGACATTTTTTGGTCTAAAGACTCTTTAACCCTCTTCATTAAATCAGTGTGACGAGTTACTTTTTTACAAATTTGCACGCGAATGTTAATAGATGACAGTTCCCATATTCGCTTCAACATTCCTTTGTTTTTGGTTGAAGTATATGAAGAAAATTCAAGGTGGCACAGATATATATGTAATTGGAAAAATTAGTATTTTGACAGCCTTTTCAAATAAGTGTATTATTAGTTTTTGTATTTTTCATCGGTGGCAATAACTAAGCAAAGAATAACAATTAATGACTCATCTACATTCCGTCGATGTTTAAATTCAAATATAGCAATGATTTTAATTTTAATAATCCAAAAAGAAACGTTGTACACACAGACCAAAAAGTATTCAAATACAAAACAAAATGTACATAAGTGTTAAAAGAGCATGTAATGCATCACATCCAGAAATCCATTTGTTTTTTTGTATTTTTTTTTATTTCTTTTATTTACTTTATTTCTTTTTGCAATCTGTTTACAACAATAAAATTCCAAGTTCCAACTGTATTTTACAGGTTGAAATTTAATACCGTTGTAGGCCGTCGAAACTTTTTATTTTAACATTTTCAGCTAACGGTAGGGTTTGAGAATACTTAGTTTTGCTATTCTCCGCCATTTTTTATATAAATCTGCATGAAACAACCGAAAACCCAAGATAAATAAACATTTCCAACTGCAACCGATATTATGTCCAAACAGGGCTCACAAGAATGCAAGAACGTTCTTGCTGCACTGTCATGCATCTTTAATGTCAAAGATTGTACACCACGTTTGATATCCGCTCGGCGCTGCTATTACCCTCGGATTGCATTACATTTCGGGAGCACTGTATTTGTAAACATGATTATAGCCTTCGTGTCACATTGAAACTGCTACATCCCGATTCTGCAGCGACAGCATTTTCATCCGTAATTCCCATATGAGTTTGGGCCACATTTCGGGTCACCCTCAGCAGCAGCCAGCTGCTTGGTGCCTGTGATACGAGAGAGTTTGTTGACACATAACGCCTGGTATGTTGACATACTTCTTGGATATTGTTTTACATGTTTTAAGCGGTATCGAATATCGACTCCGCGTCTGATTACTTAAACCTTGTTATATTATAATGGAAGGATAGATGATAACATATATTTTCAATTATACAATAGTTACTTGTTTCCAACGACATATAGGCTGTTGACGCCTGGAAGGCTAATACCCTCTGAGCCCATGAGGAGCAGCCGCCACTGTTCTACGTCTATAATACAGCTACATATTAAAGCACCCAAAAGGGTGTGTTTATAGCTTATTTGAGCGCTTTAATAGCCTACTACCATTTTTCTTTTCAGTGTTTATAGCTTATTTGAGCGCTTTAATAGCCTACTACCATTTTTCTTTTCAAAGTTGGGAACTTTGAAATCTCATAATGTCAAACATCAAATTGCCGACTGTATTTTCAGCCACTTCTCGTATTTGAGGTGGGGTGCATGCAAAATGTTCTTCTGCACTCATTTTGAATTAAATTTAACAAAAATATGTAAAAGAAAGGTGACACAACCTTCAAACTGAATTTTCAATTGTCATTTACCGACAACCACAAAATACCCTAAATTTGATAACTGCGATTTTTTATATGAAAATGACATAAATAGCGCAAACTAGAAAAAAATGTATAAAAAACGCATTTCATAAGTCCTATTATCGTACTTGCGAGTTAGAACGCTCGCGTTCTAAACTTGAACTTGGTGCAATAAAACCAGCCTTATGCAACTCGTTATTTAATATACTATTTCGATACTGCACTTAGTTATGTGTTATTATTATGTTCTAGACTAGAAAAGTTTAGAAAACACAAGAATAAATAATAAATCTGTTCTGTTACTCGTTATTAAACGGCATTTACAAACTCTGTTGAACTCGTTGAAGAGGTCTCGTAGACCCCCACGGGTCTAGGGACCATACTTTGGGAAACACATACGAGTTCGATTTGCTTGGATACGAAACAGAAAAATATTACATTATACATGTTTTGACATCTTTCACTCTTATTAATTTATTTGGTAGCTGGTAGTCCTGGTATTAGTTCAGTTTTTTCGAGTTGACGAAATTTGTTATCGGAACTCATTCTTGTACGGTTATGAAGAGGCTCATTTTGATGATGCACATTTCTTACTTTTCTTAAGAGTCCAATTCTATGGCTTCGTTTTGTAACTAGTTCGAAACTTAAAATTGCGATCATCATACCTCTTAAATAATGCACTACACACACTACATGCCCTGTTAAACTGGCAAAAATACCAAGGCTTCATTTACCGGTTTACTATTTTCGGATTTTTGTAAACAAACTTTCCATCACTTCTAATAGGGATATTATCGCAGAAAACAATTACTACTTATTATGTTTATTGGTTGTGTTTGTTAAAACTAAGAACACAAGAACAGTTCATTTAATAATAAAAAGGGTTCATTACTGCCCCACTGAATGGGACCCACAGTCGCCCACACGCTCCGTTTAAACACACCCTTATTATTTCTGTGATAATAGTCTACTGTGCAGCAGTCCTACATTTTAAATGCGGCATACGCTGCGGATTACAGCTAGTAATAAATACTTGGTCGAACAAAATCAAAAAGTTTTGCAAATTGGCAATTTAACACAGTTTCATATCCTGTATAACATACTAAATTTGCGACCTTGGTACGTGTCAGCTTACTCCATCATTTTGAAAAAAATGGCATTCGAAATCAGTTTTTTATAGTATTTCCTTTCTATTACCTCCTAGACAAAAAACAGTTACCATAAAAATTGTAAAGGATCAAATTCTCTACAAGTTTCGTATAAAACATTTTTCTGTGAAGTAAATAGTTTTAGAGTTAATCTCATGAATTCGAGTCTATTTCTTAAAATGGCACGCGAAATGGCACTCATCGATTAGTTATTAAGTAATTAATAAATGTTATGTTTTTTTATTGTGGTTTCCCCAGTAGACCTAATCCACATCAGTGGTTTTGGTGATTTTTTATACTTTTCTTCGTTTTGATGCTCTGGAGGGACCAGGTTTGTTGAATTCTACTTCTGTAGTGCTCGAGCGTCGTCCTCCTATTCTGTACTCTCCTCTTTTTTAGTACCTCGTATACCGATAGTTGTTAATGACAGTTTCGATTTGTTTATCTTCCTCGAAATCCCCCATAATGTCAGCAACGTTTTCGCAGGACTGTCCGTTGCAGTAAATGCAGATGATAGAGGACTTTAAATTTGCCTTCCTACAGCCACATCCTCAGTCGAATCCTTTTTTGCATTTGCAAGGGAGGAATTTAAGCAGAACTTCAGGAACAGCATCTTTAATTATTCGAACTGGAGTAAGTCCTCTCTTACTCTCTTCCATCCCCATCATTTCGGGTTTTGTAAACACCCTACCAAGTCTGAACTTGATGATAGGTTTGGGGCATTTATGCAATATTAAGAAATACACTCTAATTCGTATGAGATTAACTATAAAACTATTTACTTCGCAAAAAAATGTTTAGACGAAACTTATAGAGTATTTGATCCTCCACAATTTTCATTATAATAAATATCTTTTGTCTAAGAGATACTGCAAAGGAGATACTATCAAGTAACGGATTTTGGACGCCATTTTTTCAAGATGGCAGAGAGAACGAACACGCGCTAAGGTCGCAAATCTAAATGTTATGCATGATATGAAACTGTACTAAATTGTCAATTTGCAAAAGTTCTTGATTTTTTCCAGGCAAAAATATCTATTGCTTGGCCTAAAGTGAACTGTTAGTAAGTTTAGCACCACAAGTAAAGCTTTCATTACATAATAATTTCATTATAAAAGTACTAATTAATATCTCGTTATATCATTATAACAGTTTGGGTACGTTAATTCTGTGTTTGTTAATTATATAAAACTGTCTTTGTAATCTCAAAAGACGTTCAAAGTAATAGTTATTAGGTAACTGCACGGGCAATTAAGCTATCTATGGAAAACCAAATCTTAAGAAAATTCCCTTGATTATGTAATCAATTAAAGGTTCTTAGAAATCAATAGCACTATTGCTAAATGTCAAACTGTTACATTGATAACAATCATAATAACTGTGGTTATCACTAACCCCTTTATAACCTTATCGTCCATAGGTATATTTTACTGATTGTTTTGTGAAGTAGTTACCTTTTCTTTGCTTTAATTTTTTAAGGTGACGGTAATTTTCTTCGCTTCTCACGATGTATTGCGATTTAACTGAAGAAATTTTTTCCAGCTTATAGTTACTAATTTTAAAATACTATTAGATAAATAACACAATCGTAATCGCAAGCTAAACATATTGCTACCGTTACTTCCAAATTTATTACATTTTAAACTACTGTAACGTTATAGAATTACCGAAGTTCGTAAAAGTCGAAATAAACTAGGTAATTTTATGGTAGCACGCAGCGTTAATTATGTATTAATTATTGAGCACGTTTACATGTGCCCGAGCACACGTGTTGCATATTTAAAGGCTTTTAAATGTCCTTGCGTAGGAAAAGTTGTTAAAATTAGAGTGCGCTAATTTTTTTTGAAAACAATCTGCTCAAAGGTTGCCACAATATTAACCTGCACAAAATCAATTTACCCATTGATTGGTTTGATCAATTACTCTCGCCTGCAGTAATTAATATGGAACGGGAGGAACACATTGGAAAATAATTACACGACTTCATAATCAATTTTCGGTTGGCATCGTAATAATAATAAAATACGGATTGATTTTGTTCGCCTTTCAGCGTAGACAATAGAGGCGTAAAGCGTAAGAAAATTAGAGAAGTGTTTATTACTGTGCAATTCGAAGGTGTCAAGTTGAAAAATTATTAAAATGTTACTTTACGAAGGTAATCTAAAAGAATTTTTTTTATTTCTTCTCCCAGTATATAGGCGACGTTTTTCCTGTTTTTCTACAATGCTTCAATATTGACATCTTTTTTTGTATCATCGAACACTCAAATTCTACTTTTCAAAACAAAATTGAATGGAAAGATTCAAGGAATTTGTATTATGAATTTCGTTATATCTAGTTTTATATTTGACCCTCCTGGATATGTATTGCCGTAATTAAAAGCTAATTTCAAGCTTTTTAAAATGTGTATTTGGAATAAACAAATCAGTAGTTGTTAGTACTGCTATACTGAATATACTGCGCGAGTGTAAAGTCTGCAAGCAATGAAATACATTTTTTTGTCAATTTCAGTAAATCCTCGAACACATCAACTTTTGTCTTTAAAGATGTATGAACCAAGAGATTCTAGAAATATATCTACTGATCTAGTCTTTCTCTACAATTACTGCCCCAGTTAAAACGAATTTGGATCTTTTGATATAATTTCTTTTTAGAATGAAAAAAATGCAGCATTCAAATTCGGCAGTTGTCGTTAAGACAGCGTACGTACTCAAAATTTTCACAGAATATAAACCGAGCACTTGCTATATCTACGTTGAATAGTAAGCTGAATGTTTAGAATGCTCGTTATTTCAGTGCCAAATTTTTACCGCAATTAAGCAATTTAAAATTAATTTTTGGTGAGAGGAGAAACCACCAGCACAGGATATTTAAAGAAGATAACATTTTTGAAAGTTGAAGGAGTGAATAACAGTAAGAACAGGCAAGCAGTAGGAAAAGATGATAAGAGATAACGTGGCCAAACTAGGCAATTTAGACGGAAAACTGAGGAATACGAATGAGGTTAAATTCTACAAATGGAATCCAAATTTTGTAAACAACAGGGAGCAGAACGTGTAATCTGCAAGAAAAATGTGTGTTGACAATGTACAGATTTAACCGAATTACGTTCTGTAAACGTTGTGCCGTTCTTCTGGATAAGGCGTACACAACCTTGACTAGCTCAAAACTCTCGGCGATGTGTTATCATGAGTAAGGTTAACGAAATCAAACGAAAAATACAAAAGGGTAACTAGCCGTCAACCACGACGACAGCAAAACGAAGTCTAACTCACTTACCGTGTGCGGTTTCTAGCTTACACCAAGCTATAGTACACTATACTATCTTAAAAACGAGCAGGTATCGTTTGGGTCAAATAAAACAATATACCAGTAGTAGAAGATAATAGCGAGGCTTTAATAGCTAAACTGTTTGATTACAGTGAAATATAACAAAAAAGGGAGGTGAATAGCGCTCTAGATACATAAGCATTAAATCAAGTTTGTCAATGCAAAAAACCTGAGATTAAATGGTACAATTGTAGTTAAAATAGGCATATAAATGTAAAGCTGGGTCGCTGAATGCAAAACGACCGAGAAGGTTACATGTTAATAAATTACGCAAAAGTTACATTAAACACAGCGTAATAAAATATGCAAAGTTAAATAGTGAAAAATGGTTATTAAACTTTTGAGAGGGCAATCAAACTCGGATTCTGGAGCCGCTCGGGACCTCGGGAGCAAGAAAGCCTTTGGCCTCCGTGAACGATTTCCATGTAACAGCTAAAATGTTCCAGGGAAAATTCAGCATGCGAGCACCAATGATTATAGCGAAACGGGCTTAGTGGTTTCTAGCGTTTCCTAACGGGCATAAACGCGAATCGCGCAACATTAGCACACTAAACCAAAAGACAAAAACCAGCTACATTAAGGTTGATATCGGCACATAACCACGTGCAGTGAATATTAGAATTGCACGGTCTGCATCTTGGATGAAAATGCCACGACGCTGGTTTCAGATTTCCATAGGACCCCATGATCCGGAATTGAATTGACTTAGTTTGCTGGGAAACAAGAAGGAAGTCCAAGGCGATCCAAAATTTTAACCTTGTGTTGCTTTTGAAAACTATGGAGTGAAGTTAGCTCTACTCTCCAAAAATACATAGAGCTAGTAATAAATAATAGAAAAAGGAGTAGACATGCATTCACAAGGATAATTTAAGCCGCAAACCCCAAAATCAAAATGAGCCGTTACAACTTAAGCTAGAAAAGGTAATATGTTTGCAGAATTTGTTAACAAAATTACACACCGGCACGCAACCAAGAATCAAATGGAGAGTTTAAAACATATGTTGTCCGGTTTTAAAAATAGTGAGAGAACAAAGTGAAAAAATATGTAGCTTGGAAAAAGCAATACAAGATTATAAACCACATGGGAGTAACATGTATATTATATGAGAAAAATGTGTGTCACCAATTTGCAGAATGAACAGCCACCGAATTACGTTCTGTACACTTAAAAAGCGAGATCGATTATTTTTCCAGACTTTGCCAACAAAATGATACAATAGTATGCAAACAAGAATCAAATGCAGAGTTAAACATATATTAGCTAAAGTTTTAAAAATAGTGGAAGAACAACGTGACAAAATATGTAGTCTTCTGGAATTCAAACTCCGCGCTTCCAGGCGAACATTTCGACGCTAGTATCTTGTGCGCCGCTAGAATAACTGAGCCACAAGCGTGCTTGAATTGGATGAGTTTCTGCTGCTTTATAAACACTCCATACTATTCTCATTTGTGATGTTTACCCTGTATCTGTTAGGTCTCATTTTCGCAAATGATAAAGCCTGAGCTATGTTCAAATTATTACTTTTGTCTTTTGCAAATAAGAAATTACACAGAATGTGCTATTATTTGTAAAAAAACTGTAGCCTACAAGTATAAACAAACAGTATAATAATTTGGAGTAATACAGTGTTATTAAATATTTCTGCTCTCGCTCTCATTTTCTAGAAGTTCTGTGTACTCTACCACAATTACATTGACAACCTTTCAAATTATTCTTTCAATTGCTTATTAGACTCGACCTAATAACGGCCGTGTGGTGTTTGAGGAACTCGCCCTATTTTGTTGACACCGGTGAGACAAGACGTATAAATAATCATGCTTGGATAACTGAACACTCCTGTATAATTCATCTCACAGATGATTCTATTCTGAATTATCAAGGGTGCCTAGCAGTGGCGGCTCGCTATAAGGAGCCAAGGAGAAATGACTCTACCATATCAAACCAGTCATTCAAGAACGTTTTATTCTGAAAGAAACAATTTCTTGTACTAATTTTTCATCATTCAAAAACATTTTGGGGTTAATTGGAATTGGAACCACCTCAGCTTAGATTCGAGCAATCTGACCTGGGCTGCGATAGCGCGCGGGTCGGGATTCTGATGCTTACAACTTCCGCACGTAGGGTGACTTGATAAAGCGCCGCGCTCGCATATCCGGAAACTGCAAACTTACGAGACATATACTGGCAGTTTGTGAATTTTCGACAAGATTCTTTTTATTCTGAAAATTCAGACCATCGAGCTAATTGTATAGCCACATGATCTATAGTTTTCCAGTAGGAAAGTATTGAAAAATATTTATCTGCTTACCTATTACTTGTAGTTCTCGCTGAAAAATCTTAGTTTTTATATTCTTTTTTTTATTTATTCAACTTTGCTTTACAATGCTTAGGCATTTAAGTAAGTAATATAAAAAAATGCCAAACGGTAAATGAAGGAGCTAATAAGTTGGTACAATCATGAAACTGAAACTGAAATTCCTAGGGGTTGTTTTTTTTAATTAAAGGTACATAGTGACTACTTAATTTACAGAAAGAACGCAGGATTAAGTGGAAATACTTATTTCCGCACAATCCACCCCCGGATTCAACACTGGTCCATATAGGAAATATTTAAATCTCGATGTCGGATCTGTTTTGTGTGTGAGGGGGTCGAAAATACATGTTATGTTCGGCTGGTTCTACCATCAAAATTATTCACGAGTCACCACTGGTGCCTAATATCTGTTGTATGCTACTGATTTTTTTTTTATTGAAACACCTTGATATAGCGTATAGAAAAAATAATAAAAATCCCTTGATAACAAACTGAAAGGTACCGATTGATCAATGACAGTATTAACGTTAAAGATTAAGGGGCTGTTGAGGTACTGTTGTATTTGCTACTCTTCTCCTTAGCTTGTGTTAATGGGTTTGCAATTTGCATGCAAAATCTAAAATGTTAGAAAGAGGTCCATGCGATTTTTGAAAATTATAGATCAAAATTTAAAATAAATCGTTCATTGGGAATTCTATCATACTTGCACTGAATGCGTATATAATAATAGGGGATTTGCGTAAGTGAACAGATATCAATATTGGTTACCGATTCACCGAACCCGTTTGATATCTTATTTACATTATCAGTGCTGGTAGTAGAAGTGTTTTTTACTTGTATTCTGGCCCAGTTTCATTCCAGTGCCACTTAATTGTCGTAAGATGTTTGCAATTTTTTACGCTTAGACATCTCAATTGCTATATGAATCACAAAATGACTAACTTTATATTATAATTGGTTCATACGTGTACTAGATCTAATTACTGTGATAGTGATTCCTGTAGGTTGATATGTTGAAGCATTTCGCTAAATCATCACTGCGGTTCGTTTTAACACGAACTCATTTTTCTTTGTTTATCTTGACCCATTCACTTTTTTAAAACGATGTTATCGCTTTATCACAAATTGCATTCAAGCGTAACTATGTTGTAACGTTGGTATGCGATAAAGTCGATAACTGAATTGTGGAAAACAGTTTGTCTTGAAGAATAAAAAGCTAATGTGCATCCAAAAAATGGAATAATTGTAATTGTTGTTATTATCTATTATATAGCAGGCATGGGGTGGCTGTCGCTGTTCCATATTTCACAAAAGCTCAAATTGGAGCAATACCATGTTTGCGGTCCCGAAGTGAATAGTTACGACATACGAACCATGGAAAGTTAAATTTTGCTAGTTACAATCAAGGAAGTTCGCAATCATCGAATGCCGTATTTTTAGAATTATTTTGAGGTCACCGTAGTAAGCAAGCCCGTGTAAATGCTATAAAATATCGGTCATGCATATTAAACACTAAAAACTATGTAGATTACACAGCAATTTTTCCAAACTGTTAAAGCCTCGAGACAACGTCGTAATTACTAATTACTTACCAGCTTATACCATATTGATGAAACAGTTTACGGTAGTAAACAAACAAATTTGTAAGTTGGGCGAAATGATCGACCATGAATACCTGAAATAACATAATAAATACAGAATAATTGTCTTATATATACCAGAGCATTTTTCGAACGCTAATTTATAAGTACGAGGTATGTTCAATTAAAACCATCTTTGGCCAATAAAAATTTATTCAACAATATAATTAGAATTAATTACAGTCACAGATAAGGCACCTATCCCATTGTTTCAGCAACTGACGTATACCCTGCTCATAGAATTATTGTGTCTGCTGATTGAAGGATTCTTCCACGTTCTTCTACGTTTTGTACTTCTATGTCCGACTCAAAATTTCTGAAATCTTCCTAATTGAAATGCAACGATTTTCTCTAATCAGGCCTTTCACACATGTCATCTTATTGTCTGTTGATGCAGTATACTACATTTCATCAAAGCCCAGCGCTAACCTTTTTCTCTACCTTCATGCTTATAAGGGATTACACAAGTAAACATGATAAATATCAGTAGTAAACTTATTGTTAGAGGTTTGTGCTATGAGCACTTGTCCAACTGCAGCTATGGAAGCCATGTTAGGACTACGGTCCCTATACCTTCAGGCAATGCCCCATGCGCTCCTGCTTGCAAGGGCAAATAAATTTAAGTCAGATAACATGACGGGCCACTTGGTCTTTCTCAAGTAGATCCTTTTACAGTGATTATCCCAGAATGGGAAGTATAGTTCTCAGGAGGGCTCTCCTTTAAAAGAGGATCTCTCCAATGGTACATAGATGGTTCGAAGGTGGAAGGAGAAGGGACCGGTGCAGGTATTTGTGGATCCGGTTGCCGAATCTCCAAACTCCTGGGGGTTAGAACCACCATCTTCCAAGCTGAGGTTTATGCTATAAACCGCTGCACCAAAATAAACATTAGAAAGGGGTTTAATAATGCAACAATTGATATTCTCACAGACAGCCAGGCAACAATAAAGGCCTTAGCAGCCTACATGTGCGAGTTCAAGCGCGTATGGGAGTGCCTGGATAATCTCAAGCAACTGACAAACAAACACCACGTAACGTTATGGTGGGTGCCAGGGCATGAGGGCATACCAGGCATCGAAAAGGCTGATTAACTGGCTAGACGAGGTGCAAAGACGCTATTCACCGGACCTGAACCCTGTTGTGGAATACAGAAAACCACATAAAGCATGAGGTCATGCTATGGGAGGAGCAGATGTTATCCTCGTACTTCGTGTATGAATTTGCAACACCTTCAGGGCACGACCGCACTCTGATAAAACTTGGACGAATTTTCGACAACAAACGCGATATCAAAGTCAACATTTTAAAAATCAGGATTAATTTGAAACTCGTCAATGTGTTGCTTACAAACACTACCAATGTAACAAGACGTGATCTGGATTATTGAATTTGTTTCCAAGTCTAATTTGATCTGTTGAACAGTCCTCGTATAAAGAATGAAGTAGCGAATTATTGTTCGAACAGTTCTTGCTGAAAATGTGTCTAGTAGTATTCACCCAAAGGCTTTTTCATATTTCAAAAACATACCATTATGTAGCCAGTCACGCAATCTTGGGTATACCTTTTTGAATATAACTTTATGCAAATATCATGTTTGTAAGTGTGACAAATGCTTTATCCGAAATTAATGCTATTTTCTGAGATCCAACATTCTCCTTGGGCGTTTTTCGTGTGCTAAGGTTTATTCCAAAATATGGTATCTACTATTCCACTTTATCTTCAAGCAATTTCAATTCCTTAACTATATTACAATACTTATGCTTTGTTCGTTGATGTGATTTACCCAGGCCAGGCGGGGTCAATACCAACAGTCGCTTAAAACTTCTATATAAATTGCTATTTCCCAATTGGAAGGGTAAATGACAACAGTTTTAAGTTTAAATAGCACAGGTAGTTCAAAATGAAAGTCAAAAGTTTCCAAAAATATCAATAATGTATTTTTTTAATACAACAAAACGAAATAATAATATAAATAAGTAACTGCAAATACAAATTAAAATCATTTGTACCACGTATTTGAGTAGATAGAAGTCAAAATATTCCTTTTATCTCCATGTTTGTAGGGTCTACTACCACAATGATACTACTGAAGGGGAATAAGCAGTTGTAATCTTCATTAAAGACGGACAAATCCTTCATCAGCAGCACATTTTATTGTCTTGGGTCGGGTACATTTTAATTTAACTCGATTTTTTTACTTTAAGCGCTTTACAGTGGCAGATATAATGCTTCTGTAATAGTTTGATCAGTAACTGATCAAATGGTTTTGCTGATTCAATGGTAGTAATGTCAGAAACATTTTTATACGATACTAGTCGTACTTTAAGCATTTTTGTATGGTTTTGAAATAGCCGGGTCTTGGTTTGACGTCTTCTTGGGTACTTATTCTAAATCTTCTTCGATTAGTTCCTCTAAATCGCCATCCTCATCGGTGTTGTTATAACGAATTGAAATATCTTCTCAAGTCTCAAACCCTGTAAAACCCTCTCCGGCTTCAACGTTATTGTTTACGTTGTTTACTTTTTAGGTTGATCGTCATCACGCATTGATTTTAACAGCTTCACTACAGATTCGTTTAAGAAGTGCTTGTGTTCATCGGGAACTTTTTGTAGATCTTCAGCAGGTAACCATGGCAGAAGGTTCTCTCTATTAAGAGGTATTATCCCACATTCGTCAAAACATAATTTAATATTTTTAGCAGAATTTTCAGCAACAGCCTCAATCAAACATTTTAATAGGGAATTGTTGTATTCTTCCACTGGAGCTGCATTAAATATGTTGAATTTGAGAGTAGGAAGGTGAAATAAATATCGACCTTTTGGGAAACTGCCATAGTTTGGTACGACTCAAATGGTGTAGAATTGTAACGGGTGCCTTTAGGTCCACCTACACGATAGCCAACATACACAGGAAGAAGAAATTCAATTCTCTCTGGGTATTTCATTCCTCTTTTGATATCGCTTCTTTATGATAGGGGTCGTCGGTGAGATTCATCATCATCATCACGTAGCCTCTCTCGTCCACTGCAGGACATAGGCCTCCCTTAACGTTTGCCATCTAGGTCGGTTTTGTGCCTCTTTTATCCAGTTGCTGGACACTCGCTTAAGATCATCCGCCCATCGAGTTGGAGGACGTCCTCTGTTTCTGTAAGCGTCTTGTCTTGGTCGCCATTCAATAATCTTCTTCGTCCACCTGTCGTCCCTCATTCTTGCCACGTGGCCCGCCCAACTCCAGTTGAGGTTCACAACCCTTTCTACGACATCCACAAGCCCAGTTTTTCGCCGTATTACTTCATTTGTTACCCTGTCTCTTAAAGTCAATCCCAACAGAGAGCGCTCCATAGCGCGTTCGGCAACTTGAAGCTTTTTAACCGATTTTCTTGTAAGGGTAAGGGTTTCTGCTCCATACGTCATGACAGGGAGTACAGATTGGTTAAAAACCTTTCTTTTAAGGCAGATTGGAATTTCTGATTTAAGGGAGAATCGCAGTTTTCCAAAGGCAGCCCATGCCATACTAATTCGTCGACCAATCTCACATATTTGGTTGTCCCGGCCAATTCTTATTTCATGTCCTAGATATTTATAAGATGTTACTTGTTCGATTGGTTTACCCTCTACATCGATACTTTGATTGATTACCATATTTGTCATGATCTGGGTTTTAGATATGTTGATCTTTAATCCGACCTGGGCCGATGCAGCTGTTAATTTCATGAGCATTTCTTTAGCGTGGTCCAATCTGTCTGTAATCAAGACGATATCATCTGCGAAACGCAGGTGGTTTAAAAACTCTCCGTTTATATTTATACCCATATCATCCCAATCTATTCTTTTAAATGCATATTCGGTGAGATTAGTCTTGTCGTAATTAATGTGCGATGGTGGAACATGAGATGTTTTATCGGACTTTTTCCACTGTCAGACAGTGCAAAAGTCCGATAAAACATCTCATAATAGACCACTGTCAAAAATGACATCATTCAGAGAACATGGTGGAACATCTTTAAACGATTGTGAAAATACCCATTGATAATTTTTTGACACGCGAACACTTTGTATTTTGGCACATGTAGCTGGATGTTCTCTGCTTATGGCGTTTCCAGAAAGATCTAGTCTTTTTTAAGCGTTTTTCCTGTATGCCGCTTTTGTTCAAATAGGTCTTTGCGAGCATTCGGATATCATGGCTATCCATAGGGTAGTCCCAATTTACACAGGTAATAATGTTTTTAATCAGTACTTCTTCTACTAAGTCGCTTAGAGCCGTTTGTCTTTCTTTTTTTATCTACCTACGCGTTTTTTTGCATATCTATTCAGTATGATCTATTTCATACCTTTTTTTCTGCATCTCTATAGCTTATACCTGCATAAGGCTCGTGTTTATGCTGGCGCGGTGTGTCATTTATCGCAAAATGCATCAACTGTCGCCACCACATGACAAAAAAATATCGCGATTACTTTACAATCGAACCTTTTCAGATTTTAGGATAACAAAATGTAAGACGAAACTATTGGCTACCAGTACCTACTTTCAGTTCTTACATATAGTTAGGGAAGCTTAATATAAGTTTGGCAGCATGTAAAAAATTAACACAAAATACGTAGTATCTAGTAAAACGCACGCTAAACACCAAAACAGTATTAATGGCCGAAAACCCGAAACCAACTTGCTTTAGTAAGGTAAGCAATTATCAATACGTGTACGCTACCGCAAATTAGTTGATACAACGTTGCCAGTTAAAAACTCCTTCCTGAACATTGTTGTGATTACACTCCAGTTGTAATTTATTCGATTTTATGGTAAGTAGTGTTAAAAATGAGGAAGCAATCTATTTTTAATTAAACAGTACGCAATATCCATTGTACGACTAAGGTTGTAAAGAAAATGGTATGTATACAGATTGCGGCAGGCTACTAGGACCATAGCAAAAGCGAGGGGACTTTACATGTTGCCCTAATTGTATTTAAGAAATTTAAAAATCGAATATATACCTTGTATTTATAATGATCCTAACGACCTACCGCTATCGTACATTGATTGTTCGTTTGTGAAACACCACGACGGCCACATGCATATTCTTCTTGCTTTTGCAATGGTTTTAGTACCCTGCCGCAATATGTTACGCTTGTTGTGGACGGTATTAAATGACCAAACACCTAAATCAAATCATTTTCGATTTGTGATCTTTCTTATTGACCACGACCCGTTGTGTGTAAAAAAACGACCATGGCACGTTCTGGAAGATTTAGTTTAAGAAGTCATAAGATTTGGAACAGATCCTGAAAGACACTAATCAGACCATGAAGCGGAAGAAAATCTTACCAGTACCGTGCAATGTGCGAACATGTGTGATGATTATGCTGTCATACTTGATAGAAGTATTCTGCTTAGCATAGAATTTCGGCTTAGACCGCGTAGTATTTGTATATGAACACCCAGCATTTTCTGGCTTAATGTGCCTTGCACCTTATGAAGTCGAGCAAAAACCCGCGCGATGGCCATGCTCTTTGGTGGCTCGTGTTGTTTGAGTATGTTGAGAACGAGGATACTTAGACAGATTTGGCCGTTTTGCTGTTTGTGCATCCATATTCACTAACGTTTCGCAAGACCTTGCAGCTTGCATCATCAGAATGAAAGTCGCACTAAGAACCGAAGGTCGGTGTGGAGCTATTTATAGTCCTCTGTGCCAGGCGCGCGGAGTGGCGTAACGCTGGTTGGTCATCCGAGTGCAACGTAATCCGTGGGGCGTGGCCGTATGACGCTGAGTGGTTGTAATGCTTTAGATCGTGTATCACAGGGGTCCACGTTTTACTAAGCTTAAAGCCATCTTCCCTGTTGATATTATTTGGATGTTTTTCTATTTCTATGGCTTCACGTATCACTCGCGGGAAATAATGAGGTATTCTGGCAAGTACTCTGGCATGCTCAAATTCTAAAGTGTGCCCATTTGTAAATGTATGCTCACCTACGGCTGATTTTGTGATGCGTTTGTGTTTGCAATCGCCTTTATGTTCTTGGAGTCTTAGATCAACGGAACGACCAGTCTGTCCAATGTAACTCGAGCCGCAAGAACAAGGAATGCGATATACGCCAGCGGTTTTTAAACTTGGAATCTTGTCTTTTACCGATCTGAAGCCGTTACCCAAAGTTTCCTTGCTGGTGAACACAGTTTTGATGTTGCATCGTTGCAGGACACGTCCTATCTTATCAGTTGAGCCTTTCACGTAAGGTAGAAATGCTAAGCCTTCCAGAGGTGGAGATTCTTCTTTAGCCTTTTTTGTCATAGTCTTGTCTAGTGCTTTTCGTATGGCGGTAGTTGTGTATCTGTTCCTTTGTAAAGAGTCAAACAGATGTAGCTTTTCTCTCTCTAGATTTTCCTCGTCTGAGATACGAACGGCTCTTGTCGCCAGAGTCTGGAGAACTGTTGCTTTTTGCATTGGATGATGGTGTGAGTCAGCATTTAGATATCTGTCCGTGTGTGTTTTGTTTCTATAGACTGCATGTCCTAAACTGCCATCTGATTTACGTTTCACCAGGACGTCTAGAAACGGAATACTGCAATTTTCCTCTACTTCCATTGTGAATTGTATGTTGGGATGTACAGAATTCAGGTGTTTTAGAAACAGATTCAATGTCTGGCGTCTATGTGACCAGATGACAAAGGTATCATCTACATATCTCAACCAGCAAGTCGGTTTTAGCTGCGCTTGTTCGAGAGCCTTGGTTTCAAAAGCTTCCATGTAGATATTAGCGATAACAGGTGATACCGCTGGCGTATATCGCATTCCTTGTTCTTGCGGCTCGAGTTACATTGGACAGACTGGTCGTTCCGTTGATCTAAGACTCCAAGAACATAAAGGCGATTGCAAACACAAACGCATCACAAAATCAGCCGTAGCTGAGCATACATTTACAAATGGGCACACTTTAGAATTTGAGCATGCCAGAGTACTTGCCAGAATACCTCATTACTTCCCGCGAGTGATACGTGAAGCCATAGAAATAGAAAAACATCCAAATAATATCAACAGGGAAGATGGCTTTAAGCTTAGCAAAACGTGGACCCCTGTGATACACGATCTAAAGCATTACAACCACTCTGCGTCATACGGCCACGCCTCACGGATTACGTTGCACTCGGATGACCAACCAGCGTTACGCCACTCCGCGCGCCTGGCACAGAGGACTATAAATAGCTCCACACCGACCTTCGGTTCTTAGTGCGACTTTCACTCTGATGATGCAAGCTGCAAGGTCTTGCGAAACGTTAGTGAATATGGATGCACAAACAGCAAAACGGCCAAATCTGCCTAAGTATCCTCGTTCTCAACATACTCAAACAACACGAGCCACCAAAGAGCATGGCCATCGCGCGGGTTTTTGCTCGACTTCACAAGGTGCAAGGCACATTAAGCCAGAAAATGCTGGGTGTTCATATACAAATACTACGCGGTCTAAGCCGAAATTCTATGCTAAGCAGAATAATTCGAGTAACCGCGAAAGCCTCAAACAATACATTGATAGAAGTATTATCGGCTACGCCGCCTACTTCTTATTGAAATAATAATAGTAATAAAAAGCTGATACCAGCTGAGGTGGGTGATAGGACAAGAGTTCCGGAGGTTGACAGCTCCTAGAAATGTGCTGGCTCTGGTTCTAAGCGTTAATAAATCTAGTTTGTAAAAATAAATTCAGCTCTGCTGATTCGAATTTTATTGATCAATCGGATGTTTCCAACTCTTCCATAAATTTGAGAAAAGCTTTGTTCTCTCATCTTGGTCAAAACAAGAATTTGTAATGTGCCATTAAAAGCGTTAACGCTAGAGTGTAAATGTCTGCCCAAAGAGGTGCTGTGCAGTTCAATATGCACGCTGTCCCTGCACCAATACATGAATCTTTTAATTTTTTATTACTACTTGCAAAAGCGGTTTGATTAACTTTAATTTTTATTTTTCGTACCTGTTAATCATTATTTAATTGATGAAGAAGTTCAATTGTAAGTAATATTATTTATTGTCAAGTTTTCTTCTAGATTCTGCTAATTACCAAAGATGATAGGCATTCCAAATCACCATTAACGCATCGTGATCGTTTTCCCATTGCACACAACGCGTCGTGGTCAAAAAGAACGACCACAAAACTAAACATTATCTGACTTCGGTGTTTGATCGTTTAAAATCGCCCACAACAACGCATTGTGGCTGTTTTTAGCTTAGTGAGCGTTTTCGGGGTTTCGTCGCACATGCTACATCCTTTTATCAGTTTGTGTTAGATTTTACTATTAAATTAGGCCAGCAGATGGCCTAGCCAGCGAATGCTCACCTCTCAGGCGGCCGGTCCGGGTTCGAATCCCGGCGGATTCCAAAAGGATTTTAAAAATCGTACCACGGCTACCACGCTAACACATGTGGTAGTCGTTAACTCCTAGACAAGGGAACTCTTCCTCACTTTCGATGGGCAATGCTAGCCAACTACCCGGCCTAAGGGCGAAGAGGGACCATAGAACCACTTTGTGGTTAAAACAGGCCACTGGCCTATGATAAGAGGAAGAACTAATAACTAAGTTCGAACCATCGGTAGGCTTTCTACCTTATGTGCAAAATCACATTTTTGAGGTTAAAGCTAGAATAGATAATAATTGAAATGAAAATTACTATTATATGTTTACCTGGCATGGAACCTAGAAAGTTTAGGAGAAATATATACAGGGTGAGCACCTTAATAAATACAATTTTATTTATTTTTGCTTTACCTGAGAAATAGATACAATTAGTAATTTTCACATAGCTCAGGCTTTATCATTGGCAAAAATGAGATCTAACAAACAGGGTAAACATTAAAAATTAGACAAAATAGCATGGTGCTCTATAATGCAGCAGAAACTCGTCCACTTTCAACACTCCCGTGGCTCAGTTATTTTAGCGGCGAAGCGCGAAATAAAAAATCAAGCGGACTACATTTTTACTTCCCTTGTCTAAAAAACGAAGGAATTTTTTATTTGCAAAAGATAAAAGTAATTATTTGTACATGGCTCAAGCTTTATCATTGGCGAAAATGAGATCTAACAGATACAGGGTAAACATAACAAATGGGACAGAATGACATGGTGCTTTATAATGCAACAGAAACTTGTCCAACTCGAAAACGCCCCTGGCTCAGTTATCCTAGCGGCGGACAAAACACTGACTCGAAATATTCGCCTCGGAGCGCGGAGTTCGAATCCCAGCGGACTACATTTTTTTTAATTTGCAAATTGATCAAATTCGCGCGAGGGAAATTCTGTGTAAACCCCTTTACATATTTTTTATTTTAAGAACTAGGTACCTCATTGCAGAATATGACTAGGTTGCGTCATTTCGTGAAATGCCGGTGGCTGAAAAAGCGGCAGATCCTATTAATCTCCTCATTACACCAAAAGACTAACATTTCAAACCTTTTCACGAAAAAATCGGCAGGTAATGTAGCACTATGCACTTTGCAGTAACTTGCAGCATTACATGACCTGTCCAGGTTTTTCATGAAAATCCGTGTTTCACTATTAGCCTGCGACTTATCATATACTGTGTGTAAAATAAGGGAATTCGCAGCATTCTATATTTTTTCTTCTTGGTTACTAGAGTGGAAATTACAATTGTAATGCTATGTACTAAATTAAACACTGTTTTATGTAATAATTATATAAAAATTTGTAATATTTGTTAATTTTAAATTACTTGTGGATTTAACGCTTTGTGTATTTATATAAATAGAGGAAATAATTCCAGTTAATCATTGCACAAAAAATATCACAACTCTTCATTTTCACCGGTTTACTAGCCAAGTACTTTTTTTTCAAAAAACTCGCGCTTGAACTACATTTAAAAAGAACACAAAATGAAAGTGGTCCCATTAAACTACAGCAGTGTCGATCAGATGCCATTAATCAAATTTAATTCTTCCGTCTAGTTTTCCAGTAACTCTAAAGGGGTCAGTGAAATTTCACTTTTGCTTTGCAGATGTACTTAACCTTCGCTGTCTTTTGCATTTATAAATTCAAGGATGTTGCATGAATGGATGTAGAATGCGTTTATGCTTTGAATTAGCAAATTTGAGAACACGCTTTTGGGTGTGCTTTTGATATTAAATATAAAAGTTTAATTTGTTCAAAGTTCAACAGTTTTTATAGATTTGATTTTTTGCAATTGAAGAATAATTTTTTTGAGTTGGAAGAATTATAAATTTCCTGGAATTGGAGATATAGAATCGAACAGTTTTGTAGTGTGACGCAACTAAAGTATTATAGTTGCTATTTTATATTGATGGTTGTTTGTTGGTATCCGGTTAAAGATTAAATAAGGATAAGTATAATAAATAAGACGTGAGTAGTTACTTTGTAAAGTACGTGTATTTGAAGCCTTACAAATTGGTCGCTTATCTTTATGGCTGTAACAGGGTTTTCGTTAGATTGGCAGTAGAATTACTCGTATTTCAAATTATATTATAGTCTAGTCAGTATTTTATCTATTTAAATTAGTACTTAGCTGAGGAGACGCAGATAAGCTTAAATTGGGGACTAGGTTCATCACAGAAATGATTTTTTTCAAATTTCAGTATTATGTACAGCTAGTGTATTAATGTTAGTGAAGGGCATAACCGGATAATTTTCATAACCGAATTATTTGCAGTCGAATGATATTAATAACCGAATGATTATTTGAATAATCATTCGAATAAATTTTGGCTCTCGATTTGTTTCGATTTCGCCGGTTTGCCGGTTACGCTCAGCGTCATCTGCATCGGCATCGTAACTTGCAGATAGCAGAGGAACTCAGTTAATCGTTAATTATAATAATTGTATAAATGATTTTTATTTGATTTCTAAGGAGTTTGTGCAATAAGTAATTGTGGATATGAATGAAATATATCTGGATACACCTTTATTGTTTTCGATTGCTGGCGATTTATAATAATATAATAATAATTAATAATATATTGTTGTATTTGTATGAGTTTTACGACTCGCTATTCTGCATTAGCTCGATTACTCCTACATTCTTCCGATCTATAACCAAAACATAATATGTACATTATGTGTTATGTATTGGAAATTAAGAGGTATTTATTAAGAAGTGTAGAAAAAAAGAAATATGCGGGACTGCTTGCTAATCACAATAAAAAACAGTGGTAAAACGTTTATGTTTATCGATCGGCCGGGTTAAAGGCGGCAAAAAATTGATTTATGTTCATATCATATGACGACGGATCGACCGCGAGCCTTAGCCGGCAAGGAAGCAAGGGAGAAAACTGTAGAGCGAGAGGCCCAAATGGTGTTTTCAGTACAATCTGCCTTGCTTATGGTTATGAGTTATGAATGACGTATTATTTACAGAATTTCGATCACTCGCAGGTCGCTGAGATACTGCACGGAGTACGTATCAGGATGAGGTTATTTTTCATTCGAATACTTGGAACGAAAACCGAGTTACACAGGTTATTTCAATAACCGGATAACCGGTTATTTTTCATTCGAATAAGCCCATCACTAATTAATGTATTAAGTTCTTGTTTCTCTCATGTGTTCCTATCCGTAGTTTTGCGGTCGATCCATTTCTATACCCTTTATTCTCTTTTGGAAATATTTAATAGTAGTAATGGCTCCTTATTTAGCTTTTTGCTATTTCAGTACAATAATACAAAATAAAGTACAGGGTACTATACATATTACATTAAAAATTGGTCATATTCCAATATACAACACAAATATATCACATCCCTAATAATGAATGTAGATATATAATAAAAAGTATAAAATAAATATGTTAAGGAACTAGATATAAATATTACGCAAAAATCACATTTTTTTCAGGTACATTTACTTGTTGCTTTGATCACCATTTTTTATATCTAATTTTGAAATTGTTTACACTAGTTTGCTTCTTTTACTTCTTTTGATAAAGCGTTGAACATTTGAATTCCTTTATTAAATGTTAATTGAAAATCGTTATTGGAACGTAAACTATTATTATTTCTTGTGTTGTAAGCATGAACATCGTTATTCTTTGTAAGGAAATTTAGCAAGTAACTAGGCAATTTTTTATTAATAGTTATGTAAATGAAGATCATCGCATTCATCTTTATTATGTTCTTCTCTGAATGTCATTTTTTGGCAGTGGTCTATTATGATATGTTTTTCGGACTTTTTCCACTGTCTAGGGTGTAAATCACACAACGTTTCGGGAGTTTTGTTCTACTCCCGTCTTCAGGTGTTCCTGGTTAGTCCTGAGAAGGACTTATATTCTACATACATAGCGCTGGCAGTAGAACCAATTAGCCAGGCTAGCGCAGAACTAAAGCCCATTTGGATGCCACTACTGCGCAGAGAATTACAAAAATAGTCTACTGCGCATACAGCGGTAATATATATATAAGTTTACAACTAAAATATATAACCGCCCTGGTGGCCTAGTGGTTAGAGTGGCAGACTAGCGATCAGCGGTCCCGGGTTCAAACCCCGGGGGAGGCACAAATTTACGGAGAAAAACGTAGAATATAAGTCCTTCTCAGGACTAACCAGGAACACCTGAAGACGGGAGTAGAACAAAACTCCCGAAACGTTGTGTGATTTACACCCTAGACAGTGGAAAAAGTCCGAAAAACATATCTTTATTATGTAGATAATTGATTGGAACTGCAAGGTTTTCAACATTACTTCGATGGGTGTGTACCTACTGCATCCCAATATCGCTCTGCAATATTTGAAAATGTCGAATAATTGACTTGAGGACTAAAAAAAGTACCGTACTACAATAATAAAAATGGGACAAAACAATTGTTTTGTAGATTGTAAATTTTGCCGAAACCGATAAATATTTTACAATTCTTATTAGAAAACCAATTTTCTGTGCAACCTTCTTAGAAATGTACATGGCGCGTTCCGAAAACTTGAATTTATTATGAATTACAACGCCGAGAGATGTAATTTTATCTACTCTTTGAACTACCTCATTATCAGCCTTTATAGAGATGTTTTTATTATCCAATGATTTTAACCGTACTCTATTGTCATATAAGTATTTCGTTTTTGATGCGTTTAATTTCAATTTGTTACTATTTAACCAATTAACTAATTTATTAAGGTTTTTGTTCATTTTATCAGCCATACTTATAAAGCTATCTCCTGATATTGACAATAAGGTGTCGTCTGCAAATAAATTAACAACAATAGATGGATCAAGGCAGCTATAAATATCATTAATATATATAAGGAATAGAAAAGGCCCCAGCATACTCACTTGGGGAACACCGTGGTTGTTTGGTACGTGGTAACTCATCAGACAACTATCGTAAAATTTTACAACTTACTTTCTATATGTTAGATAATTAGTAAACCAAGTAAGTACTGTACCTTTTAATCTGTAATATTTCAATTTTTCTATTAATATTGGATAGCTAAAATTAATTTACTGTCGTCTACATCCTTTTTCCAATGATTTATTATTAATTGTATAGCTATTTCACATGAATGATATGCCCAAAAGGCAGACTGAGTCGCATACAGCAAATTATTATCAAAATATAGTCTTATTTGATCAAGAACTGCCTTTTCTATAATTTTTTCAATAGTAGGAAGTAAATTAATTGCTCTAAATTCTGAGCAATCACGCGCTCCTTTTACTGTTGGAATGGCGATTATAGTGTTTAGTTTTAATTTATTAAGGAATGTTCCATTTTCCAAAGATGTATTAATAATATGTAAGAGATGATATCCGATAACGTCAAAACAATTTTCGTGTAATAAATACATTAATATCATCCGAAGATTTTTCCATTATAAAAACAATATGTATAAGTTCGCAAATTTTAAAATTTCGAAACGTATATAATTCTGAAGTTCTACTATTTTTATTTCCCGTTCACGCGCTGTTCGTGTTGGAAATACTGGCAGCAAGAGCGTCCAAACTAAGAATAAAAAATCTGTAAAAGGTATTACCCAGAACTTCCCTCGTCGACATTGTGACCCTAAATAATTTTAAAAATCAAATTAAGTTAAGAGTAAAAATATCTTCGTTTCTAATAAATTAAATACATTTTCAAATTAAAAAAACGTTACCGTTACCTGCGCCACGGAGCACCGACCTTTCGAATTTCTGCGTCGCAACTATATTTAGTATCGCGGTAATTTGTGCCTTCTTTTTGTATTGTAAAACATTTATTCTGTATCTATTGGCTCCCATTTTTAGTAATAATAAAGCCTGCACTATGTACAAATTATTACTTGTATCTATTACTAAGTTAAATAAAAAATAAACAAAATTTTATTATTTTAAGGTGTTCACCCTGTATATATTTGTCTGAATTTTTTCCGATTTCATTCCAGGTATATACCGGGTGTCCATTCTCAAAGTCGAACATAGGCAATTAACATTAGTGCATTCACTCGTTCTTCATTGAAATAATTCATTTTTCTGTAGATAATTTTAACAGATGTTGGCAGAAAATACCTGATTTACGCCAACTAATTACCAATTTTTTTGACAAATGCTATCGAACTTGAAAAGCAAGGCAAGGCGTATTTAAAAATTCCCAAGTTTTAAATTAGAATTTTAAAATAAAAATTGCATCTTGAGTATTATTATTGGTATCATTTGATGCGCAATAATTTTATCTTTCCATTGATACCATTACCTTCCCTGAAAGTTGAATTGGCGAGCAGAAATCGGCAAAAACGTTCAATACAATGTTAATCGCCTATGTTCGACTTTGAGAACGGACACCCGGTATATATAATGTGTATGCAAAATATCTTCTTCCGACAAATAGTTTTTGAGTTATACCGCCAACAGACACACAGACAGGCAGGCAGACAGACAGACAGACAGGCAGGCAGGCAGGCAGGCAGACAGACAGACGGAGAAAACTTGTTTTTCGTCATCTAGGGACCCTGAAACGTGAAGATCTGAAAAAATCTTCGAAGGTGTTTTTTTCGTGATTACAATAAAAAACGATTAAAATTATTTTCAATAGAATATCCTTTTTTATTTTTTTTTTGTCAAAATGTATTTGTTTTTCATCTAATATTACTTTATTTCAACGAATATATTTTTTATAGTCATACACATTTGCGTATTAGGATTGTTTTTATTATGGTCAATCGTTTTATCAAAGTACTTCTTTTTCGCATTTTTTATTGCCGCCCCAAGTTTATTACGGAGCGCTTTATACTTCTTCAGTCATTTATATTTTTTGATACTCGGAATAATTTATATGGTGTATCCCTGTCGCGTTAAATACTTTTACATTCATTGCTAAACCAAGGATGTTTTACCTGCTTAGGTTTAATTTTTATAAGCCACTTCATTAGAAGACAAGCACCACTCGACTGCTTTCGGGGATATTTAGTGTGACATGTCCTAATTAAACCACCGAAATATGAGTCAAAAATCGTTTTGCCTATGGCGAGGATCGAACCCAGGCCCGTCGGTCGTGACATTGAGCGGACGCATAATTCGCTAGGCTACTCGCTACTACCATGTCCTAGAAATATGCTACGGAATAGTACAAGTAAAAGTTGTGACTCTGGCTAATTTTATCATTATCCATCCTGGCACGAAACTCATTGAATCAGTTCGATTTAGAGTTTAACTTCTGCGTTTTTAGATATTCACCGAAATGCACATACAAATTTAAGAAATCCCCAGTTTATTTACGCTACCTATAATGTTATAGACACAGCAATCATTCTCGTCTTTCTCCTACGCCCATCACGCTAAGCTGGAGAAAGATGACGTAAGGTATAAACATAAAATTCTCACATTCATTAATGTGCCATTTATATAATGTATATGCTAGCGTTTACTTATTAAATCGTCAAGACATAACTGTTCCCTCGGTGTGAATACGATGGAAGATTCATTGTATAATTAGGGTTCATATGCGATCAAGGCTTCGTGGATTGTTATTCAACACGACTGTCAAAGAAGCCATTAATTTGTCCCATTTTGTGTAAGAATGGCACGTTTCTCATACTTCCGTTTTAATTTTATGAATGGGAAGACGCCTCGGCAGCTTTAAATAGTTTAAATGTGCTACATCAAAAGTGTGTTCAGTTTTGTAGACTGTTTTTTTATAAAGTTGATACCAAATAAAGGTATCAAGTCGTAGATTCGAATACTGCGTGTAACATTTTTAAACTATTAGTACCCAAGACATGGTCGTCGCATAATCGCCATGTAATTCACAGTAAATTATAGGTTTGCTGATTATTGTTTTTTTAAATAGCGAAGCCGAAGAAAATTAAATGGCACATTTCCGACTGCCATTTCATGAGTAAAAATACCTTACAAATCTATTGTTACGTATATGATCCGTTTTCTATTTGTGGCCGCCACAATTCGTGAATGTGACATTATGTTAATTAACATACGTTCTACTTGAAATTAAATAATTACGCTCGACTAGACGGTAGACAAATCGCTAATACATATGTTAATTTAGCTCGTAACAACAGCGCTTGTTCTTAGAAAGAAAAAGTAGAATTCGTTTATTAGTTGGTATTCATGACGCAAACAAATTATATTCAAATTATGCGCCGTGTTGGCATTGACCCGAATATGTGACTCACTGTAGGATCAAAAAACCGTTTTTCCCCAGGTGTTAAAAGGAAATGCAGTTCTTTTTAAAATTTTGTCGTTTGCTGGCGTTTTATTTTTTTTATTTCTCCCCTGTAGATTGTGGGCTTGTTTTAAGGTTGGCAGATTTTATAAAATCAAGCGTACCCCCTCTCCTCCTCATTTTTAAAAACATATTTATGCTAAAATCAACATGAAGGTTGGAAATTGTATTTACGACCAAATCTTCCTACGAAACTGAAAATATCTTAATATCATGCTAATGTAAGCGGGAATGTCTTGAGTTACGTCTTAATGTACAAGTACATAATTCCAAGTAACATTTATACGCAGAACTAGAAAAATAAATTAAATATCGTGTAAAGCTTTTTGGATATAAAGATTGATATGGTCTTAAAATAGCAGAGCATTTTAAATAAAATATAATTAACATGCAGCTTAATTATAACGCAAAAATCTATTTCCTACAACGGTATTTGCAGTACATCAGAAATTTGAATTTCCATTAGCTAACACAAATATTAATTAAATAGAAGCATAGTTATTAATTTAATTTACATGTGAGATAACCTAGACCAGTTATTAGAATATTTGTGGTTGCAAATGTAGTTACAATTGGTTGAAGATATTAATTTTTGAATAGAATTGTTCCGTTACTCAGATTTTATCTGTAAAAGTAAATAATATTAGAATAGATAAAGCATAAGGTTATTTCCTACATATTTGTTGTATAAAAGGGTTAATGACGTATAAATAAAAATATGACTTGTAACATTAACAACATCATAGAGGTTAAAAAGTAGGAATCTGTAATTTTGATATTTCAAAATGGAGTGATAGCAAAGGTTTGGGCGGGAATTATAGAATAACAAGAACAAAATAGGGTGTAAAAAATATAAATTTTAATGACACCAGTCGAAATTTGAGTTAAAAATATAAAAGTAAAATTTTACAATAATAAACACTAGTATGTACAATTAAGAATTGTAATACAAATAAGTGTTAAGTATGCGTGCATAAAGCCTTGTCTAAAGGGGTTGCTGACTATTATACAAGAATGAAACAGCATATAGCTGGTGCAAAGTCCAATTTGCGAACTAACAATGGGGGGGGGGGGGGGTATTTGAGCTCGAAGGAAGAAAACATTACCATGTAAGTGTATACCAATTTCAATTAAATAGTACCAGATATGAGAACAAAAGCAGTAAGTAAAAGAAGTAAACTGCTATTTAAAAATATGGAATTGATTATAATCAAGAAATAGAAATAACGACAAATTTAATTAAAATACTAGTGTTCAAGAAATGCAAGTTTAATAAACAAAATAAAACTAAACAATATCTGCCACATAATTATAAATAACCTATATGTAAACATACAGTATAACTAACATAAAATTGAATTGAAATAATATTTAAAGCAATTGATTTAATATTGAAAATACAGATTTATTATTAATAAAGAACATTTGCCTTATATTAAGTGTTATGGTTTTTATATTGTGTATGTTCTAATTAAATTGTACAGTAACCTAAAGGGATAAAGAGTCCTAATTAAATTGTACAGTAACCTAAAGGGATAAAGAGTCCAACAACTAAATTTGTTACAATTGCATGCTCGAGCTGTGGACAGTAAAGGTAAGAAGTAGAATAAAACGTGATAAAACCCTGAGAATAATAATAAATTTCAATTAAAATAAAATAAAGTCATAAGGGCCATAACAATATGTTCTCTAAACATTTTTAAAATTCCAGCAATGGCATTTGAGTCATGTGTAATAGGCTTCCACTTTAACTGTTAGTGCCCAAAATGCATGAGACATCTAGTTTTATACATTAGATATGTCTGTCTCAAAGTACAATTTTATTTACATTTCCAGTATTTTATGTACTTCAAATGAAAAAAAAAAAAACTTTTTAAATTACGTGGAAAGGTAAATCCAAAATAATGTTATGTTATGTTACGTTCTACTCGTACGTAACACAAGTTTTAATTGAAAAATATGTACTATTTTTTGTCACATTTAAAGATGTTGAACTTGATTTTATATTTTATTTAAAAAAACTATTTTCAACGTCTTGTTTCATATTTGTCTTCTTCTTCTTCATCATCAGCAGATCTTAACAAACGTTTTGTGGCCCATGACTTTGGTGTTCTAATGAAGTGGAGGCTTACGTTCTTGGCTTGCTAAACGTACAGCTTCATTTTGGTATAACGCTTTAGTTACTTGTGTCTCTGTTTGATTCCATTTTTAGCCAATTGCGTTCCACATTTTACCTCGTGGTATATAGTCGTATGCCTTCTTTAGGTTAAGGGAGGTTATATGCGTTCAAATCAATTCTCTGATATCGTGAATGTTGTGGATATATGATCTTCCTGCAACCACATTAGTCTTCACTTAAAACTTGCATATGTTCGTCCATTTTATATTTTATTACTTTTCCGAATAGTCGAATCATTCCTTCCATATCTTCTTATCGCCTTTTCTATGTATTGGCACACTGTAAATACTCCCTGTTTATATTTTCTGGAACATTTTGGTTGTTATTTCTATCAGTTCATTTCCTCCGTACTTAATCAATTCTGCTTTGGCGTTTCCTGGCCCAGCCGATTTATTATTCTTACTTTGTTTCAGTGCCTTTGTCACCTCTTCCACTCTTATCTCTATGTTCTCCTCCATGACCTCTTGCTTCATCCACATCTTCCAGTCTTTGTTTTCCTTCAATCCATTTTTCGGGCCTTATTAATTTTTTTTTGTATTTTTGTATTTGTTGTATCTTGTCGCTAGGAATTACTTTCCATTCTTCTTTAGATTTATTATATCATATTGTGCTATTTGCAGTCCTGCAAACGTTATCCCAATATTCGTTATCTATTGTTTCACTGTATTTTACTTGTTTGTCTTCTTCATTCCACGCATACTTTAGTCTTAAGCTTGTTGTGTTGTCTCTTAGCCATTCATTATATATTTCGTTCTTAAGTTTAATCTTCCGTAATTCCATACTAAGCATTTTTTTGTATGACTTATCTTCTACTCTTCAATTTGTTGTTGCATGTTTGCTATTTTTATGTGTTTGTATATTCCATTTATATTTCCTGCTACTATCCTATCATATAATTGCTCTCCCAATCCATTTTGGTATAATTACTTGATACTATCTTGTCGTCAGAGTTCGATTTTATATGTGGGCTTCTTCTAACTAATCTTATATCTCTCCTCTTCCCGCTTTTTTATTGCTTTAGCTAAGTGAAATACCCTTCCCACATAACACCCGTGTCCACCTGAATAAAACAGAAAGACGTTAATTGATAATAACTCTAAAGAACAGTTATAAATGATACAACTTTTGTGTTTTGCTAAGATATCAACTTATCCGCCGTGTCCGCTACTAAGTAACTCTCTATTTTCTTTCTAAAAGTAGATGAAGAACTATATAAAATATAAAAAGTTAGTTTAGTTAATATATTGTGTAATTTAGACAACAATATGTTCAAAAACTAGGTGTCACTGACACATTGATAAAATGTGCTAAGCTGTGCAAAAATATGAATTATTTATCAATAAATTTAACAACAGTACCAAAAGAAAGGCATAGAAGTTACAGCTGCTAAGCGAAATATTGCTAACTTAAGCGTTTTTGTAATAACTATTTTGCATGTAGGAGACCGCTAACTTCGAATATTGTGATGATTAATGAGATGCAAGCATAGGCGCAAATGGGACATTAATTACTATTGATATTTTTCTGGGGCGCAAATGGGCCGAAAATTGCGGTGAGGGCACACGAGCCGGGCGCAAGTAAGCCATTTACTTTTATCCCAACTCTGCTATTAAAATCTTCTATTGCAATTAATTCCCTTTGTTTACTTTTGTTGTGTATTTGTTCGTTCACGACATTAGAGAATTCCGCCTCTTCGCCGCCACATCGTCATTTAGGGTAATTATGGAATAGATGGCCATAGTTTTTACAAAACGATATAAAACTTTCAGTATTGCTTTTTATTATTTTTTAATGAACGGTCCAACTGCAACACTAAATAAATTCCAATTAAACTTAAAATAAAATGGAACATTGAACTAAAATATATAACCAAACATAGACGTACCTATAGCTATCTCTCCCGAACTGGTCGGGAGAGTTGGCCATAGGCTTACAGTTTGTTCTCTTTGCTTTTTCCTTCCTTTTCCTTTGCCAGTAAGCCAAATTTTTAACAATAGTTATTATAAGACCTACAGGGCTCGTGTAACTAAAGTTCACATTTTATACATTTTTATTCAGTCTACTTTGTTTGGTTATAGTCATCCCCACAATCCGCACACTCATTTTCATTCAACTTGCTCTCCAATTCAATTTCTTGGTCACTACTTGAACAATCCTCTTCCTCCTCTCTTTTCTTCTTTTTTATTGGCCGCTAGCTGATTGTTTTCGTTTTCCTTTCTCTTCCGTTCTCGTTCGTTACACAGATTCTGATGATCTGGTGATGTAAGAATCGTTTCGCCCGCTTTCTCACATTAGCTACTTTATCAGATGAGATGAGGCTAGCTCAGCGAGAATTTTGGAAGGTGTTTCTTCCAGTGTCTCCTGTTGTTCCTCCCTAGAAGTACCTGGTTGTAGTTGCTCCTCCCTAGCTGTACCTAGTTGTGGTTCAATTTGAACACTCGTTGATCAACTAGTGGTTGCGAAGAGCGGTCGTTATTGAGTGTAAAGCAACTTCGACGGGAGCAAATACATAATCTGGTACCACTCCACGGTCTAATAGCATTATTCCTGTAGCCTTAAATTCAGAGATTGCGTTTGGACTGTTGTAGCTTTGCCCCAACAGGTACTCACTAATTCGCCAAACTGTAAACTCGCCATACGCCTACCAGAAGGATTTTTTAGCTAAACACGACAGGCCTCGTAATAATGTGCCTTTAAGGATTTAAAAAAGCTTCTAGCTCTACCTCATAAATGTATATATTTTCCATATGATTTTTGGTCCGTTTCTTTATTTTTAGTTTCGGTTAATATCATTATATCGATATTTATCTTTCCAATTTCGATTATTACTTTCTTCCTTTTTTTTGCTAATCTCTGTAGGTTCTAGGCCCCTACTTTTAAGGTCCTTTTCTTCCTCCTTCCTACCCCTCCTCGTACCCTATGGGACTCCCTCTTCGTGGGGTGTAGATTTCCACTAGGGGATACGTTATCTGTTTAATGTTCTTCATTATGCTAAAGCTGCCTGTTCTCCTTTAATTTTTTATATGCGATAGTGTGGTAACTCCTACCGCCATACCCCACTTTAGGAGGGCTTCTTTTTCCAGTCTCCCACTCTAAAGTCAGTCGCTCTTTGTAGCCGCCCACTCTGGACCAGACACTATGTTTTGGCAATTTTGGGCCGCCCGGGAATTTCATTTCTCCGGTACTCACCAGATCTGGTGAGCCTTCCTCTATGCGCCACCTGGAGAATCACACGATGGGGAACTACCAATCCCAAACGATCTACAACCATTATTTTGGTTTTGTCGTAATTAATATTTAAACCATAAATTGAACTGACATTCACCAACCTCTCCAGAAGCTGTAGTAATTCAGCCGCATTGGATGCTATCAGAGTAGTGTGGTTGGAAAATCTTGGATTATAGTTTTTTCCCACCAAGAGTAACACATTCTTCTAAAATAAGTCGCATTATATATTTGCTGTATAATAACGCACAACCCTGTCGGAACATTATGTTTTCAGTTTTAACTACAACGAAGTTGTCTTCATAGAGTCTGCAAATAATGAACACCAAATGCTCCGCCATGCTCATATTCGAAGAATCGTCCACATTTTGCTCCACTTTACATCGTCTACGGTTTTGCGGCAATTTACGAAACACAAACATGGCGGTACGTAGTATTCTGTTGGCACAGATCCATCATTTGCTCCCACGTGCCACGTATTTTCACGAAGCCAACTTGTTTTGGTGGTATTTGCCAAGAGATCTAATACTGAAGACAGGATTGAAGAATATAGAGGAATACTTTACTACCATGTGGTATCAAATTAATACTAGTAATCTGTAATTGTCGTAGATATTAATGGGGCTTTTGTGATACGGTATAAAAACTGAAATTTTCCAGATTTTGGATCAGATTAGATGAAACACTTTGATACCAGCCTTTCAAAAAGCCTCCGCCGTAATACCATTTCATCCGGGAGCGTTATCAGATTTTTAGTGTATGGACAGCCGCTTCCACTCCGGAATATAGTATTGTGGGTTCGTTCTTGTTCAAAATCGGAGTTGTGTGGTTGCTCCACTGAACAATTTCTCACCGTAGACACCGTACTTATCACTTCATAGATATTTGTTTTCATCTCTCCAGCTCAGTCTTTTATTGGTCATTTCTTGGATTTGAATTTGCATGACAGCCTTACTTTTTGAAACATGTCGACTAAAAAATTAGCAATGCCGATAGTTATAATACAGATTTGAGGTTTCTTTTAATATAATCGTCTAAATCTCTAAATAATGATCAGACAGCAGCAGTGAAAATACACATTCTGTCTAGCGGGCGTTATCGTACATGTATGATAATATTTTGTATTTACCGTAAAAAAATGAATGATTCCCAAAATCTTCATAAAGTGATGAAAATAGAGGAGATTTAGGTCATTTTAATCACTATAGACGTGAGCAAACTTAAGTTTAAAAATAAAAACAGAAGTACGAACAAAATGGCAGACGTGTTCTAGACGTTTTTCAGATATAAAGGCATATCATCGTCGTATTGTTCAAACGTATTGCCTTACTTGATGTAACTGTAATTTTATAAGAATAAGACATTTAAAGAGATCATTGGAAATTTTTGAAGATGAAACACAGTCATGGATACCGTAAATCATAACGCCCCCTCGGTGGGTTCATCTCAAATCTCAAGTTTGTTATTTCAAAAGTTTTGTTTGGTTCCTTTTTGGCAACTGTCTCCAAAACCAAATAGAATAGACCGCCACTACCTGTTAATGGCTGTCTACTTTTAGGACACTGTATAATTACGGAAATGCAATTCAGAACAGATTAGAAGGACGTTTTATTACAAGCGTAGTTTTATTTTTCACTTGTAGTAATTTTATCTCAGCAACGTATAAATGTAATCTAATATTATATCGTAGTAGGGGAGACCGGGGCAGGTTGTCACAATTTTTGCTTTTTAATTTTTGAAGAGGCAGGGTTTGCAGTTTACCTTTCTGTCATTACAGTATCCTTTAGTGTGTATCCTTGGCTACATTTTTCTGCAGTTTTGCGACCATAGGAATAAGGAATAACTTGGAATAACCTGTTAGGTTTATTTGCTGCATGCAGTCCGTCTATAAGCAATAGAAATTGTTTTGTTGTGTATGATTATTTTAATCGATAATGTATTAGTAATTGCTACTGACTTGATCTCTTATTTCGAGAAATTCTGTGAATTACTTGGGAATGGCTGTGTTTATACATTTAACAATTAATCCATGCCTGTTTTCGTGATAAGCAACAGTGTTTATCTAAACATGGTTCATGCTTGCATTATCAAAGCGGCGGTATTATTAATCGGATTTTTTAAGACGTCGCATGTAAATACAGCAACGATAGTATTTATCGACAATGATGTGTCAATATAGAACTGAGTCGTGAAATGCTGTGGCGCTAAATATTGGAATTTCAGTCATTCTACTCGTCTTAAGTGTGTTTTGCCCACTATGAGATGTTACAAAGACACTGGTTACTCTCGCGTTTTTCTATACCTTAAGCTTCATCAGTCAAATAATAAATTCAATGCCTCTTTCCATTGGATGGCCTATTCAATAATTTTTTTTTTGTGAAGGCTGCCTGAAAGGTCTTCATTTATTCTGATTCTGTTTTCGATACAGTCCAGTGTCCTCACTGCTAGTCTTCTATAGCTTTTAGATATTTGTTTGCAATAAACATTGCGTATTTATACGTCCGTGTTGTGGCCATAGCAGCTACTGAGAATCAGATTTATAGTGAAGATTTGATCTGTTTTATTGCCTGGTACGTTGTCATCTTTCCACACCATAGATTTTTATGTGGAGCTCTTCGCTTTTGCGAATTCTGATGGTGTGATCATTCTATTAATTCGGTAAGTATTTGTTCTTCATCTTCTTCGGAGGGTAGCAATTTCTAATTGAATTTTTTTAATATTTGTAGAATTTCATATCAGTTCTTTATTTCGGAATAAAAGTTCTTTCTATTCTTCTTCTCGGTCTTCATTCCTCTGTAGGAATGTTGTGGCCACTGCAACTTGTTCTACGAGGTATGTAAATTAAGTGATGAGACTGCAACGTATCGTTCGATCTGGCAACACTGGCGATGTGGGACTTGGAGGGGTAGTAGGTGAACATGTGATACGCCTTCAGCACGAGTTTGAATTCACTCGAGTCATTGGTTGTCCGTAGCGATTTTTTTCGTGAAATAGCTTTTCCTAGTGCGTTCTAAAAATGAGTGACATCAATTTCGAGCAACGGTGTGCTATCAGGTTTTGCTTCAGACTTGGTCACAGTGCATCGGAAACGTTTGCAAAACTTCAGCAGGCCTACGGAGACAGTGTTTTGTCAAGGGCCCAGGTTTTTCGGTGGTTTAAGGCATTTTCAGAAGGAAGAGGGTCGATTGAAGATGAACCACATAGCGAAAGGCCTTCGTCTTCAAGAACCAATGAAAATATCGACACAATCCGTGATATTGCGAGTACAGATCGTCGGTTGACAGTCAGAATGATCGGGGAAGAGTTGAATTTGACACACACCACCCTTCATCAGATATTGACCAATGAATTGGGGATGAAAAACATCTGTGCAGAAATGGTTGCAAAAAACCTTTCCCAGGACCAAAAGGACATCAGGAGGGGAAGTTGCCTTGACGTTTTGGGATCGATTTCTGGAACATGTCATTACTGGCGACAAGTCCTTGTAACTTTTTCCTCTTCCCGAGATTGAAAACTCACGTCATTTTGGGACAGTTGAAAACATTGAAACGGCTGTAACCGACCAGCTGAAGGCTATTCCAGTATCCGAGTTCTAGCACTGCTATGAGGATTGGAGGAATCGTCTCCGGTGCTGTGTGGCTTCCCAAGGAAGTTATTTTGAGGGAGAAAATATTGAATTGTAATTCTATTCGAATAAGATTGAAAAAAATCAATCTCATTACTTAATTTACAGACTTCGTAGAGTGTTTTTCCATTGGGACTGATCTTGAACTTTTGTGATGAGAATGTGCATGGTCTTCCCGTTGTTTTGATGATCTGTTCACCTATCATGTCGGTGTCTGGTTCTCTCCACTTGTTCTTGGATTATAAGTGTTTCCATATTATCAGGGACTCTGCTCATTATCTGTCCAAAATAGGGCATTGTCCGTAGTTGTATTTCATTTCTTAGTCAGCGTTTAATACATGATTCTTGTAGCGTGGAATTGTTTGTCCTATGCTTGGTCCATGATACGATTAGCATCTTCCTTCAGCAGAACATTTATATGGCTTCTACCCGTTTCATATCTTTTTGTTTTATGGTACATGACTCTGAGCCGTATGTTAAAATGGGAAATGGGTAAATTCGATATGTTTTTGTCTTTCCACATCTTGGTTAATTTCTTCATGACAACTCGGGTCATTTTACATCATCTCCTTATTTCTGACTCCGAGCTGCCTGTATGAGATATTATCGATCCACGATAGGTGTATCCACGATAGGTGTATTGCTTGACTGCTTGAAATCTGTATATTCTTAACAATCATGATCTTTAATTGTTTGGTCTATCTATTATCATTATTTTGTCTTCAAGATATTTACCTTCAGTACTAATTTTGGGCTTCCTGCTTCTAATCTGTCCATGTATCTTTGAATTTCGTCCTTATCTTTGGTCTTTAGCTAGCAGCGCATTTCGCATGATGAATTCTTCGTAGATGTTGAAAAACTACCGAGATAGAATGCAACCCTGTTTTACTCCACAAGACGGATAAAAATGGTCGGACTTAATGTTGTTGATTTTTACTTTACGGTTGCGATTTCTGTAAAGGTCTGCTGTTAATGCTATTAAGTTTTGTGGTAGGTGGTACTCTCATATATTATAAAACAACAGATTCCATATAACTTTGTCAAATGCTTTGCGATAGTCTATAAAGCATATACGCAGTAGTATATTGCATTTTCGCGCTTTTTAGATTATTTGTCTCATTTTAAATAAATAATTATTCCATGGTACCTCTTCCTTGAAGGAAACCTGCTTGTTCAGGCGGTATCTGATTTTGTAAGTAATTTATTAGTCCTTTCATTAATTATACGTAATACGAGTTTACTTTCGTGGGATATTAAGGTTATGGTTCTAAAATTCTCACACTTGGTTACTTTTCCTTGCTTGTGTATGGTGATAATCGTAGATTTTGTCCAGTCATCTGGCCAATGTTGAGTTTTCTAGAATTTTAGCTATGGTGTGATTTATATCTATTCTTCCATCTCCGGATGCTTGCAGCATCTGCGTTTCCCCGCCGCAGCTTTTGAATAGCAGCTTCTGATTTGAGAATGTCGGGCTCTAGGTTTAAATTTTTAGTTTGTGGAAGTAGGTACGTCTTGATTATCTGCAGTATACAGGTGTTGACAATAGTTTCTCCATGTTTCTCAATGTCTTCTATGTTTGTCTTTAATTGATTGTGTTAATTTTCCCATGCTCTGGGTTTAAATTCTCGTGTTATGAATTTGATTTTCTTGTACAGCTCTTTTGATTGGTTAGTGTGATCATGTTCTTCAATTTCTTTAAAACATTTTGCGTAATAATTGTTCTTGTCTTGTCTGAAAACTCTTCGTGTGTCACTGTTCATCGTTGACCATAGTTCTTTTCTTCTATGTATTTGTCGTTAGCCCAGTTATTGCTAGTTATTTTCGTTGTTCCATAAGTTCTAAAGTACTGTCAGATATCTAACGTTTGCGTTTGATGAGTACCTTTGCTTGGTTTTTATTTGCTACCTCCTTTATCCAGTTTGTCGTTTTCACCCATATTTGCTGCGGGTTTTAGGTGCTACTAAATGTTAGCTTGGTTTCTTGTAAGCCTTAGTGTTCGTATATAGCGTAGTGGTATTTAATTTCAGACGTATCTATGTTACTAATAAGTTGTGATCTGAACCGTATATAGCTCCAGGATATGTTCTTGCTGTAATAAAAGATAATATTCATCTGGCATTATCTAAAATGTAGCCGATTTGGGTTCTCATTTGATCCCCTGGGCTTATCCATGTATATAATCTTCGCATGTGGTGGCTGAAGAAGGTATTGATTACGATGTAATTGTGGTCTATTGCAAATTGGATTGGTTGTTCACCTCTATCGTTTCGTGTTTCAATACCGTATTTTTCTACATATTGTGGTGATTTCTTTGCTAAAAGTATTTTGCAGCGTTCTCTCCAACTAAGTATAGGAGTCATCCATTTCATCTTGGGTTGAGTTCGCAGTAAGTGCATTAATCTGTATCATGTTCGGGTTAAACGGTTTTTGCATGAAGTATATTACCGATTTGTATAGCTTCTTTGTGACTAATACTGCTACACCACTTGGTTATCTCCAAATAAATAGATGTAATTCACGTCGCAAGTCTTAAAGTGTTATTCACCTTTCCAATGTGCTTCCTCTAAATCAATGATGCCCATTCTGTAGCGGGATTTCTATTATGGCAAGTTTTCCGACTGAGTGATTAGCCTGTTGTTCTCTGAATGATTCCATTTTTGGCAGTGATCTATTATGATATGTTTTATCGGACTTTTTCCACTGTCTTGGGTGTTTATCACACGACGTTTAGGGAGTTTTTGATCTACTCCCGTCCTCAGGTGAATGATCTCTTGGTTAGTTCTGAGAAGGACTGATTTTTGTACGCCTTTTCACGTACACTCATGCCTACCCCGGGGTTTGAACCCGGGACCACTGACCGCTGTGATTACGAGGTTGTCACTCTTACCACTAGGCCATCAGCCCTTTTATATTCCACGTGGCGACTCGTAGCTGATCTTTTAGTTGTAATTTTTTGAGGTATTTCCTACTTTCGTACGGCCGGTAGCACATTTCTCACTGTTCAACCCGAAGCTGAAACAGCGTCCGTTGTCAGCCAAATTCTGACGTAATCGCAATCTAAGGCACTCTTCTATGGTTCATTATCATCATATTTGCAGTGGTACTCATAGTATGATAATCAGGGGATTTCCGTGCTTTTCGACATCGCAGTACTATAGCCGGGTTCTGGATACATCCATTACGCCTGTAGTAACACAGTATTGAACCGTAAAGAAATTAATTTCTAGCGCCTCAGTTTGATCTGCCACTTAGGGGCGCGCCCTCTAGGGGTTACAGGCTCCTCAAAGTTCGTCTGTAAATTTTCTTTGATTGCTTCCGCTGGTTTCTATATTCCCCATCATCTTCTAAGCCTCTAAATAGCTTTTGGTCTTCCTGTTTATACCAATTCACGATGTTTGCTGATTATTTCGCCACACTACAAAATTTAAAAAAATAATAAACGAACGTTTCAGGAAAATATATTACATGCAGTTATCAACGCAACAATTAAATTGAGTTATTAAAATTAATAAATCAAAACTTATCTTTCTTTTTTCAACAGCTTTGTGTCTGACAAGTGGTAATTTCAGCGTTCACTTATTAATATTTTTAATTTTGTATTGTGGAGAAACACCCATTAAACATACTGCTGAATTATATTATAACGACACAAAAATACTTGAGCAATTATTTCTAACAAACCAGCTTAATTTCGTTTTGTTTTGCTCTGCAGTAGTGTACGTTTTTAATTGGTCCCTCTGAATTGCATTTTCGTGTATTCTAGGTTGCTAAAGGCTCTGAAAACTACGGTGACATTAGAGTAATGAAATATAGGTACAAAACCAATAAGCCGTCCCTCGTTAGTTATTATTCTCTAGGACATCTTTATCATATTTTCTTAAAGTTGCTGCATGCATAGTCTACTATGATTAGTTTAATCACTTTCTGTGGTTCCCATAAACTTTTTCAATGTCCTCATAAACTGCGTATATTCTATGACACTTCGCAAAACTTCTTCATCCATAGTATTTGAAAATAATTTTCTTACACACATAGTTAAGGTGAATTACTTGTTTAAATTTTAATTTCATCACACGAATATGTAGCTGCCTACTTTGTGATAATCGTTCTTATGACGAAATCGCAATTGAGGTAAGATTAGTGCTAACAAACTGGATATTGTTCCTACACATGCATCGATACGTACTGACGTAATGGATGTAAGCCCTTACATAAATTTTTTAGTAGTATTTAAACAGGTTGCATTAAATGTTGTTGGTTTTGAATGTTTATGTAAGAGATAATTTGAAACACAGTGAAAATATTTAAATTAGCTGTGCTTCATCATCGTGTTACAGTTTTATTTTGAGTGTCATTGAGAACGATTTTTCAAGTATCATTATAATATATAGTAGTTTGCGTCATAAAAAATGATTAGAGCTTTATTCCAAACTGTAATATTACTATAATGTAATTAGAGTGACAATAACGAGTAAGCCGAGTAACATATTCAACAAAATTAACAGCGTCGTTGATGTTAGCTTTGAAAAATAAGCAAATTTCACATCGTAGTGGTAAACATGAGGTAATACATAATGCAGCTCGCTATTGAAAAACCAAAATTAAGTTAACTCGAAGAAAAATTGCATATCGGTATGAGCATGAGCATAGATGCTACGAAGATACATGTAAAAGTACACTCTTGTTTGAATAGATGATGTCACTGTATTGAATATTGCTATTTATCTAACATGTTAGTGAAACAGGATTTGATGCTGATAACAGTTCTGCAATGCACATTTCCATAATGTTTAAATCGTCGTGTTTTCAGACTAAGGGGGAGTGCACTAAAGCTACTCGTTAAGTTATTCAAGATGTAACCCTTCTCATATTACTAATTCAAGGTATACATGGACGGTGTAAACTGATTATTCCCACGCTTAGCCTTTACAAGTCCTTCCAATTATCTTCTTTATTCAATATCCTACATTCATTAAAAGGTGTTACTCAGTACAAATTCGATAATTAGCCGCAACCCAGGGTCGTAGAAAACATGAATGTACAGGGTAAGCGTACTCAATTTTAATTCTTGAAACTGGACAGCTAATAGATAATTGAGTTGTTTTTACACATTTAATCGGCTCAATATAGTAATTATATAGTTGCAACGCTGTGCAAGCTTATTGGAGGTTGAGATTATTCATTTAAATGTAAATATGTTCGAATTTGTTGAGGTCTTTCCATGTATACAATATAATGTACATAATTGAAAAAGATGTGTAGTGAAATCTGAAAAGGTATTGTTTACTGACAGTTACTCATTTTTAGGAATTTTATCTGTAAGTTTCCGTTCAGATCTCATCTTACCAACAAGCGATAAAACTTAATAACCTCTCAAGTACCACAATGTGCCTTTCAAGTGATATGAGCTTATAACGTGTATTACTTGCGTATTTCTGAAAAGTAATCATTAACGATACATTTTTTCGTGGTGATCCATCAGATCAAGATGAAAACTCGAAACAGTTTGTTATATAACATTATATACCTGCTATAATTTGGTTAGACAAGGATCTAATTTCGTTGTATTGGTGCTGAATTTGCGAGATTTTTGAAAACATTGAAGAAAAATATTTGTACTACTAAGCTTGTCATAAGAAATAGAAAATAATGAATCTAATCTTCTTCTTATGGTGAAATATCCGTAAAAGGACGTGAGCAACGCCTGGATCTTACTATGAAAATCATAATTGCATGTTGTCATACTTTTTGATATCTCCGGTACCTAGTACTCTGCCCAGTACAAACAAACTAAATACTTAAGGACAATGGAATCTAATCAGATTTGGCACAAATAAATAAAGCACTAAATATTTTGAAAAGTGACCGTTGCTATTCAGGTCAATTAAAACTACATCTATTGCTCTGCAAAAATAACCAATGCTGGTTTCCATTTTGTAAATAGTACCTACTATATGATACTATTTCATCAAAACATCGTTAATGTGGTGTCGCTGAAGAAATAACAAATTTAAAATTGGTTTTAGAACATTCTTCATTTACTCGAAGAATATAATGTGCCTGATTAAAAATTTGAATCGGTTCATTGGTCATCAGTAGAGAGTAAGATGTTTAAAATAGGAAGACATTCAGGTACTATAAAAATACAAAATAGGCATTTATTTTGAAACATTTTTGCTTTCGGAATTTTTAAATGGGCACGAGACACGATATATACCAAAACCGATACCATAATCGCGGGAAAGCTCAAAACCAAATTGAAACTAAACTCCAATATTAGGGGTAAAAACACGTTGCAAATTGTGGATTTTTCCAACTGTTGTGAGTAATAATTCCAGCGAATGATTTAATGGTTTATTACTTCCCTGCAGGTAGGTGCTGCGATCTTCAAGGGCGGGTTCAGCTCTTGTTAGCCATTACTACAATGCAGCTAACATAAGACAGGAATTTGCGTCCATATTTACTCAGAAGCGGCATGTAAAGGAAAAACAAATCGAAATGAGTGCTTTCTGGCGGTCTTTCGGCATGTTTAAGATTGCAGTTGTGTAGAAAATCCACTAAAATAAGGGCATTTTAGGCATTTTGCCTTAACTTTCGGTCGTTAGTTCTTCAGTATACGTTTACCTAAATTATTTCGTCGTTGCACGTAAATATGCATACGTTACAGCATACTTACATTTAAAAAATGTTAACCCTGTCCACCGCAAAAAACTTGCTATAACTACCGGTGGGGTTTATTGGGCCCATTTGTGAACTAAGGTGTTCTTCTTTATTTTTAGTTTTGCCCTTGCTATGGTTTGGTGATGTACATACACATATGGTGATTACCGAATGCTATCCACATACAAGTTGTTACACTTATTACACGTTTTTCTAGTTTTTCTATCTTTTTTAGGTGTAAATATGCTGCATCGACTTGTTTTCTTTGGTAGTTCAAGTTGTGTGCTGGTTCTAAGTTTTCATGGTATTGAAGCAGTTCTTTTCCTAACATACAGAGTTGAGGCTTCCTAAGACGTTTCGGGCCTTTTCTATTCTTTTTTTTTACTTCAGCCTGACCCAAACCCTCTTTAGTTATATTCGCACCGAGATACTTGAATTCATTCACTTCATTAACCAAAACCAGTTAATTGGCATCGGAGTTAACTACTAAATATTCAGTTTGATTAATATTTAGGTTAAGACCCCATTCGTGATATGAGGTGTGAAGTCGTTTGAGCATAAATTCTATATCGAAGAAATCTTGGGCAATAATCACTTGATCGTCGGCAACGTGATACTGCATATGTGGTTATCTCCAATCGGTACTCCCATTCGGTTACATCTCTTTTTCCATTCTTTTAATGTAACTTCTACAGATTAAATAAAATTGGTGAGAGACTACAGCCTTGCCGAAGACCTTTTGATGGATAAAATGCATCTGAGAGATTATTTCCAATTCTTATATGTGCTTTGTTGTTATCATATAATTATTTTATTATGTTTTCCAATGCTGGTTAGTGGTTCAACTTCTAAATCACTAAGAGCATCCCAAAGTTTTATTCTCGAAATTGAGTCATAGGCCTTCTCTAAATCTATGAATGCCAAATGTGTTTCTTTATTTATTTCATTTCGTTTTTCAGTCAGCTGTTGTTTTATAAAGAGATTATCTACACAAGATCTATCAAGCATTTATCCACTTTGATCTTCACTGATTTTACCAATGGTATCTTCCTGCAACCTATTTTTAATAATCTTGCCAACTAATCTGCTCATTGTGCAATTTATACTTAGGCCTCTATAGTTGTTAGGATCATTTCGTTTCCCTTTCTTATACAACGAGATAATATATGACGTCTTCCATTCTTTGGGTAATTTATTTTCTCTGTGGCACATATTGATAAGATGTGTTAGTTGTTTAATTAAATGATCTCCTCCATAGTGTATCATTTCAGCCATTATTCCCCCGGGGTCTGTCATTCTTCATTGAAGCAACACATTTCTTGACTTCTTCTGTTTAACTGTTATACAGATTGCGGCAGGCACCTAGAACCACAGCAAAAGCAAGGGGACCTTACATGTGGCCGTAATTGTATTAAAAAAAAATCGAATATATACCTTTTATTTATAATGATTCTAACGACCTACCGCTATCGAACATTGATTGTTCGTTTGTTAAACACAATTACGGCCACATGTAAGGTCCCCTTGCTTTTGCTATGGTCCTAGTTGCCTGCGGCAATCTGTATGTTCATCCGGTTCTGCTTGATCTTTGACTTCCCTTTGGAATTGTCCCCTTTTCTCTATTAATAGAGATTCGTAGTGTTCTCTCTATTTTTGCCTTGTGATATTTCCATGGTGTCTTTCGTTCCAGTTATTTTTCATTGTTTTTAAACATCTCCATATCTCGGTAAACTGAGATCCTCCTTATTTACTCTCTATTTCGCTGCACATTTCAGTTTTCTCACTTCTCACCGTTTCTCTTACTCTTCTTTGAAGTGATTTGTACTGATTACAGTTTTCTTGTGTATTATGGCTAAGCTAGTTAGTATATGCTGTGTTCTTGACTTTTATTATTTCCTCAGTCTCAGTTGTTAACCATGGTGAACGTCGAAAATTTTGATGTTTTAGACCTAATGCTTCATTGGACGCCTGATGAATGACTTTTGTTATCCTTTCATATTCCTTTTCAATGTTTGTCATACCTTCCGTAAGGCTGAGTTGGTGATTTACTCTTCTCTGATATAGATATCTTATGCTGTAGTAGTGGATTAGTTGAATGTTGTATTCAGGATATAGTCGTGTTTTATGTCGATCGTTTTCGTTTATATTTTTATTTTTATTTTTATTCTGTCTATTAACAAACTGGCAGACTATTTTTGAAACTAGTAATGATGGCCTGATCCACAAACTGCTCCCCTTTTTACTATGATATATCTTACGATTTCTGAACTCTTTTGTTTTGTTATAATGTAGTCTATGATGGATTTTTGATTTAATGATGGTCTTATCCGTGTATACTGATGGATACTTTTATGTTGAAAGAAAGTTTCCTCAACCCCCAACCTGGAGGACCAGGCCAGTTTTGTTTTCACAGTGAGTATTTTATTTTCTCACTACCCTCTGACTCTGTATTGATTGTCAGTGAGCTTCCCACAATTCCAATGGGGATGCACCCGATGGAGGTAACTGGCAAATCCCCGCACGGGGTTTCCTTTTTGTATCACTATCAATTCTCTTGTCATTATGCGCCGTACTAAATAATGTGTCATTTTTCTTTCTTTGGGCAGTATGAAAATACCATTTTATTACTTTGAAAACGAAATAATATGGAGAAGGTTTATCGGATTTTAGAATTTGTGAAGCAACTTGTCAATTCCGACTCATTTTTGGGGATTGCTCCAATAATAGTCAGATTTTTTGATAGGAAATGGTGAGCAAGTGAAGAGGATGTAAAGAAATGATCGCAAGTTATATTTTTCCCAATTTTTTCTGTTCATTTTACGAGCCTCATTACCACATTCTCAATTTCTCCCTTTGTTCGCCAGTTTTGACGGTGTAATTTCCATGTATAGGACGTGATGCTGTCACAAATTTCCTAACACTTGGTAGGTATAATATCTGCCTGGCTGTGACGGCATATATTGTCGAAATGGGCATTTTCCTTTAAAAGTTACCAGTTGTTCAGCTACAGTCATCCCAGCTTGTGGCATACCATTTTACTGGTAAGAGATTCCACATTCACGAATGGGGTATAGTTTGTCAGTAGGCAATTGTATTCTTCTTGAGCTGCAAAAATCAAACCTTACTACTTGAAGTGTATTTTGAAACCTAGTGCGACTTAGTAATACCGTTGAAAATTTTCCGTCCGTCCTTATTACTCCATCACTGAGAGATTTCCTCGTTTTCAGATTTATAAACTCCAAGGTAAGAGGTACTAACACTCTGGTTAATCTTCGAAATTCCTTTTCTTCAATTGCCACTTATTTCCAAATACCTACTATCAACTTCTCGGTTGACATATCGTGTAGATCCTGATTTTACTCGTAAAATATTTTGCAACCCTCGTCGACCATGAGATAATTTGACTGGGTTTCGATGCCATCTTTGTTATTTGTTTGTATAAAAAAAGGTTGATTCGGTTCGCTTGTGTTCATTTCGTCATGATCAGAGTCCACTGCACTAAGAAGAAGACACTAAGAATAGCCATTATTAAATAAAGCAGTAAATAAGTTAGTATCTCGATAAATCCTTTAGCCATACTTTAGTAGTCCTAACAGTAGCTCGAACTATACTGATCACTTTATGAATTAGTTTAATGTAACTGGAACACCATGGAAAAGTCCCTAATCTTTACAATATGCCGGAGAGTCCCTAAATAACGAACGTCACCCAAGAAAATGCATGAGTCCAATGGACTCAAACGGTAGTTCGCGATGAAAACGTTATCATAAAAACTAATTAATACTAAAATTAAAACAACCGAATGTGAAGCAACAAAGTCAAGCAGCTTCAGAGCCCAAAGCAGTGACAACTTAAATAAACGCAAAGCCAAATCACGTTTGGGTCCATTGGACACAGGGTTAACATATAACTTGCAACTTCGGCCAACTTCATGCCCAACTGCTGTAGGAGAAATTTTTGTTTAAATTGTGTGGTTATAGAAGGCTTTCACGGTCGTTGTTCAAGGAAACTACGGTTTTCAGGCGATGAACCTACTGTCAGCTTCTCTAGAAGTTTATTTAATATTAAAACTGGAAAACAGTAAACCACAGCAACTTCTTCAAAGTTATTTAACTTCTGAAGAAGCTGCCTGCGACTATGACCATCGAAATATTAATTTTATATCATGTCGTATTAAGGCGTCACCGAAAACTTTAGTTTGATCCAAATTGTATCATTGATCACACTTCACGAATTTTTGTGACAACAACAATAATAAATTTTTGGTAGTACAATGTAGGAAGTATTGTATAATTCTCGCCACATTTTTCTATCTTTTTCTATTATTTTTTATTCATCCCCCATGTAATGCTTCTCATCCTTTGCCTTCGTCACCCCGTCCTTCCACGCCTTTCTCGGCTGTTCTCATTTTCTTTATCCCAGTTCCCTCGCCTCATAACTGTTTCTGACCATCTTCTTCCCGTCCATCCTATAAGGTATAAGACCTAGCCATCGTAATTGCCTCTTTTGTATGGTTAGTTTTTGTAGTTCGACTTTCAGCTGCTCTTTGTATGTCTCTTTTCTGGAGATATCTGTTCTAGTTTTCCCCGAAATCTTCTTAGCAATTGCATTTCCATACTATTCAGTTTGATCAGCTGTTTCACGCTGATCGAGTTGTGTAAGAGTTGGTTTTACTTTCTTAACGACTTGTACTTTAAACTCTTTTGTGTTCCTTTTTTATTCAGAAAGTTTCTTCACTTGTTCATTAATTAAGTGGATGTTCTCTTGTAACTCATTCACATGTATTACCATGTCATCTGCGTAGCATACTTCAGTGACGATTTTACAATAATCTGCTGTATATCGTTTCACTTCTTCGTGACATCCTTATAGCCTCATCCGGCATAATACAGAGTTCAGGATGCATATTTACTTAAGTCAATTTTTAGTACTGAAAGTATTCGATCCTTCATTTCTAAGTCTAACTTAGTTTCTGGTTTTTTTGAACTTTTAATAAGTTCTGTAAGGTTGTGTTGTATAATTGTATTCCTATTTCTTTTAATATCTGCCCAGTTCTATTTGTATCCTATCGAATGCTTTTTTAAATATAAAAAGCATACGTGTACTATCTTTCATTTTTTATAGCCTTTTCCGGTATTTCTTCCAAAAAGCTTTTCTGACACGCGTGAAGACAGTAGCCAAAGATAGTAACCACTTTGCCGAAGATTCCCGAATTCCATAGAGTTAACACTAATGATAGAATAGCGAGCAAACCATGTTTGCATGATTTGACTAACATTAGTAAAAATACAGCAACTAATTCCTCTAATCAGCATTAGCTACTCATATCAGAACACCCGAGTTTGGCTTAAAAATTTATTAAAGCCACTCACAAATTGGGAGCTTTATTCTAACCTGGATATAGAATTCGTTTTTCTGAAAACGCAAACTTGTCCCATGATGCAATTATTCCTAAAAGTTCTACTTGGTTATAGACTGCAAAGTGCAACTACAAAAATTGCTCGCACTGCCGTTCTAGGGGGTTTAATACCACCCCAAAAATATAAAATCATTATTTTCCGAAAATGGAACTCTGTGCGACGATGTAATTAGCCCTAAAAATTATACTTGGTCACAGGCTTCAAAGTACAATTACCCAATTTTCTCGCACTACCGTCCTATGAGGTTTAACCTCACCCCCAACAATATAGAATTATTTTTTCATAAACGGAACTCTGTGCAACGATACAATTAGCGCTAAAAATTATACTTTGCAGTCTATAACAAAGTAATTAGAGGCTGTATTTTAACTAATTTTAGTTAAATCATGCACACAATTTATAGTAATATCTAGTTTGCTCGCTGTTCTATCATTAGTGTTAACTCTATGGGATTCGGGAATCTTCGGCAAAATGGTTACTATCTTTGGCTACTGTCTTCACGCGCCTGATTTTCTGGGAATCGAAAAGTAGACTGACTACTAACATTCTAAAGTATAGGTCGAGGGTTACCGACAAGTTTTTTTTCGATATCCCCGTTGAAACGAAAAAGAGTCTCTAATTAGTTTATGGTCCAAAACTGTCCACATAGTTTTTATTGTTTTTTAGTTACTAGACGTGTACATCTTGTATTCACAAGGTTTATCGTTTTAAGTTTTTTTTACTTCATTTCTGAGTTTATTATGCACATTGTTGCTAAATTAACCTCCTATCTCTCTCTATGCGGATGATTCTGATTTTTTTAAATTCATTGTTTTAGGACTTTTTGTAGGTGGCGCGGCGACAGGTAAACGTCAATGGACGTCGACATAACCTACATAAGTTGGTTAAAATGTTGTAACTTCACGATTTCTCGATTTTAAAAAAACATAGTGTACCTCTCGGCACTGTATTTTTTTTATCTCTCATGTGGTTTATTTGCCTTTTGCAACTAAATCCATATTCTAAAAAGCTAAACTTCAGTGCATTGGTTTACAAATTACTATTATTGTTATGAAATGTACATCAGAACCCGTCTTGAATTTATGCAATTACAAAAATGTTAGTCATTTAAATGTGTTAGGTACTCCCACTTTTTTACATTTTAATAATTAACTACGAACCATATGAAATTAACGTGTCAGAATTTGTGTTACAATAAAAATCCAGTTTTATTGTTTTTCCCAGTTAAAAAGGTTAACTCTCTCTCTCCACCCAGTCCCGTTGATTTGAAAGGAGACTATAAATTTAAACAAACCTTCGATTATTCGTTGAATTGCAAATACAGCTGCAGTTTTACAATTCAAGTGGTACGAAAATTGAACGTTTTCTCCTTTTATGTGTTTGTAATTAAGTTTGGCCTTTAATAGCTCACTTAGTAAGGAAAAGTCCAGATCAATTTATTTCAGTAACTGATTTGCATTCAACACTGTTAATATATTGAAAAACTTTTTAATATAATAAAAATAGATACATATGTTGGTCGGATGTTTTTTCAATTTTGCTCGCAACTCTTTTTAACTTCTCCTATTTTTAAAATATTATTTAAATAATATTTTCTGTATAAATGATCCGATAAAAAATTGCAAGGAGAACATTACGCTGTACTTAAAGTACGATTTCCCATGGGAGATACTTTCGTCTATTGACCGGAGATTTGCCTTGACATCATTTGCAATCAATATATTTTAAATGCAGCAGTATTTATGTTAATTTACACGCTTTTGAAAACTACCAGGGGAATTACTTATTTTTACAGATGTCGTGGGTTTATTCAATCTTTTATTCTTATTTCTGCATTTATAAAAATGTGTTCTTCTACTTCCGACATTTCCTTAGTAGTAGTACAATTTCCATCATTTTTTCGAGTGCGCACGTCTTCCTCTCAGGTTTTCCTTGATCGTCCTGCGCTAACCGCGCATATTTTACATTAATACTAAGAGACGAAAATGAAGGGGTTGCAGATAGATTCAGCATTTAAAAATGACGACAATCTAAGATTTGCTAAGAAAACTTCGTTCACTTTGTAATATATCTAAGTTATTTTTGAGAAATCTAAGTTAGTTTCGTTAAAGCTATCGCTTAAAAAGAAAACTGGGTCCTTCTTTCGACCCAAAGGATTGTCGTATTAAAAAAAAATGAAAAGTTGACCCTGTACGGATAGGATAAAAATAAAAGGTGCCGATGTTTCTTGGGTAGAAATAACTTCCCTAATTATGGCAAAATGAAAAAATAGGTATATCTTTTGCAAAATGCAACATCTAATTTCAGAAATCCCAGGATAAGCAACATAAAGACATTTCTTCCTCCACCTAATATAGCTGTTTCTGTCAGCCATTAAATCGGGGCATCATTCAAAACTTATTTTGGAATACATTGGTGTCGAAACACATTATGGATATCATGCAAAACTTGACCAAATCAGTCGATAGACTAGAAATTATAGTTTTGACACTGGTAAAAATTCATTTAATTTTAAAGATATAATTTTGTTGGATGTTTTAAAATAACTGCTAAAAATTATAGGTGTGTTGTCTAATAGGTTTTTTGCATTAACAATCTCTTTGGCGAACTAGTTACGAGTTTTTATGTTTATGTTTTTAAAAAGAAGTATGCATCGCCAATTTAACAGTCTACATTCAATTTGCTAAATGAAACATTCAAATTCCCTGTTTTATTTTTAAAACGTTACGGTTCAATGTTCTTAATTTGGCATGAAATTTGCGCCGTTTTTTATCTTTTTTAAAACGGATAAGGTTGTGTGTTCATGATAAAACGCGTATCAAAAATTGAGGAAACTCAAAGTAGGCTACACTGATTTCCATTAAAATTAATTCATTATTGTGCAAGAGACAATAAAATATTAATTTTGTATTTTTTACCTTAAATATTTTTAATAATATTCCAGTTAGTCGTAGTTAAAACATGTAAAAGGGAGACATCATACACAAATAATGTACGAAAAATGCATTTAGAATATTATATTTGCTGTTGCAAATTTGGGCTATCTCTTCCGTTTCTCGTAAAGTGTACGTACACCTTGTTTACACTAACCAGTGAGTGACTGGGAATTGTGAAAACAGGAAAACACTTCTTGTTAAATTGTTGTCCTGTTATATACATTCCTACTGTTTGACTAGGTATACTAAATAAAGGATGCTGCTCCAGTCGTTTATCAATTAGCGATTTATGCATACTTATACATATATAACCTTGTTTCTTTTGAATACTTTCCAATAGCACTTTCTAATAATTGTTTCGGTAACATTGGGGTTTCGTTGGTCGTAAATATTTTCCAGTGAAAGTTTTACTGGTGCAGTTTTTTAAATTTTAGGTGAGCCACCGTGTCTTATTTTTCTTTCGTGTAAGGTCTGTGCAGTGTCGAATTTAACCTTAACCTTGACAGAATTTGATAATGATGTACATATGCTAAGTATAGTATAAACAGAAAATTCCTGTAAATAATATTAATATGTTTAATAAATGAATCACAATAGTCAATACATTTGTACAATTGTTTCGGTTTATATAATGCCAGTTTAAATAAATCGTTTAACTTTCAGATTAAAAATACTGATAGTCTTCAATTCGTTACCAAATCTATGAAGAGAAAAAAAATCTTGACTCGATGTGTAATAAGCACAAACATAAATTCTAATTGCTCCATTTCATCCACAATTACGTCGATTTATTTCATAGTGTCTCCAATGGTAACGTTGTAATTGGTCAATATTGGGGAATTGTTTCAAAACGGGATTCCTAGTGATTGTTAAAATCGGTTTCGGAACTGGAATATGATTTTAAAGTGGCCTCCGTTTCGTAGAAGTAGAGAAAATGTGTGTTGTACAACAGCCATAAAATGCATAATATCCACTGCTATTTGACCTATTAGATTTAAAGAGTGTCTTTATTTTTTTCAAGATTTTTGGTGCGTTCCTTTGCCACATTATCAGCTTTTCAGAATTGAATTTGCATTTTTTTTTTATTATTATGCGATAGATTTCAAATTTTTCACAGATACAAATTTGTTTAAAATTACTATTTTTCAATATTAAAATATTTTTTATTTTATTCCATTAGTCTATACACAAAAAATATTACACATTGTTTAATAGTTCAACAAAAGTTTTTACGGACAATTTCGATGTCAATTTTCGGAATTATTCAATTAAAATCCCACTTATTTACTTTCATATGAGTATCATAAAAAATAGAAGTGAAAAATTGGTGACACAGAAACTGTAAGTCTCCCTCCATTTGTATGAAAAATAGATATTGAAATTGGGTTTTCACATAATTCTAACTATAATGTCTCTTAATAATTTTTCATAATTATTTATCGTCATAAGCTAGTGGATTACAAAAAATATATATTCAGTAAACAGTGTAACTGTATACAATTTGGGATCAGTCATATAATAAATAAAAAGTTGTAAGAGAAAGCAACTTAGTAATATGAATTAGCAATTAGCAATTGGCAACAAATAAAACATCGCAGTCGGCGGGATTCTAACCTGCGCTCCCAGGCGGAATCCGATTACTATTCAGACGTTTTACGTGCTCTGCCTGACGTACTTGCTTATCGTTACATTACGAAGGACGCGGTGACGACAGGACCCAATGGCGGACGAAGTCATGACACACGTAGACGGGCAGGCAGGCATGCACCCAAGCAAAGAGAACTCGCGTTTATATATAAGGATGTTAGGATATGTTCGTTGATGAGGACTTTAAGCTTTTAACCAATTGTTTAGGCTTTAGGTGACCGACCTGCCTATCATATTGATAAATTCTTAAAACGCTTAGGTTGCTGTTATTTAATTCCTGCAATCATGTTAATTATGAATGAGTGTACCACAAGCGTAGCTTTTAAATTGCTCATTTATACCTAAGTAACACTTTCATCAACAATTCATGATACCTATTCGTAGCTCACATGGACGGAGTGTGACATTTATCCATCTTCTTATTATTCTTTCATGTAAGGTTTGCACCCTTTCTCCTTCGCCTATTTTAGCGGATATCTATTGACGAGGACTGTCGGCTTTAACTCCTCGTTTAGATGGTCGATCTGCCTACCAGATTAATAAATTCCTCAAATTATGTAGGTTATTGTGGTTTAATTCCTGCAATCATATTTCTCGTGAGTGAGGGTACCATCAACGTAGCTTTTGAACTGCCTATTTATAAATAACACTTACATAAAAAATCCAGTATATTTGTAAACCGTATGAACACAGGATGTCAGCCTCTTCATCTCCTGTCATAAAAGGTCCGTGCCTATGTTCGCATATATTATGGTACGTCCATAGATGAGAACCGTCAGCTTCCAATCGATTGGTTTAGGTGGTCGACATGTCGACCAGATTGATACATTTTTCAAAACGTCTAGGTTATTGTGGTTTAATTCCTGCAATCATGTTCATTGTGAATGAGGATACCAGGACGCAGAGCTTAAATTGCCCATTTATAAGTAACGCTTTTATAAATAATTCAGGGTTGTTGTATCTCATATGAATGGAGAGTGGCGTTTCCGTCTTCTTATTCTTCGTTCATGTAAGATCTGTACTTGTTCTTCTTTGCCTATATTAGGGCATGCCCACTGATAAGCACCGTTAGTTTTTGGCCGGTCGTCGGGGTCCACCTGCCTACCAAACTGATATTTTATTCAAAATGCCTAGGTTATTGTTGTATGTCTGCAATTATATTCATCGTGAATACTGCGCATAGCACCAATGTAGTCTTTGAACTGCCCATTTAGAAATAACACTTCCATAAAAATCCAGTATATTTGTATCCCGCATGAACACAGTTTCGTATTATTCTTCTGTCATGCAAGATCTGTGCCCATATTCGCCTAGATTAAGGTACGTCCATTGTTGAGGTTCGCCAGCTTTCATTCCCATCGTTTAGGTGATCGACGTACCTACCAGCTTGATACATTCTTCAAAACGTCAAGATATTGTGATATTGATCGTGAATGAGGGTACCACGAGCGTAGCTCGTTAAATTGCCCATTGGAAGTAACGCTTTTATCAATAATCCACGGTATTTGTATCCCACACGAATACAGGATACCAGTCTTTTATTCTTGTGTCTGCATGGTCTGTGCCTATATTGGCCAAAATTATGGTACGTCCATTGATGAGGACCGTCAGCTTTCAATCCATCGTTTAGGTGGTCGACCTGTCTATCATGCTGATAGTTTTTTCAAACCGGCTGGTTATCGTGGTATGTCTGCAGTTATATTTCTCGTGAATAGTGAGGATAGCACCAACATAGCGTTTGAACTGGCCATTCGTAAATAACAATTTCATAATAAAATCCAATATATTTGTATCCCCCATGAACGCAGCTTCTTATTCTTCTGACATTCAAGGTCTGTGTCTTTATTCGTCTATATTAAGGTACGTCCATTGGTGAGGACCGTCAGCTTCCAATCTCGATTTAGGTGGTCGACTTGTCTACCAGATTGATACATTTTTCAAAACGTCTAGGTTATAGTGGTTTACTTCCTGCAATTACGTTCATTGTGATTGAGCATACCACGGGTGTAGTTCTTAAATTGCGCATTTATAAGTAACGCTTTTATAAATAATCCAAGGTATTTGTATCTCACATGAACGGCGAGTGGCGTTTCCGTCTTCCTATTCTTCGCTCATGAAAGGTCTGTGCCTGTTCTTCGCATATATTAGGGGACACCACTGATGAGCACCGTCAGTTTAAGCCCATCGTCGGGGTCTACCTGCCTACCAGACAGAAATTTTCTTCAAAACTCCTAGGTTATCGTTGTATGTCTGCAATTAGGTTCCTCGTGGATAATGAGCATAGCACCAACCGACCAACGTAGGATTTGAACTGCCCATTTATAAATGACACTTCTATAAAAATCCAATATATTTGAATCCCACATAAACACAGCTTCTTATTCTTCTGTCACGCATGGGCTGTGCCTGTATTCGCCTATATTAAAGTACGTCCATTGATGAGGACCTCCAGCTCATTCCATCGTTTAGGTGGTCGCCCTACCTACCAGCTTGATAAATTCTTTAAAACGTCTAGGTTATTGTGGTTTAATTCCTGCAATCGTATTTATCGTGAATGAGGGTACCACGAGCGTAGCTCTTTAAATTGCCCATTTATAAGTAGGGCTTTCATCAATAATCCACTGTATTTGTATCCCACATGAATCGAGGGTAGCGTTTCCTAATTGCCGCGTGCGCCCCGGGGTTTTATGTTGGCGTTGGTTAGTGCAGAAGGGCCAGAGCCGGATCTAGAACGTTTTGGCGCCCCCTTGCAACCAATTCTTCTTCACCCCATTAAATAACGCATTAGTTATTACTTAGTATAAGATCAACTAACGCTGAGCACACAAAATAATAATTTCAAATACTGTAGTAGTGTTCATTTTATAACAAAGTATATGGAGCAGAAAAATTTAAAATTTTACATTTCATGCTTTTTTCGTAAAATTATGCATGGTGAAATCTAAAACTGAGGCAGTTTCTTGTTAACTCCTATAATAAGTATGGATGATCTAAAAGTAGTTTCCTTGTAGGTTTTAATTTACTGAATGATTTTTTCAAAGACGCGAATAAAGTAATTAGAACAGTTTGAAAGTTCTGCAAAGTTGTAGATATATTCAAATCGGCATTTTCAAACCTATTTCTCCAATGAATTTTAAAATACAATAGAAATAGACTGCAGGAGTAAAACTTCTTCATTCTTGAAACATGTTTTGCAACTAAAAATGAAAATTCTTTGAAAATTTTTCTAAAATGTCTCATCACATTTACCAGTATCCTCCATGGTTGTAAAAAAAATTTGAAGTTTCAAAAGTCATAAAAAGATCCATTTTGATTTTAGTCTATGGAAATTTGCAGATTTGAATTCTATTTAAATACTATATTCAGTTGTTTAAAAAAATTAAAAGAGAATTTTCAAACATTTGGATACAAACTAATCGATAGCTAGGCTATTCTCTTCAGTGACAAAAAAGTCCGAGGCTGAAAAGCCTGCATTTTCCTCTGTAAATATGTTTCTACTTATCTTGTTGTGTCTTTAAACTGATTAAATCGTCCAATCTTCACAAAACTCGTGTCAAAGAGCTTTGCTCCTAATCAACAGAAATCCCCCTTTTAATGTTGTAGAGTTCAATGAGAAAAGTAGACTTGGAAATTCCTAATCGAATATGCAGGTTGTTCCATGTTAAGTGCTTACTGTTGCTAACTTTATTATTATAGGACGTTATAACGAGGGAAACTAGTAGTATTTTTTATGGTGATTGCAGTGGTGAAAACAAAGAAACAATTGAGCAACCCAGTTTTGAGAAAACATACTTCAGCCAATCATTTTAAATTATGTTGCTCAATTATTTTTCTGTTTTCAGTATGTAATCTACGTAAAAATACTACCAGTTTGCTAATGTAACCGAAATCGTAGCTCCATTAATAAATAAGTTAAGAATATGGTTCGCACTTAACTTGGAACAGCCTTTATAGTGTTTAAAAATTATATTCGAAAATTATACACTGGTGTCATTTTCTGATTTTATAATTTCTTTAATTAACCTGTTGACTGCGTAAATGTATAGACATGAAAAACGACAATTTCTTAAATAAAAAATCCCGTGATACGAGGGGTCGTTTTTATATTCCCGGACTCGGCTGTTTTGAATTTTGATGCAATTTTCGATTATGTTGTTTTTTAATCACATATGCCTTGGTAACTTGTGTAGCAATTTACAAAACAATTGCAACATTAGTAATTTTATTATCTGTCAGTTTGTGTCGTCGCGCGTTGTATGTGTATCGAAATGAATAAAATCGAATACCGGGCTGTTATAAAAGTCCTAACAAAACAAGGAAAACCTCCAAAAATTATTCTTGAAGAGATGTTGGCTGTATACGGGGATGATTGCCCTTCCAAGTCAACCGTTTGCGAGTGGTCAAAATTGTTTAGACATGGTCGAGAATCACTGGATGATGATCCCCGTCCAGGGCGCCCTGTTGACGTGATCACTTCAGATGTTGTTGAAAAAGCCAAGTGTTTGGTACTTGACGATGCAAGACTAAAGAAGCGACAATTAGCAGCTTCACTAGGAGTTTCGGAAACCACAGTTTTCAGAATTTTACACGTTTACCTTGGGATGACAAATGTTAGTGCAAGATGGGTCCCACGAATGCTTTCCAAAAGCGTGTCCGGGTAAAAACCTGTGAACATTTCTTGACGCGCTGTGGAGATGAACCAGATTTAATTATCAATCGACTTGTCACTGGAGATGAAACCTGGGTTCATCATTATGACCCTGAATCGAAACAAGAATCGATGCAGTGGCATGTTAAGGGCTCCAGCCCTCCCAAGAAGTTTAAAGTCACCCCTTCTACAGGAAAAATCATGGCAACCATTTTTTGGGACTCCCAGGGAATTTTGTTAATTGATTATATGAAGAAGGGTAGTACGGTAACGGGAGAGTATTATGCAAACTTGATGCATCGCCTTAGAGATGCTATTAAAGTGAAGAGACGCGGAAAACTGACGCAAGGTGTCTTGTTGCTCCACGACAATGCATCACTGCACAAGTCCAGACTTTCAAAAGCTGCTGTAGCTGATTGTGGCTTCGAAGAAATTGAACATCCGCCTTATAGTCCAGATTTGGCATCCAGTGACTATTTTTTGTTCCCGAATCTCAAAAAAACACTAAGGGGGACAAAGTTTAGGGACAATGACGAACTTATAGCAGCTATTGAGGGCCATTTTGCGGAAAAACCAAATGAATATTTTTATACTGGATTAAAGATGTTATTGAAACGGTGTTATACCTGTATTCAAAAGCAGGGGAACTATATTGAAAAATAAAATTTTGTTGTTGCTCTAGTCTTTTTTTTCATGCCTTGTCCCCTCGTACCTTAAAAATGTACGGGCCCATCTTTATTGAGACTTTTTAATCTATGTCAAGACTGTATTAGACCTCATACAATTTTATTAATCTTTTTCGAAACACTCTATATACGGCTTTGCAGATCTTCTATGCCACTTTAGTTACATTTGCGTCTTGCAAAAGAGAATTAAGTAAAGAATAAAAACTACGTTACGTCATCCACGTTTGAAATTGAGACTTAGCAACTTCAATTGAACAAGAAAGATGTTAATTTTAAGATTTTAAAAGTATCATCGTATGATATCACATCACTTCCTAGTGGGTATCAAAATTAAGCAAGTTATACCAGTGCCAAGAAACCAGGATTTTAAGGAAAATTGAGCCGTGAAAGCAATAGTAAGCCCAATGGAAGACGATAGAATACAATTTAGAGAAAGGTTGATAACCAATCTAAGTGCAATAAGAGAAAGCGATGTTATCGAAGATCTATGGAGGAAACGTAGCTTGATACGGAATATGCACAAGAATAATAAAAAAGAAACTCAGACTAAAAATGTTAGAGACATAATTAAATGCCACGAAAAGTAGCTATAGGAAAAAGAGGGAAAAACCAAGAACCTATTAAGGTAAAAGAAAACGGATTTCTAAGAAAAGTTGATAAATTCAATAGAAGAAAATTACAGAAATAAGGACATAAAAACCTTTATCAAGGGATTAAGAAAGAGAAGAAAAGTTCCAGCCAAGGACAGCCTTTTATAAAAAAAATGAGGGTTAGTGGCACAAGAAGAAGTTCTAAACTTCTGGGGTATTTTGATGATTTACTGAATGAAGACCAAGAAATTACGGAAATATGTAATTGGAGAACAGAAACAATAAATCTCCAGATGGTGAAGAAACAACTGCATCACATAGGATAAAACATGGAGGAGAGAAACTAGCTTATGCATTACACAAACTAATGTAAAAAATATGGTTACAGGAAAAATATCTCGATATTGGAAAAAACCAATATTATGATATATAAAAAATTTGATAGAACAGCAACGCGCATAAAGAATTAGTTAGCAACCAGTGCGGCTTCAAAAGGGGAAGTTCAGTAGTGAATTATATTATTTTAACCTTAAGGGAATTATATGAAGAAAGCTACGAATATGCTAAAAACAATGGTAATATTTATAGATTTTAAAGAAGCGTACGATAAGGTCAAAAGTTCTGCAAGAAGTAGGGATAAGCCGAAAACTAAACTCTATTGTTAAAATGATCTTAACACAAACTGATAATAGGGTAAGAATAAAAGGAAACGTAAGTGAGAAATTTTAAATCAAGAAGGCTTGAGACATCAGTGCTTAAGTCTTTGCTGACGACATCGCCATAGTAGCAAGAAGTATCGAAGAAAAATCGGCAAGAAAAGTGAGGCTACTAGTAAAAGAGAATAATACAGAATATATGATTGGGCAGATGAGGAATTAGAAGAAGGTAGAGTGCTAAGTGTAATAATCGACAATGGAAAAATATATGATTTTGAAGAAGTAAAGAAATTCACATTCGACAGGACTAAACGTGCAGGTCTATAAGACTTGTGGTAATTTATGCCAGTGAAGTGGGGGAACAGTGGAAGAAAAAAGGTTAGCGATATAAGAGAGACAAGTGTTAAGGACGATATATGGAAGAAAAAAGTTGATGACCGATGAGAAAGAAAAAGTAACAAGGTTCAGTTGAAACGTTGTAGAAAGAGTCGCATATAAAATCAGTTGTAAAAGCATAAAAGTTGAGATGACTTGGACATGTTGTCAGAATAAGCCAGGAAATGAATCCAAAAAGATTTCTAGAGAAGGCGAGGAAGACCAAAAGGGAGATGGAAGATTTAAGTTCATAGGGACTTACAACAAACAAGAAATAACAATTGGCGGAACAAAGCAAGGAACAAGGGAGAATGCATAATAATAGTGAAACAAGCTATGAGCCTACTAGGTTTGCAAATCTGATCTATAATATACAGTGTGTCCATTTAGTGCGCCGGTCTTGGATTATGCTTTCAGTTATTTTCCGATAAAAAGTTTGATTGGGGTATCCCACATTTTAAAATTATTTAGACATATACAGAAGAATGTCCCAAAAAAGTTTGGCTCAAAAAAGTATTTTTTTTAATGGAACACCCTATATCTATTTACGTCTATTTAAGCCCATGCAAGTTTTACGTTCAATTGTAAATTTTGTTTTAAATTGCTTCAAGCGTTTCCAGCTTGAAACGTTGTTACTATTTTTCTGTCAATATCAAGCTTTCATTTAAAACGTCACATTTTCCCCACTTTTGAATATTTATTCCCTGAAAATTGACCGGGCCGTCAGCTGTGATACAAAAATACTAGAGTTTCATAAGAGCTAGATATTTTAAAACAGGATGTTCAAAATACCGGTTCAAATTTCAATATCTTCAATCCTTATTTTCTTAATTGTTTTTAATGGAACGCTCTATATTTTATTACGGGAATAAATTAAAGCCTTACATTTCCATTATTTTGGCTCGAACATGTTATACTCTATTCCAAAGAGTATTTGAGAAATTAAGCTTATAATAAAAAATCACGATAAATGTGTACTATTTGACGCATGGTTTATATTAGTGCTCGTAAAAAATTATTTGACGGATAGCTTCGGTTAATTGCAGTTTTTTCATAAATCGAAAACCGGTAAACCTGTTAACCGAAAACCTGAATGTAACCAGTTTATTAACAGTTTTTTACACCTGTTTCAAAACCTGTTTGTAAACCGGTTTAAAATCGCTTTATAAGGCACTAACAAACGTAAACTGGTTATACTTATAAAATGCGGAAGCTATGTAAACGCATTTTTATTGTAAAGAACAGACTTTTAAATCAATTAATAAATCGATTTTTAAACCGGAATATAAATCGGTTTTAAACCTGTTTATAAACAGGTTTTCAAACCCCTTTGTCAACCGGTTTACAAACAGATTTACAAACCTGTTCTTAAGCAGGTTTACAAACCGGTTTTTGAATCAGTTTAAAACCAGCTTTTCAGTTAACCGGTTTATGAAAAAACCGCGGTTAACTGAAAACCGGTTAACCTTCAGATCGGTTTTTTACCAGCACTCTTATAAACCATGCTCCAAATTGCCTAGATGACTAGAACTAGAACAAAACTAGACGTAGCATGTACAGAAATTGGCCTCAAGATGAATTTCAAAAAAACTAAATTCATGACAAACCTAGTCCCCTCGGAAAATCCCGAAGTGATAGGTCACGAAATAGAATTAGTAGAAAAACACATATATCTTGGACATAAACTAAGGCTGAACAGAGACAATTAAACATGCGAAATATAAAGAAGAATAACTTTGGCGTGGGCTGCATACGGAAAAATGTGTGATATATTTAAAAGTGACATTCCCATAAGCTTGAAAAAATAAGTATTCGACCAATGTGTGCTTCCGGTCTTCACATACGGATCCGAAACATTACCTCTGACCAAAACAACAACATTGAAACTAAAAGTAGCACAAAGACGGATGGAGAGATCGATGCTGGGAGTAACTTTGAGGGACAAGATCAGAAATGTAGATCTACAGAAAAGAACTGGCGTTACAGATTTTATAACACGCATAGCTAGTCTAAAGTGGAGATGGGCTGGGCACGTGGTCAGATTTAAAGATATGAAATGGACACGAAAATTACTAGAATGGAGACCGCGAGCAGATAAGATAAGACCACCAACGCGCTGGACTGATGATATAAAGAGAATAACAACAAATTGGCCACAGACAGCGCAAAACAGAGATAAATGGAACCGCCTAGGGGAGGCCTATGTCCAACAGTGGACGAAGTAAATGGCTGGGCGATGATGTGATGATGACACATTCTTCTTCTTTCTCTTAATTTAGGCTGAGAGCCTGTTATTTCCACACATTGAGTGCGGTTTTATAAGCCATCTTAAGCCGCGGCTGGGGTAGGTGGCTCCTAACCCCTTGAATTAGGGAAGAATGCTTTCACGACCACCAAAGATATTCGTATGATGGCCGGAGAGCGTTCGATGTTTCCAATGTACGGGTGTGGGGCTCGAACCCACTACCTGCCGACTGCTGGCGCAAGCACTCTACCAGCCGGCCACACGCTATCGATGACACATTCATCGTATTTTTTTCCAATACACTTTGGAATAAAAGTATAACACGTTAGGTTTAAAATAAAGGAAATTTAAGGCTTTATTTATTCCTGTAATAAAATATGGGGTGTTCTATTTAAAAATATTAAAAAATAAAGATTGAACATATTGAAATTTGAACCAGTATTTTAAACACCCTGTTTTAAAATATTCCGTTTTTATAACATTTTATAATTTTTGCATTCTAGATTATGACCTCCACAATTTCTAGGGAAGAAATATTTAAAAGTGGGGAAAAGGTGACGTTTTAAATGAAAGCTTGATATTGACAAAAATACTAAAACGTTTATAAGTTGGAAACGGTGAAAGAAATTTAAATCAAACTTAGAGTAGAACGTAGAATCTATATGGGCTTTAATAGCCGTAAAGAAATGTAGGGTGTTCAATTGTTCAATTTAAAAAAATCAATCCACAACATAATTTTAAAATGTGCCCCTTCAACCCCATTAGAATTCGCTCAATCAATTTTTTATCAGAAAAAAGGTCCCTAGTAAAGGCGTAATCGGAGATCGGTGCACTAATGGACACGCTGTATATAATTGGCGTTTTCATTTAAAAATTCGGAGGAAAGGTAACATTTTTGATAGTCTTCTAGTATTTTGCTATGTAAAAGGTTGTACCTCTGACGTTGAAATTAAAGACCAGCTTGGAAATTTCTGTGTCTTGGGTGCACTTGCGTCTTAGGCTTCCGGGGTGTAGGCCCCGTTCGCCACTTTCTAGATCCGTTACCTACAGGGGCGCTAAGAACAGGTGCGGTAACCTGTCGACGGTCGCGTTTCAGCAGATATCGCAAGTGGGTCGAACCGTCGCAGGACCGCGCGTCCAAGTTTTTCCGCGCGAATTTGACGGATTGCTCGAACTTGAATCGTCGCGATGCATTCGTGCCGGAAAGGGGCCGTAGTTTATTACATAACAGGGTTCCCTCTCCTGCAGTGCCGTCTTAAATAGCTGCTTGGCCCAGTAATTATGTCTTTATCTCCCATATACTCTCCATCCGTGACGTAGAGCAGTCGGCGATACCGCGAGCGGCGGCGTTGCGTTGATTACACACAAACCACCTGTGCCCACCGCGGCGCGAGCACCGATTAACGTCGTCAGTTCGGTTTCATCCCATCCCGGTTTCGGTTTCCCTACTTTACGCAAGCACTTGGTGCAACGAGTGGTTCTGCTGTGATTCGAAAAATCGCGCACGTTTGTTGTGCTCACGTTCGCAATACTGTCCACATTGTGTATTCTATCTTTGGAAAGTTTTATTGTACTTTGTACACTTATTATGCCAAAGACATAGCAGTCGTTGTAAACGACTTTGGCCCAGTTTCGTCGTCTGCATAGTTTTTGGATGAACAGTTCGCCGAAGACCAAAATGCCAGTCTACAATATCATTACCAGGAGATGCAAGGTATTTCCATTTTAATGTTATCCAAAAGCGCCGGATGGAATTGCAGTGGTTCAACCCTAAGTCAGAGCTCTATGAGCTCTACCACCAGTACCACCCTTACCCATTTATCCAGCTTTTCCGGCATACAGTTTTTCGTGCACCCTCATTAACGTGTCGTAGTAATTATAGTCGATACTAATAATTTTATTATTTTGGGGCAAGTCCTTGGCCAGTGTTTGCAAAAGCGGCATCAATTAAAAATTAGGAACCAAAATAGAAAGCCCGCGTAACTTGAGCGTTTATTAAATGATTCGATACAACGTGGTTGATTAAATTATGCGTATCCCGGTTTCTTAACTTGATGCTTAGGGCCGTGATGTCGTCAACAACTTATCAGACGCCGTCTAAGTCTCCATTCTTTTTACTGATAACTACTATCTCTCCATAGTCTCTTGCCCCCTTATCCCTTCCTGGTAAACATTCATTTCGTATTGCCATTTAAAACGTAACCACGAGCATCTCCATGCGGCGCAAATGAAATGTTATTGCTGCTCCGTCGAGTGAGTGGCACATTGACTAATGACCGGAGAAAGATAATTGTTATTGCCAGAAATTTAAATATTTATTGCCGACTTACTACTCGCAGATATTTAGATTAATTGAACTACAGAAGATACCTATGTACGAGTATTATCGTTTATCCCGCGTCGTCCTTGAGAACGTATAGTACAACATGGTACGTTATAAACAATCTGTCGGTGTGCAACAGGAAAAATTACCACGAATATTGTGGTTTTAAATTACTACGTAATTTTCAATTTACTCTTCAAGAGGTCAGCCTTACGTAGGCGGATATTTGTCGACTTTATCGTCATAATCGCCTTCTTATCCCCAATTTTATGTTATCAATTGGATTATCTCCAGTTATCGAGCTGTTTATTGCAATATGTTTGTTTATTAAACAAATTAAGCGCAGCATTGTGCATGCACGCAATTAATCTTCATTCATCGTTTACATGTGGACCATATTCTAACTCAGCTGATTACAAAACAACTCGAATCTCCTTCTCCAGTACTTTACCTATCCTAACAACGGAGACGAACTACTTCCATCCTTCTATGGGGATGTTTGTCGATTGCAAAACAACCCATATTACTTCACTTAACCCCTTAATCAATGGATCCTACCGGTAAAGAACTTGCAGCCCCTTATGGGGGTTTCTTCATTGCTTGGCTCGAAGCACACTGCTTGCACCTTACAACTATAATACATCCACGTTCTCTATTATTTAATCGCAACATCCCCTTAATCGATTGATCTTATCGGTAAAGAACTTGCCGCCCCTTATGGGGGTTTCTTCATGACTTAACTGAAGCAGCCTGCTTGCACCTTACAATTATAATACATCCACGTTATCTATTATTTAATCGCAACATCCCTTTAATCGATGGATCCTATCGGTAAAGAACTTGCAACCCCTTATGGGGGTTTCTTCATGGCTTAACTGAAGCAAACTGCTTGCACCCTACCACTATAATACATCCACGTTCTCTATTATTTAATGGCAACATCCTGATAATGGCCATGAACTAACTGCACCATGCTATGGGCGTCTGAGGCGTTCAAAGGCTGCAATTCTTAGCGCGCCGATGCCAAAATGACGTGTTTGTCGAGGCAATGATGAAAATATGACATCGACAATTAGCACATTTGGAGGACCTAATTATTTTTAATGCACGCTTTTTTATTTGCTTTTCGCGCGAGCTGCCTAACTCAAATTGCAAACAGCAGACATCGGGCATGCACAACAAAATTTTGAGATTGTTCTGGGCAGGTTTCCCGACCATCGCCAGCCTTTGCCTGGGCTGCTTTATTAGCGCATTCTTGTGTATTACATGTGCAAATATAACACCGGTAACAAACGCGATGTTTTCCCTCAAACTTGGGTCGAAATTCGAGCTCCTACTAACCAAACGCCGTGCATATCTTGTCGCCCTGTGTTTGCCTTTTTAATTTATGGTTGGTTGTCAGCGACCCACTTCTCTGATTTGTTTAACGTGTAATGTAACGTCTAACTTTTGTTTTTCCTCGTTGTAATAGTGTTGACGTTTTGGCACCAGATATTTCAGTAGAGCGGAAAATAGAGTCTAGGTCGATTAAATATTTACCTTTATATACAATTTCACTCATTTAACATTTATGAGGAATAGTAAATGTATCTCGTAAAACAAATTTTGCGTCCATATACAGGGTTGTAGGTTCTAGGTCGAACATAATAAATGGGAATATACAGGGTATCTCGCGAAATTCTCCCGGCACTGAAGGAGCATGTTCCTGAGATCATTCCAAGCAAACAAGTTCATATGAACATGTGTCCTATTTTCAGTATTTATTGAGCTATATACGTTTAAAACTAAATTAATCTTAAATAATTTTTATTTCTATGACATCAAAAATAACAAAATAAATGACTGCTGACTAATATTTTAAAGGAACATAGTCAGAGATGTTCAAAAATTCCACCTCCTACTGAGTGAATACCACGCGTTCCATTCATTACCTTAGCATTGCTACCTTTTATTTGTGCTGCAGCGTTCAAAATTCGCTGGATTAAAGCCTCCTATGTTTCTACTTTCTCTTCGTACACCAACTCCTTCATCCAACCCCATAAGTTGTAATCTAGGGGATTTAGATCTGCAGATCTGGCCGGACAATTGTGTGGCCCACCTCGACCAATCCAATACTGAGAATAGGACACATGTTCATATGAACTTTTTTGCTTGAAATGATTTCAAGAACATGCTCCTAAGTGCCGGGAGAACTTCGCGTACACCCTGTATAGACGAGATGATGCTACAATTACAAAATTATTTACTTAAAAACCACCATGCGTGTAATACTTCTACTAGTACATATGTAAACAATTAAAAATAATCGTTCATGTTGGCATTCTCCTGCCATTATTACACTGAGATTTTGAAGCATTTCTATCGATTAGCCGTTACCTAATGAGCTCCTGTAATTTGTTTACATTCATTCATTATATTACATAACTTACGCATTGAATGTTAACTGTGAAGGTCTTGAAAATGATGCAGCCACAATAATTGTTTTTAACGCTTTTTAAACGTTTTTATCAGTTCACAATTTCTAATTTTCACTGACCGAAAGCCAAGTAGGCGGTAGAAACTGAAATCACAAAATAGATCAACGCGATATCGCATTTATTTGGAAGCAACTGACAGGAACTCGTTTCGAGGCAATAGTTATAGACCGCTTGTTATTTAATTCGGCATAATTAGCGATTTGGTTCCACTTTTAATCCGGACCCAATAAATCACTGTTTGCGGTTGAAAATTTCGCCTCTACCCAATATCTCCTACACAAAACCCATACACTCGGTAATACAGGAAGTTCTAAAGTGCGGTATGCAAAATTTGACCTGGTTCATTTCCAGCTTGTTTGGGTGGAATCACTACGCAAATTTTAGAAATGTTATTGATTTTGCTTGTTTACTTGCTGAAATAACAGCAGTTGAATAAACAAAAACAGGGATATTTAAAGAATAAATCGATTTGTATGAATCACCAATATTGGAAAATAAGGAAAACTAAGAATAAGACTTCACCGTTTGCACCTTATAAATTACAAAGAGAAGCATCCGAAGTTACTGAGATCTACTTTGAACTGTGAGGGGGGGGGCGCAATAGGATTAACGGAATTTACAAAAAATGTGTCCCTATTATTTATAGTGTCAAGATCCATGATCAACAAAAGCAGAAATAGTTTGGGCGTAGTACTACATAGTAGTAGTAATCAGTGTTGAATCCAAGAGGTGACCAGGGGGGGGGCAGTACAGGGATTGCCACATGATATTCAGATTTTTTTAATATGGAATGGGTGGATTGTGCGGAAATAAGTATAATGCCCTATAAATTTGCTTTATTTTTGTAAATTGAGTAATCACTATGTATCTTTGTATTTTAATTTAAACAAAAATGCCCCCTAGAACTTTCAATCCCCCACCCCCCGGAGGAAACGGTCTGAATTCAACACTGGTAGTAATTATTTCTGTACATTTTTGCAACAGACATCAGTTTTTTAAATTATCGTACGGGATTCTATTGGTGCATAATTGCCTACAAATCACAATGTGACAGTTAAGTAATAGACACTGTAATTTAGATATTTTAATTTGCTTCCTTTTTTAATAGCAACAAAAATACAAATGTTTAATTTTCACAGAAATAGCAAATTTTCGTTCATTACCACAAGTAATATTCAATATTGTTTTGGGAAGAGTTCCAGTGCCCTTGTGCAGCAGCATATATACAAAAGAAAATTATGGGAGAAAATTTTAACGAGAAATGTTAATTTGGTAGTTAGTGTGCACATACTTTACATATTTCCCAGTTCTACAGCTCAAGATAAAATGGTTTATCGCCTGTATGTTGCAATAATAAATCCGTGAATACATTAAGACCTTGAAATTCATTTTACTAGCGTATTATAGTTGCTTTTAGAAGTACGTATGTGTACTAAGAAAATCATAGTTGTACGTATGACATTGAAACGGGTACATCGAAATTATTGTTTTCTTTAACATTTCTGTAATACATTTATTGCTTTCTGCGCTCATATATTAAGTTGTTAGTGAGTATTTCCAATGTGTTCTATAGTAAACCTATTCAGTCTTAGCTGCTTATGTAACAATACTATTTTTATAGTTTTATTATTATGACATTTTAAATTTTATTTGCTGGGAGAGTGACTTGTGTTTTTATCTTGTATATTTTCGCGTCTTCTCCTCGTTTCTTCTCGTTTTATATATTTATTTATAAACCAGTTGCATTGACTTTATGAATAAAATATAACAAGCTTTAAGTTATTTTCCATATATGCAAATTTATTATTTCTTGTTACTTCTTTAATGCAGTGTTTTTCTAATTTTAACTAAACGATTCCGGTTGTTGCATGGAATTCTAGAATGCTTTTTAACGTGCCTTGTTAGCTTCAATTCGCAATTATTAGGGCTATTTCTCCAGTAAACAATATAAATTGACATTAGCTAAGCAACCATTTGCTGCCATGAATATACAAATTACATCTAGACAACAATTTCTGGAATGTAAAAAACGAAAGTACTTTCCAAAACTGAATTGAATTGGCTTACAGATTTTGATTTTTTACACCATTTACGAAGCTGGAGTCTATGAAATTCTCACTAATGTTCTCACGAATAGATTTTCCACGTTAGCCACACTAAAAATGCGGTTATTTTGCTATAATTGAAATTTTATCTTTTTTGGTGTAACAAAATTCGAACAAAACGGGATGTACCTACTTTAGTTAGTCAATAAGATTTTTCAAATACTAATCGTCAATAAAATGTCAATTCAACATATGTATTTGAATTAGAAAGTGTTATTTTACTTACTTTTTATTATTTAGTTTCAACTATAGAATCTGACAATAATTTTTTTAATCATCATTGTCATTTATTGCTATTTATAGCATCTACAGTATGCCCACTTTAAATCGTGACCCACTAAAATCAGAAATAGACAACCCATTCTATTTCCGAATGTAACAGTTTCTTCTTTCAATATATGTTAAAAATGTAAAATTCCAAGTTGTTAAAACAAATTGTTTGAAACAAATGTTTTAATTTTTTTGTTCTGAATTGTTATTCCCAAATTTAATGAAAATAAAAACTTTATCGATACTGTAGATGTGTATATATTATGTATATATGTATTTTAACGTAGTTACAAAGTAGTAGGATTATACATATAAAACAGCACTACAAACCCACAAAATAAACACCGCTATTCTGCATCCTCAAGTAAAGGAATATTTTATTAAGAATTTTCAAAAATTACTTCCGGGATTGGACCGTGTCGTTATTGAGATTGAAGAACTCAATGTTTCGCCCACTTTCATAAGGGGCTTTATTAGGAGGTCAGCACCATAACTGTATGAACTACGCCAGAGGCGAAACTCTTCTAACACTCGGAAAGAGGAAGACGATTTATAGGCAGGTGTCGTCGCGGTTGAGGGAAGGGGGCAGTGGTGGGAGGCGTTTGGAGATTAGCGCTTTCCACACGGAGGGAAAGGGATAGCCTTCGTCTCGATTGAGATTATTAGGGTGTCTGTAAATCTCTATGGGGATTTGTAGATAATAGAAGTTTCATGGAAAAGGATCTTATGGCCGATATCACGTTGGTGTTCGGCGATGGCTGATGATAAAACGAAACTCGACCTTAGGCAACGCTGGTGTTCAGAGATGTCAGCTTTTACTGAACGTCCTGTTTCACCACTGTGTACAGCATTACAGGAGCAAGAGACTCTATAAACACCTTTAGATTACTTAATTTATATTTGCGTTTTCAAATACGCCACTAAACTCGTCATTTCTTTGCTACGTTTTGCTCTAACGCAGTTAGTGTTGCTTGATTTTAGTTTAATAGAATAATTCCAGACGGGATCTAGTCTCCTTCCAGTCATGATTCGGATTAATTTTTAATAAAACTATTTAGTCTCTTAATTTTTTTAAAAATTTTGCTTAAAAATGTGATAAAAGCACCATGCTGCAGCCACAAATGCAAACAGTAACTAAAAGTTAGGTAGGTACATCCATCCGCAGTCCAAAATTTAAACCAAAGTTTTAAACAAAAGTTTCACACAAAAAACGCGTTTTTTGTTTAATTAAACAAAAACATGTGTTTTGCCAACTATGGTTTTCATTAAGTTTTTTTTTTATTATTGACTGCTATATTTACAACTAGTCCTATGACTAACAAGCAAATGTGATGATATACTACTAAATAACATGAGAGGAGATGTCGTCTAGTGGCGACCCCCTGTATATACTACTCACTAATTAGTAAGGTCTAATGTTTTTTGCCTATTTAGGCGTCGAGTGAAAAAATATCTATAATTACTAATATAGGAAATGGTCCAACGCAAGCCCAAGTTAGTAAGTGTATGTCAGTAAACAACCAAACAGTTTCAAACATTTTGAAACAGCTTCTTCTTGTTCTTCTTCGTCTTCTTTAACAGTCCACTCCTGGATATAGGCCTACCCGAGAATTTTCCACTCCGTTCTATCTTGCCACCATTTACTTCCCGCTTTTTCCTTCACGTCGTCTATCCAACGCTTTTTTGATCTACCAGCGCTGCGCTTATTTAGTCTCGATCGCCATAGGACCACTCGTATTGTCCATCTGTCCTGTTTTTGTTGGGCGACATGTCCTGGTCATCACTATTTCGAATTTGTGATGGCCGTTATCTCATCCATCACTCTCGTCTGTTTTCTAATCTCCTTGTTCGTTATCCAGTCTGTGAGGCTTATTCCCAGCATACGTCTCTCAATAGCTCTCTGTCTTATTCAAAGCGTATTGGCAAATTTGACGATTAAAGAAATCGTCTATATGCCGTACGTCATAACATGACGTCACGATTCTTTAGTATTGATCCCAATTTACCTACAGCGGCCCAAGTCATGCGGATTCTTCTTTTAACATCGGCATTTTGATTTTCTTTGCAGTTTTATTAAGTTTCACAAGTACTAAACGTATTCCGTACCATCGATGCTCTCTGGAGTTCGCCCAGTATACCTTGTAGTTTCTTTATATTATTGCTGATGAGCACAATGGCATGTCTTTGTTTTACCATTATAATTTCTTGAGCCCTTCCTCCAACGCAAGAGTGAACAACTTCGGTGAAATTGTGTCGTCCCCGTGTCTTATTCCCTTTTCTACTGGAAACAATGATTTTACTATAACGTTAGTGCGCGCCTTTTCAGCTTTCGTATTAACCATTGTGTTATGTGTGTGTGTTGGTGATATGTTGACCTTGTTACTATATCTCTTAGGTCTGTGGTTCCGAGTAGAACACAGTTTAATTGGCACCCAACTGTGAATAGTCTCACCGAACTCGATGTCGATACCAAGCGCCAAGGCTGCAGAAATATTGCGCCCATCGTGAGATTCGAACCGAGGACTTGTTTAATGCTAGCCTAACGCTCTACCAACTACGCTACTCGGATTTTTCAATTCCTATTATAAAATAAAAATGGAATTTTAATCAAAACTACAGCCTGTGATTATTTCTAGTTTCACATTCGGTTTATCAATAATATTTGAAATGTACGCCCTTATTTACTTGCAATCTAACATTAGCACCACAACATTGAATATATTTAAAGACTTGTAAATCCAAAATCCAAGTGATGCACTGAGTTTTCTGAAATCACGAAAACAAACTGAAACTTTTATGAAGGAAAGAAAGTATAGAAATTATTTGCAGATTGTTGTTTTGAAATTATTGGTATTAGTTTTACAGGTGCTGTATGTTACTGCTTGAATTAATTATTACGTAATTTTCAGTAAACGGTAATTCCCCTACCACAACATACTGTTTTACTACATAAATGAAGCGATTTCATTTAAATGTAGAATGTTTAAATTTTTATAAAATTTATACTTTTATAAAAAACGAAATTTTACGTTTATTATGAACTTTTCGAAGTACCTACTTATGTAGGTAAGACGATTATAATTATTAGATCAATTTCCCCCATGTAATCTTATATATATATATAAAGAAAAGTCCTGGCTGACTCATCAACGCCCAGAGGTTTCCTTTATGATTCATACAAGGAATAAGGAAGGATATTTCGAAATTCAACCCCTAAAGGGGTAAAATAGGGGTTTCAATTTTGTATTGAAAAATAATATTAAATAGACATTTCGACTTGAAACTTCGTAGAAGTACTCCTAAAAACAAATAAGCAAACACGTATTTCGCGATTTTCCGAAAATCAACCACTTAGGGGGTGAAATGGGGCAAATAAGCCTAAAAATCGATATGGGTGTCGTTATTGAGGTTTTTGGGACGTTGATTGCGAAAATGGCATTTATTTTTAAATCCAAGACGGTGGACATAACAAAATTAAAACCCTATAGTGGTGAATCGGGGTTTCAGAGACAAATTAGTTTTGGGCAGAACAACGTTTATGGGGTCAGCTAGTGTAATATTATTTTCTGTCATGAAAACATACAAGCTCATTAATAATCATTTATTTTGGTATTTATAATCAGTACTGGAGCGCTCGAATATTTAAATAATTAGGACAAGATTTGTTTCTTAAAATTCCCTGAATGCAACTGAAACCTCATCAGGGCAGCCATATTAGTCGACGTTTTTGTGTTGTAATGTTGGAGTTGGCTATGTCCCGCAGTTTGCGGATTTCTATGTAATGGTCTGTTGTAAATCGCCTAATATTTGTTAAGTTTGGCGTACAAGTAAGTGAAACTTTTATGCGCGTTTAATTGTTGCTAACATTTTCGGAACTAGTAGTGGCGAAATCTCAATTGAGTAATTCGGCTGGTATTTATAAGCCGCTTAGTTTGTGTCCAAGTTGTGGATACTACTAGATTGTACCCCATTTGTTCGTCCTCGCACAAGGCCATAACTGCCATTTATGAAATCGCCCGTTTTCATCATCATTGTAACAAACGCGACATTAGTTTCCAAAAAAATCGACGCAATTACATACTTTTTCTATTTTATAAGTCGACGTGCTTGTACAACTGCATTTTTCACATTTTGTTCGGTGTATAGGCGAGTCCCATTAATTTATAGGCCTGCACCGTAATTAACAACAGCTTGATTGGATACCTTAGGTTATTAATATTTCATCGAATTTGTCTCGAACACACTTAATTCCTTCAGCTGTTATGTAACGAAATGGCGAATGATTTGTTGAGTCATTTAGCATGAAATATGGTTGTAAACTGCACAATGCTAGTCCAAGGTAAAATAAATGAACTGTAGAGCCTATCGCAATTTTCTCTCAACTACACTCTCTAATTATTTTGCTACATGCTTAGCTTTGCGATGGCCGTGTCGGCCAGAAGGGCATTTTTTCCAAATTCCCGAAAACGGGTTTGGAGAAGGTATCGGCTACCGCCATTTGCATTTTCAGGTGACATTACCCACTTTCAATCCTAAACTCGCAATAAAATCTCGATCCCAGCCTTTAATAGCCACTTAAAACTGGTTCACGCTCTGGTACAGACCGTCCTTCTACAGCAAAATATAAAATTCAGGTTAGCTGTTGCAGTTGCTAATATCGACTCAGCAAAACGGAGCTCCAGGGAGCGTTGCATCCCAAAAATTGGCTTCCAATATGGGGCATGGCCTCGGCGACAAAAGCTTTTAATTGAGATAAGACGAGTTTTCATGACTTGCAAATCGATTACGATTACAACTGTTGGCTCGTAGCAATGAACCCGAGTGATTGTAGTTGGACGTTTATAAATAGTGTGCTTTTTGTTATCGATTAAGTTATTTACAGTGGCAAATTTTAAAATGAAAGTTTACTCGTGGTACTTTTCCATATACCTTTCAAGTTATCCAACCCAAATATGACCAGTTTGGTGTTTAGCAGTGCCTATTCATTATTACTTCATAATCATAGGTTGATGAAAATGTGCGTACAACAACCTTGATAGCTGAATGAAACGACGTGGATGTTTTCAATTTACGTTAATGTACCGTTGAGTGTGACCCAAATCCGTACGTTATGTGGACCTAAAATATTAATTACTTTTATAAATCTGGGTAAAACCGAATTCATAGTTATATTGTTGAAACGCGACCCACTTATGTAACCGACTATTACAACCCATATTTACAATTGGTAATTCTGCCCATGATGTTGACGACTGAAATGAAATGAGAACCCTGGACTTCTTGTATTTTCAAATTCCTGCGAAGGTCGTTGCCGATGGTAATTCCATCCTTTCATTCATGGAATTTCATCGCCAACAATTTACATAGTTCTGTTTCGTTTTTATTTTATTCCCGGTATCGTTCTAATGGCTGGGCAGCCCAAACAGCGGTGGCAACAGCGAGGTTGTTCAAACCTGTTCTTCCATCATTTAGAGGAAATCGGCGAACGCGCACGCCGATAATACGAATGGGTTCACTATCAAAATTCGTGGCGATGCAATTCATCAATGAGGAAACGTGATAGTGCCAACCGGCCCGGTTGCTGCAGCTACGTCACGGAATTATTAATCCAAACCTTTTGCATCCAAACAATCCATGACCCCTTTGTTCCTGAACAAAGATTAACTACCAAACACAAACAAACACATATCTTGAATATTTTTCTCATCGTATCGGTGCAGTCTTCTCACGCAAATAAATGGTTGATAAACTTGCTTTTGGGACATTTGACGTATATAACAATCAGAAAAGTAAAGAGGTAATAAACTATGGGATAGCAAACATTGATCTTTCCATGACTAAGCCACTATCGAAGAATTGATAGTGTAGTATAAAACATCGATGGCAATTCGCCCGTTCGCCGTATTATATTTTTTATAAAAAGAAATCTGCAATTTCAGACAGGTAGTGGATTTAGATTTAGCCAGTTATTTATAGTTTTTATACTAAAAATGAACTCGTACAGTCTTTTTTTGTGTTGTGTAATTTCTTTATACGATATTAAATCGTGTTTTGTGACTAAATTAACTATCGATAGTATTATCGATATACACATACCATCGATAAGCCGATAGTGACCCAAGCCGATAGTTTATCACTGAGCAGCAAATAATTTATTTTTCATGTCAATCGCAGACATAACATTATAGCTTCATATTACATTATTATCATTATGGACGTCTTACTTTACGTTCTTATCGTTTATTGTTCATGCAATATAGGAACAGGATAAATGACTGAAGGCTTTCTCACTGGAAACACGGATGATATTGGCATTTAAGGGGGCGAAGGGCTATGGCAGATTCACATTTAAATGAAATGGACTTTGATGAAATTGTGTCATCATTGTATAACTGTATTACTATTATTAGTATTATTAAAGTTTAGGTATAAGTGAGTTCCGCAAAATTTTAAGATAGTTAATACGCCACTCATAACAATTACGATTGCTTGCGCCAATTACAGCATTTATAGGATATTTCATTTCGGGCTCAAGTCCATTTGTGGTAAAATAGTCCCTACATCTCTCACAATATAATAACAGACTTACACAATACACATATGATGATTATAATGTTTAAAGTTACATTTTTCCAACTTGAAAATGAGCTTGAAATATGAGTTCTGTGGAAATACCCCTTTTATTGCCTCTTAATTCGAGGTAAAATGAATTGTAGACTTTCCATGTTTTATAAACCATAAATGAAAATTGCTTTTTGATGGAGTCAGGTTACTAAAGACGTCCTACAGATTTTTCAAAAAAGTTCCAAAACCGGTGTAGCTGCATATTTTATGTGATTTCTGTATAGAGCTTTTTGAAAATGAAATAGAACAGTAATACAGATCAAGATCTAAAGGTTTTTGATTTCAAAACGTTTTGTGATATAACAAATGAAATTAATTGTGGTCAGTACTTCCCATCACGATAATCACAGGTGGCAATAGTTCTCGAACACGATAAAAAATAAATTAATTTAATTTAATACATTAAAAACCATTTTGGCGTCTACCCACACTACTTGATTTATTTCCTGTATGTCGTTAGAGGCCTACAGGTAGCTGTAATTGAGATTCTTTCCATTTCGCCACTGAGAAACAACATTGTTTGCCAAGTTGGTGTTGTTTTGTGCCGTATAATGCCCAAACGAATTCATGCACAGGTATATTTTGAAATTTAGAAACCACTTACATGGGGCTTTGCTTTTTAAATTTTGATGATGTAATGATTCTGGTGCTTTTCTATAACACCCTGTAAGGGATTTTGGACATTTTCAATAGTTGCGTAAATGTATTATCTGTATTATCATATATTTTAAAGTTCATGATTCTGTAACATTTTATGAAAATTTGGATGAAATTGGATCAAATTAAAAAAATACTTGTATGCTTAGTTTTGTAAAATTGTTTTTACCACAAGTATGGCAAGCTTACTGAAGAATCATTGCTATTTATTAAAGCTATATTTATGATATGTACTTGGATTTGGTAAAAATTATCCTTGCTCATAGATATGTCGTGGCGGCATAGGCGGAACTAGAGTGCAAAATTTGAAGGTGCTGAAGCTCCTTGACGTTTATAACTTATAACTGCCAGGTGTCCTAGAAAGAAGTGGTAACTTGTTTGAAGTATCTGAATAGATGTCGCTATGTATAAAATAAAAATTAATTAAAGAAACATGGCAAGATAGTGACATACCTAAGTATGATTTTTATAAGTTTTATTTCATCTAAATACAAAATTAACCGAACTATTAAGTTATTATTATTAGTAAATTGATAAAGAAGTTTGAAAGAACACATGAAGGAATTGCGATGTAAAAAAGCTATCAACGTCTATCGTAGATATTTGAATTGAATTGATGGCCTTCTTCAAATTTCACATTTCTGTGTAAACGTCTCCAGCTCTTGTCGTATAAATTCCACTAACGTTGGAATGTGGGGATGTATTGGTGCACTATAAATAAATCACGAATGCGACCCCATGCTGCAAAATCTGGTGGTGTTAAATCACAACTTCTTGGTGGCAATTATAGTGGTCCTCTTCGTTCAATCCAGGCAAAGGAAAAATGCTTGTCCAAAAACTCACGCACATATACCACATAGTGTCATCCTGCTGGAAAATCACCTCCTGCGCACAGCGTTCCCGAATCAAGGATAAAATTTGTTCTTGGAGTAGCCATTCTCGTATCCCCAAACAAATATTACAATACAGGCCACGAGAAAAGAGAAGATTAGGAAGGCCGAAGAAACGCTGGAAGGACCAATTTTCGTGACACCGGAACAAACCAGTTGGGTTTAACCCTAGATGATGATGATGAGTAGCGTTAAATACACGAAACCGGTTAAAGGTTTCGTCAATACAAAAAAGAAAATTCCTGCCCAAACATTAATACCCCGTTAAGCGAAAGTTTCTCTCAATGGTACAGTGTACCTTTTCATCCGAGTAATAGACACAAGATGGAATATTGATTGATCTGTCCATAAAATGCAATCCAACAACTGATTTCAATCGTGTTCATATAGTAACATGTCCAAGAAGTTGCAGAATCGGGATCGTCTTTATTTAGTGCATGAATTAGCCGCGGTCTATGGCATTTCAATCCAATATCTTTAATAAACCGAGAAACCGAACGAACGTTGAAACTTGCGAACTAGGTGTCGTTGAGACGTTGTGGGCTCTTCTAACAACTGCTGATGCACTTCATAGCATTCAATAGTCCGAACTGATCTTCTCCGCCCACCATAATTTTGCATTGATTCGCTGGTGTCGACCTACTTGCGCCCGGCTCATTTGCGCCCACCGCCATTTTCGGCCCATTTGCGCCCACCGCCATTTTCGGCCCATTTGCGCCTTAGAAAAATATCAAGAGTAATTAAGGTCTTATGTGCGCTCATACTTGCAACTCATTCGTCATCAGGACACCCGAAGTTAGCCGACTAGTGAGGCGGTCTCCTACCTGCAAAATAATTATTACAAAAAAAAAATAGATTTGACAATTTTTCACTTAGCCGCCCTAACTTCTATGCGTTTCTGTTGGTAGTTTAATTTTTGTGTTTATATGAGATATATTTTAAAACTTTAATAAGAGTTGTTACACCGGTGTCAAATGTATTGATTAGTGATTCATTTTCGTATTATTGTGCAGATTTAATTACAGTGTCAGTGACACCTAGTTTTTACTTCCCTCGTCTAAAAGACGAAGGAAGTATTGTAATCGCGAAAAAATCACCTTCCGAGATTTCTTCAGATCTTCACGTTTTAGGGTTGATGAATCCGTTCGTCTGTATGTCTGTTTGTCTGTTGGTGATATAACTCAAAAACTATTAGTTGGAGGAAGTCGATATTTTGCACACACATTATATATTTGCGTGGCAAGAAACCGAGAAAATTTCAGACTAATATATACAGGGTGAACATCTTAAAAAAATAAAGTGTTGCGTATTTTTCCTTTAACTGAGAAATATATAGAATTAGTTATTTGTACATAGCGCAGGCTTTATCAAAGCAACGAATAAGTGCTTACGGTAAATGCAGCTGCATCGGAAGAATTCGAAGTATCCAGATGGCTCACGCGGCAAACGCTTGATTCAGCCGTGGCCCTCCGACGAACAATGAAATGAATGGGCAGGCTCGTTCGCAGGCACCTGAATTCGAATCCCATCACAGGTAGTATTTTTTTATTTAAAAATTGATGTACTCTGCATTACCAAGTGTTTCTCTTCTATTGTTTCATTATTACTAGAAACGTGAACATATTTTTAGACCTAGTTTTCTTCGAATTTTAAAATTATTTAGTGTGACAACGTTTATTTTTCTTTTAACTGAGATACAGGAAAGTAACAATTTGCACATAGTTCAGACTACTTTTGACGAAAATTGAACTCAACAGTGTAGCTCTGTAGCGCATGTAGGAATAGCCTATTCGCTTGTAGTATCCCACAAATCGCTGGAATCGTATACGCAGCCGCCGCAGCATCGAATTCCACCACCGTTAATTTTTTTTTTTAATTGAAAATTTATCTAATTTATTAGAAACGTGAAGATATTTTTACCCCTAGCTTAATTTGAATTTTTAAATGATTTAGTGTCACAATATCCACTTACGAGGGAAGTTGTGGGTAAAATCTTTTACAGATTTTTATATTTTAAATAGTTCTCATCTAATTTAAAAAATGAGGGAGTTGCTTAGTAGCGGACAGGGAGGATAAATGGCTATCTTAACAAAGTACAAAGGTTGTACCATCTATAATGCGCTAATTTGTACAATAATATGAAGTTAGGGCAGCTAAGCGAAAAATTGTTAAATTTATTGTTTTGTAAAACTAATTTGCAAGTAGGAGACCGCCTCACTAATATGCCAACTTCGGGTATCCTGATCACCAATGAGTTGCAAGCATGTCGGAAATGAGACCTTAATTAATGTGGATACTTTTCTGGGGCGCAAATTGGCCGTAAATGGGGTGGGCGCAAATGAGCCGGGCGCAAGTAGGCCTATATCCATCCGCTACTTCACCAGCCCTTTCTAATTTATTTATCAATTCTGTTGTACTGATATTGCTGCCATACCATCTGCTCGATTCATTTTGTGTGGTAGAACAATTTTACTATTGCAAATCTTTCCTGAAATTCCTTCATTTTGGAATGTTATTAATATGACCTTAATACATGGCTTTTTCAAAGTTTTCAAAATATTGCTGAAATACAAACGTGGCAACATCCACATTTCCCTGTTCTTAATGTAAAGTCAGGTACATCTGCCCAGGTTCTTCAACAAAGTTACCACTCCTTTCTGGGGCGTTTCGATCTACTCGAACAAGTGGCGACTTCTCTATTTCGTAGAGAAGAACTTTGTTGAAGAACCTGGGAAGATGGAATTTCAAAATTTCTTTAAAAAATAATATGTGGGCTGATCAACACCACATTTTACATATCGTGTGTTGAGCTCAGGCGCATGGGGTGCTAACTTGAATTCAGAATGTGCTAAGCACCCTCAAGCGCACCCCCTATGCGTAATAAAGATATTTTTCTAATTTCTACTTGACGAAGGCACATTTTGAAGGAATGTAATAATCACGGAATTTTTTTATTGATATGTTGTTATTATTAAGTGTCAGGTTAGAATTTAATTAGGTACCTAATACAACAGTTATAAGGGTGATTAAATCTTATTTTTGAAATGTCTTACTAACAGTAAGGTATCCTGGCAGTTATGTAACAATAACTTATTGAAATGTAAGAAGAACTTTTAAAGCAAGTGTAATTTAAAAACAATAAGGATTAAAAATTTTCCATCATCGGAGAAACTGTTCTGAAACATGAAAAGAAACATTTATTTCTATACATTAATTGTGCAGATATTACACGTTTTAATCTTGCATAACTGAGAATAAATATTCCAATGCAATTTGATTGGCTACAAAATAAAATCGTTTCGTAATGTTAAAACTAAGATAAAATCAGTTTGAAAACCAAAAATGTCTTGTCAATTTTTTTATACAATGTAATAAATGCTTCTGAAGTTTGTTGTAAGATCTTTTAGCATTTTCTCAATAATGACACATAGTTAGTTTTGAAAAATAAGCATTATGATCTTTACTAAAGCTGGAACCCAATTCGTGGTCATATATCTATTTACAAGAACTGTTTGCGTATACATAATTGGATAAACACTATTGAGTTTCTACTGTCATTAAGTCCCACTGCTGAAACTAGGTGAAAGGGGAAAACCAATCAACTTATTATACCAAATAGCTAGTTCGACTGGTTGGGAAAATACATATCCAAACCAACCAATACATGAAAACAAGAACAACGTGAACTTGCACTTTCGAAACATTTTACAAGGACTGCACTTGCAAGATCCGCAGAAGTAGACGTAGCATAAAACTCATATCAGTTGATGTCTGTATAAATATAAAATTCGAATTGGCCAATTGTTTTTGGATATATAAAAATTAAAACGCCAAAAGAGAGCAACCTTGGGGCATTGACAGAATGCATAACATTAATTGTCGCAGTGTGTCTTTATTTATAACAAATATAATTGATGTCATTGTAATATGTATTATTTAACATGCTTCTTCGAGTATTATAGGTTTACAAGATAAAAGAGACTACTTGAACGTTTTGGCATGGCATTTGTAATCATAAATGATTAACTGCCGCTTCCTAATTGCGTCAAGCATGGCAGTGTTGGGCACGAACAAAACTTGAGTCCCTACAAATATTATAACAATTACTGCTGGAGTGACAAGTATGTTGCTGCCAGTTTTACGTTGGCAAACCCGAATTGTCGTTTTCTTTCTTTATGCTATACGCGGTTATGTCACTCGTCTCGTAGCTTAATTTGATAGGAGTTGCTATTTTTGTGTCCTACAATGCTTTCAGTGTGCTTCATGTAATTGTACAATAATTGAACTTGTTGTTCTGCTGCTCACGCAAATATTAATTACCTTTCTTTCCTACATGTGCACACAATATCATTCTAGCACGCACTTAATCGTTCTTGATGTGAATTACCTAAGTATTAAGCTTGCTATTAGATTGAATTAAAGTTGTGTAATCCTGACTACCTATTGTACTAATAATAAATCTTTGCCAATTTTGCCTGGTAGAGTATTGGTCAGTGTAAAAAGTAGCCTTGTCGTGTTTTGATGCAGCCAATTAAAACTGATAACAAAAACGCACGTTTTTGGGTCTGATTTTGCAGTTGACGGAGTCGATCTTCACGCTTAGGCGCTCAAGAAGTGAAATTTAAAAGACCTTTGATTTATTGAGGTGGAATTGCTATAAAATATTAATGACGTGGAATTAACAGATGATTTAAGTTCCACATAACGAATAACGCCAGGTATTGCTAGACCTTGGTATTATATTATGTAACTTGTAACAGATACTGATTTTAAAGTCACTTTACATATTTAATCGCATTTGAAGGCATGTGTATGTAACCATTGAGAATTACTCCTAGTTGTGTTTTAATAATCACATGGAGTTTTTACAAGTTTTGTACGTAATCCGTATTTAATTTTTTACTTTTCTAAATACTATTTAAAGAAAATTACAGAAAAGTATGTGACGCGAAACCATGTCTCTGCATTTGTGACTTTTTTCTGATTCTCAAAATTAAATAATTTTTTGTCTTGGTGCTTTTTTCTATGGTAGATTCAATGTTTCGACTGTAAAAATTGATGTTCATATTATAGTTCGAAATATTTGCGAAGCAATCAATTTGTGCAGAATGCACTATGCCAATGTATAGTATATTCGTGACTACTGGCGCAGGTTCACCTGGTTTGAACCAGTAAATTTTAATTTCGTAAACGTTTAACGTTGTCAGTACAATATTCTGCAGTTGGAATAAACGTGGCTTATGTATTTAATGATAACCGAGAGCACGACGTGATTTATAGGCGTAATGATGCCACGTTATGTTCTATTTGCTACCGTCTTTTATGAGTTTAAAAATACAGACGTAAATCTTTACATGGTGTGTAAACTACTTGAAATACGTGTAAATAAAACGCATGCTTTCTGCGTTCCACCATTGTTCTGCCCAAATAGGAGTTTTACTTTTTTTCCAACGACATTAAATGCCCAATAGTTACATGATTGCATTGTGCATTTATCAGTAACGGTGTAATATCCATTTATTAGAATTTTTACGTATACCGTTGCTGATTTTATTTAAAATAAATTTTCTTTAGCTTAGTCTTTTAATAATTTTACTTTTGAATAACTTATAAATACTTTGCAGGTAAAAACTATAGTATACATATATATCATTAATCTCTTTTTGTTTCGCAAAATTATATATATTTCTATGGTATGCTTAAATACTCATTAGGTAATAAACTATGGAAACTTATTTTCTGCTTTAATCTCGTTTTAACTTGAGAAGCTCTTACCTTGACTACAATGTTACTACAACAGCACTTGACGTAATTTATCTTGTATATATTAAAAAGGTATGTCATCCTTTTCAGTTTGCAAATCATTTTTTAATTAATTTATAATGTCTTCCTTAAACTGCTGTTGATGCATTGCCATATATTTTTATATCTGCAGGATAAGAACGTTGAAATTCTGTTTTAGTGTAAATCGTTTTCAAATTTTTCTCACGAGGGTTGTTCTCAGTGGCGTAACTATGGGGTGTGATATGGGTGTTGGAACACCCCCCAGAGGCTTTAAGAATAACTAAAATTCGTCTTAAACAACAAATCTAAAGTTATATTTTAGTAATGTATGATTGAATATCAATTATTACATTCGGAATTTGGACTCGACCATTTTTTAAATTTTGAATACGTACATCACCATGACACAGACCTAACACAATGGTTGCTGGACAAGCACAAGAGGCGCGTTCCAACTTTGTATCTCGAATCCGGGGCAAGTTGAGCATTGTACCGCCAGATGCAAGCGCATAAAGCACCAGCTTCTACACCGCCAGGTAAATGAGGTTATCGTAAAAATGAAATCAACTATACTTTATGCGCAACCGGGCCGAAAATGAAAGTTTACATCTTAGTTACCAAGACCGCAAGTACAACATTACGCCCGGCGAGCGGTAAAGTAATATGCGGGTGGTAAAATAAAAACGGGGCCGGTAAAGTAACTTTGCTGCCCGCAAATTACTTTACCGCCCGGCACCTAAACTGTAGTAGCAATTTTTATCAGTGTATTAAGGGCAAATAATTTTGCCGGTAAAAATGTTTTACGACAGTTTTTTGTCTTGGCAATGTCACAAGACAAACTAACTTGACTAATTTGTCAAAGTTAGTTTGTCGAGGGACATTGCCAAAAAACAACAAATCTTGAGTAAGACATTTTTTGAGCAAAATCATGAGCCCGAAATACATTTTGTGGACTATTTTCCAAATATCGGTTCATTTTGTATCGGTATTCAATGAATGTGACATTTTACAATGACAGTTTAAATGACGTTTCTGAAATACCACCTTGATTAAAACAGCATATTTGGTGGTTGCCACGGATACAAGTGAAAAAAAACTGATATTATCCCAAGGGAAAATGTTGCCACTATAAAAACACGTGATTGGTTGAATTTTTGAAAATCATGGCATATGATTGGATAATAAGAGATGCGGGAAATAGTCATTAAAAAATCCTAAATTTATTCTAAGTATTTGTTCCAAGCAGATGTGCGTAAAACGTTGTACGTACCTCATGCCGGAAGTAGATTACGCCCTTAGCCAAATAAAGGCCCTCCTCCGTTGGGTCTCAAATTTTGGCTACGGGCGTAATCATACTCTTCCGGCCTTTTATACGCTCATTTTTTTAATTCTTTTTGTAAGGTTGATCACTCTCACAGAACACTCCCCAGAGCAAAATCTTAGTTACACCACTGGTTGTTCTGTTAACTGCTAATAGCAGGCCATGGATGCCAATAAAAAGAAGACATTTGCATACATTGAAAGCTCATTCTTTTGACAGTGTCCAGTTGCAACTTGCAGAGGTTGTCGTTAACGCATTTAGAGAGACATTTTTGATTTTGTCACCAAATACTTTTCGGGAAATGATTTTTTACGATTACCACAAAAAATTTGATAAGTAACCAAGTCGCCAACATTTAATGGCAGCTTTTGGCAGCTAGACCTTCTTTATCCACAGCTACTTAAACGTGGATGGTGTACGTTGGAAGATGAACCGAGACCTGGACGACCTACAGTAACTATTTGTGCTGAAAAGCTGGAAAAACGGAATGCGATTCATAAAGATATATTCAACAAGAACTACGTGTAGTTTCTAATTGATATGGAGAAGCTTGTCTTCCTCAAGTACTTGAAAAATTGTGTAGTGATCGCCGGAAATTTGGCATTTTGTTATACCACACTAATGCAACTCCTGTGGTTGCAGCTGGTCACTCACCATTCATACAAACCAGATCTTGCACCCATCGATTTCTCTTTGCTTCCAAAGATTAAAAAAGCATACATGGTAAAAGAGGTCTACATTGATTGTTTCTCACTAATTTGTTTTCCAGGAATATCATTCCATGTGGAAACGAGTTTTTCGCCAACACCTTTCAACGCACCAGGCACTATATAAAACGCAAATTCAATTGTTAAAACTATTTTATATTCTCAAATTCAGAATAGTTGTAGGAGGGAATTAGAAATATGAAATAGTTGGTAGACAGAGAACAGTAGCACAACTTTTTGTAACGGACAATTGTCACGTAATTAATACGCGATGCGTGGAAGACCTGCACAAAAACTGAACGCGAGTTGTTATTAGGAGTAACGAGGCTAAACACTTACTATAATTATAAATAATTCACGTTTGCTTTTTAAAGCGTTTCTTATATGCTGCAGACGGTTGTTATGTTTCGAAGTTGAGGTTGCAGAATTTTAACTATGAATATCAGATAAACTTTTTACACTTTTTTCAACCCCCCAGCAGAGAATTGGTGTTATAATTGTAAAATAAAATAACTCTAGCATTTTAATGATGAATGTACTTGTACAAGCTAAGCTGAGGCAACTGTTGAAATTTAAGCACACAGTTGGACTATGAATAACGACCAATTAATATTTCCATTAAAATTTGTTAATGGCATTTTTGGACTACTTTTTGACTGGTGATAATTTATACGCAATTGGCTAGATAAATTTTATGTTAGAGCTGTAAATGTCTGTTAAAATACTTTTACTCTTTTTCATTGTCAAATTTTAAAGTATCGAATGCTCAATTGCCATCGCTTATTGAGAAGCCGATCAACTGAAAATTTTCCATTCGTTTCGTTTCATCGGATGGTATTGTCGGAAATGTTGACCTGTACTATATGTACTTCCTCGGGCACGATCAGGAAGTAGATTACATAAATTAATGGGAATCAATTGTAAGAATACTCCAGGCTTGCGTCAGATTTACGAAGAGCATGAGCAAGTATAATGTGGTTTTTACAACTTCCAGAACTGAAGATGGAACGACACGATTCATTAGTCTCAAAATAAATTACAGTTTAATGATGTATTAGTACTAGTATCCCTACTTAAGTACGAGCATGGTCTACGATTGCAAATCGCTTCAGTCCGTTGTTACATAATTCCAGTGGTTCCTATGAGTAAGCCGTGACTCTCTAAATCTACTTTTAAAGCGAATGGCTGCCCGCAGGGTGAACAGGGTCGTTTCGTACGACAGAATTGTCGCCAACTAGATTAACTTTTAATAACCAATTTTATGGGACCATTAACTGATAATAGTAATTGCTACGAAGTTTTTATCCCGAACTGACACACTTAGGATCTGCTCGACTTTACGCACACTTCTCCACTATCAATGCTTAAGATAACTGAAAAGTCCACGTTTCGATCGATAAAGCTACCCATTGTGTTTATTTTCCGATATTTATTGCTAAATGGACACTGATATCGGTATTGTCTGTTTGACGTGGTCATGGTTCGCGTTCGGCATTTCATTTCAAAGTCCGACAAGTTCCGCAAGAACTGTTGTTTCGAGGACATCATCTGCAACTATTTTAATCAAGCTCAGCTCGGCATTGCCTGATACCTATGTATTTATGTATCGGTAAGCCTATTGCGAAAAGTCGACAAATAAAATTGGCCGTTATGAACAGCATTGTTTAGCATTTTATTTGTTTTTAATTATCCAAATTTTATCTTGCTTAACCCAAGCTCATAAACCACGTTGTTACACATGGCATAAGCATTAATACATCCAATATCCAGGACCAGATTCACATGCACTCAGCTTCGTAACCCATATTGCAACGTTACGGTACCGAACAGTTTTAAATGGCAAAAGGTTTGTAAAATATTTGATTATCAATGACCACTACCCAACGTTAGTCCAAAAATTTAGTGAATGTGAACGTTGATCATTACCAAGTATGTATTAGTTTTTCCAAACCAAGGACGTTTAGCAAAAGGTAACATGTTTTGATTATGTAGAAAACACCGTATTGACTTCCCGACGTTTACTGTTATATACTGTGTTATTGTGGGTAACTATGTGGTCCGTCTTTTCATTTGTATCCATTCCTGCGTTTTAAGAACTAAACCTTATTTTCCAGCAAGTAATACATTTGTTGCCACCCTAGGGTTGAAGTTCTGGAATATCCAATTTTATACCTATGGAACCCTTGAAAAACCTTCTAGGGTAAAAAGTGACAACAGCTATGCTATTTGCGCGAATTAAATTCTTTCGTCAAATGGTCTACCGACTTCCACCGTCAAGCCAAATAAAGCTACTTGGTTGTACGCTAAATCTGCAATTTTAATTCCATACATCACATCATGAACGCTGGGGCTGTACTGTAGGCTACTAGCGGGGTCACAGGTGGCGGATAGTGAACGGCCTCTAGATATAGAGGGCAGCTGCGAAATAAGCAGATATCTGGCGAATAAGCAGTCCCCGACCAAGCAGACCGAGTGATCGTCGGTATAAGCGATACCCCTGGGTTTATAGAACACAGGGCAGGGCACTCTCTTGTCCTTGGGGTGAGAAATTGCTCCTAAAGGCGGACGAACTGGAATAGTCAACGGCATGGGAATGTAGAAGGCAACGGGAAACCACTACATTAAAGATCCGTATGGATATCCCTAGTATAATCATCATGGCTAAATTCAAGATTAAAAATCCCGGAGTTAATAGTCCCCTAATCGGATCTCCGGAGGGGACGGTTTTGAATAACGCTATACAAAAGGAAATAAAAGAAAGACAAATTAGAATTGGTACATGGAATGTGCAGAGCATGTACAAAGCTGGAGCACTGACCAACATCATCAAAGAGATGCAACGATTGGACGTACACATACTCGGTGTCAGTGAAACTTGGTGGCCTGAAAGCGGAAAAATGACTTCATCAAAACAAGTTATATATTACAGTGGCAACTCTGACCCAGAGCACAGACAAGGGGTAGGCTTTATAGTGAACGAAAAAATCAACCAATGTGTAGAAAGTTATATTCCATTTTCCGATCGAATTATCATGATCAAACTGAGATCACAACCAGTTAATATCAACTTGATTCAGGTGTATGCACCGACGGCGGATAAAAGTGACGACATTATAGAAAATTTTTACAATGAACTAGAAACCGCTCTCACATACACAAAAGCACACGAGATCAACATAGTAATGGGGGATCTAAACGCGAAAGTCGGAACCAGAGAAGTAAAAGGCATAGTGGGACGCTACGGCTTGGGAGAAAGTAATGACAGGGGAGACAGACTCATCCAATGTTGTCAAGAAAATAACCTCACAATCCTAAACACATACTTCAAACTTCCGGCTAGGAGGCTATACACATGGAAATCGCCTCAGGATAATAAAGACAGAAACATCATTGTTCGAAACCAGATAGACTTTATAATGATCAATAAAAGATTTAGGAATTGCTTTACGGAAGTCAAGACGTACCCAAGCGCTGATGCCTACACCGATCATAATCTACTCTTGGGGTCAATAAAAATCAGACTCAAGAAAATTGAAAAGGCAAAGATGCGGCCTAAAATTGACACCAGAAGATTGAAAAATTCAGAAATAAAAACGGCAATGACGAATGACATCAATGACAGGATACACAAGATCAATAAAAATACAGATGCAGAGACATTATGGAGGGAATTGAAAAACCAAGTAGTAGAATCTTCAAACGTTTATTTGAAAGTGACAGAAAAAAGAAAAAGTAAAGCATGGATGACCGACGAAATATTAGATCTAATGGACGAGAGACGAAAATGGAAAAACAAAAACCCAAAGCAATACAAAAGAATACACAAAGAAATACAAAAGCAAATTAAAACCGCAAAAGAAAAATGGCTGAGAGAGAAATGCGAAGAAATTGAAGAACTAGATAGAAAATACGACAGTTTCAACATGCACAAAAAGATAAAAGAAATGACTGGAACAAAGTACAAAAAACAGCCTAATGTATTATCAGATGGAAACAAGATCATTTTTGAAACAAAAGACAAGTTAAAGTTGTGGGAAGACTATATCAAACAGCTATTTGAAGACTACGAGAGGCCATTATATGATGAACAAGCAACAGCTGAATCTGGTCCCGAAATATTAGATGAGGAAGTTAGAAAAGTGATAAAAGAAACAAAGGAAGGCAAAGCACCAGGGCCGGATGATATCCATTCCGAAGTTTTAAAACTAATAAGTGACGAAAATTTAAGTACAATAACCAGGCTATTTAATATCATATATGCTACCGGACATATACCACAGGAGTGGTTGAAATCAACATTCGTGACCCTACCAAAAAAGCCAAATGCTAAATTATGCAAAGATTACCGGACGATAAGTTTAATGAGCAACGTACTGAAACTATTCTTAAAAATTCTACATAAGCGGATTAACAAAAAATGTGAGGAATATATAAGTGAAACACAGTTCGGGTTCAGAAATGGTCTAGGCACTAGAGACGCGTTATTCTGTATGCAAGTCCTTGTACAAAGATGTATAGATATAAATAAAGATGTATATATAGCGTATATTGACTACGAAAAGGCATTCGACCGAATAAAACATCAAAAACTTATACAGGTTTTGAGGAAGGTAGGATTAGATGATAAAGACATCAAGATTATCACAAACCTATACTGGCATCAAACAGCTAACGTCAGAGTAGAAAATGAAACCACAGAAGATATAGAGATTAAAAGGGGAGTAAGACAGGGTTGTGTGCTCTCACCAATACTCTTTAACCTTTATTCAGAGGAAATACTAACAGAAGCTCTGAATGAAAGCCAAGAAGGCATAGTAATCAACGGGGAGATAATCAACAACATACGGTATGCCGATGACACTGCCTTATTAACTGACTCTATAGAAAACCTACAAGTCCTGCTGTCCAAAGTACACAACGCTAGCAAGGACATGGGTCTCAACATGAATATTTCAAAGACCAAATACATGATTATTTCTAAAGCACCATTGACCAACAACATACAAATTCAACTTGACAATGAGACTATAGAACAAGTGCGTCAGTATAAATACCTTGGTTGCTGGGTAAACGATAAATGGGACATAACCCAAGAGATCAAAGTAAGGATAGAGACCGCTCGCAGTGTATTCTGCAAAATGAGACCAGTACTAAGCAACCGCAACATAAACCTTAAACTTAGGGTCCGAATGGCGCAATGTTATGTGTTCGCAGTTCTCCTATACGGTATAGAGGGATGGACACTGACAAAAAAACTAAGTAGCAAATTGGAGGCCTTTGAAATGTGGGTATATAGACGAATCTTAAAAATATCATGGACCGAAAGAGTAAGAAACACTGAAGTATTAGAAAGAATCGGTAAACAAACAGAGATCCTACGCAAGGTTAAAACCCGAAAATTACAATATTTTGCACACGTGATGAGAAATGAAAAGTATAGAATTCTCCAACTTGTGATGCAAGGGAAAATCGAAGGAAAAAGACGTCCAGGTAGAAGGAAGACTTCGTGGCTTAAGAACCTCCGAGAATGGTACGGGAAAAATACAGGGGATCTCTTTAGAGCAGCCGTCTCGAAAGTACAGATAGCAATGATGATCGCTAATCTTCGTTAGAAGAATGCACTTAGAAGAAGAAGACATCATGAACCCTCACAGAAACTTGCAGATTTCTACAGCCCAGGTAAAGGGATTACAATATTTATGCTATTTACACTTGCTAACCTATTCTTTCGTTAAATAGTCGATTTGCTTCGACCAAGTCAAATAAATGTGCTTGTTTCTTCGACTCTTCTGAAATGTTCAATTTTATATACAGGTTGTCCGAAATCCGTTTTGAACATAGGAAATTAATGAGTGCGACAAGGAAAACATAAACAAAATGAGTAGCAGAACAAAGACAGAACATAATCATGGCTAGCTAAATTTTTAAACTAAAATTAAGTTAATGAAACAAACGAACACTTCTGTCAAATATTTTAGCTGTTGTTAAGAGTATAAAGTGAGGTTTAAAAATACTATTATTTACTATTCACATAATTATTTTAATTATTTAAACCTCACTTTATACTCTTGATGACAGATAAAATATTTGACAGAAGTGTTTTTGTTTCATTGACTTAATTTTAGTTTAAAAATTTAAGTAGCCATGATTACCTTCTATCTTTGTCCTGCTACTCATTTTATTTATGTCTTCCTTGTCGCACTCATTAATTTCCTATGTTCAAAACGAATTTCGGACAATCTGTATATCGGGAACCCTCAGAAAAACTTGCACGGCTCTGCGATCTAGCTAAAGGATTGACAACAGTTAAGCTACGTACGCTTCCTAAAGTGTTTCTTCGTTATATAGTCAATTAGCTTCTTCGACTCGTCTGCAATTTCCAATTTTACATATCGAGAATCCTTAGAGAAACGTACAGGGCTCTACGAACCATATCAAAAATTATAACATTTGTGCTATTTACGCTTGCAAAGGTATTCTTTCGTCAAATAGTCGATTAACTTCGATCATTAGGGCAAATAAAGCTATTTGGTTCTTCGACTCTTCTGAAATTTCTAATTTTACATAACGAGAACCTTCAGAGAAACGTGCAGCGGTGCAGGGTTCTATGACCCAGCTAAAGACTTACAACTTTTGTGGTATTTACAATTGCTAAATTATCCTTTAATTAAATAGTCGATAAGCTTTGATCGTCAAGTTAAAACTATTTGGTTCTACAATAATTCTGCAATTTCAAATTTTATTCATCACATCACTTAACGAACTCTCAGAAACTTATCGAGTTCTACGGCCCAGGTAAACAGATTACAATGATTATGGTATTTACGCTTGCTTACTTATTCTGTCGTTAAATAGTCAATTTTCTTTGATCAGCAAGCCAAATGAAGCTGCTTGGTTCTTCGATTTTTCTGAAATTCCAATTTTGTGTACCGAGAACTGTCAGAGAAACTTCCAGTGTTTTGCGATCCAGGTAAAGGATTGAAATCAGTTGTGCTGTTTGCGCTTGCTAAATTAATAGTCGATTAGCTTCGATCATCAGGGCAAATACAGCTATTTGGTTCTTCGGCTCTTCTGAAATTTCCAAATTTACGTAGAACACTCAGCGAAACGTGAAGGGTTCTACGACCCAGCTAAAGAATTACTACTTTTGTGCCATTTAGGATTGCTAAATTATTCTTTAATTAAACGGTCGATTAGCTTCGATCGTCAAGTCAAATAAAGGTTTTACCATAATTCTGCAATTTCAAATTTTATACATCACAGCACATAACGAACCCTTAGAAACTTATCGAGTTCTGCGGCCAAGGTAAACAGATTACAAAGATTATGGAGTTTACGCTTGCTAACCTATTCTTTCGTTAAATAGTCGATTTTCTTCGATCATTAAGCCAAATAAAGCTGCTTTATTCTTCCATCCTTTTGTAATCCCAATTATATGTATCGAGAACTCTCAGAGAAACTATCAGGGTTCTATGATCCAGGTAAACATTGAAAACAGTTATGTTGTTTACGATTGCTAAATTAATAGTCCATTAGGTTCGATCATCAAGCCAAATAAAGCTGCTTGGTTCTTCGATTCTTCTGTAATTTTAATTTTATATATCTAGAACTCTTACAGAAACTTCCAGGGTTCTAGGATCCAGGTAAAACATTGAAAACAGTTCCGCTATTTGCGCTTGCTAAATTAATAGGCGATTTGATTCGAGCGTCAATTCAAATAACGCTGCTCGGTTCTTCGACTGTTCTGAAATTTCCAATTTTACATATCGAGAACCCTCAAAGAAACTGTCAGGGTTTTGCGGTCTAGGTCTAGGTAAAGGATTGATAACAGTACTTGCTAAAGTATTCTTTCGTCATATAGTCAATTAGTTTCGATCGTTAACTCAAATAAAGCTACTTGCTTCTTCGACTCTTCTGCATTTCCAATTTTACATATCGAGAAACCCTAGAGAAACATAACAGGGTTTTACAATCCACTTTAAAAATTTACAACAGTTATGCTATTTACGCTTGCTAACCTATTCTTTCGTTAAATAGTCGATTTTCTTCGATCATTAAGCCAAATAAAGCTGCTTTATTCTTCCATCCTTTTGTAATCCCAATTATATGTATCGAGAACTCTCAGAGAAACTATCAGGGTTCTATGATCCAGGTAAACATTGAAAACAGTTATGTTGTTTACGATTGCTAAATTAATAGTCCATTAGGTTCGATCATCAAGCCAAATAAAGCTGCTTGGTTCTTCGATTCTTCTGTAATTTTAATTTTATATATCTAGAACTCTTACAGAAACTTCCAGGGTTCTAGGATCCAGGTAAAACATTGAAAACAGTTCCGCTATTTGCGCTTGCTAAATTAATAGGCGATTTGATTCGAGCGTCAATTCAAATAACGCTGCTCGGTTCTTCGACTGTTCTGAAATTTCCAATTTTACATATCGAGAACCCTCAAAGAAACTGTCAGGGTTTTGCGGTCTAGGTCTAGGTAAAGGATTGATAACAGTACTTGCTAAAGTATTCTTTCGTCATATAGTCAATTAGTTTCGATCGTTAACTCAAATAAAGCTACTTGCTTCTTCGACTCTTCTGCATTTCCAATTTTACATATCGAGAAACCCTAGAGAAACATAACAGGGTTTTACAATCCACTTTAAAAATTTACAACAGTTATGCTATTTACGCTTGCTAACCTATTCTTTCGTTAAATAGTCGATTTTCTTCGATCATTAAGCCAAATAAAGCTGCTTTATTCTTCGATCCTTTTGTAATTCCAATTATATGTATCGAGAACTCTCAGAGAAACTTTCAGGGTTCTATGATCCAGGTAAACATTGAAAACAGTTATGCTGTTTGCGATTGCTAAATTAATAGTCCATTAGCTTCGATCATCAAGCCAAATAAAGATGCCTGGTTCTTCGATTATTCTGTAATTTTAATTTTATATATATATAGAACTCTTACAGAAACTTCCAGGGTTCTATGATCCAGGTAAAACATTGAAAACAGTTACGCTATTTGCGCTTGCTAAATTAATAGTCGATTTGATTCGATCGTCAATTCAAATAACGCTGCTCGGTTCTTCGACTGTTCTAAAATTTTCAATTTTACATATCGAGTACCCTCAAAGAAACTGTCAGGGTTTTGCGGTCTAGGTCTAGGTAAAGGATTGGTAACAGTTATGCTACGTACGCTTGCTGAAGTATTCTTTCGTCATATAGTCAATTAGTTTCGATCGTTAAGTCAAATAAAGCTACTTGCTTCTTCGACTCTTCTGCATTTCCAATTTTACATATCAAGAAACCCTAGAAAAACATACAGGGTTTTACAATCCACTTTAAAAATTTACAACAGGTATGCTATTTACGCTTCCTAAAGTATTTTTTTGCCAAATAGTCAACTGTCTTCGACAGTCAATTCAAATAAAACTACTCGTTGCTTCAATTTTTCTGCAATTTCCAGTTTCGTATATCAAGAACCCACCATGCAAATAGAATATTGATAACAGTTATGTTATTTACGCATGATGCTACAGTATTCTTTCGTCAAATGGTGATTACCTGCGACCGTCAAGTCAAATAAAGTTACTTGCTTCTTTGACTCTTCTGCAATTTTCAATTTTATATATCGAAAATCCCCAGAAAAACCTGCAGGCAGGACGCTACCATTCAGATAAAAAAATTACAACAGTTATGCTATTTACGCTTGCTAAAGTAGTTTTTTGACAAATAGTCGATTGCCTTAGACAGTCAAGGCAAATAAAACTACTTGCTTCTGCGACTCTTTTGCAATTCCCAATTTAAGTTAAAAATGACTATGGTTGCGAAAATGTTCTTTCGTCAAATAGTCAGTTAGGTTGCACCGTCAATTCAGCTAAAGCTAGTTATTTTTGTTCAAAGCCCAAAGCAATTTGCAGGGTAGAAAATTTAGAACGTGCTATTCAGTATTTACATTTTCTAACTACAAAAAGTGCACCATGCAACCATAATTACAGAAATATTGAAACACATTTTTAAAGATATCCTGTTGTAATCAGTCCTACAAGTACTTGAAATCAGAAAGACCAAAATGAAACCTATAAAATCAATATTAAAAAAATTACAATCCCTACAATCTTTATCTCATTCACATCAAAGGAAGATACATTCATTACCACATAACGCAATCACACCAGGTCAGCGAGTAGTGAAATAGATAGCAAGATTCATCACATTTGTACAGAAAGTTCAGTCATTACCGAAGGGCACAGGCACATCAGGTTAGAAAAAGGAGACAGCTGAAAGAAAAACAAGAAGGTGAAGAATGAAGGACCAGTCGACTCCAAAACCCATAAGACTACAGAAGTACACAACTGCAACGCATAACATGGACTCCTCAAAAACGTTCTCAACGGTGTTAACAGTTATTAGGCTCAAATATGGAAGAAGAGTTTAGAGAGGAGCAACGGGTACGATAATTGATGTAGATGAAACTGTAAGGAAATAGTAGGAACTACAGGAGTAATCCATAAAAGAGCAACCTTCACTGCTGTGCCCTTTCAAGTATGATATGTTTTATCGGACTTTTTCCACTGTTTCGGGAGTTTTTGATCTACTCCCGTCCTCAGGTGTTCCTGGTTAGTCCTGAGAATGACTGCTTTTTGGGTTTGATAAAACATATCATAATAGACCACTGCCAAAAAATAACATCATTCAGAGAACAACCTTTCAAGTATATTACCATAAATATCATCGGGGGAATCCCTGAACGTTAATAAGTATAAGTACAAGGTAAACGCGGCTATTTTGGGCGTTATGCAGCCGCACTGCCTCAATTCGGTACAGACAAATTTAAAATTCGAGAATCAAGATTCTCCAGTTCGAGAATTTCTGAGATTGAGAATGGGTAAAATGCCATATTGTCTCGTGGCAATATTAACAGTCGCAAACAATTTAGACAATGCATTTATATTTATTATTTAAAAAACAGATTTGAGAATAGAAGATCAGTCTTAGAACTTGTTTCTTTTTATAACATTCTTATAGCATTAGCTAAACAATCTGTATATATTTTCTATTTTTGTTTTTACTTTTATCAACATGTGTATACATCGAAATCCAGCAAAAACAATAATCAGTGACTTCCCATAGTGTGGAAAATTAATTTTTCATGGAGTAAGTTTCAAAATTATCAAAAAAATTCTCCAAACTCAAGATCTCAGTTTAGATTATTCTGGGTCTTTGTAGTTCTTGAATTAATTTACATTTATCTTGCAATTAAAAAATCAAAACATATCCTAGAATCGTATTTGCAAAAGTTAGCTTGTTTCCAAGATATATGACAAATGCTTGATACATGGTTTTGTTTTTTTAAAGCTCGTGGGTATTTCTGAACCGTTTAAACTTATTTTGTACTTCCGTAGTTTACCTCTACGGAGATCTTCGTTTTCAAGCTTAAAATACTGTTATTTCTGCCATTTTTCCTGAGTTGAGTTAAACCTATAATTAGTTGGGCGCCTCTTCCAATTTTAAGTCACCCAAACATTAATTGCGTTGTTTGACCTTCTATAACATTTAAATATGTGCATATTTCCAATAATATATTTTTATATCTTGCAGTCTGTTAAATGCGTTGGTTCTTTAATCGACTATGAAAACGCTACGCGCGATTCTTAATATGTCTTACCTGCAGATAATACAAAATAATGTAAATGTATTATAATATGTACTTAAGTTTAGCTTACTCTAATGCAAATTTTGATATCCTAATTCTAAAAATTCCACTTTTAGTAGATCGTGGGAAAGTATTTTAAAAATCCAGATGGAAGTATAATGTGTTGGAAATAAAAAAACTTAATTTCTGATGCCTAGGGGTGGGTGATATTAAAATTTTTATATTGATATTCGATGTCAAAATTATATCCATGTTTGTCAATGTATCGATATTTATCAATATATCTATAAATATCCTAAACATATCGAGATATCGATCAATATCGAATTTATATGTCGATATTCCATATATCGATGTTTACCATATCGACATTCGATATATCGATATCCGATATTTCCATATATTGATATATCGTATGAAAATAATAGCTATATTATCGCCCAGCCTTATTGAGGCCGCTTTGGTGTAAATGAATTTTTCATATATAATTGGTGCAATCGTTGGTATAGTATATAAACAAATGTTAATCGAAAATCGTGTTGCTACTTTCGATCTGAAAAATTTTATATTCCCAATATTCAGTTTATTTCCTTTTGCAAAGTTTTGAAGACACCGGTTTGCAAAGCTGTTTTTAATCTTCTCAAGATTCCGATATGGTGGGCTTTGTAACTGACATTGTATAAAGCATAAAACAAGTAATTTTATAAAACCGAAAAAAGAAATAAGAATGAGTGGTACGTACATTTGGGCCTAATTACAGTCATACTCATTACTGTGCATCGCGCAGTTATTTGTTATAAAGTAGGGACATTATTAGAAATTTCTGAGCGAATTAAAACTGGCGTACTAATTTGTGGTCATTATTACATTTATTTTCGTCCATTGTAAATTTAAGTTAATTGCCATTACCATCACTTACAGTGTATTTGCGCGTCTTACTAAAATTTAAAGCGAGGCATGGACAAGCCTAAACATTTAGACCAGTGTTTGTCAAACTATTTTTTATCGGTTTGATTTCACACCACCAATTTGGTATTTCCAAAAAACAACCCTCGTTTAGAACGAACCCCTATCCAACGAATGTTTATAAATGCATATCGGTTATAATAATTTTAGTTGCTTTTTGAACTGTGTTAACCATACGAACCACAATTAGAGATTATTAGTTAAATGTTTAAATTAAAGCTATAGTTATTATTGGTTAGACGAGGTAATAATTACCTGTGATAGTTGAAATTTGCAAGAAACTGTTCCTGGTGCAGTACGACAAACTATAATTTAAATGTCATTCGTTCTATGTTCAAAATTCAATTTTTACTTAACTGTCTTTATTTTTTTCAGGCTGAAGATCTGATCGACGACTTATTATCGTTCGAATCCAGTTCGCTAGCTTCGGACAGTTTTAAAACGTCCGACAACTCCCTGTCAACGACAGAGATTAACATAAAAAATGAACCTCACTTCCTTAGCGACGCTGAACTTCACGCTCTCGCCAAAGATCGACAAAAGAAAGACAATCATAATATGAGTAAGTACTCAGAATCAATTTTACGTAGGATTTTAAACATTGCTACTTCGTAAATTTCAATATGTTAAAACAATGTGATATACAGGGTGTTATGGAAATGAGTGCAAATATTTTAACCTGCAATAGAACTCGATAAACTGAACCATTTATAATTTTTTCGAAAACTCCCTCAAAACTGAGTTAAAATTCAAAACAATTTTACTCTCAAAATGCATACCCGCCTATGGAATCATATTTTAATTTAATCTTTGATATGCAAACCAACAAAAACTGCATAGGTACTGATAAAACCTTTAGTTCACATCTGGTCACTAACGTACTTTATCCATTGAGGTAGGTAAGTTATTGACCGCATGGTTTTTGTGAATAAACTTTGCAGTTTTAATATACTTGTGTCGTTCACCTTTAACTTAGATTTGCTTACCAAGCGGTTCGTCAAATTTAGCGAGATAGATGATTGAAGAAGTATGCGATTAAATGAAAAACGATAAATAGAAAAGTTGTTCGTTTTGGGGAGCTCTATCACTGGCTAAAATATTTGCACTCATGTCCATATCACCCTGTATATCAAACTTCAATATTTTAAATTTAAAGTTAATAATGCTGATCCGCTATGGTATATGTGATTAAGACAGATTTGCTTGACATTGCGACATACGAGTCCTGGTAGAAAATATACCCGTAGAAACGTATCTGACTGTTCCTCTCTCTGTCAATTTATTCTGAAAAGACTCTCGTACCAATACACTGATATAATATAGTCATATCCAAAGTTTAATCAGTGTAGGTATAGTTTTAGATATGTAGAGTGATAGACGCATTCTTAAAATTATGTCTGTTGCATTAATAAATTACCGTAATGTATAGGGAAGCAAAAAGGGAGTTACGAATGTCAGCAGATAGTAACATGTGAGCAAACGAAAGGGAAATCAAGCTTGTCTTTGAAAATTGAAACATATCGATTATTAATTCACATTATATTGATGGTTTAGAATGAAATACGCATACATAACCTAAACTATCACATAACTGTCACCGACTGTCATGTCAAAATGTTATATGAAAATTAACATAAAACGTAAACAATGTTAATCTGCTACATTATAATAATTAAGTATTAAGTTTTAAAAGCTACTAAAAGCGTTCACCATTGCAATTTAAAAAATTTGCTCTCCGTTTCATGTTTTAAAAACATCTTGACACTTCTACCATTATAATAACTGTCATATTTAAATTAAAAACATCAGAAGTAATAGAGCACATGACTTAATTTTTTCTAAGCCAAGCTTGATTTCGTTTTCATTAACTCACATGTTCCATCGAGATAGTACTTAGTAAGAATTGACGAAAACGTTTTAATGGTACATTTATTACGGTAGCGTGGTGGATGTAAAGTGCAGCTACTAGGTATATTTTACAATTGACCAAATTTTATATTTTTTTATAGAAAGTGGACCCTCCAATATACTTTAATGACATAGTCAACACTAATGTGCGTCTGGTTTTCGTCGTTATTGAGGCAACCTTCGGCATTTTCAATCCTATTATTACGAGAACGTCATTAAACAAAGTGTGTAGCGTATCTCTTCTAACGGAAACCGCTGGAATTACGTCTGGTTCATTCATTCGCTGATCAGCAATATTTTATCATTATAAGCTGTTGAACAACCTAATGATATTGTGATTGTTTTTTCTTGCTAATGTCATTACAAATAATATGATGACCTTGGCAGGTTTTACAGTTTTTTTTTGTAATCCCACTAGCAGCTCATCTTTGTGTGTGAAATTTAAGTGCCGCAGATACGTTATCGATATCTTCATCTGTAGCGAATAGCGGAGATACCAGTTATGAAATTAATAGGCACTTTAAGACAGATAGCATATAAAACACTATTTTCAATTATCTTGCCCAATAAAGCCATCATTAACGAAGCACAGGATTTTTATAATAATCACATTCTGGATATGATATGGCTCATAGTGAAAAGCTTTGAACCAAAATTTCATCTGCCGCTTTTGAAAGCATCGGTACATTATGAAAAGACGCAACCTAGTCATATGAAACGACGTCGTTACTAAAATAAATAGTTTTTAGTTATTTTATATATATTATAGCCCATATCTAGTAATTATTCTTATCCGTTCTTGTCCCTGCTTTTATTCCTTCAGTCTCTTATCGTTAGCTTTCTCAGATCCTGTCATTTCCAGCCATACCTTTTTTGAACGGGTTCCGATTAGACCTTCATATAGCATCCTTTTCGTGACTCTCTTCTCTGGACCCCTGGAGACCTCACCACATGTCCCCGTCATCTTAACCATTGAATTTTCACCAGATTTATGATTCTGGGTTCCCTATATAGTCTCATTATTTTTCCGTTTGTTCTTTTCAACCAAGTATCTTTTACTTTCTGCCCTCCATATTTCGTTCGTAATATTTTTCTCTCCCATCTCTCTAGCTTATTTTTAATAATTTTATTCATTATCTATAGCTTACATGCATATTACACTTGGTCTAATTACTGTTTTATATACGACAACTTGAGCACTCCGCGACACTATCTTCGATCTTAACACATTATTCAGAGACCATGCACTTCCATCACTTTATCAGCATTGCACTTATTTCGCCTTTTTAATCTTCATTTTCACTTATCTGAACTCTACGTAAACTGCACTTTTCACTTTTTCAAACACAATTTGTTTGTTGTTTTCTGTGGTAATTTTTAGTTCTTGGTCGTGTGGGAGTCCCATTATCATGTAATTCGTCGTGTCATAATTAATCTTTAGTTCTCATTTTCTTGCTGCTCGTTCTAGACCTTGAATTCGCTTATGAGGTTTTCTTCTTGGTTTTGCAATGATTGCCACATCTTTAGCTTAAACCCAAGCGCTGATGGTAGTCTTTCCAATAATTTTGCTCTCCCTTATTATGTTTTCTAATATCGAGTTAAAGAGAAATGTAGAGAATGGGTCCCCTTGTCGTAAACCTTGTTCCACTTTAAAACTTTCTGAAGCATTTCCCAGGATTTTCACTTTGCATTTTCCAGTGTCGTTCTTACTAATCTTATCAACTTCTTGATATCCTCAGTTTTTCCAGAGATACATTCAAGTGTGTTCTATTTATTGGATCGCATGCCTGCCTAAAGTTGATAAAACATACATATAGAGGTACTTAGTGTTCGAAGCAAATGCTATGTACTTGTTTTAGCGTAAATATTTGATCTGTCACCGAACTATTAACCCTGAAGCCCGCCTAGTATAATACTAGCGTATTCATTAACCCTGAAGCCAGCCTGGTATATTTCTAACGTATTCTTTGCTTACTTGCTTATTGATCTCGTATCAGTGTAGCTAGAACTTGGTATATTGTGTCTAAAAAGTGCGATCCCCTGTACGTTTTGCACAGTTTCGAGTCTCCCTTTTTATTAATTGAGATGATCACCCGTGTTCATTTCTCTGGTACACTTTCCTTTCTTCAGATTTCTGTTACTAGCTCGTGCAATTCTCTTATTATTACTGGATTTTTTCATACATGACTTGCTCTGTTGTTATATTATTTCCCCCGGAGTTTTTATTATTTTTCATTCTCTCCTCAAGGTATTCTCACCATCTTGCCACAATCTGTACCTCCTCCCCTATTAGGTCTCCTTTCTTGTCGCTCATATATATTATCTTAGCTTTTGTTTCTGCTTTCGCCTTTTTCACCTCCTGGTAAAAGTTTCTTATATATTTTACTTTATACTTTTTTGGTGTCCCTTAATATCTTTGGCCCTTACCCTTTGTTGTTGTTATACTCTTGTATTTTCTTCTTCTTCCTCTTAATATAGGCTGATAGCCTGTTATTATTACCGGACGAAGTTCGGTTTTATAAGCCTTTTTCGGCCGTGACCCGGGAAGGTGGCTAGCCCTTTCCAGGGGTCAGGGCCACCACAGGCCGGAGAGCGTTTTATGTTACCCATGTCCTGATCTGGGGTTCACCCCACTACCTACCAACTGCAAGCACACGCCGGCCACACGCGCTTGTAATTTCCTGTTCTTATTCTTAATATGTTCTCTCTTGCTTTCTTCCTTTTTTTAAATGCGTTTTCACAGTTCTGATCAAACCATTTTTCTTTCATGCTTCCTTTTTTCAGCGATAATGTTTCTTCTGTAGCTAATTGTATCCTTTTGTCTATTTGGCTCCATCTTTCTTCTATACTGCTTTCATTCTTTTGTTCTCGAAAGCTGTCTTCTATTTTCTCGGTATATCTTATTTTGTTCTCTGGAATCTGTAGATCTTCTAGCGTGTACATTTTTTCTGATTCTGAAAGGCTTTCTTGCCTCTTACAGTGTTGTTTGAAGTGAGTCGTAACCGTAAAAAGTGGTCCGAGTGGTCATCTGCCCCTCTACAGCTTCTGACTTTGGTAATATATTGGTCGTATCGTTTTTCATGATTTATCTGATTTACTGTTTTCGTCTGGGGGCCTCTAGGTTGCTTTATATATGTCCTTGATTTGATATTATGTTCATTTTATTACCATTTTATTTTCAGCTGCGAAGCGAAGGTTGTCGTTGCTGCTTTCATGTTTGCTATGTTTTCCCACAATTGTCCTATAGATTTCTTCTTTTTCCACCCTCGCGTTGCAATCTCCCACCAGCATCTTCATATCGTTATCGTATATAGGCATATTTTGGTTGAATTTCTTGGTAGAATTCGTATTTTATGTCGGTTTCCTGAACTTCTGTGGGTGCATGTATATTAAGTATGCTTAGTTTTGTTCCTTTAATTTTAATTCTCAGCCAGCATACTCTGTGTGAGATTGGTACAAAATGTATCACCCTCTGTTTTAAACGGTTGTTAATCAGTTAGTTACTTTAGTTTATTTTAAAATCTATAACAACTGGACATTTAGTCGATACATAGATTTTTCAAAATAAAATAGAACACTACTAGCCTAAAGTATTTATTTGCAAATAAATGTGTATGAATGAAATTCCGTTATTATTTCGTGAAATGAAAAAAACAGCACCACTAGTGTAACATTATGCATTACAGTAACTGTAGGAATCACATGAACTGTCTGAGCTTTTCATTAAGAGCCCTGTTTCACTATGAGCCTACAACAGATGTACCACAAGCCCATGTCATTATCGAACGTGACATTGCTATGGCATCTCCTCCCATTTACGTCAGTAATTTTAGTTTAGAAATTTGTAGGGCGTGATCTTGTTTAGACTGCTGTTTTTTATCAAAAGCTCTGTCAAGTAATTCCTGATAATAATTTTATTTATACTTTCACTTTATTAGCATATGTCGCCAACATCTCTGCTATATATATTTCAAGAGAAAGTGCAGTTGGTTGCTGTACTTGCGCCGTATATTGTACATCAGTAACAAGGCGTTGTATTGTCATTTGCAGATGGATTTAGTCTCTAAGCTGCTTTTCGTGTCTTAAAATACATGTGATTATCTGAATATGACAAATGGTAAGAATTAATCAAAGAAACAGTTGCTTATAAACATTATTATATTCTTGGTTAAATACAATTTACATTAACCTTTATTAACAAAGGAAAACTATCGGTGTCTGGGCGAATTCGATAACAAATCTTACTTCTTAGAACTACCACTTATCTAAACGTTGAGACATCATGCCGCCCGCCGTCTGAAATAGCTGCCGTGTTTGTACTGTTTGTAATTGGTTCCAGTGAAATAAGGTAGTAAAAAGGGCCATTGTTTGATAACAGGCGACACCCGACACCCGACATCCGACTAAGGCTAGGCGATATATCAATAAATGTCGATATCATTTCAATATCGATATTTGGATATATGGAAATATCGGATATCGGATGAATATCAATAGTTATATCGAGTATCAATATATCCAATATCCATATTTATCGATTCGATATTCTTAGGATATTTCAATATATTGATAAATATCGAATTTTGATATATCGAATATCAATATGTAAATTTTCCCTGCAGCAAAGTTTTACTGTCAAGTTCCTGTCACCACTTTTATTGTATCGTTAACAAAATGCATTTAAGAAACAAGTTTACAGGGTAAAATTAAAATAATATATCCTCACAAATATGTCCCCCCCCCCCTCTCCCAAATGTGTTGCCCCTGGTCAATTGCATCTGTATTCGTAATCTATATGACCTTTAGTTATTACTCCAGCTAGGGTAAAACTTGAGTATGGATTAACTGGAAATGAAGCAAATATACCTATGTAGATATTTTATTTTTAATACATAGTTAAAAATAATAATAATAATAATAATTTTGTCATAGAATTCATTGGTGGATATAGTTCAGCTCAGAGCTGAATATATCTTAAAATAATGAAAAATAGTAGTTATAATACAATAGGAGCGAACTAATAAATTAAACATAAAACAATGGATACATGTATCAGTGATTTTTTCTCTCATATCTGACGTAAATGGAATTGATCCTTTTCAATATTAAACACTTGAGCGGCTCTGATAAATGATTTCTGATTTGTTTTCCCTTTCGCGATAATGAACCAAGCGTGGTTAGGTAGGTACGTGTAATTTTGATTAATATTTTTTTGTTTTTATTTTAGTCAACTGTGTTATTGAAATCATGCATTATGCGTTATAATTTTTTGCGGTAAAAAGCTAAAATCGATAGTCGACCGACTATTGTACTTATTCAAGAATTCGCCATTGAATTTAGTTTACTTTTTTTTTCTCGTCTCGGATTTTAATATTGTTATGTTGTATTTAGTCCATATTGATACGATAGTACGTCCATAGATAAATTTAATAAGCTAATGTATTTGGATTTCGACTAATGTAAGCGGTTTGCTAGAATCTAATAACTTTCAAAGCTGATCTTAGGATTTCACACGCTAGCATTGTACATTCATTAACGAAAAATCGTTCACTTCACTTCCATTTTAATGACTGCACAGGGGCGCGGAAACAGGGGGGAAGTGGGCGATTATTCCCTCATAGAATATATCGGAGGGGGGGATATATTCTATGAGGTTTAAAAAAATATATACATAGGGTTATCACATTCATCTACACGAGATGCTAAAATTCTCTGTTCTATTGTAGGAGAATTCGATATACAAGTCCATTTTTACTTCCTTTTACAACAAAGGTAAAAGGAAGTATTGGATTCACCCCAAAAATTCGAAATTGAGTTTTCAACAGATCTGCACGTTTTAGAGTCCCCTGTTCCCAAAACACATATTTTTTTTCATTGGTCTGTCTGTCTGTCTGTGTGTCTGTCTGTGAACAGAATATCTCAAAAAAGAAAAGAAGTATGACGTTGAAACTTCATATATAAGTTTTGTGCACTATGTAGATGCGACAGCAAATTTTTGAAGAAAATCGCATAACCGGAAATAGGTGTTTACTCTTGTGATTTTTCAGTTTTTTTCGATTTTTTCAAAAACGGCTCTAACGATTTTTTTCAAACTTTAAATTTTTATTACATTTTACTTCCTTTTACAATAAAGGAAGTATTGGATTCAACAGATCTTCACGTTTTAGAGTCCCCTGAACCCAAAAATCATATTTTTTTCATTGGTCTGTCTGTCTGTCTGTCTGTCTGTCTGTCTGTGTGTGTCTGTCTGTCTGTGAACAGAATATCTCAAAAACGAACGGAGGTATGGCGTTGAAACTTCATATATAAGTTTTGCGTACTATGTAGATGAGACAGCAAGCTTTTGAAAAAAATTGCATAACCGGAAGTAGGTGTTTACTCTTGTGATTTTTCAGTTTTTTTCGATTTTTTCAAAAGCGGCTCTAACGATTTTTTTTAACTTTACATTTTTATTACATTTTTAATGTGTATTGATGTGAGATAGGTAATTTTCCAGTTGAATACTTCTAAAGTGGGTTTCTTTTGTTTTTTTTTCTATTTTTTTTTATTAACTCCTATTTTAAATACAACACCCGGTATATTATTACATTTTCGAATTCACCTTAAAATTCTAGAGAAAATTTGTCTCTTCAACTAACGCTCTATTTTGTACCGTTTTTGTAGAATTTGTAATTTTTGAAAATTTTTGACAATTTTTCAAAAATTAAAAATGAAATTTTTGACTAATTATAAGATCACTGTAAAAGGAAGTTGTGTGAGTGTATCACACCAGATTTTTCTTTCATATGTTAATGCAAATGCCGGCATTCTAGACAAATCATTTACAACAAGCATTGTCACTAGGCTGCATTGTTTTTGTGGTGAGGTTAGATTTCATGTCGACACGTTGACATTTCAGTATTTTAAATTGTAGCTTTGGCTATTATAAACTTGAAATGTGATTTTATTATTTTTGTTTTAATTAGTTAGGTAGGTATTGAACTAAGGACAATTTCAGTTTATAGTAGCCACTAGACTACAATTTAAAATAATTACGGTGTCAACTAGTCAAAATGAAACCTAACCTCACTGCAAAAATAATAACCAGAAGTTTATGTATTTACACAATGCAATCTAGTGACTATGCTTGCTATCAATGGTTTCTCTAGATGTCTAGATTGCATATACGAAAAAAAATAAAGTGTGGTCACCACACGACTTCCTTTTACTGCTTGTAAAAATTTCAATTTGTGATTTTTTTCAAAAACTAGACTAACTAGAACTATTTTGACAAAGGTTATAGATAATTACGCAATATATAACAGCTTTGAACATTTTTATTCCCATTCGTTTGGGAGAAATTTTTTGTAAAACTTTCATTTTGTTATTTCTTATAAACTTTTTAAACAAAAATAATTGCATATAATTACTCAATATATCATCAACAATTATAAAATTTCCCAGAAAAAACATAAGTGTGAAGTACTACTTCCGGTTATCCGATTTTAACCAAAAATGACTGGGATCTCCAAATTTATATTAAAAACAAAGCTATAAATTTTGAGGCCGATCAATTAAACAACTTGGGCTGTATAGAGGACACAGACAGACTGACAGACTCATCAATTGTCATGATCACAAATTAACAGACAGATATCACTTCGAAAACCACTTTTTCTGCACGAGAAGACACAAAAACGGATATTTCCGCAAAAAAATCATGATTACTATATTTTACGAAGTAAAGAAGTAACAATGAAGTATACCTTTCAGGTATTTTGTGTATCTTTATGACCATTTAATATGTGACTAAAAAGCATTTTGGCTTAATTATAACTATTATAGTTATTTATGTATCAAGTACATAGTGTAAGACTTTATTGAACGAGTCTATTTTATGCAGAGGGAGCGCAGCGTAGCGATAAAAAGGACGACTCAAATAAGGTCTGATTATGACAAGGTGCAAAAGATTTCATTTTATCTACAATATCATTTGTGTCATTAGACATATTAGAAAAAGTTGCTATTGAAACATTTGATAGTGTGAAGTGTGCTTCTAGGTTATTTGCGTTTTCAATATCAAGAATAACTACTTATTACTCTAAGGTATAAAGATGAATTCCTTTTTATTATTTGTAAAGTTTTCAGTTACACAATGTAACCTTCTTTCCTGATTTGAAAAAATTAATTTATTTTGATAATAACTGTTGGACATTGACAGGCGTTTTGCTTTACTTTATGGACTCGAATGGCACTTTGTGGACGCTAAATAATACATACTATAATAAAGTGTTTATGGAACAGTCGAACATAAAGCTTAGTTATGTTAAAACGCTAAAAAAACAAATCCCCCCCCCCCCATAATTATAGTAGTTCGTCCGCCTCTGTAGATTGCATTAGCGAGGGTCGTCTGAAAAATTGTATCCATACGTCAACATCTGAATTATCTATGGATAAATGGCTTAAAATGGAACTATGTAGAGACAAAAATCTTTTTTATGGTGATGTAATCGTATTTCCTTTCCTTCTTTTACTTCAATTAGTGATGCATACGTAATTTTTAACTATTAAATTAGTACTTTTCTATTTAGCTTCATAACAGTTTTTCAGTATATAGTCACATGGTTGTTGGAAAAGCGGGAACCCCTGTTTTTGGAGACCTTTAAAAAACGTACCGTACAGTTGAAGGCAGATTTGGAAAAAATCATGTTTTATTTATTAAACAAAAAAACATGTTTTTTGTTCAAATTTAAAAAACCAATTAAAAGAAATATTAATGAAGTAACTGTCAGTTTAATGATACAGTTACATACTGCAGTTGCTTAGTCAGCTGGAGTCGAACGATTATTTTCTTCTTTTGGAATAGTTCACTCGAAACTAATAAATCGATTTGGGGACCGACAACGCGTCGAAATTAGTTGGCATTTTTAAAAATCTAAATAAAAACATCTCTTCACTTGAGGATGTAGAAGAGCAGTGCATTTCTTGTTGTTTTGTTTTTGATTTTGTAATGCTTTTTTCATATGTATAATTCTACTACTGTGTAACTACGTTTAAATGCAGATATATTATCTACAGTATCGATTTATTTTTATTTTTATTTAAATTTTGGAAAATTCCGAAAAAATGTTTTAAACATGACAGTTTAAAACATGTTTTAAACACGTTTTAAGCATTTGTTTAAAACAGCTTGTTTTAAACATGCCCACCCTGGTTAAAAGACATTATAATTAATTTTCTCATAGCGTTATATAGCTGACAAATATTTGTTTATTTATAAATAGCGGTCGAAAAGCCAAAGGGTACTGAACCTGGCATGCTTTTTTATGCGTAATAATTGCTTTTGCGGCTCACAAAACACGCAAAATTATTATTACAGGCCCAGTGGTGAACTGCTTAATTATAAAAACTATTTGGAGTTACTATTAAGATAACCGATCTGATGCAGATTACTACAAAATAAAGATAAACAACGACGATCGGATTTCAATCAATGCTAACCTTGATTGATGTACTCGGCTAAAATACATATCAGTTTGCTTCACAGCAAAGGCTAAGGTTGTAATAAAAAGGTCAGCGTAGTTTCAACCGTAATTAAATGAAAGCAGAAACAGCAAACCGAATTCCTGAATGCAACTCATACAAAATTATCGGGATGAGGTTTTAAAAATATGGAGATTTCAACTGTTATCCGTTGTATTTACGCTTCGCTTTATGAGTCAAGTTCTTTCGTTGTAAGAACTTTTTAGTCTTGTAGTTGTTTATATATTGTTTCTGCTAGCATTTAATTGATGCCATGTATTTTATATTATTTGCGTATGACGTATTACTGCTATACAACTATTGTAATGAAATACAAAGCATTCTAAACTTGTAAAAAATTAATTTGGCTACGAGACGTTGCCTGTTCTTCTAAGTAACCTCAATCAAATTTAATATCTCTGGAACCTAAAGAAAGGTCTGTAGGTGAAGGAAGTCAATATATCATAGTAATAGTTAATAGTACTGTAAATATAAAAGGCTGGGGAGTGGGGAAAAAAAGGTGGCGATGAACAAACACACTAGCAACTAGCGAGTGTTTAGTATGTCACGGTACATATTTCGTTCTTTTTATTAATTATCTTTATCAACAATTAGTCGCACGTCGGAAAGATTATAAATGTTTGAGGACACCGTCGAGACTTTTCTTATCTGTACATGCTTGGTGTAAATAACTGTAGTCATCATAGTAAAATTTACAGAGATATGTTGGTGTTTTTCTTAATTTCAAATAGAAGTTTTTTTATATAAATTTCTACTTTCATATTATGTACTCTTCGTAGAGGCATACATGCTTATATGATCAATAGCGGTGTAAAAAGAGGAAAATAGTGGGGCCCTTCAAAATATATTATCAATCGGAAATAATTAATGTTATAAAAATACGTAGAGATTATTTTTGTTGTATTTAAACAAGAAGCAAAACAAGATTCACTAACGACATATAACCCACTGGAATAATTATAAAATTCGAAGCATTACGTCTACTGATGGTTTTCGACACTCCTGTAACTGTTTGAAAATTGTTTTAAATAGTCGTCCCTGTCCAAAATTGAGTTAAAAAATTGGCTCAACATATTCCAACAACTGTTGATTTAAAAAATACTCTTCGATATTTACATCTTTTTCGTAATATTATCGTCATGGTAAAGGGGGAAAGTAAAGCGCCATTTTGATGTTTCGCAAAATCTACAAAACTAATTTCACTAGCATCACTAGGAGACACTGCTGCTCATAATAGCCTTAACGCATTTACAAAACAGCGATTTCGGCTAAAATAATTAGCTAACTCCGACAAGATTTTGATAACGTCGATTTCGATTGTAGATGCAGCCACCCCCACTTGTTAATATTCATGCTCTACTTGTTGCTACTTAACATTTTGGAAGGATATTAGTTGAAATCATTTTAACGCACGATACACAAAGTGTAGGTACGAATAGTTATACATATTTCGTCTTTCTAAAAAACATTATCTACCCCAGATAATCAAACTTAATTCTACTTCAAGTATGTAGGGGAAGGGAGGTTAACTGGACCGCATTTTTTATTTATTTAATTTTATTTTCAATTTTGAATTTATCTAAGTGTATTTTTCTAGAAGAGAAACTTATCATATAAGGAATCGGCAGAAATGTTACTGTTACAATATCTTTCGCCAAATTACATGAAATAAACAAAGTATGTAAAGAAAGTTTTGGTCCAGGTAGCCCCACTGGTAGGATTAACTGGACCATTTTACAAAATGTACTACAAATTTCTCAAATATCCTGGGGACCAAATTTGAACTTTCTTTTGACTTTGCCCAATTCTTATAAAATGCTTCGACATTAGTTGAAACTCGTGGTTCGATTTAATGATGTCTGCTCTGGGGTACCGAAAGATAAGTTATGGCGTTTTCTGAACTGAATCCAGCTAGTCTTCCCCTGCAATTTTATTGTGTTCCCAATTGGGCAACTTTGCTACATCAACCATACTAACATCCAGAGTAGGGACTCCAAATGAAATATTGGTGGGAAATTCAAACAAGCAAAATTAGTTTAAATCCAATGGTCCAGTCAACCCCAAGGTTCAGTTAACCCCGAATTCCCCTACTAGCAATTTTTACTTAGGCTGCATTATTTTAAAATTTTCTTCTACTCGATATTAAAATAACGAATACAAAAATATTGTTTGTCACTTCGAAGTGATAAAGATGATTAATCAATTTATAGTGCTAGTTGAAGGCAGATAATGCTGAACTTGATTTTGTGCAAACATATGCATTTGTAATAGTTGCAAATATTGCATTGCCTTATACTGTACGAGTATTATACACATAGATAACGGTCGACTATAAAAAGTAATATCAGTGCCTCTTAGTTCACATATTGTGTCTTTCTTAAAATGATCAATTTAAATAGGCTACTTACTGATTATCTATGATAAAATAGCAATCAAACGACAATTTGTGTAACTCGAAATTGCGACGTCTAAGGCCAAATACTTAAGATATCCTCTTTAATTTCAATTACTAGATTACATAGAAGATTGTCCACTATTCTATGCGTACATGTACGTGTAATTACAGAAACTCGGGTTAATTGTTTGAATTCCAGTAAAGTGTACGGCTCTGAAAAACCAGACTTTCCCGTTTTTCCCATTTTTTTAAACCAGCATTAAAAAATAAATAATACAATTTAAAACAACAATATTTCTGTGAAATGCACACTTGTCCCTTTCTTAGTTATTATAATATACTAAACAAGTAAACTGTTCAAATTTCAATCCCCTGAGGCAGGGGATTTACGGTTTAGTGGCAATTAAAAACAGCACAATACGCCAACAAAAGTCACAACTCATTTAACATATGGTTGTTTTTCTGAAAACTAACTTTTCCTCAGTGAGACTAAAATTACCGGAAAATTAAGGATCTAGACTTCGCATTATATATTTGACTACCCCATAGTTTGTTATTTAATAACCAAGCAACAGAAACTTTGTTTCTAAATTATTTTTACTAATCTTGAAAAATTGGGCTTCTTAGAGAAACTTTATTTTCATTAGTTAAAACAACTGTTAAATATTTTTAATACGTAATTTGGCAGCTATGTGCTTATATAGCTAACTACTCGGGTTTGAAAATAGGATATAGGATTTAGTTCCATGATTAGCTGTTACTCATTTATTGCGTATCATATTCAGTATCAATAAAAGAAATCAAAGTACTATGTGCTGTACCAGGTACAAGTTATAAACAAGGAAGGTAGTAACTTAAGTTGTTGCCATATGAATTTAGAAATATAAATATTTCTGTGCATAGGTACTCACAGTACGTTAATAAACCTAATAATAATAAAGTTCTTTATTTTCGTTTTATATAATCAAATTTTCATTAAGCTAATAACAATAAGAAATATTATTACTATAAAGAAATGCATACTATATTACAATAAAGAAAAACAACAAAGATACACCACTTAACTACGTAAAAGTAATCAACGTACTTTTTATCAAATGCAAAAAAATTAAGTAGAACCAAACAGGACACTATAACATAACACAAACATTAATTCAAGAAAATGTGCTATCGCTTTGAATTATTAAGTGGATCGCATAAGTAAATATATTCTGAGTCTTTGCACCGATTTTTTTAATACTTGCCTGTATATAGAGGCAAAGATAATAAATTAATTGTAATTTTAAGTAATTGTGTCTCATTATGAAAACTCTAAATAGCACCAATAACTATAACAAAACGTTATCTACCGTAGATGGCTACCTACTGTATTGATGGTTTTTGTAATCATGGCTATCTGATAACAACTGACCTGTTATCTTTGCGTTTCAAAAGTTTTGCATTATCTGTAGCACGATTAACATTTAATAGAGTAGGACCCCATTCATGCTCTGGATAGGCTTAGTGAAACATACAGTGCGGTCATAATATTTTAGGGCTATGGATTCTCAACTGCAGATCTTAGCATGTATCAGAAACAATGTAATCAGCTGTTGCCATTTTATCTTAATAATCACAAATTGTCATCTAAATTCATTAATTCAAATTAGAATCTTGTACGAGGAGCGTTCAAATATAAATTATAATTTAATATTTATTCAAAAACCAATAAAAGGACTCTAATGTCATTTTTCTACTCAGTCTCTCTCTCTTTTAATAAACTGGTGCCATCTTTCCGGAAGTTTCTGTATGCCACGAGAAAAAAATCTTTTGGCTGCTGTCACACCCATTCCCAAACAATTTTGATGACTTCTTCATTACAATGAGGTATTTTTCTCTTAGAAACTCTTCTCAGGTTCTAAACAAATAAAAAACTAATGCAGCAAGGTCCGAAATGTATGATAAATGAGGCAGCATGGTCCATTTTAATTTTTGAATCGTAGTCAGCGTGTGAATAGCGAAATGGGGTCGAGCATTATTCTGTAAGACACAGATAGAGTACTCGCGTTTTTTTTTAAGTTACCCCTACCGATATTTAATGCAGAAGGAATATCCTTCACTGTAATTGGACGATCGTTTCAAATAAGTGCATTTTACACTGTCAGCATTCTCTTCTGTTGTCAATGTTTTTGGATGGCGAGAATGCGGTTCATTCTCGGCACCTTTGCAACCATCTTTAAACGCTTGACTCCCTTTGTAAACGCTTGTCTGATAGTGATTGCGCATCAGACTGTCTTTTAACTCATACACAAATTTCTTATGGTTTGATATCTTTCTTGATAAGAAATTTACTAATAATGCTTTGTTTGACGCTTGAATGCACCCCCACTTCACTCATGCTTGCCAATTAAACAAAAATGAATTGTGAAGACTTAACGACCGAATGAAGTTAGGACTTGTTCCAGAGCATTAATTAATGTATACAACTTCTGTGCATGTCTTTGTCTTTTGGCTCGCAATTCAAATTATGATTCATATTTGAACGTTCCTCGTATTTCCATTTGCTATTTTCTTGAACGTCATTTCGAAATATTTGATTTAAAAAAAATGTTCTTGTGAAAAAAGCACTTATAAACAATCTTGACAAGTTTCAAATTGACATATGAATTAATGGTATATGAACTAATCTAGACATTGATTTTGTTTTCCATAACTGTGAATATAAAGAACTGCCATATCCGCATGTTGTATACAGAACCAAGTAGCTTTTTGAGATTTAAGGTTATAGGTCTACCTATTTAGTACTTCAAATGTGCAAAAATAAAACGGATATTGTTGAATTAAATAGACTGTAATAAAAGAATTTTGTTTCTTACAATTTCTGTTAATCAGCCTCAATAAATATTGAATATAGCTTTCTAGCGATTGTTAGTGGTTCTTAACAGGTCATTGAATATCAATACATATGTGATACCTAGTTTAAATTAAAATTCTCTATGTAGACCACTGTACTAACATTAAATGTAGGAGGAACTGTTTTGGGCATTTAAAATTGTTTTTTTGTTATTTAATCTTCCCTCTTGTTTGTTGCTTTATTACATATAGTAAATATACATTTGTTGCTGCATTGCATGTAAAATATTGCATTATATGTTTATCGTTTATTTACTAATTCACTAATTAATTATGAATATTTTATAAATAAATAATAGTAATAATGGTGAGGCACTAACACACCATGAAGGAGCTTGGCCTGCAAGGCAGAAGGTCAGAGCTTCCGTATCCTCGCTCTCACACCCAGCTGTCGCGTGTCAAATTCATGACACTTGGTGATGTGGTGAGCATCACGCATTAGACAACCGCATTATTACCCCTTGTTCTTTCGAACGCAGCTCGCCAATTATTTAAAGCGACTGGGTAGGCCGCCCGCCAGGCATCAATCTAGGATTTGAACTCCAGACTTCCGCACCGCAGTCCAATGCTCTAACCACTGAGCTACGCTGGCGCACATAAATAATAACAGTTTTATTTTATGAAGTTGTCAAGATAATTAGATTATTAAACCACAATTGATAGGAATGTTATTTAAAAGAATGGTTTATAGGTGAAGAATAGGGGAAGATATTTAGTTTCCTATTCCTTAATCCATGACTCCTCAATGGTTTATATTTTCACTTAAAACAAAGCATCATAAACTTAGCCAATACTTCATAGTTGTGTTTGTAAACAATTTAGCCATATTAGTAGAAGGTGTAGTATAAAAAATGAATTTCAAGAGGTCTTAATAAACTGAATGACTATTATGTTGATGTTAAAGTAATAGATCATATGTAATTACAAGCTTTCTTCTAGCTAGGAAAATGTATTTCAATCTTGAACAACAGGATTAAATTTCTAACAAAGTCCATATAAGCTACACACATACGAAGAGTCTAGTTTGTAGTACCTAGTTTACTCAAAATGGAAGCTTGAACTACAAAATTCTCAGACATAGAAAAGTCATATTGAATTTATATATATACAGGGGTATTCACGGAAAGTAAGAGCTTGCACTTAGAAAGTAGGCAACCCAATACACTTTGCACAGGATGCTGTGATACCTAACTTAATGTAGGTATCTATTACCTCTAATTCTAAAACTATGAGAGTTACGTAAATTTCGTATATATAAAAGTTGTAGGTACGACAATGATGCATATTATTAAAATAGTTTTGATTATACAGGGTGGCTCAAAAAGTGTGGCAAATCAAACTTACTTTTTCTTAATGGAATGCTCTATATTTAGGTAGCTTCAAAGATTTGAATTCCTTAAAGCACTAATCATATTGATATCAAGTTGTATGGGTCCTAACGTCTACTGTTTTGGAGATATTAACCATTTTATGCTGAACTCCAGGCGGTTACTGTTAAGTAACAGAAGACAATTGAATGAAGAAAAACGTTACCAAAAAATTCTCTTTTTCGTGAATTACTTTTCGAGTGTAAAATAGTGGGTCTGGGTATTAATGATATACAGAGTGTGCTTAACATTTGCAAATTTAATCATTTTGAATTTTTTTCAAATGAAACGCCCTATATATATATATTTTCAGATTTGCGTGTTTTAACATAACAGAACAATTTAAGCCCCTTAAGATGCTTTATTTTAAGGGATAACGAACAAAGCTCTGTACAAATCAATGCAGCAATATCAACAATCAAACAATGTCCATAATAGAGCTACACACAACCTCGATTACAAGACTACTCAAGCAATAATTTCTATTACAGTCCTTATTTTTTCATCCTTTCTAGTAATCCATGTAAATGACCACGGTAACTCTTCAAAAAACATATCAGAGCTATCACATTGGAATGCCAGCCTCTGTGGTATCAAATTTTACTTCCACCCGCATGCATGTTCAGCCACTAACTAACTGTCCAGTCCGAGGATTTTAAAACCAATCCTGGGCCCTAAAATAACTTCAATTCAATTTCTAGAAATATTTAGAAGGTAATATATTTAAGCCTATTCAAAGGCCTATAATTATTACAATACTTACTGTTAAATGATGAATATCACAAATAAAGAGTACAAAAGTAAATACTATAACATTTAGTTATCTGGTTTTAATTTTTGAAGTATTTGTTTCTTTTACATCATCTAGAAAGCATGTTGATTAATGTAATGACTGTACTTCTATTACAATCATTGCTTTGAAAATGTTGCTGCGCACTTTCAAATGCTGTTCAAATTAGTACGTTACTCATCATCCTTTCAACTTCAATTTTCTTTCGCCTCTACAGGGATGTTTTATTGTTGCTGCTGCTAAAACCAACACTTTATAACTACAGTAAAATTATCTTTTCACTTAACTGCTGCAGTTGACAGCTGACTCAAAAAATTAAATAGACAATTCCGAAAATACAGTCAACACTCATCATTTAAACTGTGCGCTGTTCTTAGCAATGTGAAAAATTATCTTTTGTTATGATATGTTTTTCGGACTTTTTCCACTGTCTAGGGTGTAAATCACACAACGTTTCGGGAGTTTTGATCTATTCCCGTCTTCAGGTGTTCCTGGTTAGTCCTGAGAAGGACTGATATTATACGTTTTTCTACGTAAATTTGTGCCTCCCCCGGGGTTTGAACCCGGGACCGCTGACTAACCAGGAACACTTGAAGACGGGAGTAGATCGAAACTCCTGAAACGTTGTGTGATTTACACCCTAGACAGTGGAACAAGTCCGAAAAACATATAATAGACCACTGCCAAAAAATGACATTCAGAGAATATCTTTTGTTATTGTAATTATTGTATATTATTGTTAATATCTTACTATACTTAATTTATAAATTAACGTTATCATAGATATGTACAGCCTGTATAGTATATACAGTGCGTCTGATGGCATACGCAACATAGGAAAGTTCATTAATCGTTGTTATAAATCAAAATAAAATTGTAGGTACTGTAAAATGCAAAAACACTTATAATACGGCTAACATTGGATAATCTACATCAATAATTAGCTTGAAAAAACAATGTAAGTGAATGCGTTTTATGTGTCAAAAAAGACAAATCCAACAAGCGCGCATGCTGCGTAGTAGAACATGCACATAATATCTTGATCTTTTGCTAAATTTACTATCAGTGTTTTTTCCTATTTGCGCATGCTGTCCAACACATTGTACTATTCATCTTTGGCGTCTAGCATCCGCTGGGGGGCTTGGACACTGGGATAATGATGGGCGATATTTCACGAACTGTGATTTAATCACTCGTAACAACTGTTACTAAAGTCACTAAAAAACTGTGACGTGATTTTCTAATAGTGCCGGGTTTAAATAACGTGTAAATTTCCATATTGAAGGCTGTTTAAAACGCTCTTGATTAAAACCAAAACAGATCTAAGATTATTCTGTCTTATGTACTGTTTGAGGCTTTTGCGGTTACTCGAATTATTCTCCTTAGCATAGAATTTCGGCTTAGACCGCGTAGTATTTGTATATAAACACCCAGCATTTTCTGGCTTAATGTGCCTTGCACCTTGTAAAGTCGAGCAAAAACCCGCGCGATGGCCATGCTCTCTGGTGGCTCGTGTTGTTTGAGTATCTTGAGAACGAGGATACTGTTTGTGCATCCATATTGTGAATATGGATGCACAAACAGCAAAACGGCCAAATCTGCCAGAAAATGCTGGGTGTTCATATACAAATATTACGCGGTCTAAGCCGAAATTCTATGCTAAGGAGAATTATTCTGTCTTACTGAGTGTTCCTGAGTTTTTGTAATGCATTAGAGCTCTGAGTCGAGTATTGTTTTGATAATAAATTAGTTCTTATTGGTATAACTGCTTGCAGAGCTATGAGCAACGAATTCACTCCTTAAGATACTTTTCATGAATTTATGTTCTCTTGTATATGAACATAGTATGAAAGTTGATCAGGTCACGTTTAAATATCACTGATACAAAAAAATCTCATAGCGATGCAGATATTGAAAAATTAACATGTTCATGTTTTATATTTCCATTTTTTATCATTTTCTTATCAATCTTGAAGTGGTTAGGTACCTACTACTTTTAATCAAACAATTTTATTTCACTTTAGGTATATAAATATTTTCCTTAGAAGTATTTATTGAAATATATTACACCGTATTCTACATTGCTTGGTAATTAATATTTAAAATCACATATAATTTTTATTATTGTTGTAATTATTAGTTAAGATATACCTTTAAAACATTTTTTATTTCAGTTGAGCGTCGGAGGAGATTCAATATAAACGATCGAATAAAAGAATTGGGAAGTTTGTTGCCAAAAAATAATGACCCATATTTTGAAATAGTACGAGATGTTCGACCGAATAAAGGCACAATTCTCAAATCCTCTGTGGAATACATCAAGTGCCTTAAAAACGAAGTCCAAAGATTGAAACAAAATGAAGCCAAGCAGAAGCAAATAGAACATATGAACAGAAGGTTGCAGCTTCGAATACAGGTAATTTTGAATTGACTCCGTCCCATAATTTATTTTGTTCATTGTTTTTTTTCTATTTTAGGAACTCGAAAGGCAAGCAAAAACTCATGGAATTCCAGTTTCCGATTTCAGTTGGCAAACTCTGTCTACATCAAATATACCTTATAACGCCTATGGAAAAAGTCAAAGTCAACCAGTAACCGCAAACATCATGCCATCTTTATTACTACCTGACCCGTCCAAAAAGGTGAATTTCTTAAATTAAAATTTTAATTGCTGCAATATACGAGCACTCTTTATTCAAGCTATGGTTTATGTATTATTAAAAATCATTTTTTCATCTAATTCTAAAAATATCATATAAATGCAAGATTTTTAAATTTTATATTTTATTGAAAATTAGGTGTGTGAACAGCACCAGTAACTGCAAACCTGATGCCATCTTGATTACTACCTGCCTCGTCCAAAAGGTGAATTTCTTAAAATGAGACTTAATTGCCATAACATATCAAAATACTTTATTTAAGCTATGGTTTTTGCATTTAAAATTATTTACTCAACTTATATTTAATTTCAAACCTCTTATTTCTATAAAGGAGGAATGCAAAATTCAATATTTTATTAAAAATTGGTTTGCAAGCAATATATATATTAATGAAAATAATGATTTACATAAGTTATTGACTTTAAGAAAAACCATCTTTTAATAGTGTAGGCATTGTGTACTAGGGATGCGCCGAAGCGGGTTTTTTCTGCTTCGGCCGAATATCGAGTATTCATCCTAAAATTTGCCGAAGCACGAATCTTCCGCCGAACCATAATACCTAAAAAGTGAACATCTCGAAAAACATTACTACATAATTTTTTTATTATAGTAATTATTATAGAAATAATAAATGACACAGATATTGAAATACGAAATAACAGACCTACCAACGACCATATCAAATATTTGTAAAAAACATAAGAACTACTTAAACACAAAAATAAAGCTTTTTTTTCTTTCTGCACTTCAGACATTTTTAATTATCACACAATACAATTTCCAAACATCACTTATTTTTTTATCCATTTTCAATAAATGTAGTCTAAACCAGGGTCTAAAAAAAGATTTTTTTTATTTGCATGCTACGGCTACAACGGGCTTCCGAAGCGGCCGAAACCGAATAACTAAAAAATAGGCCGATTCGGCCGAATACCGAAGCCGAATCGATGCTTCGGTGCATCCCTATTGTGTACAGCCTAGAAGATATAAATAATAGAAAGAGATGTACATTTTTCGTTAAAGTTGATGATATAATTAGAGATTTTATTATCTTCATATATCAGACCACCAAATTTAAAGCTATTCAAGTCGAATAATTTTGTCCAGACGTTTCATATATTCTAAAGGAATGTGATGATATCTTAGTTGTTTTGTTGTAGATTTAATTATTGAAGAACATAATAATTAGTATATTATGATACGAGTTTTTTAAGAAGCATTTTGTATCACGCACTGATTTAGGGTACGACGAGCGAAGTGAGGAGTGTCCTAAAGGAGTAAGTGCGACAAAATGCCTTATAAACGAGGTATCATACAGTATTTTATCTACTTTGCCAACTTTTTTAAACAAAAAAATTTCAAAATCTAAGGAATTTGGCGGCAGTTTGCAACATTTGTGTGGTGCAATAAAAACGACTCTTGACAGTTCGATATGTACACGGAGCGAAGTACCTATGGTTGCCGACATTAAACAATTTAATTACTTTGTTTTTAGTATTTTTACTATAGCATCGCTTTTTGTCTATTACGATACGCAAACGAGTATCATAATAGCCTCAGTACGAACGCAAATATTTTTTGTACATAACTATGTACTTATATAAACTTGAAAATTCCCAAGCATATTAGTTTTCATATAGCAAATGTTTAACAAATAAACTTAAAATATACAGAAAATTTGCATAAATCTAAATCTATGCTAAACAAAAAATATTTTGCAAATGTGATGTTTCCATATAAAAAATAAAAATGAAAAAAACTTACAGAAAACTGAAAATTTGGTAACACTATCATATTTAATTTGAGTTGTAGATCCAGAGAAACAGAAACAGGGTGATCTATTTAAAACAAAAATTAATAGCACTTTTGACTACATCTGTGTGTTAATTCTGATTTATGTTTAATATCCTCAAACCCAATTTCTTTCAAATCTGTTCATAAATAAGGGAGATACAGTCAGACCTCGTCGTTTGCGGCTTTGCGGTTTGCTGATTTGATTTTACGCGGGGCACCTTTTTGCTCCCTTTTTTTTGCCGTTCGCGGATATTTGCTTTGCCGTTCGCGGATGGAATTTCCAACGTTAACGTTTCAACTTTCACACACTAACGGCCGGTCTTATGAAGGCCACTAATCTGAAGTTAACTTTAATTGGCTGTTAAAATAAACAAAAGCGCATAAAAATTTTTTTACTAATGAATAATATGTCATAAGCGCCAACGTTTTGATGAGCTTTTGTTTATTTTAGCAACGATTTAAAGTTAACGCCAGGTTAGTGACCTTCAGAAGGCCGGCGGTAAGTAAATAAAGCAGACGTATGCGGTTTATGTCATGAACACTTAAATATCATTATTTATCACGAACTGGTAAACACACTTATCGAGCCTATTTCTTTGAATCTCTTATTACCAAATCGGACCTAAAATAAATTGTAAAATTATAACCTGAATAAACAAATGGACATTCGAGCTCTAGATTCAAGTGGCAGACTTATGTTACGTATGGAATTTTAGTTTGTATACCCATGTTTATGTATTTTTGAATTGTTTGAGGTTGCATAGTATAAATAAATCTAGTTTAGGGAACCTAACCCCGTTTTTATGATTTATGTGTTTACTTGCGCATCGCGGCATTCTTTTGGAACGTAACCCCCGCGAACGGCGACGTCTGACTGTATAAGCAGATATACTAACCAGCAATTAAATATAAATGTTTCTTATATTTTATTTTTATTAAGTTGCAGTTCTGTTTCAAGGTTTGAAAAATATTCACATAGTACATACGAGGGTTGTTTAATAGATACCCATCTTTAAAAAAAACTGTAGGTAAAGGAGTAATTACAAAAAATCGTCATGGGCATTATGGCACTTATCCCACTAATATGTCAGAAAGCAACGGACATCCTGTTAAGAAAATTTTTGTGGCTGCAGTTTGCAAAATTCTTGCATAGGCGTCTGACTGAAAATGACGATTCTGAAACGTCTTTAATGGTCCAAAAATATAGAAATCACAGGGTGAAAGCACTTGTACTTACAGCAATCATTTCTTAAATTTGTCTAGTAGTTACACGACCTTTCACATACCTACGTCATGTTAATCTTAATTGAGCCGTATACGCCTAACTTGGTTCATTCGTGGTACCCATTTGTAAAGTTTCTAACCAATTTTTCTAGTTGTAACATGCATTTCCATAAACAGCTTGCATTTGCATACAAATCTGCAAGAGTTGAACGCCTTCAACAAACAAACATTGAAAGAGCGCTGATCTTGCTCAGACAGGTTTTTGACTACTGATGCCATTTTTATACCAAAATTCTTAAACATGAAATGTATAATTTATCAGTGTATTGCTTATAAACACTACTAACATTTTAAAAATCCATAAAAATTACTGCATTTGTTTCCAAGGCTAATTTGAACATGAATGGAGTTTTTGTTGAACAGGCCTCGTAATTCAATCAAATTTTTATAAGTAGTAACTAGAACGTAGTAATCTCAAGTTTTATTGTGGCATTTAATGTAATTTACGATTGTCAACATTAGAATTAAATTTCGGCTTAGACCGCGTCGTCTTTGTAGATAAGCACCCAGCATTTGTTGGCTCAATGTGCCTAACACCTATAGACTATAGTATAGACTATAGACTATAGTCTATATGGGTGCACAAACAGTAAAAAGGCCTAATATGCCTAACTATCCTTGTTCACAAGGTACTCTAATAACACGGACTAAATCCTGGGTGGCTTGTAAGAGTTCACGAGCCACCAAAGAACATAACCGTTACACAAACCCTTGCTTGAGTTCACAATGTGTTAGGCACATTGAGCCAACAAATGCTGGATATTTATCTACAAAGACGACGCGGTCTAAGCTGAAATTTAATTCTAATATTGACAATTCGAGTAACCGCAAAAGCCTCAAACATTATGTAATTTACGATGTTTTATTGGGATTTTGTGACTAAAAACTTAATATTATTAAACTGAATAATTTAGGAGTAAAACCTATCCTCAACTGCCAACAATTTAATTATTAATGTAAAATCAAGAAATTAATAATTTATTTAACGGTGTGCATTGAACAGGAACTATCAAATAACTAAATAAAGTAAATAATGTAATAATTAATATAATTATTTGCATTGATAACAGGAATGGATTTTTCCTGAAACATTTGATCATTAAATTTATGTATTTAGTTTTTTAATGTGGCAAAATTCTAAAAAAAGAGATAAATGACTTGAAACAAAAAACCTGACCAAATCTGATGAATAAAAAGGATGCTGAAAAACTTGGCAAACTTTATTAAAAATGGAAAGATCTAAATGCCATTTTCGTTAAGAAACCTGTGGTCGTATATGCAGTGTTTGGAAGATTATTGGGCAATCAATTATTTTTGTGTAGGCTGCGAGGTACGTGATTGGTCAGAAATAACAAACGTTTAAATTCAAATTGTTTTCATTTCTGACCAATCGCATATCTCAATGTGTACACAGCCATAGTTGATATTTTCATAATTTATTACTCTGTGAGACACACTGTCTTTTGCTAAGGCTCCAGAGGCTGTGAAAGTATTAAAATCGAAACTATAACTGAACACAATAATTTGTGCAAAAACTTTTGCAGTTTAAAAAAAAATTAATGGAAAAAAATTATATTGATGTTTCGTTATTATTAGTATTGTGTTGAAAAAGGTAGGGGTGGAGGTCTATATGATCAGCTGTAAAACCCGAAAACTAAATATACGTTTTTCTATTTTAGATGCCAGATGTTGTAACGGATGCAACTTTAAGCATGTCAGCTATGGAGGAACTAATGGACGATGATGAACCAGTCACTAGAGTCAATGGTGATCCTATGTTATCATCCCCACATGCGCTGACAGGTGACCCTTTGCTGTCTTCTCCCGCCCATCCAAGTTCTGTAGCAGATTCTATGCTGTGTGAACCACGTTTGCCATCCCCAACCAGCCACATTGATCCTGTGGATGGTGAAACCTTAGATATGGACATGATTGCATGATGTGAAGTGCCTATGATTTCACTTATTTTTTGTCTGTTAAAAATTTGTTGTGGAATCACAGATTTGGTAATAGCGTTCCATGGTTTTAAAACGTGTATGTTTTGGCCACTTTAATAAACAATCACGTGTTATAGCAAATGCGTTGTAAAACACTGACAATAAAAAGCGATAAATAGTGTTATGTACAAGAAGTTATGCTGCAACGATTAATACGCTAAACAGTGCTAGAAGCGTTTTATGTTATATTATTTATTATCTTCAGCAACACCTGAGCAGATTTAGTTTGCTTTCTGCTTTTGTAAGAAAATTTATCATTCATTAACAAACACGTTTTACAAAATTAAAATACCTAATTGGTGTCATGGCACAGCATAGACAGCATTAGATACTGATGTATGTGTACGATAGGTAGACTTTGCTGGGTCGCATCCATATCATTACCTTTCTTTAGCGTAGTAAGGTTAGCAATTTGTGAGAAATTAATTTTTGTAGTTGGAAATTGATTGTTAAAGTATTCATTTATTAAAGATTATAATTTAATATAAGTAATACCACTTATGAAGGCGGAAACTACTACAAACTGTAGCGCTAGCACATTTAGTGATATTTTTAAGTTATGGATAAATGCTGATTACATCCATAATTTATTTTAGCAAATGAATATGATGTAATTACTGTAGCTCAATTTAAATTATACAACTGTTGGTATTCTTGTTTTTCGCAGTTAGTTTCAAAAATGTGTGGCTGCAAAGAAAACAGTATTAATAGTACTGTTTTGACTTACGTATTTTTATAAGAAGGTTATCATGTTTTAAAACTTCTGTTGCTGTATCTTATTTTTGTTGCTATTTTATTTGATGTTGTGTACTATAATATTTTATAATTAAGTGAGGTGCCTTAATAGTTACAAATGCATCAGTTTACCTCAAAATTTGCTTTAAAATGGTTTTGAATATTTGCTATGTTGTTTCAAGTTCACCAATCATATCCTTTAATGTTAGATAAAAACCACAAACTGCGATAAACTATAATTTTTAAATATGATGTTAAAGTTACCTATATTTTTAATTCTAATTTTGCAGTTTGCACTCTGAAAATACCAATGAGAAAACTTCGTATGCAGTACTTTAAGTTTCATAGTGTAGTTTTTGATATCACAAAGGTGCCGAACTTTTGGAACAATTTGTGTGTATTTTCATAGTTACTTACACTTGTCAATTGGTTATATACAAATAAATAATTACTGCAGGTAGTATGTACACATACACAAATTGTTTCAAATATTAATGGATCTAAATAACTATAACTAGTTAAAATGTATATAAGAATTTATTTTAGATAAAGAAATGTGATGTTTAGGGATAGAAATAATTTAAGTAGATTTCCAAATGAAGTCTTTAAATGTTCTAATCCCTATAGTTTATATAGACAATATGCAATAAGTATTTAAATGTTGTTTTATTTCGTAGCAATATAACCTCTCCATATAAGTAGATCAAAATAAAATTCCTATGGTGATGCCTTTTCCAAACCCGTAATCGTAGAACAATATTTGAACTAAACTTTGCAAGTTACGTCTTACTAGAAATTTAAGATCTTCAATAATTGTACTTCTAAATTTCTTAATTATTTGAACAGAAGCATCACTTTGAAATTCCTAAATTTAGAAAGATCTGAAGAAAGTGAATGATATGTTTTAAGAAATACCGGGTGATTATAAATGCTTTTCCGTCAAGTTGTCTTTGAAATATTTGGTGTATGAATAATATGTTGGTGGCACTGTAAGTCTAGGTCAAATTCGAGGTGCACTTAATAGCTACCGATGGACCGATATCACAAATTAATGAGACTACAGTAATTTTAATAACAGTATCCACTTAACAACGATGCAAAAAGCACGTCAGGCTCATTCGAGCAAGGTTTAAGATATGCCATTGCTAGTCGATCGCTCTTAAAACATGCAGAGCCAACTAATTCTAGAAATGATAAAATATATAATTTATTAGCCCTTCTTTATGGGGTTAATACTTTAAAATACATAAATTATAGGGCTGCGATTAGGCCGACATCTGGACCGCTTCAACAAATCGGCTGTCGGAATCTAACACACTAACCCATATATGTATTATTTCTATATTGCTAGCGCCTGTAAGTGGAGAGGTCACAGCGTAAGTGAAACAGACAACCAACTCTTCTACGTACTTGGTGAGCTGTGCGCAAGCGTCGTGAGTGCAGTGGGGAAGTGAACCTCATGGTCATGTTTAAAATTCGCTTCTAAAGACGGCTTTGAAGTTTCAGGCATGCACGCGAGACACGTAGTACCAAGGCGGTCTATATTATTCCAGGCCATGACACTGGCTCTGTTGCCAGATTGTGTGGTAGGCCATTCCAAGACACACTAAGTTTTATTTGTTTGAAATATATTTGACAGTAAAAATTATTTTGACAAGACAGGTCATATAAGTTCCAAAAATGCCTTTGAAGTTTTACTTACCAAGCTGCAAGTCAACTTACGCTTCATCAGTTGCTCCATATGTTAGCGTGTTCAAGTTTCCATCTAATGGAACGGTGGCACAAAAATAAAAAGACATTTTGCGTTTAGAGAACTGGCAGATTGGAAAGGCTAGTGTTGTGTGTGAAAAGCACTTTAAGAAAGCAGATATAAAAGGTAATAAGATGAAGAGACTTGTGTTGACTGTAAGATCACTAGCTTCCAGGCAAGTTAATTTGAAGAAATTACTGTTTTAGATGAAGTCAAAATTAGTAACGATTTACTTGCAATGGAGAATTAGATACCTACCTGTTAGGAATTGTTTTTAAATGGAATATTACGGTGAAGTGACACACTGCGATGTAAATAGCAGTGATTTTATAGATTTTTTTCAACTGAAATGCATCACAATGACGGGAATAGTGCACTGACAAATTGTTTATTTAGTGACCAAAACTAGTAATTTTTTGTTAAAGGTTGGCAAAACCATGTTGCCAGATTCTGGTAGGCCATTCCATAGGTCACTTTATAGGCTCAGTGTCATGGCCTGGAACAATATAGACCGCCTTGGTAGTACTCAAAGTGAGACTATGTCGGCGCCGTAATGTTTTCGCGCGTTCCCAGACCCTACTAGCAATATGGAAGTAATACATATATTCACTAAACTGGTAACCTCGAATTTGACATAGACTTACAGTGCCACCAAGATATTAAGCATACAACAAATATTTCAAAGGCAACTTGATGGAAGAGCATTTATAATCACCAGGTATTATAGTGTGTGGATATTAGTAGCATCATATGTCGACCCATTTTACATTTATTTTAATTACTTTAAAGTGTAATAGTTACAACAAAGTACAAGCCTGTTTTGCTTTAAAGTGTTTCACTAATATACAGTGCTTTAAGTTGTATATACCAGGTGATGACTTGCGCAATGCACTATAGGGATTCAGTTATTTGCTCTCCTAATTATTTTAGAGCTAAAGTGTAACTAGGACATTTTTTGTAGAGAAAAAATACTACATCCATTGATACTGTTGTTAAACATTTGGGATTTTCCGGAACAAAAAAAATGCAAGAAAATAAAACTACCACTTCTACAAAAATCAGTGATGTCATGCAATTATTTAAACAAGACAATGCACTTACAATTGTCTGTTACTGCAGATGACTTTTATATTTTCAGATTATTATAAAACCATAAAACGCATAATAGGAAACAATTTTATTTATTTTAACACAAAAAGATGTTCAAATAACCCACCATTTGCTGCTAAATAATAGCCTAACCTGTTGTAAAATTCTTACCTAACATTTGCCGATTGATACCGAGTTATTTAACCACTCGTCGCTCAAATGCAATTTTTCAGCACTTCTAGATTTGAAATACCCTCCCAGAGTAAATCTCTGATTTCAAATATGGCGAAAGAAAAAAATCATTTGGTGCAAAATTGCCTAGCAAACCAATTAATTGCATAATTTGGACCTTACTGAAGAAACTGTCATTTAAAAATTCTTGGTTGTCTCTAGCAAATTCGGCTACCGCCGGTGCTACATCCTCTTCCAAGAAATGCACGCTTGTTATATTTCCATCTATGAAAAATAATGTGATGACCTCATACTTCTGCCCAAAGATGAACTCTTTGGAGGTATTAGGTTGTGGTTTGTAAAACGTTGTGTGGATTTTTAGTAGACCATACTCAGCAATTTTGGACATTCGGTTCCTTATGCGGTGTGAACGTGCATTCATTCGTGAACAAAATATTATTTACGAAGGAAACTAAAGTTATTTTAAAATTCTCAGCAATCAGCTGTGATGCAAGCCAATATTTTGTGATATTCGTCTTAAACTAATACTAGGATCTTCAGTCACTGCCGTCAAAACATCAAACGTGTTATTGTTTTCCTCGTTTTGGTATGGGTTTTGGACCTCATTATTGCGCTTAAAATTATTTAATAACGTGCCGTAACTTCAAACCTATGTATTAGGTAGTCTATTAATTGTTGTACTATTTGGAATTTGCCAATTCGGATTTTTTTCACTAAACAAGGCGCTTACTCGAGCACTATTTCCACCATAAACCCACTTTATGATTTACACCCTCACTTGAGTTGAATACATTTTAAGCAGAACAGAATTAATAATGAATTGTTATAAATGTCAAACAAACAAACAAAACATATTGTTTGTTTAGGTAATTCCAAGCTACCACTGATATTTTTAAAATGGAATTTTAATTTTTATCGATTTATACTATGCCGGAAAATGGAAAATTGCTAGCAATAGTATAAATGGATGCAGTATTTTTTCTCTACAAAAAATATATTTACACTTTAGCTCTGAAATAATTAGGGGAGCAAATAATTGAATATAAAAATTTACTATGCAAATCCCTATGGTGCTTTGCGCGAGTCACCACCCGGTAGAATTATATACAGGGACTGCCAAAGTCGGTATCAAATGGAAAAAAAATTGATTTTTCAAAAAACTTTTACGGCAATAATTTGTGCTTGTCTCGAAACCTATTCAACCGTTATCATATATTCCAAGCGATTTTTATTTAGAAAATGGCGTTTTCTGAAATTGTCAAAATTTAAAAACTACTATTTTTCAGTAATTAAACAATATTTTAATACAATTTTTGTATCGTGTATTAATTTTAGATTACTGAACAATGCCAAGGAAAACAAACAAGGCTAACTTCCACAAAAACTGAATTTTTCAGTTTTGGAATATTTTCAAAATTTCACATACCAAGGTTATTTCAAAATTTAAATATTTTTGTTTGATAACTTTAAAGATTTATAATTGAAAAAAAAACAATAAAAAATGTTAATTATGCCTTTAGATTTTTTATTATGTATCGAAAAGTAATATCTTTGCATAATTCTTATGTTTTTGATGCAAGGTGCTTTATAGAAGATTTTTTTTTCAATAATATTTAATGGCTTCTAAAAACTACGTCATTAATACATTATTTAACAAAAATCCTGTAAACGGTCTTTTACAGTTACCTAAATGAGGAGAGTTTTCTTTATTCCGTTTACATGTTTAAGTCAATTAAGTAGGCGGAGTATGAGCTAGCTATGGATTGTTTTACTGTCAAATCAAATGTTTTATACATACATACATACATAATCTGAACAATTTAAACAAGTCAATAAAGCACAGAGTTAAAATATTTTGTATAATTGCAATTTTAAACAATAATAAAAGTATTAAATGCATCGGTAATGAGATGCGAGAAGCAGTAATTAGTCGGATAAAGGCACGCAAAAGCAAAGCATATTTCAGAGGGTTTGAATTTGGCTTTTGCATAAAGTAAAATAATTAAAATGATAGGTTTGTGCGTATGTAAAGCCAGACCAAAAGAAAGTAATTGACACAAAAGGTTGTTATGTGCATATAAATGAGCGTAGTTATCAATAAAAGCAAAGGACAGTGAAAATTGTGAGCAATCTGAAGGGTAGATGAAGACAGGGATAATCTAGAAAATTTGCAAAGAGCAATCCTGAATGTAGGCAACTGAAGAGTAAAAGCAAGCGACGTGAAAAGTGGGGAACTCAAATACCAGTGTTTTATTAAAAACAAAGTGCAAAAGAGCAGAGCAGTGACATTCATTAAAAAACGTTTGTGAGTGCAACGCTAAAGAACAATACTAGTTATAAGCAAAAGACAATATTTTAGATTTAAAAAAATGTTAGGTTTTTAATTTGTGTAATCAAACTTGATTCTATTTGTGGTTAATATTATCAAAACTAATTTCCAATTAATAGTAGAACACCGTTTCATAGTAACCTGATGCTTTTTTGTTATTAAGAAGGAGAACAATTGAAAATAGAAATTAATGTAGTTTGTCGAATTTGTGCTCAATATTTAACTAATGTTTTATGATAATAAACATGTTTTATCAACTATAAAAAGTGGTCCAATTTATTTTACAAGTGTCAGTGTACCTGTGGGAACGTTTGTGGCGATTTCCACGACATAAAGGTTACATTTTCCAATCTCATCCTCGAGTGGACATCGGTAGCCGAGCAACTGGACTTTACGATCTTCGACTACGGCCAAAATTAGCAGCGGAACCCAGAGGTCACCGATCAAGGACGTCAGCGGGGTCTGCAAGAACGTCGCTTTCAACATCTGCACCTAGGGGAGCGACTTCAGCGGTTGAAAACCGGGAGCGTCATCTGCGACCAGCATCGAGGCTAATTTTAAGAAAGGTAGGAGTGCCTGCAATTTGAGTGTCAGCGTTCGGGAAAACTACTTAATTACGAGATTGAACCTTGTCGAAGAGGCCTAGCGCTTTTCCAAAGGTCCAGTTACTTCGTGGTTTTCAAAAATCGACCGGCGTCATCCGGTTTTGCAAAATTGGCGGAGTTCCAAGCATAATAAACAAATGAAAGTTGGCGTGAGTTGTACGTCATCCTGAGAATAACGAAGGCGAGGGTCTACGTCATTCTAATAACGCAGGCGATGTTTTTTCTAATTGTTACCAAGCGGTAATATTCGAATTATTTACCTGACGCTTTCTCACACTATTTCACGATTTTAAAAGTTCAAGAACTCAACTTGAAATAAGCAGTTTTTGTGTTCGCCGAGAGCTAGCTTAATAAATATTGCAGTTGGTTTTAGAATAGACAATACGGCATGTATGGGTGGCCGTCGATTCATTTAATATTTTGGGTCTTTGTTTTGGCAACCAAATAACCTGTAGTTTACTGCAAAAGTGCTGTAAATCGCAATTGAATAGGTAGCAACCGGCGAAAACTGAATGAATAATTCATTCGTTCCATTCGGCTTGAAATTTTAGTTGCTTCCCGATGGTGTAAATGACGAATGAATAAAACCATTCATTCGTTTTACCTATCGAATAATTCGAATAATCGGTTATATCGAACTATTCGATAGTTTTCATTCATTCGTTCCCATCACTAGTAACTACATACCTTGTAGAGAAAAAAATACTACATCCATTGATACTGTTGCTAAACATTTGAGATTTTCGGGAACAAAAAAAATGCAAGAAAATAAAACTACCACTTCTACAAAAATCAGTGATGTCATGTAATTATTTAAACAAGACAATGCACTTACAATTGTCTGTTACTGCAGACGACTTTTATATTTTCAGATTATTATAAAACCATAAAACGCATAATAGGAAACAATTTTATTTATTTTAACACAAAAAGATGTTCAAATAACCCACCATTTGCTGCTAAATAATAGCCTAACCTGTTGTAAAATTCTTACTTAACATTTGCCGATTGATACCGAGTTATTTAACCACTCGTCGCTCAAATGCAATTTTTCAGCACTTCTAGATTTATAAGCAAAAGACAATATTTTAGATTTTAAAAAATGTTAAGTTTTTAATTTGTGTAATCAAACTTGATTCTATTTGTGGTTAATATTATTAAAACTAATTTCCAATTAATAGTAGAACACCGTTTCATAGTAACCTGATGCTTTTTTGTTATTAAGAAGGAGAACAATTGAAAATAGAAATTAATGTAGTTTGTCGAATTTGTGCTCCATATTTAACTAATGTTTTATGATAATAAACATGTTTTATCAACTATAAAAAGTGGTCCAATTTATTTTCCAAGTGTCAGTGTACCTGTGGGAACGTTTGTGGCGATTTCCACGACATAAAGGTTACATTTTCCAATCTCATCCTCGAGTGGACATCGGTAGCCGAGCAACTGGACTTTACGATCTTCGACTACGGCCAAAATTAGCAGCGGAACCCAGAGGTCACCGATCAAGGACGTCAGCGGGGTCTGCAAGAACGTCGCTTTCAACATCTGCACCTAGGGGAGCGACTTCAGCGGTTGAAAACCGTGAGCGTCATCTGCGACCAGCATCGAGGCTAATTTTAAAAAAGGTAGGAGTGCCTGCAATTTGAGTGTCAGCGTTCGGGAAAACTACTTAATTACGAGATTGAACCTTGCCGAAGAGGCCTAGCGCTTTTCCAAAGGTCCAGTTACTTCGTGGTTTTCAAAAATTGACCGGCGTCATCCGGTTTTGCAAAATTGGCGGAGTTCAAAGAATAATAAACAAATGAAAGTTGGCGTGAGTTGTACGTCATCCTGAGAATAACGAAGGCGAGGGTCTACGTCATTCTAATAACGAAGGCGATGTTTTTTCTAATTGTTGCCAAGCGGTAATATTCGAATTATTTACCTGACGCTTTCTCACATTATTTCACTATTTTAAAGTTCAAGAACTCAACTTGAAATAAGCAGTTTTTGTGTTCGCCGAGAGCTAGCTTAATAAATATTGCAGTTGGTTAAAATAGAAAGAGGGGCATATAACCATTTATTTTAAACAGTAATCAATACATTTCATTTTAACCAGCCTTAAATTAATGACAGGCAAAAAGTGAGCACAGTATAAAAATATAATCTGAGAATTGTGTGTATTGGATTTGCCCTAAATTTTAACTTATATTAATTTCGTACCCAAAATAAGTAAACTAATTACAACATTGCATCGCAGTACGTTTCCATATTTCAAATGGAAATATACGCGGTACTAAAGTGTGCACAGGAAAACAAATGCTTAGAAACATCAGCGGATCTACATAATGACAAACAGTCAGGCAGCTCTGAAAGTTCTCTCGAGTAATAAGACTTCTTCCAGACTAGTATGAGAGTGTCTCGAGGAGCTCAATGACTTTTTAGAACAGAATGTCATGAGACTATTCTGGGTACCGGATCACGGTGGCATAGACGACATAGAAAAAGCTGATTAACCAGCAAGGTTAAGATCGATTGAGAATTATTTTGACCCAGAACCAGTATTAGAAATTCCAAGCAGTGCTATCTGAGGCTACGTAAGTGATTGGATTTGCACTCAAAATTATAGATACTGGAATGACAAACCAGGACAGACTCGCAGCAAAACATTTGTAAATGGGACTTGCAAGAAGAGAGCTGGAGAACTGCTTTTCAGATGAAGATACAATAGAGACCTTACTTGCAGAATTTGCAATTAGGAAACAGAAACAGTAATACATATTTTGTGTTTCTGCAATACAATGGGAAGGTAAAGATAGTACATATCCAGAGAGCTTACAATGGAATCGAAAACGTTGCTATAGACCTAGTAAAGAACCTATATCTTATGATACAGGGAACAAAGATCACTGAATGGGTGCGACCTACTAATAAGGGTGTGCACAATGCAATTTCTCATGCACCTACGTGGTGTAACCGGAACGGCTGCACAGACAATTTTAGCCACTCAATCTAGGATCGCCCTCGACGATGTACATAGTAACTTTAGCCGTCACCATCGCCGAAACTTCAATCCACGGACGCATAGCTGAGGTGCACCAGATAGACCCGATGGAAGCGATGTTCTAAAAGCCAACCGTCTTCGTAGGTATCCTCGAATATTGCTGAAGCGCTAACAAATTTCAGCAGCAACAGTAGCCTCCAATTAGCCTTTTCGACCGCGCTGCGCTGCGCTCGCCATGTAAATTTTCGGGGACGACCAGACGAGTTGCTAATGGTGGCTAGCGACCCCAAAGCAAAACCTCGCCGCTTGTTTGTTACAGACTTCGCAATAAAAATACAATTTTTAATAGACACCGGGGCGGATCTGTGCTTGTTTCTGCGTACGCGAATCCTAGGACGCCGTATAAAATATCACTACGAACTGTATGGTGCAAATGGTTCCACGATCGGCCAAGTAGCGGAGTGCGATTCCTGCTTACTGCAGATTCGAGCTATTTCCAGATCATCGCCGTTTCACCAGCTCCTACAGTACCAGGAGATCACAAAACCCTTGGGACCTCAGTAGAATCAAAGCACAAGACCAGGTATCATATCCGCAAGACGCCGCGACCCCCTGTGTTCAGTAACCTCAGGCGTTTAGCACTCAACCAGGCAAAGCAAGAATTTAACATATGCTGCAGATGGGGGCGGTGCGTCCTTCCGAAACAAGCTGGTCATCGCCTTTATTACACATAGTTCCTAAAAAAGGACACGAGTGGAGACCTTGCGGCGACTACCAGGCTCTTAACGCAAGAACCATCCCCGACACATACCCGGTGTCACACATAGAAAACTTCTCGAAAACCCTCCAAGGGAAGAAAATATTTTCTACCGTGGACCTGGTGCGGGCTTATCACCAAATCCCTGTTGCAGAAGACGACATCCGGAAAACTGTTATCACCAACCCATTCGGTTTGTTTGAATTCCTGCTGATGTCATACGACCTTCGCAACGCAGATCAGTCTTGTCAGTGTTTTATGGATGACTTGAGGTATTGCGAGGGTTGGATTTTCTGTATGTCTACATCGACGACATTTTTGTAACATCAGAAACCGAAAAAGAACACTGTAGCACTTAGAGCAGCGTATGACATACATAACTAGGGGTTCTCGTTTGGTTAATTTTGTGATATAAACACACCGAATGCATATACCTATGTGATAACATATTGCTGCTTGTCATAAACTCTGATCAATATGTTGTACTCAGAATTTGCATTGCTATGCAAGCTGTATGTTGGGTTGCAGATGTAACAGTTTTTTTAGAAAAGTGGTAATGGTAAAAGGCTGAGAAGCATGCACATTTTGTTTGCTTGCAGAAAATATAGAAATATATAGGGCGTTGAGTTTTAAAAAAATAAGTTAAATGTCGCTATGCAAACATAGTAGGCTGTGAAAACTTCACTACCACTCATCTTGAGGCGATTTAATGATACCAAACAATGTTTTCCCCAATGGTTTTGTAATACTGGCAACACTAGAAAAGCTACAGGTTGTAAAATGAAAAACCAACCACCCAGGGGTGTAGTCGGGGGGAACGCGGGGGAACGGCGTTCCTTCACTGGTTTTTTGTTAAGTTTAAAAAAAATAAAGAACGAATTTACTTATTAGCACAAACAATTTGATAATTATTCATTCCAGTGTCATTTAAATATAGACTAGTGGTATATGCTATTATTTAGAAATATCACGTCAAACATGATTTGCTACTTTCTATGAATATGCAAAGTATTAAAAACAGTTTGAATTAGAAAGTTGTAGGCTTGATATTTATATATTAAGACTACGAAACTGGCAACATCGTAATACGGAAAAATTGCACCAGGAAACATCAAAACGCATATTTTTGCACCTATACTTTTAACAAATTTCCGGAAGAGGACCCCCGGACCCCCCTTTTCCTGGGGGATATTCCATACCCCTCAGATGTCTAGCGTTCCCCCACTGGCAGATTTGCCACTACATCACTGCAACCACCCTGTATGTTATTAAAGCTAACAGCCAAAAAGTATTGTAATTATTTGATGGTCTTTTCTTATGGAGCGGGATGATTATTGATGTAGCCCATTTGTCGCCATTTTGTTGTTAGCCATATTTTGACACAGTTCATGTATTAGTTTTACACCACTTTTTGGTATTCCTTTGATGATTTTGCCAATGACTTGGTGAATACTTGAAAAAAGTTTCGTGTCTGTTAATATCAAAATTGCAAGGTTATCTTCCTCAATCAATTTACATATTTGTTTCTCCATTATTTAGGAGTTGTGCTGGCTTCTGTAATATTTCTAATTTGTTTTTACAACATATTGACAGCCATTAATGTATTATTGACAACATATACATCCTAAGTGCGAAGTTTGAACGTCCTTGTTACTATTTTTTCAGGAAGACTTTTGTGGCATTAAAGTTGCTTCTGCATGTGGTGAGATATATTATTTAAAAATTGGATAATGCAGAAGAGTCACAAGGAAATTTAACCAAAACAACAACAAAATAGAAATTCTTCAAATCACAGTTGCTTGTCCCTTTTTCTAAAAAATGCGAACGTCTTCGAAGTCAAATGATGTTGCGCAGTCCGATTAAATACCTACCTTAAAATTGTCAGCAGTCGTTCTTTCTTGACCAACCGTTGACCTTAGATCCGATTTGAATAAGAAACACTTCTTTCTGCAGAACAGTTTGTTGCTGCTGTTAAATTGCTGAAAAAACAAAATAAAACACTTATTTGTATATTTTGTAAATATGGCTTTTTCATGTTGTCAGCTCATAGCCGGTTTTGTTATAATAATTAATTGTCAATGTGACATTTTTGAAATCAGTATGACATGAACGACATAATTGCAAAAGTTTAAAATTAATTTAGAAACGAGCACTAAATTAACGTTCGGTTTTTATTTTTTTTTCGCAATTGTACATACATAATCTGCAACATCTATGGTATCTATGGTAATTATTAGATACTAGTGAGTCACCCGAACTACGCTTCGGTTCGTTAAATTAAGAGAGATTCAATAATATAAATTTAAAAAAAGTATGCTTCGGCCGGGAATCGAACTTGGGCCGCCCGCGTGGTAGGCGGGCATTCTACCACCAGACCAAGTCTGCTTGGTTGAATGAAAAGCTGCTGTAATAGCATATGCACATAGAGAATCGCCCGAGGCACCAGCTGCCGCAGCACAGCCCACGCCCATACACGCAATTTAATCAAATTAAAACTTTTTCGCACTATTTTGAAAATAAAAACCGGCCTACGATCTAAGTCTAAACATTAGCAAAATTTTAAGCCATCATACAACGTAATCGGGCCTGTATCTTCGGAGGAGATAGCGAACAAACATACACGCAAACATACATGCAAACATACACGCAAACATACAAAGAGAGCACCGATTTTATGTTATAAGATAGTCGAAATAAAAAAAATAATACTGAAAAAACCAAAGTTCAAATTAAAAAGTTGTAAGCAATATGTACAGGCGCGTAGAAGCCGCGGGGCCATGGGGGCCAGTGGTCCCCACAAATATATTTCGAGGGGGGGGGTGGCCCGCATAAAAATATGATTTTTTTCTAGTTTTATCATAACTTATTTTACTCATTTCTTATAACAATTAACATGAAAACATGTACGGTTAAATTGTAATGACTCTCCCGTTCTGTATATCCACAAATTTTTGATCATCGCTGAATGAGTGATATTAAACAAACAAATTTCGCTATCCCAGAAAGTAGCCGGTCCGGTCGAATATAAACAATAAAATTGGACTACTATAATAATACTCTATCCAGTATTTTTTATGTTTTATAAGCGCAAGGTTTTTTCTTTAAACAACTATTAACACTTTTGCTGCCTTGTTGAACAACTGATTGAAGCAGGCCTCATAAAATCCATTTACTGATTTATTATGTTGGACATCAACACTTGTTATTTCTACAGGTTTAAGATAAAAATACAGGTCTCAGCTCTCTGACGTCACGGGCTTGTGACCACGATGTCATCTAAAGAAATGTCCTCTGCAGTGAATATGAGTACATATTTTAGCTATATGTTCAGCAATTCTTCTTCTTCTGTATGTGCCTTATCCGTTACGGATGTTGTCTATCAGCATGGCAATTTTGATTTTGTTTGCGGCACTCTTGAATAGTTGAACAGTCCGAACCATTGTCGCAAGTTGTGAAGCCAAGAGTGTCTTCTCCCACCAGGATCTCTCCTGCTATCTATCTTTCTCTGAACTATTAGCTGAAGCAGATGGCACGCCTCCGCACCATAGAGCAAGACAGGGAACACATAACACTTGACTAGTCTTATTTGTAGAGAAAGAGACAAATCTGTGTTTATGAACATGCTTCTCACATTATTCACATTCTCAATTGTCGGTCGGATTTCTGTGGATTGATCCCATCTTGCATTGACTGTCGTGCCAAGAAAAACAAATGAGTCTACGGGATTAATAAGTTGGTTATTTAACATTAATTGTCAAACCGGTTGTTGGCTTTTACTTATTAGCATCTATTTTGTCTTGCTTAAGTTGAGATTGAGACCCTATTTTTCGCTTTCTCTATTGCATAACTGCACAGCGACGCCTGTAATTGGCCTAACGGCTGTTGGCTGAGTGCAAATTAAATTAAAAACCCTTTCCATTAACTACTCTAGCTCATCGATATTACTGGCGACTATGACTGTGTCTTCGGTGTTTCTGATTATGTTAATTAGTTTACCATCAATTTTGATACCCTGGTGACGTTCTCCAATGCTTTCCTGAATATTTCCTCAAAGTACATGTTGAAGATAAGAGGAGATAAGATCTTGATCTCTATGTTTTCAGTGAATTAATTGCCCATTTTCACCTTTGCAGACTCTCCCCAGTAAAGACTCGCCACAGTACGAATGTTCTTGTCGTTGATGGCAGTTTTTTGAAGAGTTTCTAATAGTTGTTCATGCTTAACGTTATCGAATGCTTTGGAGAAATCAACAAAGCACAGCTATGCATCTTTATTCCCATCTCTGCATCGCTGAACAAGTACTTGTAGGCTAATAATTGCTATTCTTGTGCCAAGGGCATTTCGAAAACCAAACTGGGTTTCACTGATATTTGACTCACATTTATTATATATTCTTCTATGAACGATCATAGTGAACATTTTAGTAATGTGATTGATCGGGTTAATAAGGCGACGATGATCACATAGCTTCGTGTTAGTTTTTTTTCGGTATGGCAACAAGTCCTCAGGAATTTCTTCACTGTACAGACTGTTAAAGAGAGCAGTGACGTATCAATTTTGCCATTTTGCATAGGATGTTCAATATTTCACCGTGAATGTTATCCGGGCCTGGTGCCTTGTTATATTTAAGAGACAATATGGCTTTCTCGACTTCTGATTTCAGAATAGAAGGTCCTATCTCTGCTTTCCCAGTTATGTATATACAGTAGAGCGATCTAAAGCAAATAGTTGTTTGACTTATATTTTCCATGTTTCCAAAATTTTTGAGGATTCCGAAATAACATTTCCATTAGCATCAATTATGCTCGTAGATGGGCTATTACGCTTGTGCTTCGTCGCCAATTCTTTTATTTTTTATGCATATTGTGGTAATCATATTTTGTCTCATATTGTTCGATCTCCTTAAATTTTTGAGACAACCATTTTCCTTTGGTTTCTCTAATCTTTGTTCTTTTCTTATTGTGTATTTTCCGGTAATTTGTTCCGTTCATTTTCTTATGTTTACGTTTCTCTTCCATCATGTTGAGTATTTCCTCGGTTATCTATTCTTGTTTCTCCATTTTGTCCCGTTTTAAGAAAGTTGCGCATTTTGCTTGAATAGTATCTTTTATCTTATCCTATTTTTTTCTTTTATCTATTGTGTTTTCATTATTTAGGTATTCTTGTACTTACTTGTTGTTTAATGTTGAGGTTAAAGAGATGCTGTATGTTTATTGTGTTATTACGGACTTTTTTCTCTACACGTGTCAGTCTTACGACAAGTTTGCACACGATTGGATTATGGTCTGACGGAACATCGACACCTGGATATGTTTTCTGATTTTATTGCGTTTTTAAATCTTGTGGGTACAGCAATATAATCAACTTGATTTCTTATGATATTCTCGGGTGAATCAGTTGGAGACTTCCAAGTGTCGATTTTGCGATTAGGAAGCTTGAAAAATGTGTTACTCAGCAGCATATCATGTTCTTGACAGAAGCGGATGTGACGGTCGCCTTTGTCGTTTCACTTTCCAAGACCGAAACTTTCTACGGAATTATACACTTTGCCTTTACCAACTTTGGCGTTGAAGTCACCCATTATGAGTGTTGAGCAATTATCGATTATAATTAATAAATTTTGACAACTCTCTGACTGCCTTCGTTAGTGTTTGGTGGTGCGTATGTGAGTGATTTGCCATTAATATTGCGCAAATAAACACGTAAACCACTGTTACAGGTGGTTATGAAATAAATGTGTTGGCACCGCATTGCGATTTGATAGCGTTTCAAAACGGTTGCCGGTGAATACAAATTGTTAATAGTAGTTTATTGGAATTGTAATTGTGCAAGTGTTTCTATTTTTATCATCATGCCGAATAAGTGTTCAATCCCTGGATGTCGATGAAACTATACAAACGTGGTGGTGCATGAGTTTAGTTTCCCTTAAGATGAATCCTTGTGCCAAAAATAGATTACTGTTGTACCAACGACAGACGTTACTTCAATTGAGCACATCAAGGTATGCAAATTATATTTTCATAAAGGAAACTAGCTATTGGGACAACCACATAAACGCCGTGATTAGTATTACAAATTACTTAATAGTATGGGAAAATCAAATTGTGATCCTTGTTTGATTCCAGTTGCAATAAAAGCGTGAAAATATGTTTCCTCCCCAAAAAATCATTTTTTGCGCATCGCGTTTATATTTAATAAGTGCCTGTTTACGGAGAAAGAATTTGTTAAAAGTGATTTGCAGGGTGTAGAGGATTGTAAGAGAAAAGAAATAATGTTCCAGTTGGACGAGATATATAAAGATGTGAGTAGAAGGAGTAGGACATCAAAACGTTGGCTACAATGGTCAACATTATGCTAGCTAGACTTGGCGATTGGCAGTTGCACATAGACACAGTACGCAGAATATTGCCATATTGTCATGTTGCTGGTCACTTGTCTTACACAAAATCAGCTCATCTCTATACCCAGCAAATGTTAAAACTACAGAAAAAACAAAGAAGAAAGAGTTTGCGAAATTTGTCAACAAGAGCTGTTTTACAATAAGAACAGACAATTTTTTCACACGCAGCTGAATTGACATGACAACTGGACAAACCTTAATGCGAACATCCCATTGGTAGACTGAATAAACGATGTCTAACAAAGCTTGTAGCATGTGACCCTGTGTTGGTGCTAATTAGTGAGGCATTTAAGAAGTTATCTTCTCAGTAGAAGAGAAAGAATCTCCAGGATGTAAACACATTTGTTGATTGGTTTTATTATCATCACCAGCTGTAACCATCGGCGTATGCCACATTTAAAATGTAGGACGAATTTAATAACTGTGTTGCCCTAAAGAAAGTTTTAAAAGCACGTTAAAGATGCACAGTAAGAAAAGTTGCAAAAAATATATCTTTAAATGTTCAAATTTCAAGTGTCATGTCAACTGAAGCATCAAGGACTCGATTTGTGAAAGTGTGTTTAAACGGAGCGTGTGGGCGATCGTGAGTCCCATTCAGTAAGGTAGTAATGAACCCTCCTTATTATTAAATGAAATGTACTTGCGTTCGTAGTTTTAAAAAACACAACCACTAGTCATAATAAGTAATGGTTTTTCTGTGATAAAATCTCTATTAAAATAAGTCGATTCCTTATTCTATTTTCGCTGACCCGGCAAACGTTGTTTTGGATTATGACATGATGGGGAAAACCTTTCAAACCATTAACCACAGAATCATAAAAGTATGACTGCAAATAGATGAATCATAAAAGTATGACTGCAAATAGAAAGTCGTACAGTGTATAGAAAAACACACTTTCGATATTTTCCAATTTTTCGGGTTTTCCTTTGGATTTTTCCTAATATTCTTTTTTGCTAAACCACCTCAGGAGTAAGACGAACAAAACAAAAAAAAATCATCTAAATCGGTCAAGTCGTTCTCGAGTTTTTGCGTTACTAACACACGGCGATTGATTTTTATATGTATAGATGAAATGTACTTGTGTTCGTAGTTTTAAAAAACACAACCAATAGGCATAATAAGTAATGGTTTTCTGTGATAACATCTCTATTAAAATAAGTCGATTCCTTATTCTATTTTCGCTAGTCTGCTGAGATAACATACTCCCAATTTTTTGTAGTCGTATTTTATGGTTATTGATATTGCGATAACACACGAAACCCCTTAGGATGTAATATAATAACATTTACTTTGCCCAAGATTGGGTGGTAGAGCAGCGTTTGCTGAACCTCGCCTTGCGATTAATTTTTTCATCAATAAAGTCATTATTATTATTATTATTTATATTCATTTCAAGGTATAGCCATTATATGCCTGTTCCGAATTTCATAAATCATTCCACCGTTTTCTGGGACGTCCGGGTTTCCTTTTTCCTCTTGGTCGGTATGCCATGGCTTTTTTGGGGATTCGTTCTTTTCCCATCCTGTTGACATGTTGTGAACGACTTAAAAAACTATTATTATTATTATTATTATTATTATTAATGAGAAGGTTGTTTACAAAAACCCGAAAATGGTAAACCGTTGAATGAAGCCTTGATACTTTTGCCGGTTTAACAGGGCATGTAGTGTTGCGCATTATTTAAGAGTTATGATTTTTTTCAATAGAACAATGAGTTGCTTTCTTAACGGCAGCGTTAATTGCGATGATGTACATGGAGTCAGGCTTTTCAGCATGAAGGAAAAAGCTTTGCTGATGAGAAACTGAAAAGAAATAAGGTTAAAACTATAAGAACTGCAGCAAGCTGTATAAGAGTCATTCAGAAGAAGATGCAATACAGCGTAATCGGTTGTTCAACAAAGTCATTTGCATCTGTTAAGGAACACATAGTTACAATGGCAAAGCCAATAGACAGCAGGTTTACAATGTACCTAAAAGATGTGGCGAGAATGTCCTTCAAATATAAATTTAACATGGTACCTCTTCCCCCAACATCTACTGTAGCTGAGCAACGCTTCTTTCAAACTTGCTACCAAAAGTGGCCTGGACAAAAGCATGCCAACGCAACCCTCTCCATTCAACAAAGCAACGTGCACCTGAGGAGGTTATTCATTTGGTCTCGTGCAACTGTAAGATGTCCTGAAGGAAAAACTGCAGCTGTGTGAAGGTATCCTTGTACTGTACATAAATGTGTGGAATTTACAGAGGATATTGTACCAATGTCATTATGGCAGAAGAAGAGGATGTGGGTGCGGTCGTGATGGAAGTTCAAGTAGCCCATGGTAATTCAGAACTATCTTATATTTATTTTCACTTCTCGAACAGATAACATTATTTAGTAAGATAATCATTATATGTATATTTTGTGTAATATGCAACATTTTCACTAACTTCTCAAGTCTGGTAATAAATAAATAGTGAATAATTGCGTCCGCGTACCCCCACCGAGCTTTATAGAGTACGTCTGCTTAGCATTCGGAAGGTCACGGGTTCGATTCCCTTGGCCGTCTGCTCTGATTCAGGTTTTTAGGTGGTTTTCCTGAGTCAACAGAGTACCTTCTCTGAGACGAATGCTGGGACAGTACTTCTCCACCTTTCCTGGCCTCTCTTCCATTCTCCACCCCTCCTTTCTCTCGCCCATCCTATAATTTCCGTTCTTGGCTGAAGAGGGACGCAAGGTCCCTATAGCAGCCCGCCTCCAGTTGGGAGAATTGAAATGATCCCGAATCTTTACCTTTTCCAGGCACCGGCACCGGTGTGCTCTAGTAATGCGTGGTACTCTTTACGAAGCTAAAATATGACATGGTTTTAAAGCTCTTGCAGTATTTCAACTTCGATCTATCACTTTTTACAAATTCTTTCCCAGTAAAGAGTTATCTGAATAAATATGAATGCGGTGCATACAAAATGCATTGTTTGGGGAACTTGAAGGTTTCGACTAATGCCTTGTGAATTGTTTTCTACAAAAATATGACGGTTAATTGGAAATTGATTCATATTATTGAAAACTGTATGTGTAAAAGTTCTATGGTAACCTAGTGAGAAGTGTTAGTAGGTATCTGTTGTTGAACCCCGTAGTTACTGAAAGACCACTGATAAAGAAAAAGATGCGTTTTTGAAGTTTAGAAGAGGGTGGGGGGAAGCAATATGCGTAGGAATAGGAACCTTTGGTTAGACACTTATCTACATAACAGTAGTTGATACGGTCCCTATAAAAACCACAGATTGACTGGGGACTGGATTACAAGGAGTATTTTCGAGACACGATCAGATCCGATCGTGTTCGATCGCTGCTATTCAGGAGTACGTCTAGTGTGAATGTGTAGCAATCCAATAGATGAAAACGTCTTAATATATCAGTTGGAAACCTTAAACGTTTTTGTATGGAACGAACTTGAAAATAATAAATCTGGTACACAGAAAATACATGCTGCAATCATTGGTCACAATAATTGTTTTCCCCAGTAAAAATTTTGTCAACGAACACGATATTGCATGCCAATTTTTTACATTGCCTTTTCATAACGCAGATGTAGAGAGAATTGTTTCCCTACTAGTCAATGGACGAAGGAACGAAACCACATGGATTTAGAAACAAGTGTTCAAAGGTTAAGCTGGTCATACGGACAAAAAGACATGGTCTCTTTTAGGCAAGGGCGTTATTCTCCTACAAGATAACGCTAGCCCACATACAGCCCATCTAAAGAACAATGGCTAAATTGAGCTCGGAAGTATAGTCCGGACATGGTCCCAGGTGACTATCATCTCTTTGGGCTACTCAAAAAGTTCTTGAGGGGCAAGCGATTTGCCTCTAATAGGGAAGTAAAGGATGCGGTGCATTATTGGCTACGTCGTCAACCAAAAGATTTTTTTTTTACGTGAATACAAAAGCTACCGGAGCGGTGGGACAAGTGTATTTTAAAGGGGGGTTGTTACTTAGAAAAATGATGTATATATAATGTTAATTGGTAGTTTGTATCGACCAGAAAAAAATAAAATGCAGGTCAAATTTGAATCGTCCTCATATCTAAAGTAAAATAAACTAATATGCACGTTTCTTGTAAATAACAAAGATATGATTAATTTCTAATTACGGTGTGATGTATTTTATAAATGTAACAGAAATAATTGTTTGTCTGTGTGTGCGACGTGTGCAACCGAACATGACACAATGAGATCCGGGGCCCACAACTGTTTCCATTGAAAAAGAGGAAAGTAATAATACCCTTAAAAATGTACTCGAATTATGTACCTACATTGCCTTATTTAAGATTTTAGAATCACAATATAATATCTCTATGAGCTTATTATGATATGAGGTAAAGATAGAAGCTAATAATCTAGCAAAATAGTGGGGTCCTACGTCACTAGAATTAAAAAAGAAAATAATATGCAGATCTAAACGACATTATGATGGAAAAATTAATCGGAATCGATGAAGATTGGTACAAGTTAAACGTTTCTTTATAAAACTTTACTAGCTTATCTCCCAAATGTCTCGAAGAACAGAAGGATTAAATGCAATAAACCTAACATTTCAGTTCACATTTCCAGAAAATGTAATAAAATATTCAGACGAAGAAATATTCCTGAAAGGAAAACCACTATATGAAAAATATTCAGAATACATCACAAAAGTTCAAGCCAGTTAACTTCATTTAGACCGTGCTTATAAGATTTAAAGAATATTACATCAGTGAAAGAATTTTTTAATTATTTCTCTGCTAGCAGTTTTTCAAAAATTATTATTGCTTGCTAGATATTTTTAACAAAACATGTAACTGTAGCTTCTGCAGCACGTTCCATTTTCAAATTAGAGTTGGTTAAAGATGATCTGTGCTCTACTAGCAACCAAGATAGATTATCCGTTTGGCATTGCTTTCAACTGGAAGTGCCCTCTTCTGTTTCTTCTCATTTCTCCATATACCCTCAGAGAACGTGGTAGTTCGTTTTATTCTATCCTTTTATCCATTTTTCCAAGACTTCCATTCCCTGCCATCTGTGTCATCTCGTCTAGTGTTGTTCCTTATGTTCTTCTTATTTCTTCTATTTGGGCATCCCTTTTCTTCTTATTTTCTTTTTTTACAACTATCTCCCTCTTTACCAGTATATTTTGGTCCATCCTTACTGTTCCTGAAAAAAAGACAAGCGATGTACGGAATCAGTGTTGGGGGCTGCTATGACCCACTCTTCATAATAGTGTCGCTATGCGCCAGCTAACGTCTGTCAGTAGGCAACTACTCTTGGTGCTAGATGTACGTGGTTGGGGAAGAGCCACGTGTGCGAATGCCATTATTGTTGTACTGCAAAGTTACGTTTAATAAATTTTCTAATTAAACAATGGTGTTTTAGTGGACATTTTTTATCCTTTCGATCAGGCTAACGCAACGGTTAGCAACCCTGATCAGTGCTAAAAGTGACGAGTTACGTAGACGTATTGCATTCTAAAATGCGGCAGGTGCGCGTTTGTGACGTCACGTGTTTTGTCTGGCGTTGCAGTTGCGGCTGGGACATCGACAAGCTCTGCTCCACTCGCCGTAATAAAGAAGATAAAAAACATTTGTTGACAACGTGTGTGCTTTATGCATATAACTTTAATAATAAATCCATTTATAATATGTCGATGCGCGGCAGATATTCGTGCTTTGAATAATAATTTAACCTTATACCATAAAATCGGTGGCCTTTTTCTTTGTATGGATGTATGTATGTTTGTTCGCTATCTCCTCGGAAGATACTGGACCGATTAAATTGTATGATAGCTTAAAATGTTGCTAATTTTTAGACTTAGATCGTAGGCTTTAATTCATTTTCAAAAAAATGTACGAAAAAGTAAAGTTTTAATTAAATCGTGTAATATACCATTATAGCAGCGCCTTATTCAACGAAGCATCGTTGGTTCAGTGGTAGAATGCTCGCCTGCCACGCGGGCGGCCCGGGTTCGATTCCCGGCCGATGCATCCTTTTTTAAATTTATATTAACGAATCTCTCTTAAATTAGCGAACCGAAGCGTACCTAGCTCGGGTGATTCACTAGTAATAAATAAAGTGGGAATAATGTTGGAAATAAATGCATAGTCTGTTGATACACATTAACAGTTGTTAATAAACTTTCCGGTTGTTTAATAAATGAACTTTAGTGGGATGGCGCATAATAAATGCATATTCTGTTGATAAGTTCTCAAATTAACGTTTCTAATACTTACATTTTCCCATGAAGTATTGCTCCCCTATTTTGTATCCCGGGCGTACATCGTCTATTATTTTATCCATAATCAGATTGAACAATATTGGGCTCAAGGAGTCCCCTTGTCTTATGCCTTGCTGTATACTTATCTCTTCTGTGAGGTTCGTATTTACAGCTTTTATTAATTGTATCAACGATGGTGGCAAATATTTCTCTATAAGGATATTGATCACATCTTGAAGTCTAGCTCGATCGAATGCCTTTGACAGATCAACAAAACAAAGGTAGAAGGGCTTGTCGAACTCGATCGATTTTTCTATTAACTGCCTCATCGCAAATATGGTGAATTTTTCTGAAGCCTTTTTGTTCGTCGCTGATTATGATATGTGGACTTAATTTCTCAAGTTTAATTTTAGTGATCACTTGATTCACTGAACTTAGCAGACCTCTGCCACAATAGTTCTATCGCTTCTTTTTGTCACCCTTCTTAAATATTGGAAAGGTAATGCTTGATCTCCACTTGTCCGTCCGGGATTCTGTCTCTGTCAAATATTTTCTGTGTGAGTTTTCTGAGTTCCCAATTTAGACTGTTTCCACTGTATCTTAAAAGCTTGTTGCTAATGTTGTCGATTCCAGGAGTTTTCCTTGATTTCAATTTATTGAGCGTTGTTTTAACTTCTTCTGTTGTAATTTGTATTCTGTTATCGTTGGTAACATGTAATGGTAGTTCTCTAAAATCTTCCCGTTTATCTAGCTCTTCAAAATCTTCCGTTCAGTCTTCTTTGTCGATTTTTTTTATATTTATATATTCGTTCATTTCGAGTTTCCTATTTAGTAACATCTTGCATACCCTTTTCTGGGCGCAGTAGATGTCGTGCTCCATACCTTTTGTGTAAGATTTCCAATAATTCTAATATTAGTTGCATTGCGTTGCTCTATGTAAGCTAGTCTATCTTGGTCTGTTTTTTTTCTATAGTATTTTAGTTACTCGACCTTTCCTGTTGTTTAATAAAGTAATTAATAAAGTAGTTCAAGTTCGACGTTGCATAATGAAAGCGTAATCTGTAGACAGTTTCGCAAATGAAAGTGATAAACATTTGCTAGTAAGTAATTTGGTGTTCGTTGTATAAGGATTGTAAGTTTCTGTAGATACATTCCAAAAGGGTGACAGAGTGGTATTAAGAAATTTACATCATACAAGGAAACATAATGATATCACAGAAGCACTAAAGGAACAAGGACATAATATCAAGCAAATAATGACAGTATTGGACAGAGTCAAGAAAACACCAATAAATCTATTTTTCATAGATATAGAAAAGAAAGCGAATAATGGTGAAATATACAAAATTAGAACTCTTCTAAATGCAGTCGTACGTTTTGAAACCCTTAACAAAAAACAAACGATCGTTCAATGCAAATGTTGTCAAGCATACGGCCATACAAGAAACCAGTGTACGCAACAATTCCGTTGAGTTAAGTGTACAGGACTGCATGATTACCGAACATGTACCAAAAAGAAATCGGATGGAAAACCAGCCAAATGTGCTCTTTGCAATCGAGCACATTCAGCAAATTTTAAGGGATGCCAGGTATATCTGGAGATCATCAAAAAAATATATTTCCTACACGAAATGGGGCAGCATTAAACCAGCCAACTCCACAAATGAAACAAATGTCATCAACTCCTACAGTAATCAATGCTCCAAAAAATGTAAATAATCCACAAATCAAAGCAGGGTTGCAGTACGATACTCAAACAATAGCACTACAACCTGAACAAAGTCAGCATTCCCAACTATGTCGACAACAACCAGATTCCAACATTATAATTTTCCTACAACAACCAAACGCATACATACAGCAACAAAATATACAATTACAGCAGTAAATGGGAAAACAACAACAAGCTATATTGGAATTGACGCAAGAAATCAGACAGCTCAGAGAAGAGATGAGGCGCCCAACCAACCTCAAGAAATATTGACGCAATTATACAAAATAGCTCTTTGGAACGCAAATGGCATCACAAACCATAAATACGAAATAGAACTATTTTTGACTCTACACAAGATCGATATCTTACTTATATCGGAATCCTACGAGGGGAGGCTGATATCTTATCTACCTGTCCTATTTATAATGAAGAAACAAAAGAATCACGTCTGCCATGAGACGTATCATTAAAGACTTGTTACGACAGCCGACAATCGTTCCTCTGGCGTTGTTGGCTAAACGTCAAAAATCTATTCAATAAACCATGTCGGAACAAAGTGATCAAAGTGTTAAAATCGAGCATCGTGCTGTGATAAAGTTCTTGACAAAAGAGGGAAATTCGCTTTCACAAATTCGACAGCGTATGTTAAATGTATACAATAATTCGTGTCCATCAGAATTTGTAATAAAATTTTGGTCAAAACAATTTAAACATGGTCGTAAGAGCCTGGAAGACGATCCGCGTGCTGGACGTCCTGTTTCAGCAATCACGGAGGACAGTGTGGCTAAAGTGAAGGAATTAATTATAGACAACCGAAGAATTAAACAGTGGGAAATTGCAAGAGATGTGAAAATCAGTAAAGAACGGGTAAATAAAATAATTCATGTACATTTGGGAATGTCGAAGGTCAGCGCTAGGTGGGTTCCCAGAATGTTGACACCTTTTGATAAACAACGGCGTGTAGAATGTTGTGAGGCATTTTTGAATATGAGAAAGAACAAGGAGGAAGAAATAATTTCTAGGATAGTGACCTGTGATGAAACATGGATTAGACAGTGGGATCCCGAGAGTAAACAAGAATCGCTACAATGGAAATTCAAGCACGAAAAGCCCCCAAGGAAGTTCAAAGTGTGCCCGTCAGCAGGCAAACTGATGGCCACCATCTTTTGGGATGTTGATGGTATATTGCTAACTGATTATTTGCCAAAAAAATACAACAATGGATGCTCTCTACTATGCTAACTTGCTCGATCAACTACGGGCTGTAATTAAGGAGAAACGAAGGGGTAAAGTCAGTAGAGGCATCTTGCTTCTGGCCGACAATGCACCTGTCCATACGGCTCACGTTTCCAAGCAAGCTGTGAGAAGAAATAACTTTGAAGAACTGGAGCACCCACCTTATAGCCCTGATCTGGCCCCATGTGATTATTTTCTGTTCAGAAATTTGAAAAAATACCTAAGAGGGAAACGATTTTCTAGCGATGAGGAGATGAAGGCAGCAGTAACTGACCATTTCCATGAGAAACCTAAAGACTATTTTTTAACGGCTTAATGTCAATATTTGGAAAATATAAAAAGTGCATTTCTCTAGCCGGAGACTATATTGAAAAGTAAAAAATAATTACCAAGGTACGCCTTTTATTTCTTTGTTAGGTAGATAACATATCAGCCTCCCCTCGTATTTAACAACTAACACCAGTTTCAACATACCACATTACGTAACTTATAACGCAGCCCATCCCGATATAGAGAGAAGGGCCACCGCTGGCGCGGCTGTCATTATACGACAGGGTATCAAATATCATATGCTTCATAAGATTGAAGAAACATATCTTCAGGCGGCAAGCGTAGTTATCGAAGATTGGCATGGACCGATAACTGTATCTTCCGCAGCCCACCAACTACCATGCTAACAAAGGGTTCTTTATAGGGTATTATAATCAACTCGGGCATAAATTCCTAGCAGAGGGGCGACTATAACGCGAAGTATACCAGTTGGGGTTCTAGAATATCCGCTCCTGGAAGGGGGAAAGTACTACACGAGGTCATACAACAATTGCACCTAAACCATTTATCCACTTATGAACCAATGTACTGGCCAACTGATCTCCAAAAAATACCAGATTGCCTAGACTTTTTGTCACTAAAGGCTTCACACCGAGACAGTTGGACATAAAATCAAATTACGACATTGCGTCTGACCATACCCCGGTAATAGCAAACATCTATTCCGGAATAAACAAAAAAAGAGCAAGCAGCAAAACTTTATAATCAGAACACGAATTGGGAATTCTACAAAGAATCACTCAATGCAAAGATAAACTTAAGGGTTTCACTCAAAACGACAGAAGAGCTGGAAACCGAAGTACAAAAATTCACAAAGCAAATACAAGAACCTGCATGGAAAGCAACACCACCTACAAAACCGAAGCATCATAAAACAGCAGACTATCCAGTTAACATTCGAGAAAAAATAGCAGAGAGAAGAAGACTTCGTAAAAACTGGAGAACGTCAAGACCCACAAGACAAAACAAACTACAATAGAACAGTAATACAACTAAAAGAATTACTAACAAAACTCAAAAACGACTCATTTCAACAACACCTCGAAAGCCTAACGCCAACAGCTGACACCGAATATTCTTTATGGAAAGCTACACGTAGACTAAAGCAGCAAAAAAATCATATACCACCCATAAAAAACCGACTAGTGAGTGGGCCAAAACAGATAAAGATAAGTTACGCCACTCCGCGCCCCTGGTACGGCGGACTATAAATAGCTCTACACCGACCTTCGATTCTCTTACCGAGCTCCGTATCCTAGTGCGTTGCACGCCTACTTAGCATTCGGGAGGTCGTGGGTTTGATTCCCGCGGCCGTCTGCCTTGATTCAGGTTTTTAGGTAGTTTTCCTGAGTCAACAGAGTACCTTCTCTGAGGTGAATGCCGGTATTTCTCCACCTTTCCTGACCTTTCTTCCAGTCTCCACCCCTCCTTTCTCTCACCCATCTCGAGTTTCCCGTTCTTGGCTGAAGAGGGACGGAAGGTCCCTATAGCAGCCCGCCCCCAGCTGGGGGAATTGAAATAACCTTTACCTTTGTCCTTCGGTTCTTAGTGCGACTTTCACTCTGATGATGCAAGCTGCAAGGTCTTGCGAAACGTTAGTGAATATGGATGCACAAACAGCAAAACGGCCAAATCGGCCTAAGTATCCTCGTTCTCAAGATACTCAAACAACACGAGCCACCAAAGAGTATGACCATCGCGCGGATTTTTGCTCGACTTCACAAGGTGCCAGAAAATGCTGGGTATTCATATACAAATACTACGCGGTCTAAGCCGAAATTCTCTGTTAAGAAGAATAATTCGAGTAACCGCGAAAGCCTCAAACTGACTATTTAGAAAATGTCTTTAAACCACTTCCTGCTGTTGAAGAAGATGAAAATAATGAAATTCAAACATATTTAGAAGAACCAGGACAAGCAGGCGGCCTATACAAGCGGTAGCACAGAAAGAAGTAAAAGACATCATTACAAATAACCTAAATCTAAGAAAAGCACCCGGTTATGACCAAATAACGGGCAAATTAGTTAAGGAACTTTCACATAAAGGGGTAGTTATTCTGACACAACTTGTAAATGCAGCTTTCAGATTAAAATACTGCCCAGCCCAATGGAAGCCAGCGGAAGTTATATTAATACAAAAACCGGGAAAGCCACCGAACGAATCTTCATCTTATCTACCGATCAGTCTGCTGCCCCTTATGTCTAAGATCGCTGAGAAACTTCTTGTTAAAAGGTCAAATAAAATTGTTGCATAAAGAAATCTGATACCGGATCATCAATTTGGTCTACGATAGAATAAGCGCATCGAGTCGTTGACACTATAAACAAGAGCTTTGAGGAAAAGAGTTATTGTGCAGCAGTATTCCTAGATGTCAGCCAAGCATTCGACAACGTTTGGTATGAGGGACTGTTGTATAAACTCAAAAACAAACCTACCATATGAAATCTACCTTATCCTTAAATCATATCTAAGTGAAAGATACTTTCGGGTACGATATGAGTCAGAGATAACAGCAATATACCCAATAACATCAGGCGTGCCGCAGGGCAGCGTGCTGGTCCCGATTTTGTACCTGCTTTTCACAGCCGATCTTCCTACAAACGAAACTATAACCACAACCACATTCGCAAACGACACCGCCATCTTAGCCGTACATCGTGATCCAGTTGAAGCCAGAAACCTGTTACAGCAAAACATTCATGAAATAGAAAAATGGACTAAAAATGGCACATCAAGGTAAATGATGACAAGTCAAACCACATTACATTTACAAAATGTCGAGGAAGCTCACCACCAATAACATTCAATAATGAAATTATACGTACCACATCCATTTCGACAAAGGATTAACGTGGCGCACGCACATTTGGAAGAAACGTAAACAACAGGCAGCTTAATTTCAAAAATACTATTGGTTACTAGGTAGGAAGTCCCAACTTTCATTACGCAATAAATTACTTGCATACAACGTTGTCCTCAAACCAGTATGGACCTACAGGTTGCAACTATGGGGAACGGCGTCAAAGTCAAACATCAACATCATCGACAGGTTTCAGACGTGCTACGACAAATGCTCCATGGTTCGTGACTAATAAAGATATCTACAGTGACCTAGAAGTGCCTACAGTAAGTGAAGTGATTGCGGAGTGCAGTGCAAAATACATACAGCGTCTAGAAAAACATCCAAATGTGCTAACTATAAACTTACTCGATAACAATCAACAAACAAGGCGGCTTAAGAGTAGGATGCCACTAGACTTAGTGTAAAATCAATACAAAGTGCCAAATTTGTTAGAACTGTAAGAAAGTTAGTATAAGGAAAATTGTACATATGTAGTATAATTAATATTTATATGGCTCATATAGAGATCATCGCTCGCTGAAGCAAAATCTCTACCACGCCATTACCATCATTCCACAAAAATGCTTAATATTGGATACTCTGATAGATTGCATTGTAAACAATACACAAAAAAAGGGTGACAGACATTTTTTGGTGAATAATTCTGGGTTTATCATAAATAAACATTCATAAAGAACGTAAGCATAGTAGATTTTTGTAACTATTCTGATCCGCTATTTCCAGATTCCATTAGTCATAATTTGTGAATATGACTCCCAAGTAATCATAGACTGTTAGTTGTTCGTTTTAGTTGCTGTTGTTCTTTATTTCACACGTCATTTATTATTTCCTCTTCTGCTTTCTGTTGATTTCCGACCACATATTTACATTTATCTGTGTTTATTTTCCAGATATCTATTAATGGTGTTCTCTGAATGATGTCATTTTTGGCAGTGGTCTTTTATCGGACTTTTTCCACAGTCTCGGGTGTTTATCACACAACGTTTTGGGAGTTTTTGATCTACTCCCGTCCTCAGGTGTTCCTTGTTAGTCCTGAGGACTGATTTTTCTACGTCTTTTCACGAAACATTCTATGATAAACACCCGAGACAGTGGAAACAGTCCGATAAAACATATCATCTATTAATGCTTGCTTTTTGCATTTTTCTTTGCGAATCTGCTATCAGTACTATGTTGTCGGAGTACAATAAACCTTCCAGTTTTACTGGTCTACATTGTCTATAGACTACAGCTGATTGTATATTTTTCTTGTGTTCTTGATTATTTTGTTCGTTCAATTGAAAGTGAATATACTAAAAATATCAATCTAGAAAATCACATTTCCATGTTTGGTCAAGCAAAAGCACGAAAGAAACGTTTTGATTAGACATTACCCGTTTGCTGTTATGATAATTATTGATTTATGGTGCTGTTACTTCAGTTCATAAGTTTATACTTCAACAAAATATGTTTTTGCAATGAATTTTTACCATTTATTAAAAAAAGTGGAGGCCCGCCCATTTCGTTGCTTGTATCCAGCCCTAATTCCGGTGGTTACGCCCCTGCATATTGGTTTGTTGGAAACTATAAGATTCGCTGAATAGCGAGAAATGGAAGTGGTTACTATCAAAGAAGCAATTAAAATAGTCTGGAAGCGGCGAGATTAGTACAAGATTTATTTATATTGGATTCGGATGACAAAGTACAAACCGCTAGTACCTACACGCTGATGTTTAACGGTTATAAAATATTCATTAGGAATAGCAACTGTTGAGCTTCCTTGAATAGCAAAAATAAAAATTAAAGTCTTATTAATAGGTTAGTATAATTTGCTGATATGTCGAAATAAACAGTTCTGGAAATACTGAACTGATAACTAAAAGAACTGCTGACATTGAGATACCGCGAATCGAATGTTTGATAAAAATAACGTTTTAGAAATTGGTAGAATATTTGTATCGTCGGTATATTGCTTATAAAATCAGCATATAGCAGAATATATCTACACTACATCTCTTGTAATAAGGGTAACACCTGTTAGAGATGTTCCAATAAATAAATAAATAAATAAATTATTGTTTCTTTGGTCAACTATTATAAAACTAACACATCAATAACAGAAAGGCATACATTTAAATGTCACATTTTTAAATAAATTGCAAGTTTCGTTTATACACCCGCGTTGAACGTTATTGTGTCAGAGCAGTTGTGCCGAGAGATAATTGTTGGATTTTAGTCTTCTGGAGAAATGTTCGGATCCATATGCATATAAAAAACGGACTTTAAACACATCACCGAACACCAAGTGCAGCTGTGTATTGTGGGTTGTCTATAGTCTGTTGCACATAGAGCGGCAGTCGACTTGAAAACAGTTGAGTTGACCTTCATAGGCGGAGCCTAGAGCAAATCCATTAAAGGGCCGCGGTTGTAAAATATTGGGCATGCGTTGGACAATTAATGAAAATCACTGAAAGTCCACTCAGGTCCAAATTTAAAAATATCGCATTCATTACTTTTAAACAACGAAGCAGCGAGACCGTTCGATATCTGCAGCGTCGGAATGGACAGTGGCGCCTTCTACACAGATTCGGCGTTTAGCTACACCCAGCTACCTGCACAGGTAACAGCCACTGTGTTTTTCACTTGAAGGTATCTGTCGCGGCAGGTAAAAGTGAAAATATTGAGTCGCAGTACGCCATAGGCGTCGTCACCTGCTGATTCGAACAGGGTCAGGTAATGTGTTAAAGTTTTTATGCTGAAGTAAGGATTTTATTTATAATTATGAACTATATGTTTTGCTTAATTGTTGCTATTGTTATTATGGATACAGTGCCAGCAGGGATTTAGACTTATATAGATATATGTACAGATATTAATAAATAAAGATGCAAAAAAAAAACAAAGGAGGTAATATTTTAGTAAGTTCTTGTTTTAGACATAGTAATAATGTTAAAAATATTAACTTTTTTGGTCTTTTTAAAATGTTCGTAAAAGAGAATTTTGTTATTGACAATACTCGATAATAAAAAAAAATCATTTTCTTTTGTGTTCACTTTAAAATGATCAGCATTTTAGTGCTCAAATAGGAAACATAGTGAGCTTCGAAGCAATGCATTTCAGCTTGCAAGGCAAATAGAAAGCGAGATAATTTGGAATTCATCGATAAGGAACTGGTATTGCGTGGCTCTGGTAGAGCTTCCGGCCTACGCCACTGGATATTACGCACGCCTATGGCATTTGCGCATTGAGGCTCTGTTTTCTGGACTTCACAGCGCAGTAACCAATATTCTCAACTCGTAACATGGCGAAAGTTTTGCATCTATGTGTATGTGATAAGTGAAGTGTCGGGTTTACTATGTTTGAAAATGGATAAATACCTGGACCTTTGTCTCAAGAGTGCGTGATAGTTGTGTCTTGTTTATAAATTCGGTGTTACATTGTGAGGAAAATGTCTACTGACAAAATTAAAGTAGCCGTCAGGGTCCGTCCTTTCAACAGGAGAGGTAAGCAAGTACACAAAAAACTTAACACATTCAGGTGTGGGACATGTGTTCATCATTGCTCACAACATCTGCTCCCTAAACATTTTGCCTCTGCATAGAGCCAGAATTGCGGGAACCGCAGCATTGACCCATGTTTATTTATTAATTTACCTATTATTGTGTAAATACAACCAATTCAGGCCCAATTAACCGTGGTACTTAACGTAGCCGGCAATTGTTTTAACTAGATTTGAAACTGATGGTTCTGGAAAGCGTTTCTACGTGGTCAGGGAATGTCAATGTTGTTGGTATTGATGTTTTGTACCCCTTTTTGTGTATTGTCAGTCGCGCTAATTACAAGTAAATTGATCGCCCTCACTACAACAACATTTTTCAGAACTGGAACTGTTAACACCATGTGTCGTGGAAATGGACAAACAGCAAACAATTCTCCATCAGTCGACGGGATTGGATAAAATCGACAGGTAAGTTGGATGCTGTTTGTTGCTCAAATTAAATCATATCTCGCATCACATTCCGTACGTGCCCTAAACTATCACCTAATTGTTTACTCAATTGATAACGGCGATAATCTAGGCATTCTACTTCAAATTTGCTCTTCTACGTTTATTACTTACATAAACTCATTCACTTTGTCTTATCGAACATAGTTTGATAGTTTATAGTGGGTTGATAAGTTCAGGGATGCTCCCACATTGTTGATTAAAGTACACGCTGTAGAGATGGTTCTGTAGGGACGGCAATCTAATTTTATAGTATACAAAAGTTACATAAAAAGCCCAAAGCGGGAGTGCTGCAGAACAGATGCTGTTGCTCCACAGATCAGTTCTTGAAGATGTCTACATTATTTTCATTATTAAAGAGAACCAGCCTTTTATTTGCGATATTTACTAGTAGTTGTCATGGTTTTTCCATAGTATTTCTAAGTTAAGTTAGTGGGGTTAAGAAACGAGCTTTTTCCTAGAACATGACATTTGTGTAGTATGAACTAAACCGTAATCGTTTTTTTATCAGGCGCCCACAATTTCGTCTTCCAATTTGATATTAATTTTCTAAAATACAATTATCTGCAAAGAGCAATGTACAGTTTTATTTTTAGATATATTGTACCCAATTCTTCAATACTGTTGGATATAGTTCCAATAGTAGTCCCATTAAGATCTGCGGGCTAAATAACATCGTCCAATTATAGATTCTTTATGACACATTTTTCTGAGTTTAACTATGAAAAATGCCGAAATAGCGAAGACTACACTAATAAAAAAAAAAGATGCACTGATGAGTGTAAATCCTGAAACGATTGATACATCATTCCCCCAAATTTGTTTTTAAGTCTTTCATTTCACTTGCCACCTTTATGCTGCTGTTTGTTTTGTTTGGGCTACCGTTTGTGGTCAGGGTATGACAGCATCAAATTTATTTTACGACGTACTTAAAAGGGGGATGGAAGTTTAACACATCAGTATTCAAAAGGTTTAAAAAGAAACAACTGACGGTTAAGTAGTTATGAAGAACAAATTGTTTTCCATGTAATTTTGGCAAGTCGTGTAGATTTTCTATTTTCGTTGTGTAATTCTGACGAAAAAACAATTTAAAAAAATGGAAATGTTGATGGAGACTATTATAGATCGTTCCATACTTCAAATTCAGCACGGGCTGCATAGGGCAATGTAATTGTTATGAGAGTTTTCTGCGCGACGTTGCCATTTCCCGGCAACGACCGACGGTCTAAGTTTACTTGAAGCAATGCCAGAAGTTCCCAACAAGTTCCCAAACTAAATTCCACAAAATTAAATTTAAAAGCTAATATAACGCATACAATTTTGTTTGAGTACCTACCGCTGACAGTAGGATGCGAATTAGACCAAGCAAGTCATTAGTAGTTGATAAGTGTCCCGAAGTACAAAAGCGGTGTTTATTTATGATTGACGGGTGCGCATTTATTTACGAGATTTGTGCGGAAATGTGGCAGGGTTAGCAAAAACCCGGATTTTTCAGAAATTATCTGCCCGCTGGGTTTTATTGGTTTTTTTCGGGTTGTATTGGTTTTTTCGGGTTTTATTTGGTTTTTTCGGGTTTTAGTACAAAAGCGGGGTTTATTTATGATTGACGGGTGCATATTTATTTCCAAAGAGATTTGTGCGGAAATGTGGCAGGGTTAGCAAAAGCCCGGGTTTTTTTCAGAAATTATCTGCCCAGTGGGTTTTATTGGGTTTTTTCGGGTTGTTTTGGTTTTTTCGGGTTTTATTTGGTTTTTTCGGGTTTTAGATATATTCACTGTTTTTTTGAATTACGGTATCCCATGTAAAAATGTGAATGAATATTAATTTTAATTTTTAGATAAAAGGTAGATACTTGGGTAATTTGTAATTTACCTATAAATATGCAAATCAGCATTCTTTAAACATGTAAATCATGTAAATGGGGTTATATGTATACTTTGAAGTAGATTTATCAAATTATGTTCTACAGTAAGGGGTTTGCACTGTACATTGATTCTGAGCGACTTCCTTCAAGGGGATTCCCTCATTCAATGATTTGCCGCTTTAGAAAATTAGATGTGGTCATCACACAACTTTTTTTTACTGCTTGTAATATTTTAATTTTGTGGGTTTTTCAAAATGGATACTTCCTAAAAAACTTTTGTTTTATTTTTATTACATATATGGTTGTGAATAATATATATACATATATTCCTATTATTAATTTTTACGCCCAAGGAATCTTTGTAAAAATGCAATTTTTCCAAAAATTATACTTTCTACAAAACAACTGTTCAAATGAAAATTGTAAATAATTGCATAATATACTATCCTGTTCTATAAAATTTAATTTTTATTTAACAATTATACAATTTCCCCACAAAACGGAAAAAACAAGAGTAAAGTGCCACTTCCGGTTGCCTCATTTTAACCAAAAATCAATAGGCGTTCTGAATTTATATTAGAAACGATGGTATAAATTTTCAGATCAATCCATTAGATGACGGGCAGACTCACAAACTAGATTTTATACCACTTCCTTAGAATACTTTTTTATAAATTTTTCAAAAACCCAGATTTAGTATAAAACCCACGGGTTTTTTCAGGTGGGTTTTACCCGAAAAATCCCAAACCCACTGGCCTTTTTTCGGGCTGGGGAAAATCATGCCAAGCCTGAAATGTGGCAACGTCGATTTGTATAAGACACTGTACTGAATTTGAAGTACGGAACGATCTATAGTATGCAACAGCGTTTGTGAATTGTTGAATTGGACATTCTTCTTCCGACTCTATATGTCTTTGTCAGAACAGTTGTGGTCATCACCTTTTATTCCTGAAAGTTGGTTTTTTAATAACAGTGTTTAAGACACTATGGAGGGGCCATTGGTCTATTAAAATTCGTCGTCTTTTGTTCACTTTTCTGTCCTTTACGTTTTCTCTCAACTCCAATATTTCTTGTAGAATTGAACCATTCTTTCCGCCCAAGATACTGGTAGCATTCTTCACCAGCATTTTTTCAGACTCCACGTTTCAGCACCGCACAACAAATTGAGGTTTCTCACCAATCCCATCTTTGTGTCTTTTGTTATGTCCAGGTCTCTTCATATTCTGTGCTAAGTGTCCATTGTAGGCAGACCTTGCTATTTCCACTCTTAGCTTAAGTTATGCATTCGTGTCACCCAAGTATACAAACGAATTCGTCACTACACAGTTGACGTGGGCTCTTTGAACTCTTAAAGCGACTTTTGAAACGTTTGTGATAAAAAACAGATTTATAGGATGATGGGAACTCTGGTAAACTCGATTTGACTGTCGACGTTCCGTGTGATTGTGACACTGACCCTCAACGCTGGAGAACCAAAATAAACCTGCAACGCTAATAGCGCATTCCAATCATGTGCACGTAATTCCCCTTTATGTAATGACATCACTGGTGACACTTGTGACATTTTGAGAAAATACCAGTCCTATTAATTAGTGCAATGGATTCTTACGAGAAAAATAATTTTGGATTACCATTGAACTTTTACAACAAAAGAATCTGAACTTGTGACGTTATAATGGTACATATGCGCCAACTTGATTTTCGGGTGTCTTTTTTAACATATATGAAAGTTCGTGCTTTCACCAAATTCATTGTAGAGATATACCAGTCGATTTGTAATATGTACAATCAATGCCATTGACACAAAGGCAAACGTGAGATAGGAGTCACAATTACAACAAATTATAACCTTTATGTGGTCGATTGATTTTGCATTACATAACTGTTCGCGTGGGCTCTTTTAGACCATTTTTTAGCGTGTCACTGCCGATTTTTTCTCTGGAGTATTTTCCATGAATGCTACGAATATGTTCGTTGGTTTTGCTTGTAATACAATTCTTATATAAATGAGTGATCATATTGTAACATCTTCCCCATGCTGTGGAGGAATATCTTTTTTCCTCATCGTCTGTCTTCTGATAAGAACTTCTTTACTGGGATTTTCGATATATTTTGCTCCAGAGCCTTCCTAATTTGAATCATCACATTTCAATCATTAACTTGGTCTAGTTCCATATTAGCTATTAACTATGCTACAATAGGGGGGCGTGGCTTCGTTCAGTCGTTCAAAGTAACTATAAAGGATAAAGAACACTATTGCAAAATACATTTTAACAATGTTTTACCCATTTTTACCAACAGAATAAATACGAGCAATGGAGGGTTAAGGTCAAAAGTTGATGCATTCCAGAATTTCGTTCGAAAAATGTTCGCAATAGTTTCGTCAATATGTATTAATATAATTATAGTCTATGGGTTTAATGCGCCTTGATGGTAGATTTTCTAAGTTTTCGAAAAGAACCTCTTGTAGGCTGATTTAATTAATTTTGAAAATAATGTACAACTTTTTAAAATAATTGCAAAACGTAAATATACCGAACAAGGATATGGAGATGCTTGATAATATCGATGACTAATTGAAATTGCTATAATAAGAGTGAGGACGTAACATATTTGCTTTGTATTAAAGATGATACTGATTTTTAAAGCAGCCGCCCCCAGGCTAATGAAGGACAGTACATCTGCATCCAGAGTCGATCTGGTTCTTCTGTCCAAATTTGGTAGTGGGTTCCCTGTTCCGAAGAGTAAATTAGTCGCCGATCAGAGCCTTCATCGGAATTTTTTTAAATTGAAATATCAGCGATTTGGATTGTTGGCTATATTCTAACTCAAGAGTGCTACAGGTAGACTTCTATATGGAGTAGATTTGTATTGCTCTTTGCGGCAGAAACAATGATTTAGTGAACTGTACGATCTACACAAAACTTGTAGAAATTATTACATTTTTCTCTAATTTGTTAAATAAAATATGAAAAGATATTAAACCATTTTATTTGATATATTTTTATCTAGTACTCATCGGTACTTGTTTAATTTCTTGAACCTCTACCCCACAATTTTCGGCTTCAGAGGAGATAGTCGGCGGCCTCGACCCGCTGAGTGTCCTAGCAAACGCCTCCATGGAGGTGCTAAGGTAAATTCTGAGCCATTTCAATTTCCCCAACTGGGGAGCGGGCTGCTATAGGGACCTCACGTCCCTCTTCAGCCAAGAGCGGAAATTTAGGAAGGGTGAGGGAATGGAAGGGAGGCCAGGAAAGGTATAGAGAAGTACTGCCCCGGCATTCGCCTCAGATAAGGTACTATGTTGACTCAGGAAAACCACCTAAAAACTTGAATCAGAGCAGACTGTCATGGGAATCGAACCCGCGACCTCTCGAATGCTAAGCAGACGTGGTAACCACTAGTCTACAGAGCTCGGGCCTCCATGGAGCGTAGCCTCCCACATTTTATAATTAATATATCGAAGGGCGAAGTATGGCATTAAATGATATGGTGATGTAAAAAGAGCACATTTCAGCATTTACTCATTGCACACATTTAATATTATGTAGCTTGTAGATATTTGCTTTAGCAGGAAGGTTATCATTAGATTCAATGAGTACACCTAATGTTTAAAAAATCCGCGCTCTGGTTATAGAACACTATCATTTAGTTTGCGTGTTAGTGTAGCCAATAGTACTACCACTACTAGCAACTGTCTCCAATTAGACAAATTAAATAAATAGTACTTCTACACCATTGCAGTTAAAGTTGGATCACATTTTTCCTGATTAATAAAAAATATTTCAAAGTGTAGAAACCAGCCGAGACTAGGAATAGCACGTCACGAATCACGCCCACCATTTAATATATGCTGCATGTGTGTGTGTGTAATAAGAGCGTAGTCCAAGTTGTGATCTGAACTTGGGCGCCCTGAAATCTTATTTCAAATCAATAAGCAAATTCAAGACAAAAATCGCTCCATTTTGCTGTCTTATTACAGACATTTTGTCTTTCTGATACCATTGTAAAACCTCACTTCTATAGAGGCACTACTTACTGACACGGATATTTTCATAATTCATAATTCACTCGTCCAGTACATAAAGAGCAGGATGAACTATAAAAAAAATTGGAATATCATTCAAGGGAAGCTTAAATATATATTTGGTAAGTATGAAGCTTAACTGTAGGATAGATATTTTTTTATTCTGGTAAAAACATTGAAAACCAGCTTAAAAATTGCTTTTGAAAAAAGGTAAGCGAGTTTTCGAAATTTGACTGAAACAGAACACGCAATAGTTGCAGTTCTGTAAAATAAAAAATGTTGCACATTTAAAGAAATATCGTCTAACAATAATAAATTTTTTGAAATATTTAAATATTTTTTATAGTAAAATGTTCAAATGCTACTATGCAGGTTATTTTCCTTTACTTTTTTTTCTGCGGTTTTTATTCTGAATACGGCATGATTCCAATTTCCTCTTTCATTAAGGAGAAAAACAGTATAAATTAAAGACAGACGATCACGAATTTCGATCAAATGGTTTCATATAGCTACGTCAATAGATTTAAAAGTATGTCACTTAATTGACCAGTTTGTTATTTTAAATTAATAATGCATTTATTTTCATGGTTGATAAAATTAAAATTTTGGAAAATAAATATAAATGTAAAAAGTTTTGAAATAAAAAATATACAGGGTGTTTAAAAATACGTTCGGATATTTTACCCACTTATAGATCTCATCAATACAAACAAAAAAGTCCTAATACACATGGGCCCGGAAATGCTTCGTTTTAAAAAAAAAATTCCGTCCGCCCCTGGAATAAATAATTTAAATCTGCGCCAAAACATGTTTCTTACTAGCACCAATAAACCTTAAAAGTTTCACTAAAATCGGCTAAGGGGCTTTTAGATATTGAAGAATTTTAGTTTTTGTCTTCACAGGTTCAGAGATGTGCAAAATGTAGGTTTTATTTCGTTTCTTGAAAACGAAGCGAGGTACGAAAAAACTCAGACGACAAAAAAGTTGCATTTTTAGTTACTTTATTAAAGAAAAATATGAAAATTGCAAAAAATATGCTGGGCGCTATTTAAAGAAAACCTGATCGACATGTCCCATACAAACTGTAAAAATTTCATTAAAATCGCCGGAAGCGTTTTTTAGTTAACAACTAAAAACTGATTTTTTTTAAATTTCACACCCTGTGTCTCGGGAACGAAGGGTTTCCGAACCCGGATATCGGAACGTATTTTTTAAACCACCTGTATTGTATAGCCGATTACAGTATATTAATAACAATTTCCAGTAATGAGTGTTGTAATTTCAAGTTTTAAATTCATAAAAGCGAATCCTAGAACATGTCTTGAAATATATGCGTTCTTATTTCAAGAAAGCGACGTTACATGATTTACAGCTCGGTTTCTGCCAAATTTTGTTTAGTTGTTACGATAGCAGAATGTGCCAAAGGCAAGTTTTACAATGATACAAGTGGTTACTCGAATCATCTTTCTTATAAGCTGTACTTCCCTATTTTTGAAGGTACGAGAGCCATGTTCTTGCTTTCTAGTATCTGGTTTTAGCAATATTGTGCTGACACACGTTAATATTGTAAAATTGTACGTTCATATAGGCCATATCTATCTCAAGTACTTGTTAAGGTGTATTCAAATCGACCCAAATACATTTACTCGATAGAGCAGACATTTAGGGAAACAAGAAAAGAGATTTTCCGCAACATCCAGTAAGAACTATCATCTACCATAAAGCAAAAATTGGCATAAACGCACACGGTGAGCAAAATCTAACGCTTATTATAAATGAGGTGTTTGACTAGAGGTACATTCGATACCTTAGGGTACAAGGATTTTAGTAGAAGATTAGGGGTGTACATTGTCATACACCTTTCCAGCATGTATATGAACGATATGGGAACAATGGAAAAACCAAGCACCACTAAGACTCTTTACTGACCAAGAAAAGAGACAACGATCTTCTGTGCTAACGAACAGGTGAAAGAACGAAAGAAGATGATGTACAAAGAGCAGTGTAAAGTTTGCATAACGTGTTTCTAATATACCAATGTAGATAGTCTTCAGACAAAACAAAAATTATGACCTTTAGAGGAAATCATCCAGTGCGATAAAAAATAGTGACACTTAGCAAAGGTTTAAAATAAGTAACTTATTTTAAATACATGGACAACGCTGATGTCATAGACAATAATTTTTTTCCCAGAACGTAGGTACGTCTACAATCAACTTTAACTTACCAATCTCCCTTTATTTTACGTTTATCTAACATGTACAATCCAGTGGATGCGCTGTTTACATATCAAATTGTAAAATAAAAAAAAGTTTTTCTGTCAATGATTCACCGATAAATGTTTGACATAGTGAGTAGCAATTTTAACTGGTTAATAATACTTTGTTGAACTGTTAATTTGGGAGCTTTTGTAAAGCTGCTTGTTGTTAGGTAGAAATCGATGCTGGAAAAGCTTCGTCTAATGTAAGAGTAGTTATACAAACGCTGTTGAAAGAACAACATTTAAATTTGCTTGATGTTATATGGTACACCCACTCAAAATAAACACAATTAGATACATGATTGTGTGATTCGAAAACTTTTTCAATTTTATAAAAGTATTGAAAATTCTTTGTGGTGGCCAGAAGTCTTCCACAAAAGAAAACGCGTGTGATAATGCTTTTCAGTTTCTTAAAAGTCAAACAGAATGTCCTGTGAGGATAGTTGTATCGCACTTTCTTTCTATAGTCTTAAAATACGCTGGAGTGTACCTAGATGTCCTCCAATACGTTTGTATATACAGGGTGTCCCTGATATAAGTGCACAAAAAAATCTGCAGTTTCCTGAAGTTTAGAATTGGCCCAAACACCCCTCTATCCGACCCAGACAAGCCCGCTTTCAGAAAGATATAGTTGCTACGGAAATACGTTCGACTGTGACAAGTTTTTTTCTGTGGTTAACAAGAATACCTTTAACACACACCCCCACACAATAATGGGGAATAATGACTTGTAGGTAGACATCTGTTAATAATTTCTTCTCTGAGAATGACGATTTGAACAGAGATGGCCTAGAACATTTTCTAGTTCTCTCCATCGTGGTAGGTTGAATGGACGATGATGAATTGAATAACCTTTTATATGTGGTTGTGTTACTGTTAATCAAAGCAAGAAAGTACCAGCTTATTGACTTCCTTCCACCATGGACTGCTTTCGACTCTGGTTACATCACGTTCGCCTAAAAATTTGGTAGACATTACTAATATTTTCTCCTCTGAGAATGCCGATTCGAACAGATGGCCTGAACATTTTTCAATCCTCTACATTGTGGTACGTTGAATGTATGGTGATGAATTGAATAGCCTTTTTATGTGGTCGTGTAGCACTGAACGCAATCATAAATACGTTAAGTGCATCGCGATCACAAAAAACGGCCACCGTAAATGAGTAGACACGTCCCTTATAACATTCCATTGATGGTTCACTTAGGGTTATGGAAAATTTTAAATATAGTGTTTAGCGGAACATCGCTATCGTGCGTTTACTTGACGCAAACCAACTGTTAATCAGAGCTCGAAAGCACTAGCATAGAGTTCCTTGGACTGCTTTCAACCGTGGTTACATCACATTCACCTAAAAATGTGGCAAACATCACTGGTACGTTGATTTCTTCTAACCATTGGCCCCACTGATCGAATTATCTTCCTGAAAAATTAAAAATTGTAATACAAATGTCTTCTCACACAATATGAATGCCCTTCCCCTCGTTTGTACATCTCGTCCCTATCGAACAATGGAGAGCATAAGCTTTTCTGCGCTACTTTTACTTTTAACGAAACCGAAAATACAGCGAAAAGAAAGGTAACAATGACTTGTACGGAGATCTCTACTAAGAATTTCTCCTCTGAGATAGGCGACTCGAACAGATGGCGTAGAACATTTTCCAATCCTCTCCATCGTGGTAGGTTGAATTGATGTTGATGAATTGAATGGCCTTTTTTAAGTGGTCGTATAGCTTATAACGAAATCATAAATACGTTGAGTGCATCGCGATCACATAAAAACGGACACCGTAAATGAGTAGACACCTCCCTTATAGCATTCAATTGATGGTTCTCTTAGGGTCCTGGAAATTTTCAAATAAAGTGTTCAGCGGAACAGCGCTACCGTGTGTTTACGTCACTGATTTCTTCTAAGCATTGGCCCAGTGATCGGATTATCTTTCTGAAAAATAGAAAATTTTAATAGAAATGTTTTCTCATACAATATGAATGTCCTCGCCCCTTTTCTACTTCTCGTCCCTATTGAACAATGGAAATCATAAGCTTCTCTGCGCAATCTTTACGTTTAAGGAAAGCCAAACTGCACTGGATACACTCGCGAAAATAATGGATAACAATGGCTTGTACGCAGATCTCTCTTAATAATTTCTCTTCGGAGAACGGCGATTCGAACAGATGGCCTAGAACATTTTTCAATCCTCTCCATCGTGGTAGGTTGGTGATGTATGGTGATGAATTGAATGGCCTTTTTATGTGGTCGTGTAGCACTGAACGAAATCATAAATACGTTAAGTGCATCGCGATCACAAAAAACGGCCACCGGATTCTACCAGCAAGTTGAGTTTCTACCACCATGGACTGCTTTCGACTCTGGTTACATCACGCTCACCTAAAACTGTGGTACAGTTCAGTTAGTTGTACGTTGATCTTTTCTAACTATTAGCTTCACTGATCGAATTATCTTCCTGAAAAATAGCAAATTTTAATACAAATGTCTTCTCATACAACATGAATGACCTCCCTCCTTTTCTACTTCTCGTCCCTATCGAACAATGGAGAGCATACGCTCTTCTGCGCAACTTTTACTTTTAACGAAAGCCAAACTACTCTGGATACACTCGCGAAAAGAATGGATAACAATGGCTTTACGCAGATCTCTACTAATAATTTCTCCTCGGAGAATGGCGATTCGAACAGATGGCCTACAACATGTTTCAATTCTCTCCATCATGGTAGGTTGAATGGATAGTGATGAAATGAATAGCCTTTTTTATGTTTTAGTGAAGCAAAACGAACTCATAAATACGTTATGTCCATCGTTATCTCATCAAAAAACGGCCACCGTAAATGAGTAGACACGTACCTTATAGCATTTTATTGATGGTTCTTTTAGGGTCCTGGAAATTTTGAAATATAGTGTTTAGCGGAACATCGCTATCGTGTGTTTACTTGACGCAAACAGTGTGTTAATCAGTGCAAGAAACTACCAGCATATTGAATTCCTACCACCATGCACTGCTTTCGACTCTGGTTACATCACGTTCACCTAACACTGTGGTAAAGTTAAGTTGTACGTTGATTTTTTGTAACTATTGGCTTCACTGATCGAATTATTTTCCTGAAAAGTTGAAAATTGTAATACACATGTCTTCTCATGCAATATGACTGTCATCTCCCATTTTGTACTTCTCGTACCTATCGAAGGATGGAGAGCATAGGCTTTTCTGCGCGACCTTTACTTCTAACGAAAGCCAAAATTCACTGAATACACTCGCGAAAAGTAAGGTAACAATGACTTCTAGGCAGATCTCTACTAATAATTTCTCCTGTGAGAATGGTGATTCAAACAGATGGCCCAGAACTTTTTTCAATCGTCTCCATCGTGGTAGATTGAATGGATGGTGATGAATCGAATAGCCTTTTTTATGTGATTGTGTGCCATAACGAAATTGTAAATACGTTAAGTGCATCGCGATCACATAAAGCCGGCCACCGTAAATGAGTAGATACGTCCCTTATAGCATTCTATTGATGGTTCTCTTAGGGTCCTGGAAATGTTGAAATATAGTGTTTAGCGGAACATCGCTATCGTGTGTTTACCTGACGCAAACCAACTGTTAATCAGTGCAAGAAAATACCAGCATATTGAATTCCTACCACCATGCACTGCTTTCGACTCTGGTTACATCACGTTCACCTAACACTGTGGTAAAGTTAAGTTGTACGTTGATTTTTTGTAACCATTGGCTTCACTGATCGAATTATTTTCCTGAAAAGTTGAAAATTGTAATACACATGTCTTCTCATGCAATATGAATGTCTTCCCCCATTTTGTACTTCTCGTACCTATCGAAGGATGGAGAGCATAGGCTTTTCTGCGCGACCTTTACTTCTAACGAAACCCAAAATTCACTGAATACACTCGCGAAAAGTAAGGTACCAATGACTTCTAGGCAGATCTCTACTAATAATTTCTCCTATGAGAATGGTGATTCAAACAGATGGCCTAGAACATTTTTCAATCGTCTCCATCGTGGTAGATTGAATGGATGGTGATGAATCGAATAGCCTTTTTTATGTGATTGTGAGCAATAACGAAATTGTAAATACGTTAAGTGCATCGCGATCACATAAAGCCGGCCACCGTAAATGAGTAGATACGTCCCTTATAGCATTCTATTGATGGTTCTCTTAGGGTCCTGGAAATTTTGAAATATAGTGTTTTGCGGAACATCGCTATCGTGTGTTTACCTGACGCAAACCAACTGTTAATCAGTGCAAGAAAATACCAGCATATTGAATTCCTACCACCATGCACTGCTTTCGACTCTGGTTACATCACGTTCACCTAACACTGTGGTAAAGTTAAGTTGTACGTTGATCTTTTCTAACCATTAGCCTCTCTGATCGAATTATTTTCCTGAAAAGTTGAAAATTGTAATACACATGTCTTCTCATGCAATATGAATGTCCTCCCTCATTTTCTACTTCTCGTACCTATCGAACGATGGAGAGCATACGCTTTTCTGCGCGACCTTTACTTCTAACGAAACCCAAAATTCACTGAATACACTCGCGAAAAGTAAGGTAACAATGACTTCTAGGCAGATCTCTACTAATAATTTCTCCTATGAGAATGGTGATTCAAACAGATGGCCTAGAACATTTTTCAATCGTCTCCATCGTGGTAGATTGAATGGATGGTGATGAATCGAATAGCCTTTTTTATGTGATTGTGAGCCATAACGAAATTGTAAATACGTTAAGTGCATCGCGATCACATAAAGCCGGCCACCGTAAATGAGTAGATACGTTCCTTATAGCATTCTATTGATGGTTCTCTTAGGGTCCTGGAAATTTTGAAATATAGTGTTTAGCGGAACATCGCTATCGTGTGTTTACCTGACGCAAACCAACTGTTAATCAGTGCAAGAAAATACCAGCATATTGAATTCCTACCACCATGCACTGCTTTCGATTCTGGTTACATCACGTTCACCTAACACTGTGGTAAAGTTAAGTTGTACGTTGATTTTTTGTAACCATTGGCTTCACTGATCGAATTATTTTCCTGAAAAGTTGAAAATTGTAATACACATGTCTTCTCATGCAATATGAATGTCTTCCCCCATTTTGTACTTCTCGTACCTATCGAAGGATGGAGAGCATAGGCTTTTCTGCGCGACCTTTACTTCTGACGAAACCCAAAATTCACTGAATACACTCGCGAAAAGTAAGGTACCAATGACTTCTAGGCAGATCTCTACTAATAATTTCTCCTATGAGAATGGTGATTCAAACAGATGGCCTAGAACATTTTTCAATCGTCTCCATCGTGGTAGATTGAATGGATGGTGATGAATCGAATAGCCTTTTTTATGTGATTGTGAGCCATAACGAAATTGTAAATACGTTAAGTGCATCGCGATCACATAAAGCCGGCCACCGTAAATGAGCAGATACGTCCCTTATAGCATTCTATTGATGGTTCTCTTAGGGTCCTGGAAATTTTGAAAGATAGTGTTTAGCGGAACATCGCTATCGTGTGTTTACCTGACGCAAACCAACTGTTAATCAGTGCAAGAAAATACCAGCATATTGAATTCCTACCACCATGCACTGCTTTCGACTCTGGTTACATCACGTTCACCTAACACTGTGGTAAAGTTCAGTTGTACGTTGATCTTTTCTAACCATTAGCCTTTCTGATCGAATTATTTTCCTGAAAAGTTGAAAATTGTAATACACATGTCTTCTCATGCAATATGAATGTCCTCCCTCATTTTCTACTTCTCGTACCTATCGAACGATGGAGAGCATACGCTTTTCTGCGCGACCTTTACTTCTAACGAAACCCAAAATTCACTGAATACACTCGCGAAAAGTAAGGTAACAATGACTTCTAGGCAGATCTCTACTAATAATTTCTCCTATGAGAATGGTGATTCAAACAGATGGCCTAGAACATTTTTCAATCGTCTCCATCGTGGTAGATTGAATGGATGGTGATGAATCGAATAGCCTTTTTTATGTGATTGTGTGCCATAACGAAATGGTAAATACGTTAAGTGCATCGCGATCACATAAAGCCGGTTACCGTAAATGAGTAGATACGTCCCTTATAGCATTCTATTGATGGTTCTCTTAGGGTCCTGGAAATTTTGAAATATAGTGTTTAGCGGAACATCGCTATCGTGTGTTTACCTGACGCAAACCAACTGTTAATCAGTGCAAGAAAATACCAGCATATTGAATTCCTACCACCATGCACTGCTTTCGACTCTGGTTACATCACGTTCACCTAACACTGTGGTAAAGTTAAGTTGTACGTTGATTTTTTGTAACCATTGGCTTCACTGATCGAATTATTTTCCTGAAAAGTTGAAAATTGTAATACACATGTCTTCTCATGCAATATGAATGTCTTCCCCCATTTTGTACTTCTCGTACCTATCGAAGGATGGAGAGCATAGGCTTTTCTGCGCGACCTTTACTTCTAACGAAACCCAAAATTCACTGAATACACTCGCGAAAAGTAAGGTACCAATGACTTCTAGGCAGATCTCTACTAATAATTTCTCCTATGAGAATGGTGATTCAAACAGATGGCCTAGAACATTTTTCAATCGTCTCCATCGTGGTAGATTGAATGGATGGTGATGAATCGAATAGCCTTTTTTATGTGATTGTGAGCCATAACGAAATTGTAAATACGTTAAGTGCATCGCGATCACATAAAGCCGGCCACCGTAAATGAGTAGATACGTCCCTTATAGCATTCTATTGATGGTTCTCTTAGGGTCCTGGAAATTTTGAAATATAGTGTTTAGCGGAACATCGCTATCGTGTGTTTACCTGACGCAAACCAACTGTTAATCAGTGCAAGAAAATACCAGCATATTGAATTCCTACCACCATGCACTGCTTTCGACTCTGGTTACATCACGTTCACCTAACACTGTGGTAAAGTTAAGTTGTACGTTGATCTTTTCTAACCATTAGCCTCTCTGATGGAATTATTTTCCTGAAAAGTTGAAAATTGTAATACACATGTCTTCTCATGCAATATGAATGTCCTCCCTCATTTTCTACTTCTCGTACCTATCGAACGATGGAGAGCATACGCTTTTCTGCGCGACCTTTACTTCTAACGAAACCCAAAATTCACTGAATACACTCGCGAAAAGTAAGGTAACAATGACTTCTAGGCAGATCTCTACTAATAATTTCTCCTATGAGAATGGTGATTCAAACAGATGGCCTAGAACATTTTTCAATCGTCTCCATCGTGGTAGATTGAATGGATGGTGATGAATCGAATAGCCTTTTTTATGTGATTGTGTGCCATAACGAAATTGTAAATACGTTAAGTGCATCGCGATCACATAAAGCCGGTTACCGTAAATGAGTAGATACGTCCCTTATAGCATTCTATTGATGGTTCTCTTAGGGTCCTGGAAATGTTGAAATATAGTGTTTAGCGGAACATCGCTATCGTGTGTTTACCTGACGCAAACCAACTGTTAATCAGTGCAAGAAAATACCAGCATATTGAATTCCTACCACCATGCACTGCTTTCGACTCTGGTTACATCACGTTCACCTAACACTGTGGTAAAGTTAAGTTGTACGTTGATTTTTTGTAACCATTGGCTTCACTGATCGAATTATTTTCCTGAAAAGTTGAAAATTGTAATACACATGTCTTCTCATGCAATATGAATGTCTTCCCCCATTTTGTACTTCTCGTACCTATCGAAGGATGGAGAGCATAGGCTTTTCTGCGCGACCTTTACTTCTAACGAAACCCAAAATTCACTGAATACACTCGCGAAAAGTAAGGTACCTATGACTTCTAGGCAGATCTCTACTAATAATTTCTCCTATGAGAATGGTGATTCAAACAGATGGCCTAGAACATTTTTCAATCGTCTCCATCGTGGTAGATTGAATGGATGGTGATGAATCGAATAGCCTTTTTTATGTGATTGTGTGCCATAACGAAATTGTAAATACGTTAAGTGCATCGCGATCACATAAAGCCGGTTACCGTAAATGAGTAGATACGTCCCTTATAGCATTCTATTGATGGTTCTCTTAGGGTCCTGGAAATGTTGAAATATAGTGTTTAGCGGAACATCGCTATCGTGTGTTTACCTGACGCAAACCAACTGTTAATCAGTGCAAGAAAATACCAGCATATTGAATTCCTACCACCATGCACTGCTTTCGACTCTGGTTACATCACGTTCACCTAACACTGTGGTAAAGTTAAGTTGTACGTTGATTTTTTGTAACCATTGGCTTCACTGATCGAATTATTTTCCTGAAAAGTTGAAAATTGTAATACACATGTCTTCTCATGCAATATGACTGTCCTCCCCCATTTTGTACTTCTCGTACCTATCGAAGGATGGAGAGCATAGGCTTTTCTGCGCGACCTTTACTTCTAACGAAACCCAAAATTCACTGAATACACTCGCGAAAAGTAAGGTACCAATGACTTCTAGGCAGATCTCTACTAATAATTTCTCTTATGAGAATGGTGATTCAAACAGATGGCCTAGAACATTTTTCAATCGTCTCCATCGTGGTAGATTGAATGGATGGTGATGAATCGAATAGCCTTTTTTATGTGATTGTGAGCCATAACGAAATTGTAAATACGTTAAGTGCATCGCGATCACATAAAGCCGGCCACCGTAAATGAGCAGATACGTCCCTTATAGCATTCTATTGATGGTTCTCTTAGGGTCCTGGAAATTTTGAAATATAGTGTTTAGCGGAACATCGCTATCGTGTGTTTACCTGACGCAAACCAACTGTTAATCAGTGCAAGAAAATACCAGCATATTGAATTCCTACCACCATGCACTGCTTTCGACTCTGGTTACATCACGTTCACCTAACACTGTGGTAAAGTTAAGTTGTACGTTGATTTTTTGTAACCATTGGCTTCACTGATCGAATTATTTTCCTGAAAAGGTGAAAATTGTAATACACATGTCTTCTCATGCAATATGACTGTCCTCCCCCATTTTGTACTTCTCGTACCTATCGAAGGATGGAGAGCATAGGCTTTTCTGCGCGACCTTTACTTCTAACGAAACCCAAAATTCACTGAATACACTCGCGAAAAGTAAGGTACCAATGACTTCTAGGCAGATCTCTACTAATAATTTCTCTTATGAGAATGGTGATTCAAACAGATGGCCTAGAACATTTTTCAATCGTCTCCATCGTGGTAGATTGAATGGATGGTGATGAATCGAATAGCCTTTTTTATGTGATTGTGAGCCATAACGAAATTGTAAATACGTTAAGTGCATCGCGATCACATAAAGCCGGCCACCGTAAATGAGTAGATACGTCCCTTATAGCATTCTATTGATGGTTCTCTTAGGGTCATGGAAATTTTGAAATATAGTGTTTAGCGGAACATCGCTATCGTGTGTTTACCTGACGCAAACCAACTGTTAATCAGTGCAAGAAAATACCAGCATATTGAATTCCTACCACCATGCACTGCTTTCGACTCTGGTTACATCACGTTCACCTAACACTGTGGTAAAGTTAAGTTGTACGTTGATTTTTTGTAACCATTGGCTTCACTGATCGAATTATTTTCCTGAAAAGTTGAAAATTGTAATACACATGTCTTCTCATGCAATATGAATGTCTTCCCCCATTTTGTACTTCTCGTACCTATCGAAGGATGGAGAGCATAGGCTTTTCTGCGCGACCTTTACTTCTAACGAAACCCAAAATTCACTGAATACACTCGCGAAAAGTAAGGTACCAATGACTTCTAGGCAGATCTCTACTAATAATTTCTCCTATGAGAATGGTGATTCAAACAGATGGCCTAGAACATTTTTCAATCGTCTCCATCGTGGTAGATTGAATGGATGGTGATGAATCGAATAGCCTTTTTTATGTGATTGTGAGCAATAACGAAATTGTAAATACGTTAAGTGCATCGCGATCACATAAAGCCGGCCACCGTAAATGAGTAGATACGTCCCTTATAGCATTCTATTGATGGTTCTCTTAGGGTCCTGGAAATTTTAAAATATAGTGTTTTGCGGAACATCGCTATCGTGTGTTTACCTGACGCAAACCAACTGTTAATCAGTGCAAGAAAATACCAGCATATTGAATTCCTACCACCATGCACTGCTTTCGACTCTGGTTACATCACGTTCACCTAACACTGTGGTAAAGTTAAGTTCTACGTTGATCTTTTCTAACCATTAGCCTCTCTGATCGAATTATTTTCCTGAAAAGTTGAAAATTGTAATACACATGTCTTCTCATGCAATATGAATGTCCTCCCTCATTTTCTACTTCTCGTACCTATCGAACGATGGAGAGCATACGCTTTTCTGCGCGACCTTTACTTCTAACGAAACCCAAAATTCACTGAATACACTCGCGAAAAGTAAGGTAACAATGACTTCTAGGCAGATCTCTACTAATAATTTCTCCTATGAGAATGGTGATTCAAACAGATGGCCTAGAACATTTTTCAATCGTCTCCAACGTGGTAGATTGAATGGATGGTGATGAATCGAATAGCCTTTTTTATGTGATTGTGAGCCATAACGAAATTGTAAATACGTTAAGTGCATCGCGATCACATAAAGCCGGCCACCGTAAATGAGTAGATACGTCCCTTATAGCATTCTATTGATGGTTCTCTTAGGGTCCTGGAAATGTTGAAATATAGTGTTTAGCGGAACATCGCTATCGTGTGTTTACCTGACGCAAACCAACTGTTAATCAGTGCAAGAAAATACCAGCATATTGAATTCCTACCACCATGCACTGCTTTCGACTCTGGTTACATCACGTTCACCTAACACTGTGGTAAAGTTAAGTTGTACGTTGATTTTTTGTAACCATTGGCTTCACTGATCGAATTATTTTCCTGAAAAGTTGAAAATTGTAATACACATGTCTTCTCATGCAATATGAATGTCTTCCCCCATTTTGTACATCTCGTACCTATCGAAGGATGGAGAGCATAGGCTTTTCTGCGCGACCTTTACTTCTAACGAAACCCAAAATTCACTGAATACACTCGTGAAAAGTAAGGTACCAATGACTTCTAGGCAGATCTCTACTAATAATTTCTCCTATGAGAATGGTGATTCAAACAGATGGCCTAGAACATTTTTCAATCGTCTCCATCGTGGTAGATTGAATGGATGGTGATGAATCGAATAGCCTTTTTTATGTGATTGTGAGCCATAACGAAATTGTAAATACGTTAAGTGCATCGCGATCACATAAAGCCGGCCACCGTAAATGAGTAGATACGTCCCTTATAGCATTCTATTGATGGTTCTCTTAGGGTCCTGGAAATTTTGAAATATAGTGTTTAGCGGAACATTGCTATCGTGTGTTTACCTGACGCAAACCAACTGTTAATCAGTGCAAGAAAATACCAGCATATTGAATTCCTACCACCATGCACTGCTTTCGACTCTGGTTACATCACGTTCACCTAACACTGTGGTAAAGTTAAGTTGTACGTTGATCTTTTCTAACCATTAGCCTCTCTGATGGAATTATTTTCCTGAAAAGTTGAAAATTGTAATACACATGTCTTCTCATGCAATATGAATGTCTCCCTCATTTTCTACTTCTCGTACCTATCGAACGATGGAGAGCATACGCTTTTCTGCGCGACCTTTACTTCTAACGAAACCCAAAATTCACTGAATACACTCGCGAAAAGTAAGGTAACAATGACTTCTAGGCAGATCTCTACTAATAATTTCTCCTATGAGAATGGTGATTCAAACAGATGGCCTAGAACATTTTTCAATCGTCTCCATCGTGGTAGATTGAATGGATGGTGATGAATCGAATAGCCTTTTTTATGTGATTGTGAGCCATAACGAAATTGTGAATACGTTAAGTGCATCGCGATCACATAAAGCCGGCCACCGTAAATGAGTAGATACGTCCCTTATAGCATTCTATTGATGGTTCTCTTAGGGTCCTGGAAATTTTGAAATATAGTGTTTAGCGGAACATCGCTATCGTGTGTTTACCTGACGCAAACCAACTGTTAATCAGTGCAAGAAAATACCAGCATATTGAATTCCTACCACCATGCACTGCTTTCGATTCTGGTTACATCACGTTCACCTAACACTGTGGTAAAGTTAAGTTGTACGTTGATTTTTTGTAACCATTGGCTTCACTGATCGAATTATTTTCCTGAAAAGTTGAAAATTGTAATACACATGTCTTCTCATGCAATATGAATGTCTTCCCCCATTTTGTACTTCTCGTACCTATCGAAGGATGGAGAGCATAGGCTTTTCTGCGCGACCTTTACTTCTAACGAAACCCAAAATTCACTGAATACACTCGCGAAAAGTAAGGTACCAATGACTTCTAGGCAGATCTCTACTAATAATTTCTCCTATGAGAATGGTGATTCAAACAGATGGCCTAGAACATTTTTCAATCGTCTCCATCGTGGTAGATTGAATGGATGGTGATGAATCGAATAGCCTTTTTTATGTGATTGTGAGCCATAACGAAATTGTAAATACGTTAAGTGCATCGCGATCACATAAAGCCGGCCACCGTAAATGAGTAGATACGTCCCTTATAGCATTCTATTGATGGTTCTCTTAGGGTCCTGGAAATTTTGAAATATAGTGTTTAGCGGAACATCGCTATCGTGTGTTTACCTGACGCAAACCAACTGTTAATCAGTGCAAGAAAATACCAGCATATTGAATTCCTACCACCATGCACTGCTTTCGACTCTGGTTACATCACGTTCACCTAACACTGTGGTAAAGTTCAGTTGTACGTTGATCTTTTCTAACCATTAGCCTTTCTGATCGAATTATTTTCCTGAAAAGTTGAAAATTGTAATACACATGTCTTCTCATGCAATATGAATGTCCTCCCTCATTTTCTACTTCTCGCACCTATCGAACGATGGAGAGCATACGCTTTTCTGCGCGACCTTTACTTCTAACGAAACCCAAAATTCACTGAATACACTCGCGAAAAGTAAGGTAACAATGACTTCTAGGCAGATCTCTACTAATAATTTCTCCTATGAGAATGGTGATTCAAACAGATGGCCTAGAACATTTTTCAATCGTCTCCATCGTGGTAGATTGAATGGATGGTGATGAATCGAATAGCCTTTTTTACGTGATTGTGTGCCATAACGAAATGGTAAATACGTTAAGTGCATCGCGATCACATAAAGCCGGTTACCGTAAATGAGTAGATACGTCCCTTATAGCATTCTATTGATGGTTCTCTTAGGGTCCTGGAAATTTTGAAATATAGTGTTTAGCGGAACATCGCTATCGTGTGTTTACCTGACGCAAACCAACTGTTAATCAGTGCAAGAAAATACCAGCATATTGAATTCCTACCACCATGCACTGCTTTCGACTCTGGTTACATCACGTTCACCTAACACTGTGGTAAAGTTAAGTTGTACGTTGATTTTTTGTAACCATTGGCTTCACTGATCGAATTATTTTCCTGAAAAGTTGAAAATTGTAATACACATGTCTTCTCATGCAATATGAATGTCTTCCCCCATTTTGTACATCTCGTACCTATCGAAGGATGGAGAGCATAGGCTTTTCTGCGCGACCTTTACTTCTAACGAAACCCAAAATTCACTGAATACACTCGTGAAAAGTAAGGTACCAATGACTTCTAGGCAGATCTCTACTAATAATTTCTCCTATGAGAATGGTGATTCAAACAGATGGCCTAGAACATTTTTCAATCGTCTCCATCGTGGTAGATTGAATGGATGGTGATGAATCGAATAGCCTTTTTTATGTGATTGTGAGCAATAACGAAATTGTAAATACGTTAAGTGCATCGCGATCACATAAAGCCGGCCACCTTAAATGAGTAGATACGTCCCTTATAGCATTCTATTGATGGTTCTCTTGGGGTCCTGGAAATTTTGAAATATAGTGTTTAGCGGAACATCGCTATCGTGTGTTTACCTGACGCAAACCAACTGTTAATCAGTGCAAGAAAATACCAGCATATTGAATTCCTACCACCATGCACTGCTTTCGACTCTGGTTACATCACGTTCACCTAACACTGTGGTAAAGTTAAGTTGTACGTTGATTTTTTGTAACCATTGGCTTCACTGATCGAATTATTTTCCTGAAAAGGTGAAAATTGTAATACACATGTCTTCTCATGCAATATGACTGTCCTCCCCCATTTTGTACTTCTCGTACCTATCGAAGGATGGAGAGCATAGGCTTTTCTGCGCGACCTTTACTTCTAACGAAACCCAAAATTCACTGAATACACTCGCGAAAAGTAAGGTACCAATGACTTCTAGGCAGATCTCTACTAATAATTTCTCTTATGAGAATGGTGATTCAAACAGATGGCCTAGAACATTTTTCAATCGTCTCCATCGTGGTAGATTGAATGGATGGTGATGAATCGAATAGCCTTTTTTATGTGATTGTGAGCCATAACGAAATTGTGAATACGTTAAGTGCATCGCGATCACATAAAGCCGGCCACCGTAAATGAGTAGATACGTCCCTTATAGCATTCTATTGATGGTTCTCTTAGGGTCCTGGAAATTTTGAAATATAGTGTTTAGCGGAACATCGCTATCGTGTGTTTACCTGACGCAAACCAACTGTTAATCAGTGCAAGAAAATACCAGCATATTGAATTCCTACCACCATGCACTGCTTTCGATTCTGGTTACATCACGTTCACCTAACACTGTGGTAAAGTTAAGTTGTACGTTGATTTTTTGTAACCATTGGCTTCACTGATCGAATTATTTTCCTGAAAAGTTGAAAATTGTAATACACATGTCTTCTCATGCAATATGAATGTCTTCCCCCATTTTGTACATCTCGTACCTATCGAAGGATGGAGAGCATAGGCTTTTCTGCGCGACCTTTACTTCTAACGAAACCCAAAATTCACTGAATACACTCGTGAAAAGTAAGGTACCAATGACTTCTAGGCAGATCTCTACTAATAATTTCTCCTATGAGAATGGTGATTCAAACAGATGGCCTAGAACATTTTTCAATCGTCTCCATCGTGGTAGATTGAATGGATGGTGATGAATCGAATAGCCTTTTTTATGTGATTGTGAGCAATAACGAAATTGTAAATACGTTAAGTGCATCGCGATCACATAAAGCCGGCCACCTTAAATGAGTAGATACGTCCCTTATAGCATTCTATTGATGGTTCTCTTAGGGTCCTGGAAATTTTGAAATATAGTGTTTAGCGGAACATCGCTATCGTGTGTTTACCTGACGCAAACCAACTGTTAATCAGTGCAAGAAAATACCAGCATATTGAATTCCTACCACCATGCACTGCTTTCGACTCTGGTTACATCACGTTCACCTAACACTGTGGTAAAGTTAAGTTGTACGTTGATTTTTTGTAACCATTGGCTTCACTGATCGAATTATTTTCCTGAAAAGGTGAAAATTGTAATACACATGTCTTCTCATGCAATATGACTGTCCTCCCCCATTTTGTACTTCTCGTACCTATCGAAGGATGGAGAGCATAGGCTTTTCTGCGCGACCTTTACTTCTAACGAAACCCAAAATTCACTGAATACACTCGCGAAAAGTAAGGTACCAATGACTTCTAGGCAGATCTCTACTAATAATTTCTCTTATGAGAATGGTGATTCAAACAGATGGCCTAGAACATTTTTCAATCGTCTCCATCGTGGTAGATTGAATGGATGGTGATGAATCGAATAGCCTTTTTTATGTGATTGTGAGCCATAACGAAATTGTGAATACGTTAAGTGCATCGCGATCACATAAAGCCGGCCACCGTAAATGAGTAGATACGTCCCTTATAGCATTCTATTGATGGTTCTCTTAGGGTCCTGGAAATTTTGAAATATAGTGTTTAGCGGAACATCGCTATCGTGTGTTTACCTGACGCAAACCAACTGTTAATCAGTGCAAGAAAATACCAGCATATTGAATTCCTACCACCATGCACTGCTTTCGATTCTGGTTACATCACGTTCACCTAACACTGTGGTAAAGTTAAGTTGTACGTTGATTTTTTGTAACCATTGGCTTCACTGATCGAATTATTTTCCTGAAAAGTTGAAAATTGTAATACACATGTCTTCTCATGCAATATGAATGTCTTCCCCCATTTTGTACTTCTCGTACCTATCGAAGGATGGAGAGCATAGGCTTTTCTGCGCGACCTTTACTTCTAACGAAACCCAAAATTCACTGAATACACTCGCGAAAAGTAAGGTACCAATGACTTCTAGGCAGATCTCTACTAATAATTTCTCCTATGAGAATGGTGATTCAAACAGATGGCCTAGAACATTTTTCAATCGTCTCCATCGTGGTAGATTGAATGGATGGTGATGAATCGAATAGCCTTTTTTATGTGATTGTGAGCCATAACGAAATTGTAAATACGTTAAGTGCATCGCGATCACATAAAGCCGGCCACCGTAAATGAGTAGATACGTCCCTTATAGCATTCTATTGATGGTTCTCTTAGGGTCCTGGAAATTTTGAAATATAGTGTTTAGCGGAACATCGCTATCGTGTGTTTACCTGACGCAAACCAACTGTTAATCAGTGCAAGAAAATACCAGCATATTGAATTCCTACCACCATGCACTGCTTTCGACTCTGGTTACATCACGTTCACCTAACACTGTGGTAAAGTTCAGTTGTACGTTGATCTTTTCTAACCATTAGCCTTTGTGATCGAATTATTTTCCTGAAAAGTTGAAAATTGTAATACACATGTCTTCTCATGCAATATGAATGTCCTCCCTCATTTTCTACTTCTCGTACCTATCGAACGATGGAGAGCATACGCTTTTCTGCGCGACCTTTACTTCTAACGAAACCCAAAATTCACTGAATACACTCGCGAAAAGTAAGGTAACAATGACTTCTAGGCAGATCTCTACTAATAATTTCTCCTATGAGAATGGTGATTCAAACAGATGGCCTAGAACATTTTTCAATCGTCTCCATCGTGGTAGATTGAATGGATGGTGATGAATCGAATAGCCTTTTTTACGTGATTGTGTGCCATAACGAAATGGTAAATACGTTAAGTGCATCGCGATCACATAAAGCCGGTTACCGTAAATGAGTAGATACGTCCCTTATAGCATTCTATTGATGGTTCTCTTAGGGTCCTGGAAATTTTGAAATATAGTGTTTAGCGGAACATCGCTATCGTGTGTTTACCTGACGCAAACCAACTGTTAATCAGTGCAAGAAAATACCAGCATATTGAATTCCTACCACCATGCACTGCTTTCGACTCTGGTTACATCACGTTCACCTAACACTGTGGTAAAGTTAAGTTGTACGTTGATTTTTTGTAACCATTGGCTTCACTGATCGAATTATTTTCCTGAAAAGTTGAAAATTGTAATACACATGTCTTCTCATGCAATATGAATGTCTTCCCCCATTTTGTACATCTCGTACCTATCGAAGGATGGAGAGCATAGGCTTTTCTGCGCGACCTTTACTTCTAACGAAACCCAAAATTCACTGAATACACTCGTGAAAAGTAAGGTACCAATGACTTCTAGGCAGATCTCTACTAATAATTTCTCCTATGAGAATGGTGATTCAAACAGATGGCCTAGAACATTTTTCAATCGTCTCCATCGTGGTAGATTGAATGGATGGTGATGAATCGAATAGCCTTTTTATGTGATTGTGAGCAATAACGAAATTGTAAATACGTTAAGTGCATCGCGATCACATAAAGCCGGCCACCTTAAATGAGTAGATACGTCCCTTATAGCATTCTATTGATGGTTCTCTTAGGGTCCTGGAAATTTTGAAATATAGTGTTTAGCGGAACATCGCTGTCGTGTGTTTACCTGACGCAAACCAACTGTTAATCAGTGCAAGAAAATACCAGCATATTGAATTCCTACCACCATGCACTGCTTTCGACTCTGGTTACATCACGTTCACCTAACACTGTGGTAAAGTTAAGTTGTACGTTGATTTTTTGTAACCATTGGCTTCACTGATCGAATTATTTTCCTGAAAAGTTGAAAATTGTAATACACATGTCTTCTCATGCGATATGAATGTCTTCCCCCATTTTGTACTTCTCGTACCTATCGAAGGATGGAGAGCATAGGCTTTTCTGCGCGACCTTTACTTCTAACGAAACCCAAAATTCACTGAATACACTCGCGAAAAGTAAGGTACCAATGACTTCTAGGCAGATCTCTACTAATAATTTCTCCTATGAGAATGGTGATTCAAACAGATGGCCTAGAACATTTTTCAATCGTCTCCATCGTGGTAGATTGAATGGATGGTGATGAATCGAATAGCCTTTTTTATGTGATTGTGAGCAATAACGAAATTGTAAATACGTTAAGTGCATCGCGATCACATAAAGCCGGCCACCGTAAATGAGTAGATACGTCCCTTATAGCATTCTATTGATGGTTCTCTTAGGGTCCTGGAAATTTTGAAATATAGTGTTTAGCGGAACATCGCTATCGTGTGTTTACCTGACGCAAACCAACTGTTAATCAGTGCAAGAAAATACCAGCATATTGAATTCCTACCACCATGCACTGCTTTCGACTCTGGTTACATCACGTTCACCTAACACTGTGGTAAAGTTAAGTTGTACGTTGATTTTTTGTAACCATTGGCTTCACTGATCGAATTATTTTCCTGAAAAGTTGAAAATTGTAATACACATGTCTTCTCATGCAATATGAATGTCTTCCCCCATTTTGTACTTCTCGTACCTATCGAAGGATGGAGAGCATAGGCTTTTCTGCGCGACCTTTACTTCTAACGAAACCCAAAATTCACTGAATACACTCGCGAAAAGTAAGGTACCAATGACTTCTAGGCAGATCTCTACTAATAATTTCTCCTATGAGAATGGTGATTCAAACAGATGGCCTAGAACATTTTTCAAATCGTCTCCATCGTGGTAGATTGAATGGATGGTGATGAATCGAATAGCCTTTTTTATGTGATTGTGAGCAATAACGAAATTGTAAATACGTTAAGTGCATCGCGATCACATAAAGCCGGCCACCGTAAATGAGTAGATACGTCCCTTATAGCATTCTATTGATGGTTCTCTTAGGGTCCTGGAAATTTTGAAATATAGTGTTTAGCGGAACATCGCTATCGTGTGTTTACCTGACGCAAACCAACTGTTAATCAGTGCAAGAAAATACCAGCATATTGAATTCCTACCACCATGCACTGCTTTCGACTCTGGTTACATCACGTTCACCTAACACTGTGGTAAAGTTAAGTTGTACGTTGATTTTTTGTAACCATTGGCTTCACTGATCGAATTATTTTCCTGAAAAGTTGAAAATTGTAATACACATGTCTTCTCATGCAATATGAATGTCTTCCCCCATTTTGTACATCTCGTACCTATCGAAGGATGGAGAGCATAGGTTTTTCTGCGCGACCTTTACTTCTAACGAAACCCAAAATTCACTGAATACACTCGCGAAAAGTAAGGTACCAATGACTTCTAGGCAGATCTCTACTAATAATTTCTCCTATGAGAATGGTGATTCAAACAGATGGCCTAGAACATTTTTCAATCGTCTCCATCGTGGTAGATTGAATGGATGGTGATGAATCGAATAGCCTTTTTTATGTGATTGTGAGCCATAACGAAATTGTAAATACGTTAAGTGCATCGCGATCACATAAAGCCGGCCACCGTAAATGAGTAGATACGTCCCTTATAGCATTCTATTGATGGTTCTCTTAGGGTCCTGGAAATTTTGAAATATAGTGTTTAGCGGAACATCGCTATCGTGTGTTTACCTGACGCAAACCAACTGTTAATCAGTGCAAGAAAATACCAGCATATTGAATTCCTACCACCATGCACTGCTTTCGACTCTGGTTACATCACGTTCACCTAACACTGTGGTAAAGTTCAGTTGTACGTTGATCTTTTCTAACCATTAGCCTTTCTGATCGAATTATTTTCCTGAAAAGTTGAAAATTGTAATACACATGTCTTCTCATGCAATATGAATGTCCTCCCTCATTTTCTACTTCTCGTACCTATCGAACGATGGAGAGCATACGCTTTTCTGCGCGACCTTTACTTCTAACGAAACCCAAAATTCACTGAATACACTCGCGAAAAGTAAGGTAACAATGACTTCTAGGCAGATCTCTACTAATAATTTCTCCTATGAGAATGGTGATTCAAACAGATGGCCTAGAACATTTTTCAATCGTCTCCATCGTGGTAGATTGAATGGATGGTGATGAATCGAATAGCCTTTTTTACGTGATTGTGTGCCATAACGAAATGGTAAATACGTTAAGTGCATCGCGATCACATAAAGCCGGTTACCGTAAATGAGTAGATACGTCCCTTATAGCATTCTATTGATGGTTCTCTTAGGGTCCTGGAAATTTTGAAATATAGTGTTTAGCGGAACATCGCTATCGTGTGTTTACCTGACGCAAACCAACTGTTAATCAGTGCAAGAAAATACCAGCATATTGAATTCCTACCACCATGCACTGCTTTCGACTCTGGTTACATCACGTTCACCTAACACTGTGGTAAAGTTAAGTTGTACGTTGATTTTTTGTAACCATTGGCTTCACTGATCGAATTATTTTCCTGAAAAGTTGAAAATTGTAATACACATGTCTTCTCATGCAATATGAATGTCTTCCCCCATTTTGTACATCTCGTACCTATCGAAGGATGGAGAGCATAGGCTTTTCTGCGCGACCTTTACTTCTAACGAAACCCAAAATTCACTGAATACACTCGTGAAAAGTAAGGTACCAATGACTTCTAGGCAGATCTCTACTAATAATTTCTCCTATGAGAATGGTGATTCAAACAGATGGCCTAGAACATTTTTCAATCGTCTCCATCGTGGTAGATTGAATGGATGGTGATGAATCGAATAGCCTTTTTATGTGATTGTGAGCAATAACGAAATTGTAAATACGTTAAGTGCATCGCGATCACATAAAGCCGGCCACCTTAAATGAGTAGATACGTCCCTTATAGCATTCTATTGATGGTTCTCTTAGGGTCCTGGAAATTTTGAAATATAGTGTTTAGCGGAACATCGCTATCGTGTGTTTACCTGACGCAAACCAACTGTTAATCAGTGCAAGAAAATACCAGCATATTGAATTCCTACCACCATGCACTGCTTTCGACTCTGGTTACATCACGTTCATCTAACACTGTGGTAAAGTTAAGTTGTACGTTGATTTTTTGTAACCATTGGCTTCACTGATCGAATTATTTTCCTGAAAAGTTGAAAATTGTAATACACATGTCTTCTCATGCGATATGAATGTCTTCCCCCATTTTGTACTTCTCGTACCTATCGAAGGATGGAGAGCATAGGCTTTTCTGCGCGACCTTTACTTCTAACGAAACCCAAAAGTCACTGAATACACTCGCGAAAAGTAAGGTACCAATGACTTCTAGGCAGATCTCTACTAATAATTTCTCCTATGAGAATGGTGATTCAAACAGATGGCCTAGAACATTTTTCAATCGTCTCCATCGTGGTAGATTGAATGGATGGTGATGAATCGAATAGCCTTTTTTATGTGATTGTGAGCAATAACGAAATTGTAAATACGTTAAGTGCATCGCGATCACATAAAGCCGGCCACCGTAAATGAGTAGATACGTCCCTTATAGCATTCTATTGATGGTTCTCTTAGGGTCCTGGAAATTTTGAAATATAGTGTTTAGCGGAACATCGCTATCGTGTGTTTACCTGACGCAAACCAACTGGTAATCAGTGCAAGAAAATACCAGCATATTGAATTCCTACCACCATGCACTGCTTTCGACTCTGGTTACATCACGTTCACCTAACACTGTGGTAAAGTTAAGTTGTACGTTGATTTTTTGTAACCATTGGCTTCACTGATCGAATTATTTTCCTGAAAAGTTGAAAATTGTAATACACATGTCTTCTCATGCAATATGAATGTCTTCCCCCATTTTGTACTTCTCGTACCTATCGAAGGATGGAGAGCATAGGCTTTTCTGCGCGACCTTTACTTCTAACGAAACCCAAAATTCACTGAATACACTCGCGAAAAGTAAGGTACCAATGACTTCTAGGCAGATCTCTACTAATAATTTCTCCTATGAGAATGGTGATTCAAACAGATGGCCTAGAACATTTTTCAAATCGTCTCCATCGTGGTAGATTGAATGGATGGTGATGAATCGAATAGCCTTTTTTATGTGATTGTGAGCAATAACGAAATTGTAAATACGTTAAGTGCATCGCGATCACATAAAGCCGGCCACCGTAAATGAGTAGATACGTCCCTTATAGCATTCTATTGATGGTTCTCTTAGGGTCCTGGAAATTTTGAAATATAGTGTTTAGCGGAACATCGCTATCGTGTGTTTACCTGAGGCAAACCAACTGTTAATCAGTGCAAGAAAATACCAGCATATTGAATTCCTACCACCATGCACTGCTTTCGACTCTGGTTACATCACGTTCACCTAACACTGTGGTAAAGTTAAGTTGTACGTTGATTTTTTGTAACCATTGGCTTCACTGATCGAATTATTTTCCTGAAAAGTTGAAAATTGTAATACACATGTCTTCTCATGCAATATGAATGTCTTCCCCCATTTTGTACATCTCGTACCTATCGAAGGATGGAGAGCATAGGCTTTTCTGCGCGACCTTTACTTCTAACGAAACCCAAAATTCACTGAATACACTCGCGAAAAGTAAGGTACCAATGACTTCTAGGCAGATCTCTACTAATAATTTCTCCTATGAGAATGGTGATTCAAACAGATGGCCTAGAACATTTTTCAATCGTCTCCATCGTGGTAGATTGAATGGATGGTGATGAATCGAATAGCCTTTTTTATGTGATTGTGAGCCATAACGAAATTGTAAATACGTCAAGTGCATCGCGATCACATAAAGCCGGCCACCGTAAATGAGTAGATACGTCCCTTATAGCATTCTATTGATGGTTCTCTTAGGGTCCTGGAAATTTTGAAATATAGTGTTTAGCGGAACATCGCTATCGTGTGTTTACCTGACGCAAACCAACTGTTAATCAGTGCAAGAAAATACCAGCATATTGAATTCCTACCACCATGCACTGCTTTCGACTCTGGTTACATCACGTTCACCTAACACTGTGGTAAAGTTAAGTTGTACGTTGATTTTTTGTAACCATTGGCTTCACTGATCGAATTATTTTCCTGAAAAGTTGAAAATTGTAATACACATGTCTTCTCATGCAATATGAATGTCTTCCCCCATTTTGTACTTCTCGTACCTATCGAAGGATGGAGAGCATAGGCTTTTCTGTGCGACCTTTACTTCTAACGAAACCCAAAATTCACTGAATACACTCGCGAAAAGTAAGGTACCAATGACTTCTAGGCAGATCTCTACTAATAATTTCTCCTATGAGAATGGTGATTCAAACAGATGGCCTAGAACATTTTTCAATCGTCTCCATCGTGGTAGATTGAATGGATGGTGATGAATCGAATAGCCTTTTTTATGTGATTGTGAGCAATAACGAAATTGTAAATACGTTAAGTGCATCGCGATCACATAAAGCCGGCCACCGTAAATGAGTAGATACGTCCCTTATAGCATTCTATTGATGGTTCTCTTAGGGTCCTGGAAATTTTGAAATATAGTGTTTAGCGGAACATCGCTATCGTGTGTTTACCTGACGCAAACCAACTGTTAATCAGTGCAAGAAAATACCAGCATATTGAATTCCTACCACCATGCACTGCTTTCGACTCTGGTTACATCACGTTCACCTAACACTGTGGTAAAGTTAAGTTGTACGTTGATTTTTTGTAACCATTGGCTTCACTGATCGAATTATTTTCCTGAAAAGTTGAAAATTGTAATACACATGTCTTCTCATGCAATATGAATGTCTTCCCCCATTTTGTACTTCTCGTACCTATCGAAGGATGGAGAGCATAGGCTTTTCTGCGCGACCTTTACTTCTAACGAAACCCAAAATTCACTGAATACACTCGCGAAAAGTAAGGTACCAATGACTTCTAGGCAGATCTCTACTAATAATTTCTCCTATGAGAATGGTGATTCAAACAGATGGCCTAGAACATTTTTCAAATCGTCTCCATCGTGGTAGATTGAATGGATGGTGATGAATCGAATAGCCTTTTTTATGTGATTGTGAGCAATAACGAAATTGTAAATACGTTAAGTGCATCGCGATCACATAAAGCCGGCCACCGTAAATGAGTAGATACGTCCCTTATAGCATTCTATTGATGGTTCTCTTAGGGTCCTGGAAATTTTGAAATATAGTGTTTAGCGGAACATCGCTATCGTGTGTTTACCTGACGCAAACCAACTGTTAATCAGTGCAAGAAAATACCAGCATATTGAATTCCTACCACCATGCACTGCTTTCGACTCTGGTTACATCACGTTCACCTAACACTGTGGTAAAGTTAAGTTGTACGTTGATTTTTTGTAACCATTGGCTTCACTGATCGAATTATTTTCCTGAAAAGTTGAAAATTGTAATACACATGTTGTTATGTTTGTTATTCGATAACGTAAATAAAAAAGCACCAGTATATTACAGAAACTTTATTAACCCTTTACAGCCGATGTGCCGTTGATTTGGGCTATGTTTCTCAGCTGATGTGCTGCGAACTGGTACGAGACCGTCTTTAACTATGTACAGTTACTTAACGACTACTTCTTACTTAAAACTACCTGGAGCCGCCCTGCCGCGCTCACCCCTCCCTTACTAGGGTGCATGCCTGGAAGCTCCAACATACCGCCCCCTTTGAAGTCCTTTAGGCTTCGAAACCAGAACAATTAATAATATTATGTACAATAACGTAAAAGACTGTATAAACCAATTCCTACACCTAAAGCACAATATACAATGATTCTTACAATTAAACAATATATACCACTATTACTAATACATAAATCGTTTATGTTCACTCATTTCGAGGCAAAAAGCACAATTTATTTACAGGCCTTCGCAACACTCCGCGCACTGTTTTTACCGTTACCACTCTCACTAATTGGTCAGCCCCTGGATGAAGCTCAATTATTCTCCCCAAGAGCCACTGTTGAGGTGGTACGTTGTCCTCTGCCACGATGACCATTCTTCCTATACGAATATCTTCGAGCGCCCTTTGTCGCCACTTGGAACGCTGTTGCAGTTGAAGCAGATATTCTGTATGCCACCTTTTCCAAAAATGTTGCCGAAGTTGCTCCACTCTTTGCCACCGTGAAAGGCAATTTAATTTTAAATGGGTTGTATCGGGTTCCACCATTGTCATCAACGGTTTCCCGATCAAGAAATGACCAGGAGTCAGTGCGGCCAAGTCATTAGGATCAGAGGTCAGCGGGGTGAGGGGTCGGGAATTTAGACAGGCTTCGATTTGGGTAAGGAGAGTGTATAATTCTTCGTACGTTAATAGCGCGTTACCTATAACCCTTTTCAAGTGATATTTCATCGCCTTAACATTTGATTCCCGCAAACCCCCCATGTTCGGCGCACGAGGTACTATGAATTTCCACTCGATATTTTTAGCAGCTAATGTGCTTATCAATTCATTTTGAAAGTTAGCATTTTTAAGAAATTGGGCCAAATCAGCCAATTCGCGTTTGGCTCCTATGAAGGTAGACGCATTATCTGAATATATGCGTGATATATGACCACGTCTTGCGATAAATCGTTTAAGCGCACTTAAAAACGATGCTGATGTTAAATCGCTCACTACCTCCAAATGCACTGTCTTAGTGGCAAAACATACAAATAACGCAATGTAAACTTTTATGGTTCTTTTACCGCGTCCGCGACCCTGTTTGGCCAAAATGGGTCCTGCGTAATCCACTCCTGATATTAAAAAAGGACGTGTTAATTGCAACCGATCTTTGGGAAGATCACCCATTTTCTGCACAATAGTACGGGGCTTTGCATGAAAACATCTCATACATTTATGAATGATTTGCCTTATGACACCTTTTGCCGCTATAATCCAATATGTCTGCCTTAATGCCGCTAATGTAGCTTGCGCCCCTGCATGCAATTGACGCTCATGTTCACTGATAATAAGCAATCTGGTCAAGTGATGATTTTTAGGCAGAACTATGGGATGCTTTACATCATTCGATATAGCTGCATTTCTTAGTCGACCACCTACCCTTATTAAGTCATCGTCGCCTACAAAGGGATTTAAAGAAGCTAATGGGCTACATTTGTCCACTACCTCGTTTTTATTTAATTGCCATCTCTCAGCTGCAAATGCCTGCTGTTGTACAATGCGAACTAAAGCAAACGTAGCCTTTTGCAGTTCATTAGATGCCAGCGGCCCTGATTTTGCATCTGTCTTGTTTTTGCAATTTTGAATAAATCTAAAACAGTAGGCTATCACGCGCTGTAGCTTGGAAAAAGATGAAAATTTGTCAATGAACTGCGTCTCTACATTTATTGTTGTAAAGGCTATAACCTTCTTGCGTTTCTCTATAATCTCAACATTCCCTATCTCTAAAGTTGGTTGTTGGTATTCTTGATTCAACCACGTCGGACCAAAGAACCACGTTCGATCGGTGATTAATTCTCTAGGTAGCAGACCCCTACTAACAACATCTGCAGGGTTATCCCGCGACCTTATATGGCTCCAATTTTCTATTTGTGATAACGACTGAATTTCAGACACCCTATTTGCGACGAAAGTATTTAACGTATTAGGTTCTGTCGCTAACCACGCTAATACAATAGTCGAATCAGTCCAACAATATTCCCTTTTAATGTCTAAATTAAGCGTTTTCTTAACGCTATCCATTAATTTAGCTAACAATAAAGCAGCGCATAGCTCTAGCCGCGGTATTGTGACTGTTTTCAGCGGCGCAACCCTACTTTTGGCACACAATAATTGAGAACTATGTTCATTATTAGTGCCTATTGTCTTAATATATATCGCAGCTCCGAAACCTAATTTTGAGGCATCGCAAAAGCCGTGGATTTCTATTGATTTGAAAGGAAAACACGACACTACTTTACGATTGATTTGTAAATCGTTTAAATAAGACAGTTGACTTAAAAATTCAGTCCACGTCGAATGAATATCCATGGTTACGCTCTCATCCCAAGCTATTTTCAATAACCATAATTTTTGCATTATAATCTTTGCTTTCATCGATACTGGTGCTATAAGACCTAAAGGATCAAAAATCTGAGCTATCGCGGATAAAATCGAACGTTTAGTAATTTTACTACATAGTGTGTGTGTTTTAATTTCGTATTTTAGAAAATCACCATCACAATTCCAAATTAATCCTAGCGTCTTAGTTTCTCCATTCTTATCTAAATTAATTACACTATCTGGCCTTATACCACTACTTCCCGAAAGGATTTGTTTTTCATTCGAAGCAAACTTACGCAATTCGAACCCCCCTTGTGCCAAAATGTCAATTATTTCATCCTTTAGCGTTATTAGCGCATTTAATTCATTCCCGCCCGTAATGAGATCGTCCATATAAAAATCGCGACCTATAACTTTACTGCTTAGAGGATAATTAACTTGATTTTGTAAAGCTAGTTCTTGCAAACATCGAGTTGCGATGTAACTGGCTGGTTTCGTACCATATGTAAGTGTAAGCAACCTGTATGTTTGAAGGGGTTCATTAGAATTATTTCGCCATAATATTCTTTGATAATCAGCCTGCTGCGGATGAATTTGTATTTGGCGATACATTTTTGCTATGTCGCCCGTTAACGCATATTGAAAGGTCCTGAATCGCGTCAAAATTGAAAATAAATCTTGTTGAATCACTGGTCCACACATTAAATTGTCGTTTAAACTCGACCCGTTGCTAGTCCTCGCCGACATGTCAAAGACCACTCTTAGCCTGGTGGTTGAACTAGATTCCTTAAACACCGCGTGATGAGGAAGATAGCAACTCGGCACGTTTAATTGATGTTCCGGAACCAATTCCATGTGATTTAAATGCTTGTATTCCGTCATAAAATCCATATATTGCTGCTTTATTTCTGGCTTACAGTTTAACTTATGCTCTAAATTATAAAATCGCTTTAACGCATTTTGGTAAGACGCGCCCAAGGCCAGCTTATCGTTTTTAAACGGAAGTCTTACTACAAACCGACCATTTACATCCCGATGAAAAGTGCTCCTAAAGTGGTTTTCCACATTTATTTCTTCAGCAGACAAGTGTCTTTGACATGAGTATTGTTCAAGTTCCCAGAATTTAGTTAAGCTATTTTCTAATCTGCTTGCGGTACTCAGGTTGCACGAAGTTCTTGTGGTACTTAAAGCAAATTCTATTGAGCCCCCGATTAGCCATCCAAAATGCGATTTCTGTAAGAAAGGTTGATGGTTGTTCGTTCGTATTTGGCCCACACAAAGCACTTCCCAAAATAGCCCGGCACCTAGCAATAAATCTATGGGGCCTGCTTGGTTAAAATATGGATCAGCAATATTGAGATTTACGGGGATTTGAACCATGGCCCTGCTGAATGATCGCGACGGAATATCTTGTGCAATTTGCGGTACTATAAGACATTGCACTTCTGCAGTGAAATTATTATGACGGGACTTGACAGAGACTACTACCATTTTTTTGACGTAACTGAGACCTTGATTAATACCCGCAATTGTAATATTTGTGTTCACTTGATTCAGAGATAATTTTTTTGCTAAGTTCTCAGTTATGAGATTACTTTGAGAACCTACATCTAAAAGTGCCCTAGCTTCGTGTAAGTTTCCCTTGCTATCACTGACATTGACTAAAGCGGTTGATAGCAATACAGTCGTATTAATGTCCTTGTTTGAACATATCATTGATGTTGATGGCACTATTTCCGATTCATTCAATTGAGAGGCACTGCTAACCTCTGCTAACGTTGTAACATTTTGAACTACATGTAACAAACTATTATGCCTTTGTTTGCATTCGCGGCACTTTAAGGTCGATCGGCAATCATTTGTTTTATGATTATTTCTGAGACAGTTTGAGCATAAATCGAATTTCTCGACTTGCTTAAGGCGATCGGGAACACTTAATTTTAAAAATTCTAAACACTGATATATGTTGTGCGAATTGCGTTTACATTGAAAGCACGACGGTTTGTTGATATTCAAGTATGAAGCATGACGAGGTGGTTTTTCCCTTAAGCTTACTTTGTTTGATGGATTCGCCTGATGCGGCCTTGTTAAAGAGCTTAACGATTCGAGTACTTCGCATCGTTTGTCTAAAAATGTTATAAATTCCTTTAAAGTTGGAATCTCGCTATTTAGACACGATTGCCACTCTTTGTTAGTGGTATAATCTAATTTTTCGCTCAAAATTGGAACAATAAGTGCATCCCAAGAATCAACAGGTAAATTTAGAACCTTTAATGCTGCCATGTTTGAGTTTACCTTGTCTACCAATTGGCGCAGCAAAGTATGAGATGGTCTAGAAATAACTGACAATTTTAATATAGACTGAACATGTTCTTGTATGATTAACCTTTTATTTTCATACCTTCGTTTTAGAATTTCCCAAGCAGAGGTATAATTAGCTTGTGATACAGGCAATGCATCAACTGCATGCAGAGGTTCTTGCTTAAGGCAGGATTTTAAATAGTGAAAACGTTCACAATCATTTAATTTGTGGTTATCGTGGATTAGCGATTTAAAGGTGTCATAAAAAGCTCTCCAATTTGAATACCTTCCGGAGAATTCGGGCAAATTTAAAATTGGTAATTTGATATTAAATTGCGATTCACGCGAATTTTCTGCAGGAACTCTCTGTGACGCAGAACCGGTATGATCTTCCAAAATTGATTGAATTGCGCATACTGTATTAAAATACAGCGTGTCAAAGTTATCCTGATCATCATTTTCTGACAAATCTGGATTAATCATTAAGATTTCCATTTGCAAGCTATTAAACTGATCGTTAATCTCCTTTAACATGGGAAGTCGTACCTTCAACTGATTAACATTATCCCCTTGTTCAAAATTACCTACAAAATTTGCTATTTTTGTCAATCTAGCCTTAACATGACCCCGTTTGTGAATCAAGGTTCCTAATTCCGCCGCCATATCAATTAAATATTAGAATAGACTGCACGGCGACAAAGATATACACTCTCCGATGATAGGACGGGTGAAATAGAGTTATGGAAAGGATCACTGACCTGTTTGACCTAATGCCCTCCGTTTTTCTACTGATGTGTAGTTGATGTAATTGGCCTTGATGCTGCTGATATGCAGAGAATTTGATCGGAGTCGTCGTCTTGAAGCTGCTGATGTGCAATAGGAAAACGTCCCTCGTTGGTGCTGCTGTTGTGCGGCTGATGGAGCTCGATTTCCAGGAATTTCGACGAACGAACACACTTTTTAAATTAATTTACCGGTGATCCGGCTCGAAGGACCAATGTTATGTTTGTTATTCGATAACGTAAATAAAAAAGCACCAGTATATTACAGAAACTTTATTAACCCTTTACAGCCGATGTGCCGTTGATTTGGGCTATGTTTCTCAGCTGATGTGCTGCGAACTGGTACGAGACCGTCTTTAACTATGTACAGTTACTTAACGACTACTTCTTACTTAAAACTACCTGGAGCCGCTCTGCCGCGCTCACCCCTCCCTTACTAGGGTGCATGCCTGGAAGCTCCAACACATGTCTTCTCATGCAATATGAATGTCTTCCCCCATTTTGTACTTCTCGTACCTATCGAAGGATGGAGAGCATAGGCTTTTCTGCGCGACCTTTACTTCTAACGAAACCCAAAATTCACTGAATACACTCGCGAAAAGTAAGGTACCAATGACTTCTAGGCAGATCTCTACTAATAATTTCTCCTATGAGAATGGTGATTCAAACAGATGGCCTAGAACATTTTTCAATCGTCTCCATCGTGGTAGATTGAATGGATGGTGATGAATCGAATAGCCTTTTTTATGTGATTGTGAGCAATAACGAAATTGTAAATACGTTAAGTGCATCGCGATCACATAAAGCCGGCCACCGTAAATGAGTAGATACGTCCCTTATAGCATTCTATTGATGGTTCTCTTAGGGTCCTGGAAATTTTGAAATATAGTGTTTAGCGGAACATCGCTATCGTGTGTTTACCTGACGCAAACCAACTGTTAATCAGTGCAAGAAAATACCAGCATATTGAATTCCTACCACCATGCACTGCTTTCGACTCTGGTTACATCACGTTCACCTAACACTGTGGTAAAGTTAAGTTGTACGTTGATTTTTTGTAACCATTGGCTTCACTGATCGAATTATTTTCCTGAAAAGTTGAAAATTGTAATACACATGTCTTCTCATGCAATATGAATGTCTTCCCCCATTTTGTACTTCTCGTACCTATCGAAGGATGGAGAGCATAGGCTTTTCTGCGCGACCTTTACTTCTAACGAAACCCAAAATTCACTGAATACACTCGCGAAAAGTAAGGTACCAATGACTTCTAGGCAGATCTCTACTAATAATTTCTCCTATGAGAATGGTGATTCAAACAGATGGCCTAGAACATTTTTCAATCGTCTCCATCGTGGTAGATTGAATGGATGGTGATGAATCGAATAGCCTTTTTTATGTGATTGTGAGCCATAACGAAATTGTAAATACGTTAAGTGCATCGCGATCACATAAAGCCGGCCACCGTAAATGAGTAGATACGTCCCTTATAGCATTCTATTGATGGTTCTCTTAGGGTCCTGGAAATTTTGAAATATAGTGTTTAGCGGAACATCGCTATCGTGTGTTTACCTGACGCAAACCAACTGTTAATCAGTGCAAGAAAATACCAGCATATTGAATTCCTACCACCATGCACTGCTTTCGACTCTGGTTACATCACGTTCACCTAACACTGTGGTAAAGTTAAGTTGTACGTTGATTTTTTGTAACCATTGGCTTCACTGATCGAATTATTTTCCTGAAAAGTTGAAAATTGTAATACACATGTCTTTTCATGCAATATGAATGTCTTCCCCCATTTTGTACTTCTCGTACCTATCGAAGGATGGAGAGCATAGGCTTTTCTGCGCGACCTTTACTTCTAACGAAACCCAAAATTCACTGAATACACTCGCGAAAAGTAAGGTACCAATGACTTCTAGGCAGATCTCTACTAATAATTTCTCCTATGAGAATGGTGATTCAAACAGATGGCCTAGAACATTTTTCAATCGTCTCCATCGTGGTAGATTGAATGGATGGTGATGAATCGAATAGCCTTTTTTATGTGATTGTGAGCAATAACGAAATTGTAAATACGTTAAGTGCATCGCGATCACATAAAGCCGGCCACCGTAAATGAGTAGATACGTCCCTTATAGCATGCTATTGATGGTTCTCTTAGGGTCCTGGAAATTTTGAAATATAGTGTTTAGCGGAACATCGCTATCGTGTGTTTACCTGACGCAAACCAACTGTTAATCAGTGCAAGAAAATACCAGCATATTGAATTCCTACCACCATGCACTGCTTTCGACTCTGGTTACATCACGTTCACCTAACACTGTGGTAAAGTTAAGTTGTACGTTGATTTTTTGTAACCATTGGCTTCACTGATCGAATTATTTTCCTGAAAAGTTGAAAATTGTAATACACATGTCTTCTCATGCAATATGAATGTCTTCCCCCATTTTGTACTTCTCGTACCTATCGAAGGATGGAGAGCATAGGCTTTTCTGCGCGACCTTTACTTCTAACGAAACCCAAAATTCACTGAATACACTCGCGAAAAGTAAGGTACCAATGACTTCTAGGCAGATCTCTACTAATAATTTCTCCTATGAGAATGGTGATTCAAACAGATGGCCTAGAACATTTTTCAATCGTCTCCATCGTGGTAGATTGAATGGATGATGATGAATCGAATAGCCTTTTTTATGTGATTGTGAGCCATAACGAAATTGTAAAAACGTTAAGTGCATCGCGATCACATAAAGCCGGCCACCGTAAATGAGTAGATACGTCCCTTATAGCATTCTATTGATGGTTCTCTTAGGGTCCTGGAAATTTTGAAATATAGTGTTTAGCGGAACATCGCTATCGTGTGTTTACCTGACGCAAACCAACTGTTAATCAGTGCAAGAAAATACCAGCATATTGAATTCCTACCACCATGCACTGCTTTCGACTATGGTTACATCACGTTCACCTAACACTGTGGTAAAGTTAAGTTGTACGTTGATTTTTTGTAACCATTGGCTTCACTGATCGAATTATTTTCCTGAAAAGTTGAAAATTGTAATACACATGTCTTCTCATGCAATATGAATGTCTTCCCCCATTTTGTACTTCTCGTACCTATCGAAGGATGGAGAGCATAGGCTTTTCTGCGCGACCTTTACTTCTAACGAAACCCAAAATTCACTGAATACACTCGCGAAAAGTAAGGTACCAATGACTTCTAGGCAGATCTCTACTAATAATTTCTCCTATGAGAATGGTGATTCAAACAGATGGCCTAGAACATTTTTCAATCGTCTCCATCGTGGTAGATTGAATGGATGGTGATGAATCGAATAGCCTTTTTTATGTGATTGTGAGCCATAACGAAATTGTAAATACGTTAAGTGCATCGCGATCACATAAAGCCGGCCACCGTAAATGAGTAGATACGTCCCTTATAGCATTCTATTGATGGTTCTCTTAGGGTCCTGGAAATTTTGAAATATAGTGTTTAGCGGAACATCGCTATCGTGTGTTTACCTGACGCAAACCAACTGTTAATCAGTGCAAGAAAATACCAGCATATTGAATTCCTACCACCATGCACTGCTTTCGACTCTGGTTACATCACGTTCACCTAACACTGTGGTAAAGTTCAGTTGTACGTTGATCTTTTCTAACCATTAGCCTCTCTGATCGAATTATTTTCCTGAAAAGTTGAAAATTGTAATACACATGTCTTCTCATGCAATATGAATGTCTTCCCCCATTTTGTACTTCTCGTACCTATCGAAGGATGGAGAGCATAGGCTTTTCTGCGCGACCTTTACTTCTAACGAAACCCAAAATTCACTGAATACACTCGCGAAAAGTAAGGTACCAATGACTTCTAGGCAGATCTCTACTAATATTTCTCCTATGAGAATGGTGATTCAAACAGATGGCCTAGAACATTTTTCAATCGTCTCCATCGTGGTAGATTGAATGGATGGTGATGAATCGAATAGCCTTTTTTATGTGATTGTGAGCAATAACGAAATTGTAAATACGTTAAGTGCATCGCGATCACATAAAGCCGGCCACCGTAAATGAGTAGATACGTCCCTTATAGCATTCTATTGATGGTTCTCTTAGGGTCCTGGAAATTTTGAAATATAGTGTTTAGCGGAACATCGCTATCGTGTGTTTACCTGACGCAAACCAACTGTTAATCAGTGCAAGAAAATACCAGCATATTGAATTCCTACCACCATGCACTGCTTTCGACTCTGGTTACATCACGTTCACCTAACACTGTGGTAAAGTTAAGTTGTACGTTGATTTTTTGTAACCATTGGCTTCACTGATCGAATTATTTTCCTGAAAAGTTGAAAATTGTAATACACATGTCTTCTCATGCAATATGAATGTCTTCCCCCATTTTGTACTTCTCGTACCTATCGAAGGATGGAGAGCATAGGCTTTTCTGCGCGACCTTTACTTCTAACGAAACCCAAAATTCACTGAATACACTCGCGAAAAGTAAGGTACCAATGACTTCTAGGCAGATCTCTACTAATAATTTCTCCTATGAGAATGGTGATTCAAACAGATGGCCTAGAACATTTTTCAATCGTCTCCATCGTGGTAGATTGAATGGATGGTGATGAATCGAATAGCCTTTTTTATGTGATTGTGAGCAATAACGAAATTGTAAATACGTTAAGTGCATCGCGATCACATAAAGCCGGCCACCGTAAATGAGTAGATACGTCCCTTATAGCATGCTATTGATGGTTCTCTTAGGGTCCTGGAAATTTTGAAATATAGTGTTTAGCGGAACATCGCTATCGTGTGTTTACCTGACGCAAACCAACTGTTAATCAGTGCAAGAAAATACCAGCATATTGAATTCCTACCACCATTCACTGCTTTCGACTCTGGTTAGATAAAGATAAGATAAAGATAAATTTATTAGTAATATTACAAATATTATTTGTTTTTACACGTTAAAATGTTTAATAATACACAGACTTATTTCTTACAATAACAGTTAATAAATAAAATTATAAAAACAGCCTATTTATTTTACAGATGCTAAGAATTTTTTAAACAACACTAACACTAACAAAATTTGTTACCTTAAGGTACCTATATCATTAAGGTTGCTTGTGAGGTATTCATCATGTGAGTAAAAAGCTCTCGACAATAGATATTCCTTTATTAGTTTTTTGAATTTTATAGCATCCAGGTTCTGAACCCTGGGTGGCAGTGCATTAAAAAACTTTAAACCAAAATAGCCAGCACCATCCCGGGTCCTCGAGAGTCGGTGAAATCGCGGGACTATGCTGTCTCCGTTTCTGGTAGAGTAGTTATGTATGTTTCTGTGGGTTTGATGACGGTGTAAGTTGTTCTTAGTATAGCAAAGACAGTGGTAAATGTACAAGGACGGTAAGGTTAAGATGTTGAATTGAACGAAATACATCCTGCAACATTTCTGATAGCCAATTCCAGCCATTACTCGTAGACATCTTCTCTGTAAACCAAATATTTTCTTAGCATGAGAAGAGTGTCCCCATACTAGAAGAGCATATGTAATATTAGAAGCAAAACATCCGTGATAAGCAGTTAAAACAGTTTTAAGGGAGACCGTCTTGGTCAGGTTCCTAATTAAGAAAATTATTTTTGATAGTTTCCTTCCAAGCTCTGCTATATGCTCAACCCAAGTCATTCCGGGATCAAGATAGACACCCAAGAATTTAACCGCTGATTGATTTTGATCCTGAACATGATTATTATTTCGAAGGGAAAAATACATGTTCTGGGTTTTACTACTATTTAAGCTGAGTTTGTTTGCGGTAAACCAGTTTTCGATTTTCATGTGGATGTCAGATATTGTGACTATGATAGATGGTGAGGGTTTGTATTGGAAGTAGACGGTAGTATCATCAGCAAATAATAACAGGTTTATATTGTCCACAGCATTTGTGAGGTCGTTCACATAGATTAAGAAAAGGGTTGGTCCCAGTACCGACCCCTGAGGAATGCCATGTTCCAAGGTTGCCCGATTAGAAACACCACCCTTGTATACCACAAATTGCTGACGATTATCAAGATAGGACCTAATCAAAGCTACACTGCTAGGTTTAAAGTTGTAAAAAGATAATTTGTCTAACAGTATAGGGTGAGAAACGCAATCGAATGCCTTTGTGAGGTCAAAGAATGATGCATACGTATCACAGCCCGCCTCAAAACCTTCATATATATTTGATGACAAGGAGCTAATAGCAAGTGTGGTAGATTTTTTACTGCGGAAGCCAAACTGGCTTTGGAAAAAAAGGTTGTTTGATTCAAAATAGTTTTTAATTTGATTGTTGAGAATTTTTTCAAAAATTTTTGAAAATATAGGAAGCAGAGATATGGGTCTGTAATTCGTTGCATCATCCCTGGACCCTTTGTTTTTATAGATAGGCACAACCCTGGCAGTTTTTAATACACATGGAAATATACTGGACAATATGCAGAGATTTATTAGTTTCGTTAAGGGAGATAAGATAAGGTTTTTTAGTGTTTTTATTATTTTAACATTTAGCTCAAAACAGTCCCTGCATTCGCTGTTTTTTAGATCGTCAATGCATTTTCTTACTTCATTAAAACCCACCGTTTGAAATGTGAAATGTAGATCTTGATTTAAATTATTTTTAATGTATTCTTTAAATTTATTTGGAGAGCAGGGCAATGTAGATAGAATTTCCTCAGCAATGTTGGAGAAATAAGAATTTAGGGTGTTTGCAGTTAGAACATTGGAGCACTCCACAGAGGAGCTTGTTGATGGTTTCTTTATAATGTTCCACATAGCTGTTTGTGGATTTGGAGATTGTGCAATGAAGAGATCATGCGCATCTTTTTTTGCTTTGGAAATTTCCTGTCTATAGAGTTTTTTATACTCATTCACCATGTTTTTGGGCACAACAGTAGGATTAGCTTTGTTAATGTCAGACAAAGTTTTTAGTCTGTCTCTCATATCTGCCAAAGTGGCATTAAACCAATTTACAGACGTTTTCCGGCAATCATTCAGAACAACCACTTTGGACTTTGTTGGCAAAGAAATACTGGCAGCTGATTGAATTAAATCAATGAATTTTTTAAACTTAGAATCAAGGCTAAATTTCTCGTCATCAACAAAATCCCAACTGGCTTGTTCAATCATGTTACATCACGTTCACCTAACACTGTGGTAAAGTTAAGTTGTACGTTGATTTTTTGTAACCATTGGCTTCACTGATCGAATTATTTTCCTGAAAAGTTGAAAATTGTAATACACATGTCTTCTCATGCAATATGAATGTCTTCCCCCATTTTGTACTTCTCGTACCTATCGAAGGATGGAGAGCATAGGCTTTTCTGCGCGACCTTTACTTCTAACGAAACCCAAAATTCACTGAATACACTCGCGAAAAGTAAGGTACCAATGACTTCTAGGCAGATCTCTACTAATAATTTCTCCTATGAGAATGGTGATTCAAACAGATGGCCTAGAACATTTTTCAATCGTCTCCATCGTGGTAGATTGAATGGATGGTGATGAATCGAATAGCCTTTTTTATGTGATTGTGAGCCATAACGAAATTGTAAATACGTTAAGTGCATCGCGATCACATAAAGCCGGCCACCGTAAATGAGTAGATACGTCCCTTATAGCATTCTATTGATGGTTCTCTTAGGGTCCTGGAAATTTTTAAATATAGTGTTTAGCGGAACATCGCTATCGTGTGTTTACCTGACGCAAACCAACTGTTAATCAGTGCAAGAAAATACCAGCATATTGAATTCCTACCACCATGCACTGCTTTCGACTCTGGTTACATCACGTTCACCTAACACTGTGGTAAAGTTAAGTTGTACGTTGATTTTTTGTAACCATTGGCTTCACTGATCGAATTATTTTCCTGAAAAGTTGAAAATTGTAATACACATGTCTTCTCATGCAATATGACTGTTCTCTCCCATTTTGTACTTCTCGTACCTATCGAAGGATGGAGAGCATAGGCTTTTCTGCGCGACCTTTACTTCTAACGAAACCCAAAATTCACTGAATACACTCGCGAAAAGTAAGGTACCAATGACTTCTAGGCAGCTCTCTACTAATATTTCTCCTATGAGAATGGTGATTCAAACAGATGGCCTAGAACATTTTTCAATCGTCTCCATCGTGGTAGATTGAATGGATGGTGATGAATCGAATAGCCTTTTTTATGTGATTGTGAGCCATAACGAAATTGTAAATACGTTAAGTGCATCGCGATCACATAAAGCCGGCCACCGTAAATGAGTAGATACGTCCCTTATAGCATTCTATTGATGGTTCTCTTAGGGTCCTGGAAATTTTGAAATATAGTGTTTAGCGGAACATCGCTATCGTGTGTTTACCTGACGCAAACCAACTGTTAATCAGTGCAAGAAAATACCAGCATATTGAATTCCTACCACCATGCACTGCTTTCGACTCTGGTTACATCACGTTCACCTAACACTGTGGTAAAGTTAAGTTGTACGTTGATTTTTTGTAACCATTGGCCTGACTGATCGAATTATTTTCCTGAAAAGTTGAAAATTGTAATACACATGTCTTCTCATGCAATATGACTGTCCTCCCCCATTTTGTACTTCTCGTACCTATCGAACGATGGAGAGCATAGGCTTTTCTGCGCGACCTTTACTTCTAACGAAACCCAAAATTCTCGGAATACACTCGCGAAAAGTAAGGTAACAATGACTTCTAGGCAGATCTCTACTAATAATTTCTCCTATGAGAATGGTAATTCAAACAGATGGCCTAGAACATTTTTCAATCGTCTCCATCGTGGTAGATTGAATGGATGGTGATGAATCGAATAGCCTTTTTTATGTGATTGTGTGCCATAACGAAATTGTAAATACGTTAAGTGCATCGCGATCACATAAAGCCGGCCACCGTAAATGAGTAGATACGTCCCTTATAGCATTCTATTGATGGTTCTCTTAGGGTCCTGGAAATTTTGAACTATAGTGTTTTGCGGAACATCGCTATCGTGTGTTTACCTGACGCAAACCAACTGTTAATCAGTGCAAGAAAATACCAGCATATTGAATTCCTACCACCATGCACTGCTTTCGACTCTGGTTACATCACGTTCACCTAACACTGTGGTAAAGTTCAGTTGTACGTTGATCTTTTCTAACCATTAGCCTCTCTGATCGAATTATTTTCCTGAAAAGTTGAAAATTGTAATACACATGTCTTCTCATGCAATATGAATGTCCTCCCTCATTTTCTACTTCTCGTACCTATCGAACGATGGAGAGCATAGGCTTTTCTGCGCGATCTTTACTTCTAACGAAACCCAAAATTCACTGAATACACTCTCGAAAAGTAAGGTAACAATGACTTCTAGGCAGATCTCTACTAATAATTTCTCCTATGAGAATGGTGATTCAAACCGATGGCCTAAAACATTTTTCAATCGTCTCCATCGTGGTAAATTGAATGGATGGTGATGAATCGAATAGCCCTTTTTATGTGATTGTGTAGCATTAAACGAAATTGTAAATACATTAAGTGCATCGCGATCACATAAAGCCGGCCACCGTAAATGAGTAGATACGTCCCTTATAGTATTCTATTGATGGTTTTCTTAGGGTCCTGGAAATTTTGAAATATAGTGTTTAGCGGAACATCGCTATCGTGTGTTTACCTGACGCAAACCAACTGTTAATCAGTGCAGGAAACTACCAGCATATTGAATTTCTACCACCATGCACTGCTTTCGACTCTGGTTACATCACGTTCACCTAAAACTGTGGTAAAGATCAATTGTACGTTGATCTCTTCTAACAACTGATCGAATTATCTTCCTGAAAAATTGGAAATTATAGTATAAATATCTATTCATACAATATTAGTGTCGTCCTCCTTTTGTACTTCTCGTTCTCCATATCAATATTGCAATCAGTATCTAAAGTTTTTGAAACCATTTTATATAAAAGAATATTTTCTTTCGTTAAACCTAAACTATCTGACACTCAACATGGGTTTATGCATCAAAAATGGCCACCGTAATTGAGTAGACACGTCCCTTACAGCATTCTATTGAGGTTTCACTTAGGTTCTTGGAAATTTTGAAAATGTATTGTTTAACAGAACATGGCTAACGCATGTTTAGCTAATGCAAACCAACTGTTAATCACAGCAAGAAAGTACCAGACTTCCTGTGGCAAAGATCAGTTGTACGTTGATCTCTTCTAACAACTGATCGAATTATCTTCCTGAAAAAATTGGAAATTGTAGTATAAATATCTATTCATACAGTATTAGTGTCGTCCTCCTTTTGTACTTCTCGTTCTCATCGAACAATGGTGAGCCTAAGCTTTTCTGCGTGACCTTTACTTTTAATGAAACCGAGAATTCACTTGATGCACTCGCGAAAAGAAAGGTAACAATGGCTAGTAGGAACATCTCTACTAATAATATCTCCACTGAGAATGAAGATTTGAACAGATAGTCCTTTTTCTAATTCTTTACTTTGTGGTAGATTGAACGGAGTATACAAATTGAATACCCTTTTTGTGACTCGTGTCTACGTACTGAAATCAAAAGTACCTTAAGTGTATCACGATCACATCAAAACGGCCAACGTAAATGATTACACAGGTATCTTATAGCATTCTATTAATGGTTCATTTAGGTAGCTTCAAATTTAGAAATTATAGTAGCTAATAGGATATTGCCATCGTGAATGTAACCAAATCAACCAATTATTAAGAAGTGCAAGAAATGTACCAAAATATCGATTTCATACCCATATCAAATTGTTTCGACCTTGTTTATATGCGGTACATATCAGTTGTAGGTCGATCTCTGATAACCATGGACCCCACTGATGGAATTATCATCTATCTATTCAGAAAATAACAGCGGTATCCATAAAAAGGTAACAATGACTGGTAGACAGATCTATTATAATCATTTTTCCGTTGGCTGAAAATGAGGATTCCAGCAGATGGCTTTAAAAGTTCCAATTCTCTCTATCGTGATAGGTTTGAATCACGATCACATAAACGAATTATATTGATGATTCACTTAGGCTCCGGGAAAATTGTGAAATGATAGTGTTTATCAAACCGTTGCAATCGTGCATTTATCTGATGTAAACCAACTATTACTAAGACCAGGAAGTTACCAGCATATCGACTTCCTATCACCATGAAATGCTTTCGAGCCTGTTCACATTACATTGAACGGTAAATGTGGTAAAAATCACTAGTATGTGGGGATGTCTTATAATGAAAACCATTGGTGGTACAGAGTGAAATACCTTCCTGAAAATGAAAATTCTAATACGTCTACTAATGAAATAACATCGATATAAATGTCTTCTACCATTTTGTACTTCTCGTCCTCACTAAACAAGGCAGAAGTAATGTTTTCTGTGTAACTTTTATGCTTCTAATGAATCCCCAAATGGATTGGATGCCATACTGTCACTTAAAAATGGATAACAATCACTCATAAAATAGTAATGTGCTTCCTTTGTTCTTCTCATCCTCATTGCCCAATTGAGAGCTTGAGCTTTTCTGGGTGACATTTACGCTTCTGACGAAAACCAAAATGCACTGGATATACTCGCGTAAAAAGAAGTAACAATGACTTGTAGGCTGATCTCTTCTAATAATTTTTCCGCTGATTGTGAACGACGATTCCAAGGGATGGCCTAGACCTTAGAACGTTTTCCAATTCTCTTTATTGTAGTATGTTGAATGGACGATGAATTGGATAGCATTTTCTATGGGCTTCGTGTTTACACAGTGAAATAAAAAATACGGCAAGTGTATGACGAGCAGATAAAAACTTACCACCACAAATGAGTAGAAAACGAGTTTAATGGTAAACCTGTTTTTGGGTTACCACGGTTTTTTTATAAATCGGAAATTTGTTATTTTTTAAATTTATTTTGCTGGCATTAACGGGCAAGTGTCTTTAGTATTATATTGATGATTCATCTAGGCTGCAGGAAATTTAGAAATTATAGTACATATTTAGAAAATTGCTATCGTGCATTTATCTAATGCAAATCAAAAATAAGAGAGCAACCAAGAAGCTTATCGACCTCATGCTACTATGAAAGGTTTTCGTACGTGTTTACATTATATTCGCCTAAAATGCGGTAAAAATGATGTGCAGTTGGACCCCTTCTAACTATTGGTCAGTTATAGAATTATCTAATTTCCGAATAACATGAGCGCCAACAAATTTTTCAATTACAATAAATAGAATCAGATTGGTCAAGAACTTAAAAACTCAGAGTAAGCACAGCATTCACTAACATAGCATCTGAAATACAGAAGGTAGCAGTAACGCACTTACAAACTGAAAGATATAAGTATGTGCATTAGATTTATTAAACATATAATGACCAGTGCAGAAATGTTGTAAGTTGTTATTCTGCGTTACCTACTGAAAAGGAAAAAGGGGTACCCCAATTTAAGGTTATAGCAGTAATGAGCAGACAATTACTCAAACATGTAGAACCACTAAAAGGTGCGGTTTCATATCAGATACAGTTACAGTTTATTTTATGAGGTTTGTGGTGCGAATATCTTTAAACACAACTTATTAGATTGCACTACTTAATCGATAGCTTTACGCTTATGCTGGAGGTGATGATCCATGGCTTCAAGCGGCTTACAAAGCGCCTTTAGGCAGTCAGCGCCAGCAAAAACGTCATTCACGAAAACCTTCGAGGAGGTTACTCCAAACTCGAACTAACCTCTCCTGGCACTGGAAGATCAAACGCTTCTAAGCCCCGGGTGACGTTTGTAGTAACATTCTCTAGCAAGGAATCTGCTTGTAACTATCACTCCGTAGATGATGCTAAAAACTCCAGATACGGTTCAACTAATTGAAATTCCGTTATTACAATTTGAAATAGGAGAAATTTACACTCACCCTGTATAATTATACAGGCGAACAGCCAATACGACAAGGAAATTATGTGTTCTTAACCCGTCCTAAGACGTGGACAAAAGTTCCAAAACAGTGCCCAAGACTCGAACCGGCATACCAGCAAAGCTTCCTCACAAATGAGTTCACGAAATCTGAAGCTAAAAGCTAATCTTGGGGCACCATACCCACAGAATCCTGCCGAAAAAGGACGCTACATTTTTCCCAATCAAACAGCGGAAAAACAAAACTGTTGTAAAACAGCTCTTCTGACTACCGGGAAAACAGAATACATTCAAAACGCTAACACTGCGTTTACACAACGACCGTGTTCCAATGAAGGAGATTTTACAGGGCCATGTATTGTACACAAAATAAATCTCAAGTTAATTACGCTTTCGACAGGTAATAGCATATAGCCCGTTGCTAAGTGTTTTCGTTTAATGTTTTAGCATCATTAATAACGTTACACCGTTTGTACTTACATATTTTGTACATAATTTTGATTACTCTTGTTTTCGTTTGATATTTTCAAAAATATTAGTTTAAAAACTTTCACTGCGAGGGATACGCCGAGAAAAGCCTGTTATAGATTTTTATTATTCGACCAGAATGTTTTCCGTCTATTCTTTAATTTATAAGCTCGTATTGAATCCTGTTACCCAAACTATTTTCCTTTGTTATAAATGTTTTCTATCCAACTCGCTAATAATTGGTAATGATTCCTCTCATTACCCTAGTTTTCCTAACTCTACCAACATTTTTTGCTTGCAATGTGTAGTTGGTGATTTGATTTTTCATTTACATTAGACGCTACGTTTGTCAGTGTGTGATTTTTTTTTAATAGTGAATCTCGCATTTGTGGCATTCCATTGGAACTTTTAATCTTTTCATCAAATTTAGTTACTACGCTTCTGTCCGTATCTGGCTTATTGCAGACATAAATTTGAACCGATATGGAAAACTTTTGTAATTTTTTTGTCATAAAATGTTAATTCTGGATGAGAGTCCCTGCATCTTCTCAAACTAAAAATGCACTTGCTAAAATTTAAATTTCGTATACGAGGGAGGTTTTAAAATATGAAAATGGGTCAAGAATAAAGCACTCTTTATTTTTTAAAATACACAAAAATATTATTTGACAAAGTTGTTTAGAATTCAAAGGAAGTTTTAAATACGAACTCAGCCACCTAACCAAAAAACATTTACTGGTTTTCCAATTTTTTCTTAGCACTCTGTGTATTACCGAAAATAAGATACTTCAAAGTTAAATTATTATCGGATACTATAAGGATGTACTGTCGAACTAGAGTTTCGTTCACCTAGTAATCAGACAATTACGTTAATCAAAATGAGTGCTCAAAACCGTAATTTTTTTGTGCTTAACGTGAAAAAACATGCATTTTCAAATAAATGTAATATGAATTCTAGTTGATGGTTGGATGGTTTATTACATTTTTTTTTGAAAATGTTTGTGTTTTTTTTTCGCTGGACAAAAAAATACATTTCTTAGTACTATTAAAAAAAAATTAATTACGTTAAGTGAGCGGAACTCAAGTTCGACAGTACATCCTTATCGCATCCGATAATATCTTTGAAGTATCTTATTTTCCGTAATATACAAGATGGTAAGAAAATATTGAAAAACCCAGTAATTTGTTTAGTAGGTAACTTTCCATTTTGTGTATATTGAGAAAATATAGAATACTTGATTCTTTAGCCATGTTCATATTTTCGAAGTGCCCCCATATACGCAAGGAGATATTTAAATTTTGGTAAATGCATTTGTAGTTTGAGAAGATGCAGGGACTTACCAAGAATAAAATTTTCTGATAAAGGAATAATAAATTTTCCAAAGGTGTAATTTTTATTTATTTTTTTGTAGTTAAAAATTGAAAGGTGTGGTGACAAATGTTTTTATGAAGTATTAACAATTCCAGAAATCTACACATACCGAATACACCGATGTGGTGGGGTATGTATACGGGTTTTGCAATAGTGCCAATGCTGCTAAGTCAAATTCGGATAATGTAGGTTAGGTTGGGGTTGATTAGATGTGTGTAGGCTACTTGTCCAAAAAACTGACTTTCTTACCTTTTTTTCGTTTCTGATTTTTCTCTATCACATTTTTGGTACTAAGGAGTTCTAGTACTATCTGGATATGTATTCAGTTTGTTCAGATTGAGTGAACTGTCATCGTAGAATGTTTTGGTTGCTCTATTGAACAACAGACGTTACCTATTTCTGTACAAAGCTGGCCGATATCTATATTACCAACGACGAAATCACCTATTAGGCGATTTACAAACTTAGAGAATTTTTTATATACTTAATTAGGTTCTTAGCTTTGCTCTACATGAAAATGGGAACCTATAGGTAACATCAATTGCATATTCAGCAAAGGGTTTTCCAGGAATTGTATTCTTTTTCATAGAGCTATACGACCATTATGTTAAAAAACATCAAAGTCACTTTGTAGCTGCTGATACAAAATATAGTACGACCAAAAATTTTCATCTAATATGGCTATGGTATAGTTCCTAATTTATGAATCCAACTATAAGTCACTTAAAAATCAAATGTCAACTTTGACATTTAAGTATAAACGTAGTTACATTCATAAAGTGGGAACTATTCCATAGCCCTACTAGATGAAAATATTATTTGATCATACTGTATCATTTACTCACATGCCGTAACAGTTGCCTGGGTATGTTGTGCACGCTAATTTACAGGGGTGTGGGAATAGTTCAAATGCCACTGGACACATACAAGTTTAAATGTATTAAGCATTAGAGTTAACATGGAAAAAACCAGAAGCATATGAAAGAATACAAATACATAGACTAAGAAATGAGGAAACAAGAAGAGAATATCAAGAAAAAATAGACAATGAATTAAGTAAACAGGAACAAGTGGAAGAAAATTGGACACTAGAAAAAAGGTGGAAGACTTTTAGCAAAACAATACATAGAATAGCAAAGCAAACCTGTAAAATAAAAATACATAAAAACCACAAAAAGAAAACAGTATGGTGGAATGAAGAAGTGAGAAAATCGATCAAAAACAAAAATATGCCATGGAAAAGATATAGAGAGACAAAACAAGAAGTAGACAGGCAAAAATAGATAAGTAAAAGGAATATAGCAAAGGAAGTAGTACGAGAAGCAAAGAGGAAAAGCTGGGAAGACTTCGGTAAAGAACTCGAACAAACATATCAAGAAAATAACAGGAAATTTTGGAATGCTGTAAGAAGTATGAAGGAAAACAAAAAAAATAATAAAAGGACTAAGAAACAAAAACAATGAAGTAAAATCGGATAGAAAAGACATACATACTAGAAATATGGGCAGAATTTTTCTCAAAGGAATTCGGAATGGAAGAACGAGCAAATGGAAAGGGGACCACTAGAAATACAGTAGAAGACGAGAGAATTGACGAAGGAAAAGAAATTCTAGAAGATATAAACACAGAAGAATAGAACCAGAGATGATAAAGTTCCTAGGAGAGAAAGGAAGAGAATGGTTACTAAACATATTCAAGAAAACATGCGAGAAGAAATCCCAGAAGAATGGCAAAATAACATAATCATACCAATTTACAAGAAAGGGGATTATGCGGAGTGTGAAAACTATAGAGCTATATGCCTATCGTCCACCACTTTAAATTATAAACCAAAATAATAGAAAGAAGATTGAGAAAATATATTGACAACAGACTGGAAGAAGAACAAGTAGCTTTTAGGGCAGGAAGACAAACACATGATAATATACACATTTTAAGAAGTGTAATAGAAATGAAAGAAGAAAAAGAAGAAGAAATATTCGTTACATTCATTGACCGAAAAGCAGCTGTCGACTCAATCAGAGGAATATAATATAGGATTGCCTAAAACTACTAAAAGTACCAAGGAAATTAGTAAGGGTGATAAGAAGTATATATAAAACAGTAAATGGAATAGTTAAACTAAATGGAGAGGAATCAGACAATTTCAAGATGGGAGTAGGAATAAAACAAGGGGATAGTTTAAGCCCGTTACTTTTCATAGTAACTATGGACAGATTGTTAAAAAATACTAGGACAAGAGCTAAACACAGCCAGACAGTGGTAGGGTATAATAATCTAATACCAATAAAAATTGACTGCCTACTGTATGCAGACGATATAGTGCTAATAGCAGATAACCACAAAAAGATGAAGCAGTTGACGAAAATATGGAGCGAAGAAATAGAAAAGCTAGGAATGGAAACTAATATAAAGAAATGTAAAACAATGATCATAAGTAACAAGAACCAAGAAGAAAATAGAGAAATATACATTAAAGAAAAAAAACTAGAAAATGTAACTGCATACGAATATTTAGGAAGTGTAATAAGAGAAGATGGGAAGATAGATGGGGATATAAACAACAGGATAATTAAAAGTGTAAAAATCTATTACGCGTTAAATAAGACAATTTTCGGAAAACAAGAAATAGACACGAAAACTAAAATAAGAGCACAGTGGTAATACCAGTTCTTATATACGCAAGTGAAACTTGGTCATTACAAGATAAACAAGAAGTAAAAATTAATGCGGCAGAAATGAAATTTCTCAGAAGGATAGCGGGACAAAGAAAGATGGATAGAAAACGAAACGAAGAAATAAGACAAATGACGCAACGAGAAACAATAACAACGAAAATAGAAGGAAAGCAGCTGAAATGGTATGGCCGTATGGCCACATAATACGCATGAATCAGAATATATTGGTGAAGAAGATAGTAGAAATGGGCAGAGTAGGTAAAAGAAGAGTAGAAAGACCTAGAAAGAGCTGGATGCAAAGAATGGAAGAATTGGGGAAAAGAAGAGGGAAGAAGAAATCAGAAATGAAAATACTAGCACTGGACCGGACGGAATGGAAAAAATGAGTTCACAAACCAGAAGAAATTTAATCCGACACCCTTAAGGGTATAAGCAGGATGGAAGAAGAAGAAGAAGCATTAGAAGCTACGAAAGCAACGAGAAATTACACAATTTACTGCAAAATCTGCCTAAAACAACAGGCAATAAAGTCGACAAACCCGTATCATTTTCTGTTCGCAGTTATGCTAGAAGTAACGATTATAATTTTAAAATTAAATTTGGCTTCTAAATTACTCTGGTGAAGTCTATCTGATATTCCACTTTTTATAAAAATCTCAATTATGATTTTTTTTTTCATCCAATGCTTCCTCATATTGATAGAGTGAACTTCAATAAGTGAAATACGGGTATCATGGCTATCCCAAATGTTTGGTGAACATTTGAGGGAGCTAGATGAAACAGTGTCGTAGAAATGGCATTAAACGACATAAAACTGAAAATTGGCGCCGCAAACCGCGAGTATCGCATAAAATCTAAAAAAATGTAAAACGCTACTTCTGGGTCGTTTTAACAGTTTGGCAGTTGGAAAAATCCTTTGAGCTAACAATTGTTGAAAATCCAATATCAGTCGGATGACGGGATGTATGTGGCACGTGGGTTTGATATAGCAATTTAAAAAGCTCCATCAGGTGAAGTAAAATGATTACAAGAACCGATTACAAAATTATCTAAGTCGATTGGTAAGATCGGAAAGTGCGTAGATTTACAAATGGCCCCTTTTCGTGCGACTGTGACTAAAAAATGACGGTTTTTCGCTTATGTTTAAAAAATACTAGAGAAATGCGCCACAGGGCGGAAAGTTGTGGAAAATATCCACATTTCGGTGAAAATCCTCTTCGGATCACTGGAATGCGGACGATGAAAACTTCTCGGAAGGAAAACGAATCAATTATGAATATTATGACTTGCCGGGCTCCCTCGAATTGAAGAAAAACGTGCAAAAATGCGCAAGCAAGAAAGCGAATCGGTCTTGCATATGAAAAAAGCAAATGGGGAGGGTTTGATTAACTTTGGTACCGTAGGATAGGTCGCAATCTGGGTCGCGTTTCACAGTAAAAAACACTACGCAAACCTCAAAAGCGGCCACTCTTTTCTCGAAAGAAACTATATAATTAAGGACCATTTTTATCAAATTTTAAGTTGCTTAAATTTATTGCTAGTAATTAAAAACTCGATGACTTAGTGCTATAATCATGTTCATAGTTTCTTATCTGGGAAGCACACGAAACGATCTCAATACAACTTTTCCATTAATGAAGTAGGTTATTTATTAAGGGCAGTAATTACGCTCGGTTTTCAGGCGTGGTGAACGAAATGTCACGAAACTAAAAATTGATTGCGCAGTTACATGTCACCAAGCGTCTTCTGCCAACCTTCAATTACGATCGTTCGAGTTTTATTGCGTCGAGCACCTTTGTCGCGAGATATCGAATACGCCCCTATTTGTAAAAAAGGCCAGCCGCTTTTTACTAGACTTTCGAACTGATGGCAAGGGTGGCTTATGAAATCACGACCATCTCATGAATCACGAGGGATACTCAGCGGTTTTTCAGTGTTCATCATAATCTGTTATGGCATGTGAACAGCAGTTTTTTATTTGTTATAGACGAGCGTCCTGTGGACGGGGATAGATACATAACTATCAAATAAATCAAAAGTTTCTTTATATGCAGTCAAATAATTGTTTCCATTGTCAACAATTCAGTTCCTATAGATACTTTTTAAATATTTGAACAATGATAGCAGTTTACAGGGTTCTATTTGCATTTTGCAATAACAAATTTATTAATAAAAAGCATTTTGTTAGCTCTAGTTCTTTGATGTGTCAAACTATAATTTTCATAAGGTCCAGTGTAAGTCCGACATGGAATGTAAGCACAGAAAAGAAGGCAGAATGCTTAAAGATTCAAGGGGTGCGCTTATTAGCTACTTTCATTGCTTTGCCAAAATCTTCGAATACAAAAAAAATGCTCCAAATATAGGACTATATCATTAATCAAACAGATTATGGGGACCTTCACCAAAGGCTGTCTGGTAGCTTGTGGCACAGAATCAGGCAAGCTGCTAAGCAACGGAATTCTCCAACGTTCAGCGACTAATGTGTGCTGTACGTTCCGCCCTACCTGCATTTTTAGAGACTGCTGTGGGTCTCCCACCACTAGATCTGTATGTGGAGGGCGACTCCAAGGCTGCGGATGAAGGGGTTATGGAACGACAAAAGTCATTGAAGGAAGATATACTGGAATGCTCTCCATAGGATACCTCTACAGGGAGCAATGGTAGGACTCTTGCCTAAACTTATTTTTAAGACGCATTTCACCCTCGTAAAAGTATCGTTTAAGACGATCTGGACCTTCAAAAAAGCAAAGCATGAGTCAAATACACCACCCTTTTTCAACAGGAGATCATAGCTATCGGTGCACGGTGCAACTGCAGTTCTGGTATAAGACCATCAGAATAGCAAATGGCAGTAAAGCTGCTTTATTGGTCCTGAAAATCACAGAATTGATTCAGGAGTAGTACTCCAGTGGATCCAGTGCGTATGGACGTAGGTACCCTCCTTTTGCAATCCATAATCCCATTATGATGATATATTATTGGGGTAAATTGGAAAAATAAAATGTGGAAAGGTTTCATGAAATGTTCGCTAAATCTATTAATAACAATAATTGCTGTAAACTTCTTAGACTACATTGTGACAATACAGCAGAGTACATAATTTCAGAGTCAAAGATGTTTAATCTTGGAAAGATGTAGTCTAATACAGTTTTGTGTGTGTATTGTAATGCCTTCCAAAATTTCGTCAGATCTTCACATTTCTGGGTCTCTAGATGACGAAAAATATGTTTTCTTAGATCAGTCTGCCTGCCTCCCCGTCTGTCTGTCCGTATGTTTGTCTATCTGACCGTCTGTTGGCGGTATAGTTCAGAAACTGGAGGAAGACAATATTTTGCATGCGGATTATATGTTTATCTGGCTCGAACCCCAATATACTTTCGATCAAATTAGTACAGAGTGAGTACCTCAAAAAAGGTATATTTTTGCTCTGACGCAGAAATAGATAAAAGTTATAATTTCCACATAGCTTAGGTTTGTATCCTTAATAGGTTTGTATCCTTAATAAAAATGGAACCCAACAGATACAGGACAAATATCATAAAATGGATAGAAATACGCAGCGATATAGAGTCAAAAGCGACCTAAGTGCTCTTGATCTACCGGCGTGGACTAGGGGCTAAAGAGGGGGACGGGCAATATTAGTAATCGAATTTCTCCTGGCTGAACGGTGGGAGGAAGCCTGGGAGCCCGTGGTTGAATCCCAGCTACTGCAATATTTTTATTGGCAAATTGATGTAGTTCACGCGAGGGCAGTTCCGTGTAAACCCCTTTACAGATTAGAGGGTCCAAATCAAATGAACCCCCGTTTAAACATATACAGGGTGAGCACCTCAAAAAAATAAAATGTTGCAAATTTTTGCTTTAACGCAGGAATAGATAAAAGTATAGATGTTGCAGGATCTCATGGACCACCAATTGCGTGTCGCGGCAAGCCAAAGAAACGTAAAAAGGGTAGCATACTAGCTTTTCAGTAGAACTTAAAAACATGGGGTTTTCTTGATGACGGCAAATAGCCATTTTCGAACCTAAAAGATAGCAGACAATAGAGCTGTAATCTTCAAAACGTCTGATTTTTAAAAGTACAGGGGAAAGTAACAGAATGGCTTCTAACTGTGAACCTCAAACTATGTGTCAAACCCAAATGTCAACAATGACTCTGTACGACAGGCCGCGAGATCCTACAACAACTAATAATAATTTGCGCATAGTTTAGGTTTCTATTCTTCATGAAACTGGTCAAAGCGGCGGACTAACAATATTAGTAATCGGTTTTCGGGTGAACGAGTGGTAGCGAACCCGAGTTCGAATCCTAGCGACTGCAATCTTTTTTTATTTGCAAATTGATATTATTTCGCGCGAGGGAACTTCCGCATAAATCCCTTTATAGATTTTTTTATATATATTTGTGTGTCAGTAACAAATAAATAACAGTTAATTGGAAGATGCCCAAACCTTTACCTGTCTTCCCCATAATCCATCCTGTGAAACCGTTATGGCGGTTACGTACGAATTTAAAGGGAAAATAGATGGTAAAGAATCGTTGAAAACACTTTCTGTACTTCCTATATTAAAAAAGTAAGTAAATGCAGTATTTTTTTGTTTATAGTGAACTCCCATAAACTGATGTAATGTACAAAGGTAACCTAAAAAACACAAATTATTACTTATCTCCCAAGTACGTCATTTTTAATTTGAATATATTTTTAATGAAAGGCCGCCCAACACCCCTCTAGGTAACCAGCAACCAAGAGTTGGTTGGAGGTTACCCAGGCCTTTGCCCATCCTCTCTATAATTCATCCCAAAAAACCTTTATAACGGTTACGGAATTTCAAGGAATTTTAACAAATTACTAATGTTTAACACTCTTTTAAAAAGTTAGTTAGGAAAATTTCGAAATTTGGTTTGAGATTTCGAAGAAATAACTTTTAAATATTTGGGTATAGCTTCGATTTTCTATTGACTGTTTTTGAGAAAAAATGAAGATGGTTTATTATGAATGAAAAAAAAACATGTCAAATTAGTGATACCAGTTTACATTACTGTATTCCAAATACACAGTCGGATAGTACTGCATCTCCTGAGTAATAAACAATAAATGAATTTTTGGAAAAAAAAATAAGACCAAAATTGAACAAAAATGCTTTAGAAGTTAAAATAAGTTATTTTGACTTTGTTATGTAACTGAACCTGACATAATCTAGCCTAAATTAACGTAACCTACTCTAACCTAACCTAACCTTCTCTAACCTAACCTAACCTTCTCTAGTAACGTGTAGTCTAACCTATCCTAATCTAATCTAACCTACTCCAACTAACCTAATCATCCCTAACCTATTCTGACGTACTACCATGTCCTGATTTAATTCAATCTACCTTAGCCTAGGAAAACCTAACCTAAACTAACCTAACATATCTAAAGTCAGAATAACTGTATATATTAGAGCAGTTTTATTATCATAGGAAGTCGCTTACTTTACACCATATAAGCTTAATATAAGCTGTTATTTTTCGTTTTCGATATTGTTTCTACCATATTTGTACTCGGGAGGTTGAGTATTGTCCAAAACTGTAGATATTTGATTTCATCGGTTTCGACTTGCTGTACAATAAATTGTTGACAGAAAATTATATTTAGAAAATAGCATACCAATAGTAATAGTACATTATACAGGGCGTTTCAGAAAAAAATACCGTACATTGGAAGGGAGGTAGATTTTCACAAAATAATTTAAAAAAATAAATAAAAAAGGGAGTTCAAGTAATACATATTTTATAAAAAATCTTTCCCCAGGATAGAGATACTGATTTCAAAATAAGTAAATATTAGTTACCCCTACTGACCAATTGCTATAATTAATTTACCCAAATTGTAATAATTCAGAGGCGGAGAATCAGGGGTTTAAGAATAAATTTGTAGGCCAAACTTTTTCCAAACAAATATGCGTATTAACTATTCTCAATTTAATTTCCTACAAAAAAAACTCTTAATTTAACTCACTAGGAGGTTTCCTGTTCGATGTTTTTTTTTGAGTTTTGTGCCGTTCTCGTAGGGAATCAATCAAATCTTGGCGTAGGTAGCCAAAGTATAAATTAGCGAAATTAGTAGTATTCAACTGTGGAAAAAAAAGATGGTGGCGTTTTATAAAAAATAATTTCGCTAAATTATTCCTGAAATGTTGCTACCTACACCAAAACGTTATTGACACCCGACGAGAATGACGAAAAAACTCAAAAAATCTGGAAAAGGAGATCTCGTAGCTAGCTAGCTTATATCATAGGAAATTGAATGGAGAATTGTTAGCAACCTTGCAATTTACAGTACTTATTTTTGAAACACCCAGCATAGATAGTTCTAAAGGTTTACATTAATTTCAAGTTAAGAGGTAAGAATAATTTCCAAGTTGTGTGTTATCTACTTGTATCTATAGTTATATTCTGGGATTGTTTAAATAAGGCAAAAATAAATTTAAAAGTGAAAAGTAGCTGCTCCGATTTTCTATCGTACTTTGGAAACTGATAATTTTCCAACTGGAAAGTGGAAATAAATGTGTTCTACAAACGTAAGATACGTTTAGCGACTTCCAACTTCCTGAAACTTGTTAAATATTTATCGAACTTCCCCCTCGTGTTCACGCAGCGTTTAGGGGTGTCGTTTTTACGACCTCGAATTGCAAATGACAACGTTAACTAACGACACCAATTAAGACTAATACGATTATCATATATCATATACTTATATAAAACACTGAAACCAATCATGGTTCACATCTACAAATCGACGAACTGTGGTATACCGTTGTATTTTTAGGACGAATCTTTAGGATGTCTATATGGATACCGACGCAGTTAAATCCTAAGATCAAATACTGTGGTAAAATTAAAACTATGTATATGTTAAATTAGATTCCGAATTGAGCAAATTAACTCGGTAATGGAGCGAGTTCGGCATCTGAGTCTAACATATACATCGGGTGAAAGACGCGATTCCGCTCTACAACGTTATCTGAAAAGTAGTTTTGCAGGTAGTGTTGAAGCTGCACGATCATACGTATGTCAAACGAAATTAATGTAGAAATGTCACAGGCACTAATAAATAATTTAACGATCATTGCAATTGGCCGCACAAACCGCCCTGCAGTGTTTGTGCTTATCCCAGGGTTGGCATGGTTTTCTCCAGCCCGAAAAAACCAACCTAAAAAAACCCGCGGGTTTTAAACTAAGTGTTTTTTTTTTCAAAAATTGACATAAAAGTATTTTAAAGTGGTGTGAACAAAAAAATCATTTTTTTTTCTATTCGTAAGTCATGATTTTTTTCAAACTAGATATTTTTGCGGAAATATCCGTTTTCGTGTCTTCGGATTTAGAAACGGTGGTTTTGGAAGTGGTGTATGTCAGTCTGTGAGTCTGTCAGTCTGTTTGCGTTTTTTCTACAGCCCAGACCGTGTAATGGATCGCCTGAAAATATACTCGTATATTATCGTTTCTAATATAAATTCAGAGATCCCACTGATTTTTGGTTAAAAGGAGGCAACCGGAAGTGACACTTTAGTCATGTTTTTTTCGGTTTTGTGGGGAAATTTTATAATTGTTTAATAAAAATTAGATTTCATAGAACTAGAATTTTCGTTTGAACAGTGGTTTTGTAGAAAGTATAGTTTTTGGAAAAAATTGCAAAATTACATTTTTACAAAGATATATATTTTTTATTCACAACCATACACGTAATAAGGTCATTAGTGCCTTTTAAAAAAGTTGGAAAATGAGCCATTACCAACATTTCCCGACCGCAAACATGGCAACGGATATTCATGGTATTATTATTAGCTTAACGTCAGTTCGGGGAACTGTCAAATCCATTTTTGCAATTCCTGTTTAAAACAAAGTGGTTGTTATGAATAAAATAGTAACATACCGCGATTACCTACTTAATCTCTCGACGGTAATGAAACTCTTTCCACCTCGGTGTATAATATACGTATTATTAAAACTTTATTTTATATTACGTAATTGTCTATAACTTTTGTTAAAAAAAGTTTTTCTAAGACGTATAGTTTTTGAAAAAATCGCAAAATTGGAATCACAAAAATAATAGGTATAATATTTTTTGTAAACTGTTTTAGTATTACGTAATTAGCTATAACTTTCGTCAGAAGTTTTTTTTAAGAGGTATAAGTTTTGAAAGTCACAAAATCAAAATTTTACAAACAGTAAAAGCAGTTGGGTAAATACCCACTGGATAGGGTACTTACCCCTACCTCGAGTAATACCTAAAAAAGCTGGGTATTTATTAAATTTTTAATATTTATAAAGCTAAGCTACCTTTCACAGAGAGAGTAAAATCCAACTCAAGCTACAAATATCAGCAATGCCAATACCTTTATGATTGACGTCATGAGGTATGATAAATGGAGTGTCCGTAAAAAAAGTCATTTAGGGTAGGCCGCGGAAAGAAAGATAGAAAATCTAGTCATGTCTTGACTTAAGTCTGTAGGTGAATGTCAGATTGCATTTTGTTTATGAAAACATCTGCCAGTGTGACAGGAAAAAGTTTACGCTGCATTAAGTTTACTTGTATCAACCAAAAAGTAAAATAAGATGGCATTTACACCACAACAACGAGTGTATTACTCATAACAGTGAATAAAAATTGTTTTTATTTAGTCTTTTGGAAAATTGTTCAAGATCAAGATGTAATTTAGTTCTCTCTGACTTATGGTAGTTCATTTGCTTCAATGGGTATCTATAGAGTTATGACAAACTTCAATTTGATTATGGCATGCTGCGAATGAGTTTTTTAACACACGATATAATGCAAAGAATTTCATCTAATGCTAATTTAAGATTAATAATAAATGTGAATTGATAAATAGAAAACCTAATGACATAAACGTGAAAAAAACCTCGAGCGTCAAAACGTTGTTTAAAAGAAAATTAAAATTTTAATGTGACCTATAAGGAAACCAATATATTTATAATATTAACTTATATAGGTACATAGTAAGAAACTATCGTAATAAGGCAAATAGAATCACAATTATATAAAAAACGTTATATATTTTGGGCAGTAGATGTTTTCAGTGCAGCTATTTTATTCTATACAAGCAAACTGCGCGCTACGCGCACGTGAAATAGGATACGCGAAAGGTCAAGCTCCGAGCCGAGCGCTAAGATAAGAAAAACAAAACCTAAAAAAGTGGACGTGACTACCTCCCTGGACTTTCCCATACTGGAAACTGTTCATATCGTCTTTATTCAACAGTCTTTACAACATATCAAAATTTCAACTCGATGACTCACGTCTTCACCGTGATAAGCGTTTACACTTTCACGTAAATTGCGGGTAAATATAAAAGCATGTGTAGTTCAAAACGTGACCACCGAGCTTCTGTAGATGGCGCCAAGTGGACAAGCCGCCACTGTGCTAGTTTATGTATTATTTTCCTCAAAACGGCTGTAGCACCGAGGTGAAATTTTCTAAGTACCTGGAAATTATATTTTCTAGGGCATACAAAATCGATTTTTTTATTTTCGCGGAAAAAGATTCTTTGACGCAAAAATATAAAAACCGTTAGAATAAAAAAATTATTTTTCAAAAATAGAGGGGGGAGGGGGCCGGTGCGCTTACATATATCCACGAGTGTAATATTTTTTTGCATATTCATATGCTCCATTATGCACTGAGCAATTCGGTGAAAACCCCAGCTACCTATCTTGTTTTGTTTATTAATTAAAGGGGTTTAAATTTTCAAACTTCAAAGCTTCGTAGAGGGCGCCACAGATAATTCATGAGATTCTTTAAAAAACAGATCGATAGCCCTTTTCGGGGTCTATCAGTGTATGAAGTTTAAACAAATTCCTGTGGGCAGTTTTTGAGAAATTATTTTTAGAAAATGTCCAAAATTTTGAAAATTTGTAATTTAGGCCCCTTAATATTTTTCAAAACACTTTTTATATCACCTCATGTTAGCCTTCATATACTATTCAGAAAAAAAAATCAATTGAATCGATTCATCCGTTTTTGAGTAATAGGGCGTTAAACTCAAAATTTTCAAAAAATCATAGCGCCCTTCATTTTAAACCTAGCGAGTTCGGCAAAAAACTAACAGATTTGTCTTATGACCCTCTATCGTTATCCGCGATAAAATTTTCAAAATTTTAATCACGAAAACAGTGATACCAAAAAAACATGCGTAACTTCCGCTTCCGGTTTCGGATTTTTTTGAAAAGCTTATTTTGTCGATGAATTTTCGATACACCCCGGCAGTCCAAAGCGCATCAAAATCGGAGCAATACTTTCGGCTGTAGGAGCGTCACCCACCCACACACCCGCACACAGACAGACATTTTTTTAAAACCATTTTTTGGGTTCCTAGAGGCCCAAAACGGATATTTCTGTGAAAATCTCGATTTCCAAAATTTTCATGATTCCAAGACTTCCCTATACCTATGGGTATGGGAAAGTAACAAATATAAACATCTGTGAAGCCGGAACGTGAGATTTTATTGTGCCACAGACACACATTAAGGAAAATTATATTATAGATTTTTATATAATTCGAATAGAGCACCTTAATTTACCAATCAGTCTTACTGGTTGGGTTAGTTTTATGATATGTGTAAATCAGGCCATAAATACCCATTAAATACCCCGGATATTGACCCTTAAAAATAAATACCTGGGTTATTTACATCACTAACTGATGACCACATCTAATTTTCTAAACTGGCAAATCACTGAACGAGGGAATCCCCTTGAAGGAAGTCGCTCATAATCAACTGACAGTGGAAACCCCTTACTGTAGAACATAATTTGATAAACCTTCTAAGTAACATATAACCCCATTTACATGATTTACATGTATAATGCAAAAAACAGTGATTGTATCTAAAACCAGCAAAAACCCGAAAAAACTCAAAAAACCCGGTGGGCAGATATAATTTCTGAAAAAACCGGGTTTTTGCCAACCCTGGCTTATCCTATCCTAAAATACGGAAATATTTTTTTCGAGAACAAAATGAATTGCATATTTAGCCGTCGAGTTATTTTAGATACCTTTGCTTGTTTTTTCAAAATTTTATAAATATTTTATGTTTTATGACGTTTAATTTTAAAAAGCTTCTGGCCTGATTTCAGAAGGTTTTATCAACATAATGTTTATATGTAATAGATATTTTTTGAATGATAGTAAGTTCTAGTTTGTGATGTATACTTGTAAATCTAACAAATATTTATTAAAGAATAACATTTTAATATAGATACGGAGTACTAAAACCGGATATGAAGCAATGTAGTCAATACACTAGATGCAATTCAAAATTGTTAATGGACGCCACTGTTTTTAAAAATTAAACTCAAGTTCCAACATGTTAGTCAGCAGGTTATTTAAATGTGCAAAAAAAAGATTGAAATAAATTCCCTAAAACGTAATAATCGAATTTTATAAAATAGATTAAGTGCTTAGAAAATCCAAATAATTGCTGAATTTATCTATAATTGATTAGTTTAAGTTTAATAGTAATTAGTGATAGCCACTGATAATTTCACATCTATGCCTAAAGAAAGTGATTAAAAAATCATATAATTCCTTTAAGTAAAAACTTTTAATAGATGAAGAGAAGTGCGCCGCCGTTCAAATAAGCAAATGATTTTCAAATCTTTTAGAAGTATTAGACGAGAAAAACACAATAACAGTATGTTTGCTGCACGTTGATCGTTATCAAACAAAATCTGGTAATCGTTTCGCGGGGTTGGTATTCGTTATTGAGGATGATAGCGGTTGATTCAAATCATGCAATGCGGAAGCGGCATTTTAGGGCATTTGCTAGATAATATCGAAGGGATATGTACGTTTACTTCAGTTAATTTCATATTGTACCCTATGGGCGTATTGTCTGATAGGCAACGTTGGGAAGTTTTCCAAAAAGGCTGGAAAATGATAATTTTGGCCGATGTCTACACGCGCGTACACGTCATCAAATATGGAAGATCCACATACCTTTTGCGGGTGCAGCTCCCTTAAAAATTTCGAAATCAACTAATATAGCTGTGACTACAAAGCGATAAGGAAAATACATTTACACTCGTTTGTAGGGTGGTATAATCCATAATTTAAGCTGAATACAATGTTGCTCAACACAGGGATTAACGCTATTTTTTTGGCGAAAATGTGCAGCGCTGCACCCCCGAAAGCACATGTTTGATATTTCGGCCATCCTTTGAGAAAACGCATTTTTTGGCGTTGATGCTGGCCAATTTAACATATTTTACATGACTTGTGCGCGGTTCCTTCGTGTTACAAAGTTTTAATAAGTAATGCATGCAAAAACACTTACCTACCCAAGCAAGATGTACATCTTTTTTGCCATCATGTCGGACCACGCATCACAAGAAGAAAACTACCCTCTGAACATTTCGCCTGTTGCTGCAGACGGTGGAAAAATCACTTTGAATTTAATATTGCGACTCGGCATTTTTATTAATCCTGAATTTTTAATGCACTTTTAGCACAACCGAACATCAACTCGGTACGACCGTTTATAAACAACGCTACCGCACGTACACTGTAGGTATATACAGTGCCTTACAAAAATTATGCAGCACATGGAAAACTTTTATTACTGATTTATAAAAAAATGTTTCGAACAGTGTGTGCATCACTTAAAACCAATTTGCAATAATATTTGTCAATTGTATTACCGTTTGGCGGGAAACAACAAGAGTAAACTATCTTTATTGCCAATTTTTTTTAAAGTCACGAGAAAAATGAATGTTTACTATTCCTCGTTTTTTAATTGAAAATTATTGTTGTGTCGACCCTATGCTATACTATTCTTAAATGCAATCGCGTATCTTGGGAGAGTTTCTACAAAATTGGGAAACATTTTAGTATTTAGGGCATATTGTGTGTTGCATTAAGATTTTGCAATGCTCGTATTCGTATTGGATAAAAATCGGCAGGCCATGGAATTAAACAATAATCATATCTAAGAATAGCAGAGCATACGGAATTATAAACGTTTAGTGAAGAAATGACCAGTTTTCAATTAAAAAACGAATAAAAACAAATTAATATTATTAAAAATCAGAAGTTGTTCAGTACTTTTACGAAACGGTTATTTTTTATTTATACACGGTGTCCCAGAAATAAGCCCGTAAAATAAGCCAGGGAGTTAGCACAGTTTCTGAAATAATTATGAAAATCGGTGTATGCATTGCTGTATTAAAAATTATTAAAATTTTACTTTAAAAATGTTGTTGAACTATTAATTTTTGTAAAAAATATGGCTCATAACCATAGCAACATTACAGAAATCTTGTCGCTTTTGAACGTATTTCCTTGGGAACTACATCTTTTTGAAAGCTGTCTCGTCTGGGTAGAATAAAGGGTTTTTTAAAAGAAATTTGAAAATTCTCAGTATAATTTGTGTGTGCAGTTCTCACCTTCAGCATGCTGCAGTATTTTTTGGGCACTTATTTTTAGCATATGTTATAATAAAAACAGTTCATTACAAAACTTTAATAGGACTCACTGCTCTCCAGTTCTGTGTAGTCTATTAATTTTTTCACCGCACACTGTTTGACAGCACCGCCATCTTAAGTGTTTAAAAACGGGTATTTTTTCTTCATCAATTCCGATTACTTTTTTCATTCTCTTTATGACTTGATTAAAAGAGCATAGCTTTGATTATTTTTTTCAAAATTTGTTTAATTACTTGGGCATTAATAAAAATAATCACAATTTAATGTTGTTATAATTTTGGAATGGTAGAACTGTCAAAAGATTTTAATTGTTTTTTTTCTTTCTTATATAAAAGGCTTAAGGAAGAAAAATAGGACATCTTTGTTATTATAATTTTTATTTGAAACTGCCATATGTAAACTAAATAAATAAAAATAATTTTATTTTTGTATGATGCTGTGCTAGGTCGCAACAAAGGACTGGTAAATAATTTAACAAAATTTAGATTCAGTAAATTTTTTAATATGATTAGTAATATAGGGGATGCATTTTAACTAGAATAGGACGAAAATCGTGATTATTTTATAATCACAATTTATCATGAGGGGACGGTAAATGATAAAATAACTGCAAATAAATTCAGCCTTTTAGGTTTTTATTTTCAATTTATAAGATGTGGTAGAATCAGAAAAGGTGAATTAAATCCGAAAATAATCCAGTTCTGTTGTTACAATGTAAAATATGTTCGATCGATGGAGGTGACGTAAAGTTCCTTTTTTTTTAAATATAGTTTTATTTAGACTACACTCATTCTACGCTGTTTGCTGCAAAATCAGCAGAAAATTTCAGTATTGAAAAATTTTCTATTGTATCAAAATTGACTCCAACATTTGCCGCCAAAGTTATGCATTTCTGTCACAAAAGGCGGAAATTGGGAATTCTTGGCGTATTTTTTAAATTTGAGATTGATAAACTTATGCTTTTTTATTGAAAATAATGGAAAGCCATCGAGAATAATTTAAAAATCTTAGGTAAATTTTAAAAAAAGCGTTGTCACAAAGGCGAATGGATAGGCTCGTATTTCAATAGTTTTATTTCATTTTAAGATGCTCTTAATATTATCAATCTCGAATGATAATAGAACAGAAGAGCGAAAATCTTGGCAAAGCCCCATAATCCTTAATCAACGCGGAGTACTGAAAAAACTTCTGTAAATAAACTGAAACGTACACCGGTTACTGGTCCTCCGGGTGCAATCTTCATAAATTCACAAGTTGCTAACTTTTACAGTCTATTTGTTACTTTCGTTGCCATAAAAAGTCTTGCAGTGCTCCAGGTATTCAAGTACTTTGTCAGTTTAATCTTGAAACAATTTCACTAACAACTACATTTACTTAATTGTTTTTATTTAGAATTTCTTGTAGGGTATTTGTTTTAATTTATGTTAATTTTTATCCCTTAATTACATTTTGAGGTATCATAGCCAATCTGTGTTCCAAATATTTAGATACACACTGTATATTAATTTATTCATAAAATGTTTGATATGCTTTAAATTCTATTATATTTATAGTACTCATGTTTTCTGAGAGACTAATATTAAAGTGGAAGGTACCACGCTGCCTGGAGAAGGGAAATTTCCAGTAGAAGTAATAGCGATGCGGTTGTTGTTTATGTCAAGCCATGCTTCTGATGATCCGACTAAGCACATGTACATATATAATAATAATATGGCCTTTATTTCAAATATTTGATGACAGACATTGAATTTTATTTTTAAAATGCTACAATAAATTGTAGACTGCAATAAATTGTAGACTACAATCTGAGAACATTTTAACTACTACTACTTCGATAGGTGTTACCGTAATGCACTTCACGGGTAGGAAAAATCTCATTATCACAATTTTACTAATATGTTATAAATATCAGTTTAGCACCAATATATAATTATAAGTACCTGCAAGCTAGCGCCAGAGTAGCTCAATGGTTAGAGTATTGGACTGCAGTGCAGAAGTCTGTAGTTCAAATCCCAGATCGATGCCTGGCGGGCGGCCTACCCAGTCGCTTTAAATAATTGGGGACCAGCGTTCGAAAGAACAAGGGGTAATAATGCAGTTGTCTAATGCGTGATGCTCACCACGTGTCATGAATTTGACATGCTACAGCCGGGTGTGATAGCGAGGATACGGAAGCTCTGACCTTCCGCCTTGCAGGCCAAGCTCCATCATGGGGTGTTCGTGCCTCACCACCACCTGCAAGCTATTGACACTAGAGCTGCCTTGTTCTGAATAACTAGAACATTGTCTCGGGAGTGATGTTCCAATGCCACTGCACTCTCTAGCTAGCAGAGGAATAATGTTTTTGAACTTATCTAAGCTGCAGGACATGCAAAAATCTGTGGTCACGAACAAGTTGATGATCTCTCAAGGCAGGTGATCCGAACCAGAAATTGCCATCGTCAACTATGGTCTACAGTCCATACCTACTACAGTTACTTAAGACGTCTACAATTCCTACTGTGATAGATGGGATCGATGCCATCACACAGAAATGGGCGCTGTAATCCTTTCAAAAGGGATGTCAACGTGTTATGTAAGACTGCCGTGATGTGAATTACAGCTATGGTCTATGTCCATACTACAATATTAGTTAAGAAACTTACAATTGCTGCTGTGATAGACCAAATAAATGCTAGCACACAAAGATGCTATGCGCTCAACCCCTACGGCCGCTTTAGCGGTGATCTTATTTATGCCTTCGATCGTTTGATCTTTTTGTGAAGGAAGTAGTCGTAAGGTCCGACTTGAGGCTGCGCTACAAGGGGCTGTGACACACAGCAGGCAAGGGAAGCAGGCATACCCGTATTCTGAATGAGGCTGTCGACAAGATCCCTCTTCTGGGAATAATGGTAGACTACCTCCCTCTACAATATGACTTCAGTAGACAATTTAATGTTAATGAAAATGTTGGGTTTTCACAGTATACAGATATATCCATCTTTACTGACAGATCAAAAACAAAGCATGGACGGGTGCCGGAGTTTTCTCTGATGATCTGATCCTTTGCCAAAGCATATCAGTATGCAAAATGGTCACTGTCTTTGAAGCGGAGGTAATTGGAATAATTCATGGTGCAAAATCAATTCTTGAAAGAAAAATTGAGAATTAATGTATTGGCATCTTCAGCGACAGTAGAGCCACTTTACTAGCCTTGGACAGTTTCAAAATTACCTCAGGTGTGGTACTACAGTACCGTGAAGCTCTCGAAGATATCTAAAAAAATAATGTGGTTTTCCTTGTATGGGTGAAAGGACATGATGGCAAATGGCTATGAGGAGGCCGATGAGACTGGCTTCCGAACAACTTCTATGGGGGTCAGAATTCGTAATCCCTATATCCCTGACAACATTAAGCTCTATGCTATATCAAAAAACCTTGAACAGCTTCACACGAAGTTGGGTTAACATGCAAAGCTGTTGTCAAGCAGGGCTGCTATTACAGCGCCCTCACCAAAGACGGCCAAATATTGCTTGCAACTGTCCTGAAGGAACCTTCGACTAATTGTGGGTACCCTATTTGGACATTGCACTTTAAACCAACATATGCACAGGATGGGACTGGTGGACAGCCATCACAGATGCAACGAGTATGACAAGACAGTAGAACACGTTCTATGCCACAGTCTAGCTCTCGCAAGAGTCACAGGATCCATGTTGAGGGACTTTTGGCCCGATGTGGTCAGAATTGGCAACACTTCAGTTGCAGTCGTCCTTAAGTACATTCAAAGAATTGGATGGCTGGAGTGATGCCTAACTTAGAGAGCTGCTGGGAGGCAGCATAATGGGCCCACTTAACGCGGCCTAAGTGCGTCTGAGGTAACTCACCCTCTACATAGAATCCAGAATCCAGATGCTTACAATTCCTACTGTGATAGATGGGATAAATGCCATCACACAAAAATGGGTGCTGTAATCTTTTCAAAAAGGATGTCAACGTTTTATAAATCTTAGCTTAGCAGCAATACCAATGCTGGAATAGAAACTACGCTCGATATAGTTATCGTTCATGGGAACTGTATTGTCTCATGGTTTACAGATGCTTTGGATTATTTTAAATTAAATTAGCAGTGTTAGTTTTTATTTTTCAATTGTTTTGTTTTATACGTATTAATATAGGCAAGAGGTGCAAGGTTGTGTCGCCAATGCTACAAACATCTCCCACATGGTAGCTAACAGCCAAAAAAACTACCAAAAATATTAGAGAAAAGTAATTATAATGTTATTATCATCCACCTCAAAAGGTTCGAACAAGCAAGTGAATACATACTAACATTTTAACACATAATGTCTAATGAATTAAATCAGTATAATTACAAAAATATTGGCTATCTTTACATAGATAAACCTTATATTGATATAATTTAGCGATAGAACGTATTATAGTCACCATTGTACGAATGTTTTACAAATGTCAGATTAACACCAATACAAAATGACAAAAAGCTGCAAGAGAAATTAGTTGCAATATAGTAAATCATTATCATCTACAGAAGTTGTTTCATTGCATAGTCTGCCGGAAGCATGTGATGTCATCTGGAGAAGTTGTTTCATCGCATAGTCTACCAGAAGCAGTATGATACTCATTCGTTTGTTATCAGCTTGGTTGTAATGTCTCCACTGCAGAGGCATTTACTTCCTCTCTTTGAGGAGGAGGATTATGCATTAAGCCCCCTTGGTTGCTAAAGTCAGATTGAGGAATTGTAGTAAAGCTGACACGAGATTTTTATGGCAGTTGCCTTATGTGGAGATTGAATCCACATATTCTGGCCTATAACCAGATACGAGCAGCCTCTATTGGTAATGTGATGCTCACAAAATATATGTTGAGATAAGCTGTTTTTTAACATCATTGCAGTGTGAAGGATCATTAACAGTATACAGAAGCCTAAGCCCGGCAATGTATATCATGTTACTGATCCTCCATGTTCAGTTACACAACAAATTCCAATTTATTGTCCGACTTGTGTGTGTTCTCCTTTTACCACTCAAACACAAGAGGTGAATTGTATTCCTACTTCGAATGAATAGACACCTAACTTAGTGTCGATCTCACTATGAAAAGTCCTGCTATTCGTGGATTTTAACTGAGGACTCACTTGTTGCAAGCATAAATACAAAGTGTTAATTGTTAGCTATCAGTGCTTCTCTTTTATTGGCATTAAGTATGAGGTTAAAGGAATCAAATCACCGTTGCTACAATAATAATATAATAATACAAGCGTTGACTTTGTTGCAAAAGCAATACATCAAGGGGTAGAAGGTTGTACCATCGCTATTGTACTAACATTTTGCAGTTACCACCGTACCACCAATGTGAAGTATCAATAAATGTAAAAGAAATTGCATGCACTATAATTATTGGCTATGTGAGTAGGTATTAATATAAAGTTAAAAAACACATCACAAGTGCCGATAATATCTTCCAAGTATTAGGTTCCTGAGTAGTTTTAGTGTCTTTATCATCTATGTCAGTCATTTTTCTGAAGGTCTAACTAAGCAGAGGAATATGAACTAAACTCTGATTTTAATATAGAATATCGTAATCAGTACAATCACACAAATAAATAAAAATTAGTTATCATTACTTAGGTAAAAGTTGTATCAGTACACCTAAGGGGCAGATAATCGTATCATCACTGTTCTACTGTTTTACAAATGTCAGCTTAGTACCAAAAAAAAAATTATCAAAAGCCTTCTCGTAGTCTGCGGAAGGAATCATACTGCTTTGGTATTAATATGGGTAAGAGGTAAAAGAATGCACCTCTAGTGCTGATATTGGTTTAAGTGTCAGTATCAAAAGCAATATATTTAAGTTTGTGATGTGGCTTAGCATTACTTAGATTAATTTTTATGAATACACCCTAGACACAGAAGAATGCCCCACCATTGCAATAAAAATAAAGACTAATGCTAAGCTTGAAGAAAAAGTAATTAATTGTAATGTGGGAGTTATGCTCCTCAATGCCCTTTTTGGACAATCTATTAAAGTAGGGGGAGACACAGCGTATGGAACCATGTGGAACATCGGTTCTAACATTAATTATTACAAGGAGTATTTACACAGTAGATTACAGGAAACTGGGAATTTTAAATTATGATATTGACATTATCTGCTGTGTGAACATAGAACTTGGATTTGACGTTTTTAATAAATTATAGTAACTAAAAATGCATCGAATATATACGGGGAAAATGTACCAAGCAGCTTAACCAGGTTTTAAAACCGTAATCTACCTTCTAATAGTTGCGCCACTGTTTACCTTACGTTTGGATTACAAAAATGAACGACAGATGAAGGCATTTTCCGTACTTTCATCTAATTTACAAGCTTTTGAGCCTACCGCATAAATAACCTTACCCTAATTAAAACAGTTTTTGTTTTAATTCCCTTGTCTAAAAGACGAAGGAAGTATTGTAATCGCAAAAAAATCAACTTTCGAGATTTCTCCAGATCTTCACGTTTCAGGGTCCCTAGATGACGAAAAACAGGTTTTCTCAATTCCGTCTGTCTGTCTGTCTGTCTGTTTGTGGTATAACTCAAAAACTATCTGTCGGAGGAAAACAATATTTTGCATACATATTACAAATATTAAACCGAGAAAATTTCAGAGAAATATATACAAAGTGAGCGACTTACAAAAATAAAATTTTGTTTATTTTTTATTTAACTTAGCAATAAATACAAGTAATAATTTGTACATAGCGCAGGCTTTATTCTTACCAAAAATGGGCCCCAACAAGATGCAGAATAAATGTACGATACAAAAACGAGCAACAAATTAGTGCGTTACTTAATACAGCTGCAACGCAGGAATTCGAAGGGTCGGTGCTCCGTAGCTCAGGTAAAAATATCCCGTTTCCTTGCAATATCGTACAAAACATTGGGACTGCATACGCGGTCCGCCTGCCGTTCGAATTCGACCACCGGTAACGTTTTTTTTTATTTGAAAATGTATTTAATTTATTAGAAACGTGGAGATATTTTTACTCCTAACTTAATTTGATTTTTAAAATTATTTAGTGTCACAATGTCGACGAGGGAAGTTCTGGGTAAAGCCTTTTACAGATTTTTTAAAATTGAATTGTAAATAAAACCGTTATACATAGAAGAATAGTTATTTATTATACAAGTGTGAAATGTAGCGTATTAGTCACGAAACAAACAGTTTAACCACGACGCCCATAGGACGAAGTGGTTAATTTTCTTGACTGAAATACAAAATTTTATGCAACCACTCAATAAGTACTAAAAAATCACAAACTTTGGTCTGACAGCTGTGAAAAGGCAAAGTAACGAAGTTGCTGTTACAGTTTTTTCGTTTTTTTTTCAAAAAAGGTTATTCTATAAAAAAAAAGATACATCTTTTGTATAGCTTTTGGCTAAAAAACAGTGGCGTACCAGATTTTTCTAAAATAAGGTAACTGAGGTGCCCACCACTGGTGAAAATAAATTAAATTTATTTTGGCCAAACAATGCCACTTTATGAAATACTAACCTACACCAAGTTTCATTAGAATACCTCTAGGCTTTTTCCAGATTAAAAAAAAATTGTTTAAATTTCAACATCCTATATCTTGAAAACGAAGCCGTTTAGGTTCCATGTTTATATGAACTTTTTATCTTAGAATTGATCAAGGAATCACCCTTTAAAGTTTGTCTACGTATTTAATTAACACCCTGTATATATGTATAGCTTATTGGGTCAAAAATCTTTAAATAAAGGGCTACAAGCTGGGGCTTTTTTCTATAGGTCGGACGGTGTACTACAAATAGTAGCTTTGCACCAATACAATGTTATCGAAACCTACAAGAGAAACTACTTGCAATATGGTTGTTGCACATATGAGTTGTCTTTGGACACAGTGTCTTCTTAGTACCAAAAGCAATACATCTAAAGTTTTAACGGATATCAATTCTTATCTTCACCTTCAGTAATATCTTATAAATGTCAGATTAGCAGCAATACCAAAGCTGGAACAGAAACTACTTGCAATATAGTAATCGTACATGAGAATTGTATCGTCTCATAGTGTACAGATGCTTTGGATTAAATTAAATTAAATTGGCAGTGTTAGTTTTTATTCATCACTAATTTTACTTTATACATAAGTATTAATATAGGCAAAAGGTGCAAGAATGTATCAGCAATGCTGCAAGTATCTTCCACATGGTAAATTACAGCCATAAATATTTGAGAAAAGTAATTATAATGTCATTATCATTCATCTCAAAAGGTTCGAACAAGCAGGTGAATACATATTAACATTTTATCATGTAATGTTTAATGAATAAAATCACTATAATTACAAAAATATTGGCTATCTTTACTCTTTACATAGATAAAACTTATATCAATATACTTTAGTCTAGAAGGTATTACAATCGCCAGTGTAGGAATATTTTACAAATGCCAGATTAGCATCAATGCAAAATCATCAAAAGCTTAAGAGTTGGAATATAGTAAATTGTTGTCATCTAGAGAAGTTGTTTTATTACCTAGTCTGCTAAAAGCAGTGTGATGCTTGTTCGTTTGCCGGAGGATTACCCATGAAGCCTCCGTGGTGGCCAAAGTTGTATTGAGGAATTGCAGTGAAGTTGGCACAAGATTTTTATGGTGGTTGCCTTAAGTGGGGATCGAACCCACATATTCTGCCCTAGAACCAGAGACTCTTGCCTCTGAGCAGCCTCTATTGCTATTGTGATGTTCACAAAATATATGTTGAGATAAGTTGTTTGTTAACATCATTGTCGTGTGAAGGATTATTCATAGTATACAGAAGCCTGAAGGAGGCAATCATGTTACTTGCATCACGATCCTCTATGTTCAGTTACTTGACAGTTACATGACTTATCATTACTTAGATACATTTTTTAGTAATACACTTAGGACAGAATAATGCCCCACCATTTCAATAAAAATAAAGACTAATCCTAAGCTTATAGGGAAAATAATTGTAATGTGGTCGTTATGCTTGTCATTTCCCTTTTCGGACAATTTATTAGAGTAGGCGGAGACATAGCATATGAACATCGTTTCTAACATTAATTATTACAAGGAGTATTTACAGTATATTACAGGAAACTGGGAGTTTTATATTATGATGGTTTAATTGATATTATCTGCGGCATCAAGATAGGACCTGGATTTGTCATTGAAAATAAATTATAGTTACTAAAAATACATCGAATTGTACGGGGAAAAGTTACCAATCAGCTTAACTAGGTTTTAAAACGGTAATCTACCCCGTAGTAATTACGCCACTTTTTAGTTTGCAATGATTTAAGTTTGGATAAAAAAAATGAACGACAGATGAAGGCATTTTCCTCTCTTTCATATAATTTACTAGCTTTTGAGCCCACCACATAAATGGTCTTACCCTAGTCAAAACAGGTTTTTAAAAAATTGTATTGTAAATAAAACAGTTATAGAAGAATAGTTATTTATTGTGTACAAGTGTGCAATGTAAGGCTGCCAACTATTGAGGGTATCAATGCGGGACATGATGTAATGGAACTGATTCGTTTCACCGGAGCTTCTTTTTATTTAAACACGCTAGAGTAAAGCTGAAATGTAGCTTTTTATATTGTACGTCGACTGAGCTACAAAGTACGATTTTTTTCTATCAGTTTTGAATAGGAATTTGTACGAAACGTCAGTTTAAAGTCAAGCAACAACAAAATTCCACTTCAACCTCTTATTTAAGAAAAAAATAGAATATTTAGTGATAAAAAATTCGTCGTTCGCCCAAAATTACTAAAAATTAAAATGCGAATTTTGTATTGAAACTAATTATACGAGGATAAAATTGGATTCTGGACAACTTTTTCTAGTACCTTTTTTGATATCTAATGGATTGCAAAATATCTTAGATTTCGCCATTTTTACGAAATTATAGTAGGCTGGGTTTACACCTGACAGGTGAATTGTGTGTCCTAAGAAATTCAGTTCATGAAGTTCTACCTCTGTACCGAAATTCAAATATCTACTTTCAAAAATAAATTAAATACAGGGGTGTCTTCATCGTAAATGCGACACACGTACAAGAGAGGGTTGCATGAACAACAGCCTCCATTCGATGGGCAGATTCAATCATACGAATGCATTTTTTGTCAAACGCGAAATAAGACATTACAATTTTTGCAGGAATATATTACAAATATAAGAATATACTAAGGAATGCGGGACTAGCGGGACGCATTTGACATTTTGCGGGACGATTTCAATGCATTATTTGAATGTGGGACCAGTACTGCTATTGCGGGACTGTCCCGCATAATGCGGGACGGTTGGCAGCCATAGTGGAATGAAGTATATTACTCACGAAACAAACAGTTTAAACACGACTCGTCGCAATATTACGCGCGGCGCGTGCGTAATGCATAGTTAAAAAACAAAACTGTTAATTTAGATTGTCTTTACGTTGAATCGTATTCAGTAACAAGGAGACATATTTGGTAATTTAGTGTCATTAGGTGTAGGATTTTTGTGTATTCGTTTTGTTTTTAATTTCATTTGATACTACATGTAACTTACTTCTGTATTTCTCGTTTCGTGGTCCTTATCTCTCGAGTCAATAATGGTTGGGTTCTTATTTTAAACTTCGTTTTTTGTGTGCGGAGAATTCGATTGTTTAAATTAGCGTTTCAAAGGTGGTTATTTGTTATCCCTTTAAATAACACATATTAAGCAAGGTTAAAATTGTTTTATTTATCCAACACTGAGTAAACGTCCAATAACTATGGTGATTTTAACAATCACAATATCAATATTACACACAAGTGACTTTTTGATTACCAACTAGTGAGTTTTGGTTTACTCAATAATATTTAATGCCATCCGGCTTATGATGTCAGCTGGCAACTGCACAAGGTAAAAAAAAACAGGCACTGTGATTTTAAACAAAAATAATGGTTTTGATGTTTCTCATGAGTTGATTGAGAGGTGTAGGCTAAACTGTTGTACTGTAATAGTGTTATGAGGTATTACCTACAAGAGAAAATTATGCCACTCGGCCTCGTGGCTCAATCCTTTTCTCTATGTGTAATACCTGTGTAACACTACTTGTATAGTAAATAATATTTTATGTTTTAACGCGTATATAATAGAATAAACGTTAGAATTTAGCAATGTGAAATAAGATATCAGAAGAACGCTCATTAGACGGGGGAAATACAGAGATATACAGGGTGTTCGGTTTAAAAAATTCATTACATTTGCAAATTTTAAGCACTCTGTATAGCATCAATGCTCAGAGGCACTATTTTTCATTCGTAAGGTAATTCACAAAAACCATAATTTTTAGTGACTTTTTTATTCAATTGTTATCTGTTAGAGAAGCCGCCTGAAATTGAATCTTTTTTAAAATAAAATTGTTATTATCTCCAAAACCGTTTTCTTTAGACCCATACAACTTTATGTTATACCTAACTAAAAGGCATTCTATTTAAAAAAAGAGTAAGTTTGGTTCGCCACACTTTTTTGAGTCACCCTGTACAATAAAGACATTTTACCAATATGCACCATTGTAGTACCTACAACTTTTATCTAAATAAATGTTATGTAACTCATGATTTTAGCAATACTTTCCACCTCAGGTCTAGGTAAATTCATCGAATACAATTAATCAAAACGCAAACTGCACAGCGACGCCTATAATTGGCCTAACGGCTGTTGGCTGAGTGCGAACTAAATAAATTAATTTCATCGAAACAATTCATCGAAAGGACAATTAATCGAAATGCAATTCATCGAATCAACAATTTATCGAAAGGAAAATTAATCGAAATTTCCCATTATAGGAATTTCATCAACTTTTTAATAGCATTAATTTTTATTTTTTTTTAGTTTAATTATACCGACAAAATTTTTGAAATTGCACCATGTCGCTGGCATGCTTAAAGTCAACAGCCATTTTAGACCAGGTGTGTTATGTTTACTCTTACATAAGTATTCCTAATTTCTTCTATATTCAAAGGTTATATCAAATTTCGTTGGTCATACATATATGCACGCATAACGTATTATTTACAATATCAATTAAAAAAATGACAAAGGAATCGTGTTCTGACTTTTACAAATACAAAAAAAAAACAAGAAAAACTCTTAACCACGCCAGTGACATGTTGCAATTCCTTAGCCTTAATAAAGTGTGAAGGGAAGTTTGGGTGCATTTGTTCGGTATAATTAAAGTGAAAACTAATTAAAAAAAAACTAAATATATTATCTTGATTCGATGAATTGTGTTTTGATAAACTGCATTTCAATTAATTGTCCTTTCCATGAATTGTTAGTTCGATGAATTGCGTCTCGACGAATTGTTTTCGATGAATTTTCCGGTACGTTCCACCTCTGCATCGTTGCGGGAACATGTATACATATATAGGGTGTAACTGAAATGCTTCGCCATATTTTAATGGCGGATTTTTATGTCACAAATTTACAAAAAAGTTCTTATAAATGTAGGTTCAATTCCCAACCTTTACGGAGACATTAGAGGGGGTTAAAATGTGATTTTTTTGTAATTTGCTCAACACTAGGAAAGGATGATTTCTCAGGCTTTCACGGCCATTGTCATTAAGTAACAAACTACTTCCGGGATTGGACCGTGTCATGATTGAGATCGAAGAACTAAACGTTTCGCCCACTTTCGTAAGGGGCTTCATCAGGAGGAAAAAAGCAAAGGGCACGGTAACTCAACGTGTTAACCACGCCAGAGGCGAAACTCTTTGCAAGGGAAGGGATAGAAGAACACGGTAACTCAACGAGTGAACCACGTCAGAGGCGAAACTCGACTAACTAATGGAAGGAGAAAGGCGAGAATTTATAGGCAAACGCTGTCGCGGTTCAGCAAATGCCGTCGCGGAAAGGATATTCAATTGAAAATTGGCAGACCTTTGCTACTAGAAGAAGACTTATATATGATTTTTAAAAATGTTTATGGGTTGCTCTAAGGGTTGAAATTTGCCACCCATAATGTATTTTATTTTTTGTATTGGTTCTAAGAAGAAAAAAACTAGAGAGCTAAAACATTTTTAAGTAAAACGGACTCTCCGGTAAATTGCTTTAACCAAATTCCAGTCTGTTAAAATAGTTCTAATAAAAACATTTACACTGGGGTTGTTAATTTTAATCTCTAAAAGTTTTCAATTGGTAGAAGATATTTGTCAATTCTCATTTTAATATTTTTTTCCAATTTACAGTAAAATAGCAAACACCTAATTTTACCCCCCCCCCCCCCCGCCTCTCCGTAAGGGTTGAGAATTGAACATATGCTTATATGATTAATTTTTTTGGTCAATCCGTTATTAAAATATGGGCAAGTATTTCAGTTACATTCTCTATCATACTTGCTCACCATTAATAAAACGAAATAAAAACATATGTTTCCGTTTTCTATAAACATCCCTTATTTCCCAATGAAGACAAACTTTTTTTACTCGTGAAGGATCGCAGGGATTGTATAAATTTAAATCTGCTCACCCCAGTGTTGCCAACGGGAATTTTTCTTATTTAGGGAATTTCAGTACCCAAAAGGAAAACCGGATTTTTTAAAATAAAAATATCAATTTTCGGAAATTTTGCGGACTGTTTTATATCATTATGCCGACAATGTAAAGTACATTTTTTTTCTATAATAATTTTCAAGGTCAACTTTCTAGGGATAAGTTGCATTCCTGCAGGGTCCCTAGTTTTAATAATGTTGGCACATAGATTTTCAATTCTTTTCTTCCACTAAAAAAATTATTGTCATTTTGACAGATATGTCATAATTTAATATCGCTTCCTTCATTTTTGCATTTAAAATATTTCTTGGTTTTCGTTTTCTATCCGATTTTATTGATGATGATGATTCCATGTTAAAAAAGAAATTTTTCAAGAGTTCAAATTAAGAAAGTTTGACATTCAAAATTGACACATAACCATAATTTTGAAAAAGTTCTACCAACACGAGGTATAAAAATTTCATAGCGTTTTAATCACATATCTACCAACATTGTAACACTTTGACAGTTATTATAGAAAAAAAAAACGTACTTTATGTATTTACAGATGTGGGTTTTATAAATCCTAGTATAGGCTATAGCATTTAACAAAACCGAGTCCAAGAGAGAAATCAATGTTATTAAATTACGTAATACATTTCATGCAAATAAAGTTAACAAGACAGAGTTTGATGACTGAAGATTTACTTAAATGAGTGTGAAATAGACAGATTACAATTTTATAGCGTTAATACGTAGTTAGATATTTTTTAAAAAACGCTTTGGTGACATTTGCGCATTTCCAAATTCGTCGGAACTTGAAACGCTGAGACAGAACGGATTTCTTCTGTGGTTAGCGATACCAAAACAAAGAGAAATAGATTAGCGAAAACGTCTTTAAATGCAGTATGCAGTTGTAGAAGTATTCTGCATGCTGGTGAAGATGACGTGGTCAAATATAACATTTCAGGCGGACATGTGAAACTTCACTATGTGACAATATATTCTTTTCATAGAAAAATTAAAGTCGAACAAATTTTTTATTCTTTATTTTTGGATTTGTACTCTGCTTTTTGCTATTATATCTATAGTTAAAAAAATCTGGTGTGATACACGCACACAACTTCCTTTTACAGTGATCTTATAATTAGCCAGAAATTTGATTTTTAATTTTTAAGCATTTGTCAAAAATTTTCAAAAATTACAAATTCTACAAAAACGGTACAAAATAGAGCGTTAGGTGAAAAGACAAAGTTTCTCTAGAATTTTAACCTGAATTCAAAAATGTAATAATATACCGGGTGTTCTATTTAAAATAGGAGTTAATAAAGAAAATAGAAAAAAAAACAAAAGAAACCCATTTTAGTAGTATTGAACTGGAAAATTACGTATCTCACTTCAATACACATTAAAAATGTAATAAAAATGTGAAGTTTTAAAAAATCGTTACAGCCGTTTTTGAAAAAATCGAAAAAAACTGAAAAATCACAAGAGTAAACGTTTACTTCCGGTTATGCGATTTTCTTCAAAAGCTTGCTGTCGCATCTACATAGTACACAAAATTTATATATGAAGTTTCAACGCCATACCTCTTTTCGTTTTTGAGATATTCTGTTCACAGACAGACAGACAGACAGTCACACAGACAGACCAATGAACAAAAACATGTTTTTTGGGTTCAGGGGACGCTAAAACGTGAAGATCTGTTGAAAACTCAATTTCGAATTTTTGGGGTGAATCCAATACTTCCTTTATTGTAAAAGGAAGTAAAAACGTTTTCATTAACAAAAAATGAAAAAGGAAATTTTTGCAATTCCCTGGGAGTTTTTATGAAAACAAGTTGGAAACAGTGTTTATTCAAAAAAGGTGGCAACAGTGTCATCCTCCATCTTCAAATCAAACATGTGCTCTGCATCTCATACAACAACCCCAAAATCTTCAGAAATGTCAATTGGTGCGATTCTTAAAAGGCTCGACGAAGCTATTGGCTTAAACATCACCTGCACAACTGTAATCGGCGACATTTATCAAGGCCTGCTGATTGGAGTCAAAGACAACATGAGCTGCTACTTGAAGGAAGTTACGTTACAAACAGAAAGGGTACAGTGTACCAATTGGAAAACGTTTATATCCGTGGCTCGAAAATTGCGTCTTTTTTACTTCCTGACACACTGACCAATGCTTCGATGTTAAATGAACAACTCCAAAGTGGAACGGCTCAGAGAGTGAAGTCTGCGATTCTGGGGGCACAAGGTTTGTTTTGTATATTGCAGCGATTGTGAGAGTTTATAATGTTGAATTGTAGCGGCTCCAGAAGGTTATGGTATTAATCCTCCTGAAGATGAACGAGGGAGGAGGTCACAGAGGAGGTTGCGGAGGAGATTACGGACCAGGAGGTCGTGAACGAACTACTAGGCAAGGATGGGCCCATTGGCCAGGGCTCCACGGAAGAGGTGGCAGATCTTCTATGTAGAATTATTATTTATAATTTAAGTTGTACTTTGTTCAAAACAGTTTTGTCTCAATGCATGCTAAATGTAGCAGAGAACTACAAATAAACTACTCGAAAGTTTGGTATTTCTAGTGTTTACTAATAACGTTGTCTATACAGTGTGTCTGATAACATAAAGAGCTTTGTCAGATCTGTCTCAATTTTTAAATAAAATCAGTGCTAGTTATAGCTCATAGGCATAATTTAACTAGCAAATCTTATTCCAAAAAATCCCCCAATTAGTTTTTCTAGAACTCCTTTGAAAAAAATGTATAAATCAGTTATCAGGCCATGCGTTTAGACACCATTTTAATGAAGCAGATATTAGGGGTCACTGAAATAAAGGTTTTACGAAAAGAGTAAGTAAAGCAGACCACGTAAAATGCGATGAAATTACTCAAGGTTTAGAAAATAAATGATTAGATTGTAGCTCGATCTTGGAATGACTACGTCTCAAAAATGCAAGAGAACTGATTGTTAAAGATAGCTAGAGACAACTCGTCTAAGGGCAAAGATCCCCAGGAAGGCTGGAATAAACAAGTTCTAATCGTAATACAATAGAGAAAAAGAAGAGAACCCTTTTGTGCTATAAAAATGAAATTATGGTTATTCTACTACTGCTTCGAAAAGGAAAATTTCCAGTAGAATTAATTGCGATGTGGTTGTCATTTATGTTGGTTCTTTCTTCTGATGATCTGATATATGTAAAATAAACAGGTTAATATTGCCTTAATTAAGCTAAAGGGCAGCAGAAATTTTATCGCAATTGTATTAGTATGTTACAAATATCAGCTTTACACCAATATAAAATAAGAATTTGCAAGGAGCTATCTTGTTTGCTCTAAATAATTCTCGCGGGAGTGATGCTCTAATGCTACTGCAGAGGAATAATGTTCTTGAACTTATCTAGGCTGCAGAGCATGTAGAAATTTGTGGTAACAAACAAGTTGATGACTGGCAATACAAGCGTTTCGAATCAGTAACTGCATTTGTCGACTATGGTTTATAGACTGCACCATAATTATAATTAGTAAGCCTACAATTCCTACTGTGATAGATGTGATAGATCTTATAAATTCCACCACACAAGGATGGCCATTGGAATCCTTTCACGAAGGATTATTACGGTTTATGTAGGACTGCGACAACTTAAACTACAACTATGGTCTATAGACTACACCACATTAGTTAAGAAACCTACAATTCCGATTGTGGTAGATGGGATAGATGCTAGCACGTAAAGATGGCCAATTGCAGTTCTTTAACGTGGGATGGCAAAATTTTATGTAAGACTGCCGCGAGCTGAACTACAACTATGGTCTATAATAGTCTCTAGGTCTGTAATAGTCTCTATCATAATCAGTTGCTACATATACAAATCCTGCTGCGATAGATGGAATAATTGCCACGACGCAGAGATGGCCATCACAATGCTTTCACAAATGGTGGTAACATTTTATGTAAAACTACCACAAGCTAAACTACAACTAATGATGTGAATATCCTTGGGACACTGTGGACAGACCAAATACATATTCAGCCTGTTGAGGGAGCAACATTGCATAATAAATAGCAGAGCATTGTCTGTGTGTCGGTTCTGTAGTTGTTTTAGTAAGGATCCGTGTTGGTGGATTTCAGGCTTGGCATGTCCGGGATTCATAAAATTCTTCTGGATGGCTTTCACAAGTTCACAGAAAGAGTCGAATACCTTGAGCGAGGCAAACGAAGGATGTTGCTATAGAACAACGAACAATGGGGCCATATTGTGGTAGTGCATGTGAATTTGAATCACCATCCCTCTAATGCAGAATACATCTCAGAAGTAGTAAAAATCGCATCATTACCATTGTACTAATATATTACGAGAGTAACTTTGCACCAATGAATATTATCGAAACCTGCAAGAGAAATTACTTGCAATATGGTTGTTGCCAATATGAGTTTCCTGCTAATGCAGTGTCTTCTTAGTACCAAAAGCAATACATCTAAAGTTCTAAGAGATATGAAATCGTACCATCACCATACTAATATCTTATAAATGTTATCTTAATAGCAGTACTAAAGCTAGAATAGAAACTACTCGCAATATAGTTATCGTCCATGTGAATTGTATCGTCTCATGGTTTACAGATTCTTTGTACTAAATTAAATTGGAAGTGCTAGTTTTGTCTATCACTACCTTTGCTTTGTAAGTATTAATATAGGCAAGAGTACAAGAATGTATCACCAATGCTAGAAATATTTAACATGTTAACTTACAACCAACAGAAAACTACCGAAAATATTAGGGAAAAGTAATTATAATGTCATTATTATATAGAGAGCACCGTTAATTAAAGTTTCTGCTGTCCATGGATTTAAAGTGAAGACTCGCTTGTTGCAAGCAGAAATACAAAGTGTAAGTTGGTAGTTATCACTATTCTATTTTATTGATATTAAGTGTGAGGTAAAGGAATGAACCTACAAATATAATATAATAATACAAGCATCGACTTTGTACCAAAAGCAAGTACATCAAGGGGAAGAAGGTTGTACCACTGTTATTGTACTAACGTTTTACAGTTACTACCGTAGCACCATTCCTTTGTTCTACTCTTCAGGGAATGTTTCTTCGGTCCTTATCTTTTGTAAAATTGTCGTCTTGAGGAGTTCAACGCATATATTATCAATACTTGCTCATTTTAAGTGTTTTTATCGCTTTTATAATTTCAGCAGGACTTGGTGGATCAACCCTAATATGTCGCATATGCTGTAGTGGGCATTGTTCATCTGCATCATCTAGTAGATCGGTAGCTCCTCGCTGCCCTTTCAGAACATTGCTTCAGTTGTTTTTCGTCACCTCAGATGAGGTGTTTTTCTTTGTATTTTATTGGTTTATTTGTGGCGCGTTCACTATTGGAGAGGGTTTTTGTTATCCAGCATAGTTTTTGCATGTTTCAGTTGGCAACTGCAGTTTCTTGCTTCTAATTCAAACCATTGTTACTTGTCTAGTTGGGCTGCTTTTTTAACTTGTCGGACTAAGTAGTATATTTGTCTGGAATATTTGACGTTGATCATCATTGACATTCAGCAATTGAGCTTTAGCTTTTGCCCGTTCCTCCGCAAGATCCCAGGTTTCTTGTGACATTCATGACTTTTTCCTTATTTATATAACTAAGAGTATCTTGGCTGATACATTTTTATGACACACTGTACAATGTTGTTTATGCTGTTATCTTCTTCATCATTGGCCCTCGTATGTTCTTCTGCCAGGGCTTAAAATCTATTTTGAGGTTGATATTATATTCTTTCCGCATATGGTCTACCTTGAGCCAGCCTACATTATCCCTACATCTTAGGTCTGTACTTTACTTTTTGATAGTAGCCAACTATATTCGTATATTACCAACTATCATATATTATGATCGCTTCCTATAAATGCTGGAATTTTCACAAGAAGGTCGAGTAGAGATATCCTCCAGGTTTTGCTTATTAATATGTGGTCAATTTGTGTTTAGTAACATGATCATTAGAGTGCTAGGTTACTTTGTGTACTCTTCTGTGTGGAAACGAAAGTTCCTGCAAACCATATTGTGTTCGCAGCAGAGGTCAATAAGTTTCTCCCCATTATTGGTTACGGTTCCAATGCCATGTTTGCCCATAAAATAGTCTAAGCCAGATTTGTTGCCAACCGATACACCTAAGGGGTAGACGATCTTATCATCACTGTTCTACTTTTTACAGTCAGCTTAGTACCATTAAAAAACTATCAAAGGTCTTCTTCTCATAGTTTGCAGAAGCAATCCTACTGCTTTGGTAGTAATATAGATGAGAGGTAAAATAATTAACTAATGCTAATATTTTCTTAAATGTTAGATTAGTATCGAAAGCAATATATTTATGGGTTAGAAAATCTTCTGAATATCGGCGTATTAATGTTAGCGCCGATACAAAATTATTCTAAGCAATAAGAGAATTACTTTCGATGTCCATCACTTTTTATCTAGTTTTAATGAAACAGTAATACTCAACAGTAGTTTTGATAAATAATGCCATAATAAATCATTTAATATAAACTGTAAACCTTTATTTTAATTGTGTTATTATTATTACTCCCAATAGGTGAGTTTGTTTTAACCTAGCTATCTAAGGATAATAAGAATGTACAACCAATTCTACTAATATTTTCAATGGTGACTTCGTACATATAGAAGACTATACATTACCAATATAACGCAATAAATTATTTAATAGAAACTAGAGGCGTGTCATTTGACTCATCATTACTTAGATTAATATTTTATTAATACACCTAAGGCACAGAAAATGCCTCAGCAATTCGATAAATAATTTTAACCATCATATTAGTATGTACAGAACACTAATTCTAAGCTTGAAGGGAAAGTAATTGTAATGTAGTTGATATCCTTGTCAATTCCCTTTTCGGACAATCTAATGAAGTAGCTGGATACATAACATATGGAACAGTGGTTCTAAAAAAAAAATATTACAAGTAGTTATTGTATGAGGAAACTGGGAGTTTTAAATTATGATGGTTTAATTGATTTTGTCTGCAGCATCAACAATACATTTTGTGAAGGACTTAATTTATTTGAAACAAACTTAAAACATCAGCTGCATTTATCGACCTATCAGCGGCCTACGATACAGTGTGGAGAGAAGGCATTATATATAAGCTTCTTCGTGTAATTCCCTGCAAACCAACAGCCCGACTGATAGACCGCATGCTAAGCGATCGAGTGCTTCAAGTAGTCATGGGATCCGACATCAGCTCCCCAAGGAAACTAAAGAACGGGTTACCACAGGGATCAGTCCTTGCTCCACTCCTCTTTAGCTTGTACATTGCAGACATGCCAGAAACAAGATCAAGAAAGTTTGGCTATGCCGACGACTGGGTACTTGCAACAAGGTGCATATCAATCGAACAGTCAGAAGAAACCTTAACGGCAGATCTAGAAGAAGTGGGAAAGTATTTTCGCAAATGGAGGCTTCAACCAAACGCCACCAAAACAGAAGTTACTTGCTTCCACCTAAATAATAAACTCGCCAGAAGAGAACTTAACATACAGTTCGAAAACACCATACTTACCCACAATAAAACACCAAAATATCTAGGCGTAACCCTTGACAGAACACTATCTTTCAGAGATCATCTAACAAAAACAGCTGAAAAATTAAAAACAAGAAACAACATTATTCAAAAGCTATGTGGTGCAACCTGGGGAGCATCGGCCTCCACTCTGCGCTCTTCTGCTTTGAGTCTTGTCTTCTCAACTGCTGAATACTGCGCTCCAGTTTGGCTAAATAGCCCACATGTACAAAAAATAGATGCCCAGCTAAATAACACCATGAGAATGATTACCGGTGTTATAAAACCAACTCCCACGCAATGGCTACCAGTTTTAAGTCACATCCCACCCCCCCAACTGCGACGAATAAATGCTCTTACAAACGAGTATAAAAAGATCATGGACAACAGAAATCTACCAATCCATCAAGACATCGAAGATGCCAACCATAATCGACTCCGCTCTAGACGACCCCCAACAAAAACGGCAGGGATAGCTGTGGAAGATGAGTTCAACCTTACCAACGCATGGACTCAAGAATGGACGGCACGTCAAAATAATAACATACCGTGCATTACCCAAAAGCCACCGGGCTTCGACTTACCACGTAAAACATGGTCCACGCTTAATAGAATCAGAACCCAACACGGCAGGTGTGCATATTCTCTACACAAATGGGGCAAGCAACCGTCCCCACTTTGTGACTGCGGAGAAACCCAAACTATCGCACATATCATACAAGAATGTCCGATAAGAGCATACAATGGTAGACCCGAAGACTTCCTGCTGGCGACCCCAGAGTCGATAGATTATATAAATAAACTAGGAATTGACCTATAACGTTTAAAGTGTGTTTTATGTTCTTTATGTATACAAACTTTATATTTTATATTTTTATATTTTATTAATATTTTAATATTTTAATTTCAAATGTTTAATATTTTAATTTAAAATTTGTTTAAAATTTGTTTAATGTGTCAGCCATACGATAAATAAAATATTTGAAACATCATTCGGAAAGGTTACATACAAATATTTTTATTATTTTCTTGAATCTAAAATACTCTTGTTCTACTTTAAAAATTGGACAATTGCTTGAAAATAACAAATATCAAATTACATTGTATTATTGCTTCAGCTACAAGATAGTAATGTGAGTAAAGGCGTTCAGTTGTTTACTTTACTAAACATTATTTAACTGTCCATGATCTTATAGTTTTCATATAATAATAAAAATTGTTGTTTTTGCAATAGCTTTGCTAACAGTATACTCATAATGCAGTGGAAGGCAAACTGCTGAGGAACTATCTAAATATATTATGTGTAGGTGTTTCATCTCTATACTTATATGGATAAACTAGTTTTGTCTAAACGAACTGTTTATGAACCACTCTGTTAAAAATTTGGCGAGACTTTTATAACAGAGTGTAGGTTTTCACAAGTCTTCTAATATTCCAAATAGTAGGAATAAACATTTTGATAAGTGATATGTATTGCATTTTTTCAGCATGCATTTACATATCTATTTAAATAAAAGATTAACCAAGAAAAAGTTCTGACTTATTTATTTGTAATTAATAATAATAGACTAAGAAATAAGTAGTTAAGGTCTATGGTATGTTAATACACTAGTGTGACAACCAAAATAATTATGTGCGAATAAAATGATCATTACAACTGTTAAGTGCATATATTGCTACACATACACAAGCATATAAGCCTCAAGGCTGCATTGAAATAATACTTGCTCCAAAACTTAAACTAGATGTAGTTGCCTGAGTTGTTGTTCTTTCAAAGGCTAATGAGAAGCTAAAACGATAACATCCAACTTGTGCCTCAGGTGTATTGCCATAACGAAGCTTAATATATCAAATTACCTTCAATTATCTTGCCTAAATTAATCTTGGAGTTTGCTTTATGCCATCTGTTTAACGTATCTTATCTTAGTTGTAGACGACATAAAATAAATTAATCACTATGGAGTAAGATGCTTGCATGTCCATTAATAGTATAGATGTAGAATTGCGAGACTTCAGCAGTAAGTAATAAAGTTTTTCTAAAATATGGAAGAAAAGATATTATTAGATTTTTATTCCTTTAGATTCTTTTTAGTTAATTTATTGAGGTTGTTTAGTTTTTTTTAAATAGTGTATTAGTCACCACTTGTACAAAAATCAACACGTCCAATGGTGTTTAGTTTATTGTTACATTTACACATAAACATCATGAAGTGGTTGTATGCTAGTATAATAATAGCAACAGCTTATTTTAAGTCATTAACTTCTCTCCTAGGCAACCCTCTAAGGCCCAGAGTAATATCTAATAAAGGAAACCAAAATTCAACAGAATATTAAATTATTGGATTAATAATTTTGTAAAAAACTAAATTATCTTTGGTATAAGTACAGGGTTAGATGAAATTTAATATTACTTAGCATCGCATTCTTCGATAACATTGTATTGCGGTATTGATAGCACAAATTAGTGATGGGCTTATTCGAATGAAAAATAACCGGTTATCCGGTTATTGAAATAACCTATGTAACTCGGTTTTCGTTCCAAGTATTCGAATGAAAAATAACACCTCATGCTGATACGTACTACGCTTTGAATATAAAACCTCTATTCAAAGGTACTACGTGCCATATCTCAGCGACCTACGCAGTGCTCAAAATTCTGTAAATATAAATACGTCATAACTCATAAACAAATCAGGTTGTACTGAAAACACCATTTGGTTATCGCGTACCTACCTCCTATCATAAAAAATATCAAATTATTAAATTCTGGGGACCTGAAACCTGAACGCCTAAAAACTGCAAACCCATCAAGCTACATTTCCAAAGGTTCAAAACAAGAGGCGGCGCCTTTAACCCGTCCGATCGATAAAGATCAACGTTTTACAACTGTTTTTATTGCGATTAGCAAGCAGTCCCGCATATTTCTTTCTTTCTACACTTCTTAATAAATACCTCTTAATTTCCAATACATACAACATAATGTACGGTCGGCGCTTTAGAAATCGGGCACTACACACTATTATTATATATTTTGCATGTATTTTGTAAGTGTATAAACTGGGTTTTTGCAGTTATTATGGTTTTAATTGTTACGTCAGATTGTTTATTGTATGTCAATTATGAAATGCCATCTCACATTAATGAAGTAACCGGAGCAAGAATACTCCAAAGACTAGAAGAACATATTACGTGTCCCGATTTCTAAGGCGCCGACCGTACATATTATGTTTTGGTTCCTCTGCTATCTGCAAGTTACCATGTCGATGCAGATGACGGTGAACCGATGTCGATGCAGATGACGGTGAACCGATGTCGATGCAGATGACGGTGAACCGCCAACCGGCAAACCGGCTGACTTAATCGAAACGAATCGAGATCCAAAATTTATTCCAATGATTATTCAAATAATCATTCGGTTATTAATATCATTCGAATGCAAATAATTCGGTTATGAAAATTGTCCGGTTATGCCCATCACTAGCACAAATATCGTAAATTAAAAACACTTATATCTTTCAAATGTATAGATTTATATATAAAATAGAGTTTCCTGGTATATTTGAATGAAGAAAACAAGGTCATCTTATATTATAAGAGCCGATGCCGCCGGTCGCCGGCCGTCCAGACGTAAGCAGGCGCGCGCACACGCAGCATGAACGGCCTGCAGCCTAGCAAGTGGCGCGCGCGCACAAATGGCGAGACCGCATTTGTATTGTTAACGCTGGCAAGGCCGGACGTCGGCTGGCCGCCAGCCTAAGCAAGCATTTTTATTGTTAACCGTTTCTTTACGCTGGAAGGGCCAGACGTAGGGTGGCCACGAGTTCTAGTATGTAACTACGATAGCGAAAGAAACCAGGCGTCCTTTACAGGACCATAAGAAAAGTAACATTACCTTTCAAAGCAAGAGTAATTGTAGTATACAGGGTGTTCCATAAATATACCGACATACTTCTATGGGTGGTAGGGGACATCAAAACAAACATTTTTTGCTTTATAAACATATGTCCGAAAACGCTTCGTTTTCGAGATACAGGATGTTAAAATTAGTAGAAAAAAACGCTTCAGCCGATTTTAATGAAATTTTCTCAGTTTGTTGGCAACTTTATGAGGCATCTTTTGGATATATTACAGTTGATACAGTAATTCCAGGGGCGTGCTCACGGTGGCAACCTGTTAGTGTTTTTGTATAAAAAAATAACACCCAGTGCTTTTTTTTGTAATTTTTAAACTTCTTTAAGATGAAGCAACTAAAAACACAACTTTTTTTTCATTTGAGGGTTTTGCGTATCTTGCTTCGTTTTTGAGGAAAAAAATTTGAACCATTTTTTTACAAACTTTAACACCCTGTATCTCGAAAACGAAGCGTTTTTGGACATATGTTAATACAGCAAAACATTGTTTTTTTGATGTTCCCTACCACCCCTAAAAGTTTGTCGGTATATTTATGGAACACTCTGTATAAGAAAAAATAGTGAATTCGAAATATTAGAGTATTAAATTCAAAATGTGAGTTCTAGAAAGGCATAACATACTACTGGAACAAAAATAAAACAATCAATTAGAACAATTTATTTCAACCGACAGTAAACTTTTGAAAGTGAATCATAGTCCATTTGAATATGATGAAATATAAAATATTTAAAGTTTACCACAAAAAGTATGTTAGTGCAGGGTGTTTTAATTTTTTAGGATTGGTAGATGTGATTATATGTTAGGACATAATTTGCAAATCTTAATCATTTATCATTTCTATAAGGTTTTTGTTTCATCTTCATACTACATTTAATATATGAAAACTGATGAAATGTACCATTGAAGAATTAAAAACTGGGATAACTACTGAAGTGAATTTTGTTGTTTTTGTTATAGTTTGCACTAGGTTTCATTGTAATGTAAATCAGTTGGTTGCCCTGGTGTAAAATATAAGCCATTATTATAACAAGTGTTGGAGCGCAGTTGTCTCCATAGGGACTGATATACCATTTACACGATTGAACTGTAGGTTTCTTGATTTTTAATTCTTCGATGCTACATAGAAGTATGTATATCTTCATATACGTATGGTATATGTGGCAGTTAATACCCGAATTTAGTCAAAACTCCAATTTACCAGTCAAAACTAGTTCCAACAAAGCTCTTTCATCAATACTGGTTTTAACTAGCCAAAACTAGAATTACCTGTTTTTTGTTTATTAAAACCTGACCTACTCTAACCTAACTTAACCTAACCTAATCTAACCTAACCAGCTTTTGCCAGTTAGTACTAGTTTTCATTGACAAGATGCAGGTAATTCTAGCTTTGAGTAGTTAAAACTAGTATTGATAAAAATCTTTGTTGGAACTAATTTTGACTAAATTCAGGGTTTATATAATATACTAGCGGACCCGACAGACGTTGTCCTGCCCGCTGCCTGCTATTAGCGGACGCGACAGACGTCCTGCCCGGTGCCTGCTATTAGCGGACCCAACAGACGTTGTCCTGCCCGCTGCCTGATATTAGCGGGTTCAGCAAACTTTTTTTCGATTTTCGAATTTTCGATTTTTTTCATTTTAAAACATATTGGGGGGTGGTGGGGGGGGGGGTGAAATTTTGGGGTTATATGTTCTGATATGCGAGAAATCTTTTAAAAATTAAAACAAAGAAATTCGTCAAAAATTAAAAAAAAATCCTAGAACCCGATTGCAGCGCCACCTACCAAGTCCAATTGTGAATCTAAACCATCCAGGGACCCACTCAAACACACACAAAAAATTTCATGAAAATCGGTCCAGCCGTTTAGTAGGAGTTCAGTGACATACACACGTACAGAAGAATTATATATATAAAGATAAGATAGCTCTAGTGGCCTAGAAGGTCCAAGGCTTGATTAATTCATTCATTCATAATCTATAGCCCCTTTTACCTTTCGGTTTCGAGGACCATTCATACCTCGCGGGAAGTGCAACGGAGGTAATGCGCTGCACGCGACTTACATTACGCTCCCCCGCATGCAAACATACCACACACACAACAGCTTACATCTAACTTAAAGAAAAGGATTCAAATCCACTGCCGCTTCTAGAAAATTCATTGCTTTCCTTTTCCAGTCACTAATATTCATTTGCCTTAAGTGTTTTTCCACTTCCTCCTTCCATCTCTTTCTTGGTCTTCCTCGACGCTTCTTACCTCCGATGCTACACATTAATAGTTTCTTTGGCAACCTTTGTTCCGCCATTCTCGTTACATGACCCATCTATTAATAATCTTCGGCCTTTACTATTCCTATAAAGCTTGGTTCCTTATACAGTTCTTTGAGCTTTTCTTTCCACCATAAAACCTCTTAAGTACTTTCTGCTTCCATACTCCTAATATTTTTATTTCTTTTTTTTTCTTAGCGTCCAAACCTCACTAGCAAACACAACTATCGGTCTTATTACAGTTTTGTATATCCGCACTTTCAACTTTCTCGATATCACTTTTCTTTTAACAAGACAGTTTAAACATCTATTTTCAGCTATTATCCTTGGTCGTATTTCCTCACTGCTTTCTGGTGTCCTTTGAACAACTGTTTGTAGATATTTGAATCTCTCTAATTCTTCAAAATTATACGTTTTCCCATGATTGGTCCTTATCGTTAGGTGTTTTCCTTCTGTAAAAGCATTGCCTGTCCAGCTCATAAATTTTGTTTCGGTTTCATTAACTTGCAGACCCATCTTGTGTGCTTTTTTTCAGTCTCTAAATACCTCTTGTAGCCCTTCTTTTCTTCCCGCTAAAATTGTAATATCGCTCTTGTATGCCAAGACTTGATGTTTTTCATGGTATTGTAATCATGATCTATTGTTTGCTTGTTTCAGGTCCTTTTCTAGAATGTAATTGAACAGAACTGGCGACAGAGAGTCCCTATGTCGTAATCCTTCTTTTACTTCACATTTACCTGACGTGCTCCCTTTGACTCTACTCTATCTTCTGTTTGTCTCAGCGTAGTTTATCAGCTGTACAAATTTTTTACTGATCCGTAATCCCAATAGTGCCTTAAACGGTTCAGTCTTTACAACCTTGTCGTATGCTTGCTTAAAGTACAGTACATTGGTTTCTTTTTGATGTTCGTAGCTTTCTGCCTGGTGTAATGATTTGATTGACCATCCCTCTTTTCCTTCTTAAGCCACTTTGATATTTTCTATTACCTCATCCATTTTGTCACTAACTTTTTTTTATGGCTGTTGCTAATATCTTCTAGGCTACGTTAAGGAGTGCTATGCCCCAGCCCCTATAGTTCTTATACTGCATTTTATCTTCGTTTTTCTAAATCGGGCATAATATTGCTTCCATCCACACTTATCTTTTCGTCTAAGCAGATTGTTAGATCTTGTATTCTTTATATCAGCTCTTTACCCCCAAATTTAAACATTTTGTCGTCTTTTCATCACTTCTCGGGCTTTTAATTTGATTACGGCTTTTGATAATTTCTTTAGTCTTTTGGGTGGTGAGTGGCTCATCCACATATTCATTTCTCTGTTCCTCTTCTTCTACCTCATATTCCAGTGTCTCTGCCTCCGTTCCATCTCCGTTTAGTAGCTGCTCAAAGTATTCCTTTCATATTTCCAGTAGCTTTTTCTCATCTGCTATTAATTCGCCTCTTTTATTCTTGTAGAATACTGGATTTGGCTGGTATCCTTGTTGTTCTTTCCTTATACCACTCTACAGTGCTCTCGCCTCCTTGTTCTTGAATTGGTCCTGCAGCTTGCTCACTCATTCTTCTTTATACCTTCTCTTATTTTCTCTTAATATGTTTTTGCACTATTTTCTGTGTTCCTTATGTTCGTCTTTTGCTTCTTTTGTTTTTCTGTTATTATTTTTAATCTCAGCTTGTTTATTTTTCTATTTTCTTTTTACATTCTTGGTCAAACCTACCCTTCTTCACTTTTATCGAACTATCTGTGCATCTTTGCACTTTCTTTTAGAACGTTGTTTGTGGATTCCCATATATCGTCCATATTGTTAGTTTCATTTATATTACTTATTTGCTTGGACACCATTTCTTCATATTTTGATCTTTCCTCCTCCCTTTCTAATCGTTCTCTTTCCTCTTTGGCCACTTCTTTTATTTTTCTTTATTGGTATAACAGGATACATTCTTATTCCTACCATATAATGGTCAGACCCCTTATTTGGGCCTCTGTAATTCCTAAAATTTTTAACATTTTTCATTTCTTCTTTTTCTATAAGCACATGATCTATCTACCTGGTTCATGTATCGACCGTCTGGCTATCTCCATGTGTCTTTGTGGATATTTTTTTACTCTAAAGTATGTACTTACAACTATCATATCATTGGTTTTTGCATAATTCACTAGCAGTTGTTCGTTTTCAATAGTTTCTGTGTGTTTACTGTGTCTTCCTATTGTGGGTCTATATATTTCTTCTCTTCCTAACTTTGTCTCCATGTCTCCTAGTACTACTATCTTCATACCATATCTAGGTACGTTGTTATAATCTCTGTTAACCTCATTATAGAAATCCTTTTTTTCCCCATACTTTTCTTTTCTGTTGGTTAATGTAAGCAGACTACTGATATTTTTGCTTCATCTGCATATAACACATTCTTTCCGTTATGGGTTTATACTTTTAAGTACTGCAGTTTTTAAATTCTTGTTAACTAGAAAACCTGTTCCGAATACCTTTCTTTCCTCAACTATTGAAGTAAATATACTTTTCCAATTCTACTATTTTATTTCCCACGGTTTGATGACACTCATCAGTTCACTGTTTCAGGGCTCCGTCCCAGTTCACTGTTTCCATGTCTTTTTGTTTTCCTAAATTATCGGGTTTTACTGTGACATATGTTAATGAAATTTTGGACATTTCAACTGGTGATTTTAATTGTAACGATTAATAATGTAGTTTTTCTTGAATTAAAATTGGAATTTAAGAAAAGAAAAATTATTCTATACAGAGCAAGCAAAGTATTTTTGGAATAAGATTTATAAAACTGCTGCTGCTTTGAATATATTTTTTCCTATAATGGCAAGCAATGTGTTGCTCATACATGGGCGCTTCAAGTTGGTATAAGATATTAAAAATGTGATAACTTTTTAGTTGACTCTCCGTTGTCGACGTTTGACTAACCGTAGAATGATTGATAGTGTTAGCTGATGCAAATGTAGCCTGACATATGACGCACATCAAACACAAGTTTCAATAATACTTATATAAATGTCATTTAAAAGTGATATTTCACTTTTGTTAATAATTTAAAGCAACAAAACGTAACAAAAGGTAGTTCCATGTTTATTTTCTGTGTGCAGTGAGGAACTTGAATGTTTGTGTTTCTGGGAGGCACGGCTGTGGGGGGCGTAGAAATCAATAACAACCTTTCAATCAATCACTTATCAGGCACTAATTCTCTTCGTTTGGTATATGTAATGGCAATAACATGAATAACGGGATAACCTTGTTATCCAAGTTACCTCCCAGTTCCTACTACAAAAGGCCTCGTAAAAGGAATTTCCATCCACAGGATTTCATTTTATACAGTTTATATCCTTTTATAAAAAAGTAAAAGTATGGTGTGAGTGCGAAATAGATTGTTTAAAAATACTCTGGGGAGATATTTGTTAGTCGTAGAAATAAATACTAAAATTCTAATAACTAATAACTACAAAAATCGGAATTCAAAATTTCTTGAAGTGATATTATTTTTTTCTGTTTTAATATTAGTTAATGATAGAATAATTTTATAGAATATGCAACTGTTCGAGAAACGCCATTTTAGTGCCCTGAAACGTTATTGCATATTTGGCTTTATTTTTGTGCGTAAAGTTGTAAATACAGTTTATGTTTTTAAACAATTACTTTTTTAAATTTTAATAATCGTCGATCATATTGCCGCTATGATTAAATTGCTGTGATACGCAGAATTTATTTTTTACAATAAACAGATCTACGCCACCGATTTGTATTTATCGACTGGCTTTCAGAAGTTCTTGTATTAGTAGAAGTAAAAGTTACAACAGATTTTGGAACTGATGTTCTTTTTCTTTCATCATGATATTATCTTCTTCGGCCATAACTTGCGGTTAAAAACCGTGTCAAGCAACAAAAGTCTTATTAGCATAGTCCGAGGATTCCCTGAGTCATCTTCGGGCACAACCCAAGCAGGTGGCCAGCTTAACCTGTTGAATTTATAAGAACTCCATTTTACGGTTCACGACTTTCTGTAACAAAAAATGGGATTTTAAAAACAATAGTAGATTTGTTATTGTTGTGATTTATCAGTAACTACGGAAAGCTGTCGGTAAAAAAGGATTTTAGGTACAAAGCAGTTTCTATGTTTCGATCGCCAATAAAATGATACGGAATTCTTCGTGAAATTTTCTACGCTAAACGCAAGCTCTGAATTTGTTTCGCTGTGTTTTGCAATAAAAAGCGCTGATACTTCGTTGCTCAATAGCGATTGCTACAATAAATTGCACAAATCGAAATCGCGTGCCGTTTGCCATTCATTTATTGAAGCGTTAAGCTTGGTTACGCTTTGTAAAATTACTTGTTTTAGGAATACCTTGAATAAATAGCTTTTGAAGAACAAATCTGTAGATACATTGATAACTTGTTGAGACCATGTCACAGTATACTAACATACATTTTTTATTTTTCAGGTAAACCTCTTCTGCTGTCTATAGATGTCATCTAGACGTGAGGGGATGCAATTACATAAGTAAGCACTTAGTTGAATTGAATTAAATAAAACGTACAAAATTGAAGTTATTTCTACAAAATACAAATAGTACCTACTGCAAATGCACTAAGCTAACTGCTAACGTTGAATTAGTTGATTATATTGGAATTGACTAATATAATTAATTTAATCGATTCAATTAAGATAATGCAGTGTAAAGTGGAGAGCTTATTCAGATCGATTTGTTTGTAAAATATGAATTTCCATACATAAAATTAAGATTAACATTTAAAGCGAAACATATTTTTTTCTAGAAGTCGATAAAAGATCCGTTTGTTCAAAAAGGATTTTTTTCTAAAGCAACGTTAAAGCAACAAATTTATTTATAGTATTCGGAAGTGATACGCAGAAAAATCCTGCAAAGTTTAAGCTATGACTAGTCATATTTTATCGCAATGATTTCACAGGTGCAAGCATCATTACAAATACCACTTGGTAGTAATAATAGCAATTTTTCATTAATTAGAATAATTTTCACACGTAATTTATATTAATACTGTCAGGTGTTTAGGAACAAAACAGCAGTGGGAAAATTAAGGAAAGCGTAACTGAATGCTTTAAAGTCCAAACTTAAATCCCACCTCTGTTGCGAGTTTCTAAACCTTGAGATTCAATAACGTATTAAAACGTTACTGCCAAGGTTAATTCCCTACATAAATAAATTTTCTGTAACGCACACGTTAGGCTTTACGTGAAAGTTATAGTCCTAGATTTCTACGCGTATTTTTGAGATTAAATTCGCACTCAGCGGGCAGTCGATAAATTTAAAATATCCACCGTCGCCGTCGTGTAGAAACGCCAGATTAGATGAACATGATAAGACGAGACGACTTTGTTTTTTAATTTAATTTTTCTGCTCGTATGGTGGCGAGTAATTCGATAGGTTCCCAATCCCCAAGCAGATAACTTAGCGCTAACTTAATATTGGGATGACGTAGAAGCTTGTAATGTAAAATAAGCACCGTGTTATGAACACCTTTGATCGTGATATGTTTTATCAATGCAGTATTATTATAATTCAGAAAAATGTATTGTTTTACTACATCTGCACGAAGGATGGCAATGAACAATATTAATAGTCGGCCTAATTATTTAAAATAATTACAAATGCCAGGACCGTAACTAGGTATAGGCCGAGTAGACCTCCACCTAGGGGCGGGCGCAAGCGGCAAGGGGCGCCAAAATGGTACGGTCAAAAATAATTTCTTTCGTATTAATTAAAAAAAAACAACTAAACAAGCGTGCAATTTTACAAAAAAATTGATATGTAATATTAGTAATGATTTCATCCTAAATAATGCTAATTATAATAATGAGAATTGCGCTCAATCTGGTTGACACATTAGATTCCATGCGAACGATCATTTTTTTAAATTAATACTAATTAAGAATTTTCTAGGATCGACTATTTACTTTTTACATTCCTCTCTTCAAGCGAATTGTAATCGTGAAAAACATCTTTGAAGATTTCTGCAAATCTCCAGATTTTGTACGTAGCTTACGTTTTTACTACGGTTTCCAAGTCCCGGGACGAAAAATGATTTCGGGACTTACGAAGTAAATTTAAAGCCCCGGGACTAGTCCCGAAGATTCCAAAAATGAACAGAAACTCAAGTCTTTTAAATTAAAAAAATGTATTTTTATATAAATATTGATAGTATCATTTTATCACTGGTATTTAAATACATTGGTAGTATAGTATACAGTAAATAAGTGTAAATAACGAAGAAATAATCTATTTTGACATAAAATAAGATCTTAGAGCTACATTGTGCACGGGGCATGAGTATTACGCCAGCTGCCGGTGAATACCCGTCCTAATTTTCCGATAACGTATACTCTACACATCCTAACATGGTCCCGGGACTTCACCTGTGGTGGCTGTGGACCCGTTACTCGGTTTTCTTTGTAGAATCCCGGGAAGGTCCCGGTACTGGAACCCGGCACTGGAACCCGGCACTTGAAACCCTAGTATTTACCCTTAATGAAAATAGGGACATTTAAAGATACAGGTTGAACATCTTTAAAAAAAATTTTTTTTTGTTATTCTGCTTTAATTCCAGAACTACTGGGTAGATAAGAATAATATTTTGCATAGGGTTCCAACAGGTCTTTTTTAAAGAAAACATATTCATTATTTTAAGTTTCAGTTTTAAAGAAAAACGCGATGCACGTATAAAAGCTCGTAAATACAATTTAAAGGCTTTTATAGAAAAAATCTCAATATAAAAAATTTGAAATTTGATTTCTTGCCTCAAATGGATAATAGTTATTTATGTACGATCGATCAATAATAGTTTTTATACACCTCATTTACAGGCGTAAAGCAAGTATTTTTCGCCTTCCAGCGATAATGGTTATTTATGTACCAAGGGCATTATGAAGATGTCGATGCTTTTTCGAGAGCTATAAACATCAAGTAATGCCTGTGGTGCGTTTTATATTCATTCCGCTTTGATTGCACAAATAAATTGAAAAGCTTACAGGGCAGTCTATAACACCCTAGGGTGTAAAGAGCGGGCGTAATGAGCGGGCGTAATGATAACTCCCGCTCATTATGCCCTCTCATAATTCTATTTTTATTACGCCCGCTCTTGATGCCCTAAAGCGTTATGGACTGCTTTATATACCTCGTATCACAGATATAAACAAAAAATAATAGACCAGTGGAAAATAAAATTATTTTTTGCCCGTTTGTGTCATTCAGGCAATAATAATTTATTATTGACCGTTGTTAACCCACTTTTTTAACAACGGCCAATAATGTGATCATTATCATTGTCACTGTCACTTTTTGGCAGATATTAAACCTCGAAATTTAACTTATTAAATTGAAAAATAGGATTTATAGTGCTAGTAATGCAAAAACAGTATATAAACCACGGTAGAGAGGTCTTGCTTCGCGCTTTACTTCCTTCGGCGCTATATACAGGAGCAAAAAGAAAAAATCAAATACCTACACGGAATTGACAAAAACTATATGATCACCTAAAACTGTAAGAGATACAAGGTCGGTTAAATTGGGGCAATGTTGCATAATCTAGAGAAGAAATTGTTGACCTAGCTGCCTTAGTTTTTGAGAGATGTCAAAAAATATGGTTTTTGTTTTTATTTTGCTATGCGTTGATTATTATCTTACTTATAACAAACCTATCTTGACATTATTGAAACACTTATTCAACATCCAATTTTGTTTTCATTTATTTTCATAATTTTCAAGGTAGTGAGTGATCCTAATAACATTCTTATTTTAAATGCGCAGCAAGAATAAAAATCCGAACTCCAAAAAGTAACGTCTAAATAAAGAAATTGTCATGGTTATGAGTATTAAAAGTGTGTACAATGTGGTGTTAATTTTAAATTACATCATTCAAATATTAAATTAGCACAATTAATGTTTATCTTACATCGATGGAGTGTGCAACGAGAGCTGACTCCGAACTAAATATCAAAGCTTAGTTATGAAACTATGATAAATTCACAGGGATGCTGTTCGACAGGAACTGCATCAGCACAGGATAACTAATCTATTAAATGTCAGTAATGATATGTCTTCAAATATGTAATGCTAACTGGTATACGCACATAACTAGCGTGAGTTATATGCTTGGGGATTGGGTAGCTATCGAATTAGTCGTCACCATACGAGAAGAAAAATTAACGTAAAAGGCAAAGTATTTTTCAGTCTTATTATGTCTATATAATCTAATTTAGGGCTGGGCGATATTGAAATTCTGATATCGATTATCGATAACTAAGAAATATCGATACATATCGATATATCGAAATATCGATACATATCGAAATATCGATATATATATATATCGATAGCTATCGATAACTATCGATATTTATCAATAAATATCCTATCGATATTTATCAATAAATATCGATAAATATCGATAACTATCGATAAGTATCGATAACTATCGATAAATATTAATAACTATCGATAAATATCGATAGTTATCGATAAATATCGATAGTTATCGATTAATATCGTTAAATATCGATGGTTATCGATATTTCTGGACAAATATCGATAGTTATCGATAAATATATGTATATAGTAACATGTGAGCAAACGAAAATGAAATCAAGCTTGGCTCTGAAATATTTATTTGTGTTGGTGGCACTGTAAGTCTATGTTATATTTTATGTTAGCAGGTTAGGTTTTGCGTCAGTTTGTGTCAAAACTGACGGAAAAACTAACCTGCTAACCTCTAATTTGACATAGACTTACAGTGCCATCAAAACAAACAAATATTTCAAAGCCAAGCGTGATTTCATTTTCGTTTGCTCACATATTACTATATACATATATATATATCGATAACTATCGATATTTGTCCAGAAATATCGACAACTATCGATATTTAACGATATTAATCGATAACTATCGATATATATTGATATGTGCAAAACCTAGAAATATTAAATTTAATATCGATATATCGATATATCGATACATCGATAAATATCGATAACTATCGATATATATCGATATGTGCAAAACTTGGAAATATTAAATTCAATATCGATATATCGATACATCGATATTTAAAGAAGGGTATATCGATAAACGATATATCGATATATCGATAATATTATCGATATATCGATATTTTCGCCCAGCCCTAATCTAATTTATCTATACATCGCGACGAACATTTAAATTTATTAGTTGTGGGTTGGTTCATTCTTAATTTGATTCGTTCATTGGTTCATAGTCGTTCACCTCTGTTACCTTTCTGTATCGAGGGTTAGGCTTAATATACAGATACCTACCTGTTAAACTGCACTACATTTTCAAATTTATTGTCTGACTTGAGTGTATTATATTTGTGTGTAGTCTTGTTTCTCCACCACATAAACCAGTCTTTAGATGAGAGAGACGTTAATTATATGCCAGTATCGAATGGACTCGTTTATTGCAAGCTTGGCACTCTACCTACTGGGCTATCTAGATTTAATGTTTTTAAATTTTCTAAAATAGAGGATTAAGGCAATAATAAGTTAGTTGGTAGTTTGACGAGCTGTATATGTCGATTGCAGTGTTGTATATTATGCTACCAGCAAGTAAAGAACGCAGCGCTATAATACGACATATTGAGCTTTATGACAATGGTATGGAAGGAACACGATGTTTAATACCCAGGTATGTCCGGTAGCCAGTAGGTCTGTGTAACAATTTTTTATTTTCGCTTTCAACAATTTCCAATATCACTGATGTGACGTTTGCAATATCGTTAGCTATTTTATAGGGAATGATTGCCCATCCTGCGGTGTTTTATTACTAGGACACCTCGCCATATTTTCTATTTTATTCACGAAGAGCTTGTGTTAGCATATTTATTTGGCATTTTGATATTCTTCGAAATATCCATATGTCATGCATTGTAGTAATAGTAATAACTAATAAATATACTATTGTTGCGGTGACGTTGGAGAAATTGGTAGTTAAAAAATAACCTATGAATGGCTCCCGACAAAAGAAACGTCGCGTGACTTCTTTAAATATTTTATAAAACGCATGATAAAAAGTTACCTGGAAATCGTGTTGCTCGTTTTTATACGTTTTGTAAGAAATAAAGGAATCGAGGGAAATGTAAAATCTAATCTTTTCTGGGTTCTTTCAAATGTGATTTTGGGAATGGATAAATTTATGTGTACATAATTTTTTTATTTAATTTACACATGCCTACTCATTCGAAAGTAATGGCATGTTGAAGCTAGAATAAAAAATAGGAGTCTTACTAATGGAGATGTGAACTTCAGAAGGTGATTCTCTGTTGAAAATACTTGAAGCACCCTTAGAAATTTCGAAAGATCAATATTAAAGGAGATATGATGCGTTATAGTTCTCTGTTTTTACATTTTCTGAATTTATATGAACGCGAAATATGCTTATTTTGGTTTAATATGCCTACATAGTAAGTATAATACAGCCGCTTGGTTGTATTTAGTTGACTAATGTTCCAAAGTAGCAACCGGTTGTAAATTAATTGGAATCTTAGCAGAAATTTTTCTAGAAGTAATAATGATTTTGATTACAGCAAACGTAAGAAACTGAATACGGGAAAGAGTAATGTAATGTATATCGCCGTTGCATATGTATGACCTGAATTGTCCTTGACATGAAATTGGTAGCTATTAGAATTTATGGGCGAAGGAAAATAAATATGACATAGTAAAGTAACAGTACATACACTCGATTTTAAAAAATGTTTAATACTATTTTGTTAATTCAGACACAGCGTTTCGTATACTCCTAAAGCCATTTAAAGCTTATTGATTCGTTACGTCGCATATTTCGTGTCGTAGCAAACGAGCTCGCTTTTTAAAATTTTAGCTTCTATTTCATTATAGTTGCTCATTTCTAAATTTTAGGATGCACGAACTGAAAATCTTCAGCCAAGGCGTCAAAAGATATTGTCGAATCGTACAGTTAAGATTTGTTAGACATTTTCTGAAATGTCGCTTCAAAATGATCAAACAATTTGCTGCTCTACAAACTTGCTAAAATTGCTCATAAACTATAAAACATCGTATAAACTTACTGACAGGTTGAAAATTCACTGAAAATTTGCAGAAAATCAGTAGAAATTGCTGAAAATCAAGTTTTAACTTGTATATACTACAACCAATTTGATGGTAACTGCAAGTTGCTGTAATCGTGCCACAGTTTCTGGTAAACTTCCGAACGTTTATAGGAGCGCTGCTGAAAATTCAAACATGCTAAAAATTTACTACCAGTTTGCTGAACTCCACACACTGAAAATTTGCTGCAAACTTGCCAAAATTTGCTGAAAGTTTGTTATTTAACCGTTACCGAAAAAAATCTAAAACACCTACAGTCATTGCTGCAAATCTGCTAAAAATGAATTACACTTTTATTGAAAATTTGTTGCAAACTGTCTGAAAGTTTGTAGAAGAGCTGCTGAAAATGCACGTTTGCTACAATTTTGCTGAAAACGTCACACACTGAAAAGTTGCTGCAAACTTAAAGAAAATTTGATGCAAACTTGCTAAAATTTGCTAATAACTTGTTATTTTACTGTTGCAGTAGTTGCTGGAAATCTGATAAAAAAATGTACACTTTCGTTCAAATTTGTTGAACACTTTCTGGAAGTTTGTAGGGGAGATGCTGAAAATGCACACTTACTACAAGTTTGCTGAAAACTGCACACACTGAAAAGTTGCTGAAAGTTTGTAGGGGAGATGCTGAAAATGCACACTTACTACGAGTTTGCTGAAAACTGCACACACTGAAAAGTTGCTGCAAACTTACTGAAAATTTAATACTAACTAGCCAAAATTTGCTGAACGTTTTTTATTTTACTGTCAATAAAAAAGCTAAAACGACTATAGTAGTTGCTGCAAATTTTCTAGAAATGTATTACACCTTTGTTGAAAATGTATGGCAAGCTTTCTGAACGTTTGCAGGAGAGCTGCTGAAAATGCAAATTTTCTACAATTTTGCTGAAAACTTCACATACTGAAAATTTGATGCAAACTTGCTAAGATTTGCTAAAGGTTTGTTATTTTACGGTTGCTGAAAAAAATTACAACGCCTGCAGTAGTTGCTGGAAATCTGCTAAAAAAATTTATACTTTCGTTGCAAATTTGTTGAACACTTTCTGGAAGTTTGTAGGGGAGATGCTGAAAATGCACACTTACTACAAGTTTGTTGAAAACTGCACACACTGAAAAGTTGCTGAAAGTTTGTAGGGGAGATGCTGAAAATGAACACTTACTGCAAGTTTGTTGAAAACTGCACACACTGAAAAGTTGCTGAAAGTTTGTAGGGGAGATGCTGAAAACGCACACTTACTACAAGTTTGCTGAAAACTGCACACACTGAAAAGTTGCTGCAAACTTACTGAAAATTTAATACTAACTAGCCAAAATTTGCTGAACGTTTTTTATTTTACTGTCAATAAAAAAGCTAAAACGACTATAGTAGTTGCTGCAAATTTGCTAGAAATGTATTACACCTTTGTTGAAAATGTATGGCAAGCTTTCTGAACGTTTGCAGGAGAGCTGCTGAAAATGCACGTTTGCTACAATTTTGCTGAAAACGTCACACACTGAAAAGTTACTGCAAACTTAAAGAAAATTTGATGCAAACTTGCTAAAATTTGCTAAAAATTTGTTATTTTACTGTTGCAGTAGTTGCTGGAAATCTGATAAAAAATTGTACACTTTCGTTGCAAATTTGTTGAACACTTTCTGGAAGTTTGTAGGGGAGATGCTGAAAATGCACACTTACTACAAGTTTGCTGAAAGCTGCACGCTGAAAAGTTGCTGAAAGTTTGTAGGGGAGATGCTGAAAATGCACACTTACTACAAGTTTGCTGAAAACTGCACACACTGAAAAGTTGCTGCAAACTTACTGAAAATTTAATACTAACTAGCCAAAATTTGCTGAACGTTTTTTATTTTACTGTCAATAAAAAAGCTAAAACGACTATAGTAGTTTCTGCAAATTTGCTAGAAATGTATTACACCTTTGTTGAAAATGTATGGCAAGCTTTCTGAACGTTTGCAGGAGAGCTGCTGAAAATGCGCGTTTGCTACAATTTTGCTGAAAACGTCACACACTGAAAAGTTGCTGCAAACTTAAAGAAAATTTGATGCAAACTTGCTAAAATTTGCTAAAAATTTGTTATTTTACTGTTGCAGTAGTTGCTGGAAATCTGATAAAAAAATGTACACTTTCGTTGCAAATTTGTTGAACACTTTCTGGAAGTTTGTAGGGGAGATGCTGAAAATGCACACTTACTACAAGTTTGCTGAAAACTGCACACACTGAAAAGTTGCTGAAAGTTTGTAGGGGAGATGCTGAAAATGCACACTTACTACAAGTTTGCTGAAAACTGCACACACTGAAAAGTTGCTGCAAACTTACTGAAAATTTAATACTAACTAGCCAAAATTTGCTGAACGTTTTTTATTTTACTGTCAATAAAAAAGCTAAAACGACTATAGTAGTTGCTGCAAATTTGCTAGAAATGTATTACACCTTTGTTGAAAATGTATGGCAAGCTTTCTGAACGTTTGCAGGAGAGCTGCTGAAAATGCACATTTTCTACAATTTTGCTGAAAACTTCACATACTGAAAATTTGATGCGAACTTGCTAAAATTTGCTAAAGGTTTGGTATTTTACGGTTGCTGAAAAAAATTAAAACGCCTGCAGTAGTTGCTAAAAAAATTTACACTTTCGTTGCAAATTTGTTCAACACTTTCTGAAAGTTTGTAGGGGAAATGCTGAAAATGCACACTTTCTACAATTTTGCTGAAAACTTCACATACTGAAAAGTTGCTGCAAACGTAAAGAAAATTTGATGCAAACTTGCCTAAATTTGATAAAGATTTGTTATTTTACTGTTGCTGAAAAAATTAAAACGCCTGCAGTAGTTGCTGGAAATCTGCTAAAAAATTTACACTTTCGTTGTCAATTTGTTGAACACTTTCTGAAAGTTTGTAGGGGAGATGCTGAAATGCACACTTACTATAAGTTTGCTTAAAACTGCACACACTGAAAAGTTGCTGCAAACTTACTGAAAATTTAATACAAACTTGCCAAAATTTGCTGAACTTTTTTATTTTACTGTTAATGAAAAAAGCTAAAACGACTGTAGTAGTTGCTGCAAATTTGCTAGAAATGTATTACACCTTTGTTTAAAATGTGTTACAAGCTTTCTGAAAGTTTGTGGGAGAGCTGCTGAAAATGCACACTTGCTATGTTTGCTGAAAAATTCACACACTGAAAAGTTGCTACAAGTTTACCGAAAATTTATTACAAACTTACAAAAATGTCAAATATGTTATACTGTACTATTTATGAACATTGTTGTTTGCTGAAAACTTCACACGTGAAAAATTGATGTAAACTTATTGAAAAGTTAATATATACTTGCCAAAATTTGCTAAACGTTTGTTATTTTACTGTCAATGAAAAAATCTAAAACGACTGTAGTAGTTGCTGCAAATCTCCTAGAAATGTATTACACGTTTGTTGAAGTTTGTGCTAAAAATGCACACTTTTTACAATTTTGCTGAAAACTTCACATATTGAAAAGTTGCTGCAAACGTAATGAAAACAATTTTAAATGTCTATAGTAGTTGCTGTAAATCCGCTAAAAATGTATTACACTTTTGTTAAATGTGTGATGCAAACTTTCTGATAGTTTGTAGAGAGATGCTAAAAATGCACACTTGCTACAAGTTTGCTGAAGTCTTCACACAGTGAAAAGTTGCTACAAAGTTACTGAAAATTTGATGCGCACTAGCCAACATTTTATGAAAGTTTGTTTTTTACTGAAAAACATCGAAAACGCCTATAGTAGTTGCTGAAAATCTGCTAAAATACATTGAAAATTTGTTGCAAACTTTCAGAAAGTTTGTAGGAGAGCTGCTGAAAATGCACACTTGCTATAAGTTTGCTGAAAACTTCACACACTGAAAAGTTGCTACAACCTTACCGAAAACTTATTACAAACCTACAAAAATGTTAGGAAGATTTGCTATTGTACTATTCTGAACATTGTTGATGAAAATGCACACTTGCTACATATTTGATACAAGTTTCTGAATAATTATTACACGCTTTTGTTGAAAATTTGCTGCAAACTTGCCAAAATTTTGTTTGTTTTGTTTTATTTTACCGTCACCGAAAACAATCTAAAGCGCCTACAGTAATTGCTGAAAACCTGCTAAAATGTATTACACTTTTACTGAAAACTTGTTGCAAGCTGTCAGAAAGTTTGTACGGGAGCTGCCGAAACTGCACGCTTGCTATAAGTTTGATGAGGACTTCGCACAGTTAAAAGTTGCTACAAACTTACTGAAAATTTGATGCGAACTAGCTAACATTTGATGAAGGTTTGTTGTTTATCGAAGACGCCTATAGTAGTTTCTGCAAATCTGCTAAAATACGTTGAAAATGTGTTGCAAACTCTCTGAAAGTTTGTAGGAGAGCTGCTGAAAATGCACACTGGCTATAAGTTTGCTATAAATGTCACACACTGAAAAGTTGCTACAAGCTTACCGAAAATTTACTACAAACTGACAAAAATGCCATGAATATTTGTTATTGTGCTATTTCTGAACATTACACGCTTGTTGAAAATTTGTTGCAAACTTTCTGGTATTATGCTGAAAAGTTGCTGATTATTTGTCGGAAATTCCCCATATCATTTTACACAATCCCAAACAAAAACATATCAGTGTAGTACAAATGCCAAAACCATCTCTGTCGAATTTTCTCTTGAATCTGTGTGGCAAATTTATAAACTTGATTGCTGTCAGATTATGCAATCTTCACGATATTATTTGAACTGGTTACTATTTGTTGATAATAATGAACATATGCATGACCTACCTATATATACATTGCCAATTATTTATTACTTTTTCATGGGCTTTAATTTATAGAGAAACCACTGTTCAACAGTATTTGCGTGCCACTGATATTTGGAAGTGTTCTTGTAATTCAAGCAACCGCAGAACAAAACATCTTCAAACACTCGTGCTGATGTTTGCCAATACGCTCTCAGAAATCAATCCTCTTACAAGTCTGGAAAGCGCTCGTTAGCATTTTTCGAACAAAAACGTTTTCAATATTCGTTTTAGCTTATGCGGTCCGCACCTGCACACCAGAAATGTATAAATAAAAATACTTCGCTGCAGCTCCTGGCGCCTAAATGGAGAATAAATCGTCCGAATAATTCAAAGCGCCCATATAAATAATACCTGCATTTGAATATAGAATACTTCTACGATTCGAACCATAAGGTATTTCGTTATCGCGAATGCAGAGTAAAGCGGAAAAGATAAATAGATAACGCAGTTATGTAAATTTAACTTCGAAACATGTTTTGGACAGAATTCGCAACACGCTGGAAAATTCTTTGACACGCATGAAAAATAACAGAATGACAAAATCCCCGCGCTTTTGTTGACAGGCGTTGATTATGCTGATCCGTGCTGGGAAACTTCGTTCTTTAATTAAGGGAATTTTCAAAATAACGATTCTGGCAGGTTAACGGCGGCAAATATAAAACTGCTCTCCAAAGACTTTCTTTGGTAGACTAAACTTCTAAGTCAATAATGTGTTGTGAAATGTACGGGAAAGCGAAGAAAATGTACCGTAATGAGTTTCCCGTTAAAGCTAATTGATTTACTTTGTAGCGAGGTTGTTTTCTCAGCTTTCTTAGCATAAGTATTTGAAGAGCACACAACAATAGACTGAAAAAAACTTAATCAAATTACTGAAATTCGCTGAACGCTTATCGCATCCAATTATTACACAATATTCAGGCGTGTTTCTTGACTAATTAAATTCTATTTTAAGATCTCTGGAACGCTCTGCTCAGATTATGATTCTAGCGTATTTAAACCGAACAATTCTTTTTAATTCAAAATATTTTTGGCAATATTCACAAATTATGCTTTACAATATTGCACACGCTTTACAAATTGTTTTTAGAGAAATAAGCTCAAAGTTTTTCTATAATTTGTATCAATTTTTTTCATATGGTTGTCATTTATATACCGGGTGACAATGAAACTAAGGCCATGCTTATATCTTCTTTATTTATTAATCGATTTGGATAAAATTTTATACCAAGATACTACACATAATTTGGCTGATAGATATAGTCAAAATGACTGGCTTCCGGTTTTACCGGAAATGATACTAACTTTGATTTTTTAAATGGAACACCCTGTATATTTTATGTTTTTTCTGAATCTACGAGTCAAACTACATATAATAGTCTTGCCAAATTTCAATTTTTTTAAACAAAAAAAAAATTTTCAATTTTTATTTTTTACCATAGAAGGCCTTGACTTGGAAAAATCTATTTTAATTGACTCTAGCAACTCTTAATAATAGCTATTTTATCAATAAGGTCAATAACAAACCTTTAATAAAAGAATATAATTTGCTTAACTCGTTTTTTAAGAAAAAGTCACTTTTTTAAATGGCACCTACCAATCTAACGATATGCATCATGCACTACTTTATCTTTATCTGAAACTGAAAATTAATTCATTAATTATTTTTTTAAATCTTTTTATATAAACAAATTTTGCAACACTGTTGTATGTAATTTGAGTCGTAGATTCGGAAAACATAAAACATATAGAGTGATCTATTTAAAGAACCAAAGTTAGTGTCACCTCCGGTTTCACCGGAAGTGACACTAACATTGGTTTTTTAAATAGATTTAAACAAATAATTAATTAATTGATTTTCAGTTTCAGATAAAGATAAAGTAGTGCATGATACATCTCGTTAGATTGGTAATTACATTTTCTATCTAATGGCAAGATGGCCATTAGTAGGTGCCATTTAAAAAAGTGACTTTTTCTTAAAAAACGAGTTTAGCAAATTATATTCTTTTATTAAAGATTTGTTATTGACCTTATTGATAAAATAGCTATTATTAAGAGTTGCTAGAGTCAATTAGAATAGATTTTTCCAAGTCAAGGCCTTCTATGGTTAAAAATAAAAATTGAAAAAAATATTTTTTTGTTTAAAAAAATTGAAATTTGGTAAGACTATTATATGTAATTTGACTCTTAGATTCAGAAAAACATAAAATATACAGGGTGTTCCATTTAAAAAATCAAAGTTGGTATCATTTCCGGTAAAACCGGAAGTCCGTCATTTTGACTATATCTATCAGCCAATCAGAAATTATGTCTAATATTTGGTATAAAATTTTATCCAAATCGATTCATAAATAAAGAAGATATAAACATGGCCCTAGTCTCATTGTCACCCGGTATATCAGACTTAGAAATACTTTTCTAGGCGTTTAATTAATTCGAATTAGACATCGTACATAAGAAAGTTATTTATTTGGACTTATTTCGTGTAACAGGTTTTGGCAATTTCTGTTACAGTTAATTGTTAGAAAGGTCGGTTTGTGGTAGTGTAATACTGATGGCAGAGGACAGCTACACTAAGAATTAAAAAAAAACAATGTAGCTACCCATAATTTGTTTTGTGTGGAATTCTTGTAATATAGAACAGTTTTGGAATTTTCTCCTTTCATATTTAAAGCCACCTTTTTGTCTCTTTTTATTGCCCTCATGGCGCTGGCGTTGCATTCTTTAACCCTCTTCTCTATTACACTCTTGCCATTTTTGGAATTTCATTCATGTTTTCTTCTTTTCATTGTCAGTTCTTGATATTACCTCCTCATACACTGTACATTTAGCTCTTATTCTTGTTTTGTAGATTTTATTTCTATCTCTTTTCAGCCTAGCATTGTTTTTTAAACGTTTGATCTATCATTAATTGTTGTTCGAGTTGGCCCTTTATTTATTTTTTTTTCGTTCTGCTTCTACATACATGTAGTGCACTGAAAGCTTACTATTCAACTCTCTTCAATTCTTAGGATTTAGTATTCTTCTTTCATTGCAACTATATTATATACTAACTGGTTGCCTAACTCCTACAATTTCACTGTTTGATAAGCCTCTTTTGTACTGTAATTTCACTCATTTTGATAATATGTCCTTATTCTTTCGAATTTTGTAACTTCCATTACGTTTCTTGTTTATTGTAGGTCTCAAGCAACTCCTTATTTGTCGGTCTTTTCTATGTATCATCACCTCTTCGCAAACCATACACTTGACCTGAACACTCAGTACTTGATTTCTGACAGCAATTCAATTGGTAAAGGGTTCCCATATTACAGTATACTGTTTTGTATAGGTGCATTTTTGTGTTTTTTAGTTCTGGGTTACTTACCATCCATTTTAATGTAGTTTTTATATCGTCGTCAGCCTGTCGGTAACATTCCCACTCTTCTTTTTGAAGAGATTTCGACATTAGGACCTCACGGTTGTGAAACCATTACCCTATCTTAAAATATGCGACACAATTTTGTCAGTGTTCCATTTAATGATCACTGTAGCTTGGCTTCTTCAATAGACATTTAAAAAATCGTCAAAAATTGGGACGTCTGGTCATCTTACACAAATTAATAACATAAGTATTTTACATCTGTTCTTTCCGTTCTGCTATTGCTTGCTTAGCTCCTTTATATATGGATCTTGGTTTTTCTTACATCGATCGAAATTGTTTTCTTCAAGTTCTCTCTTCGTATATTGATGTAATTTTGCAATGGAGTTGCGTTTCCTGGCATCAATAGTATCATTCAACGTATTCCATGTCTTCCACGCAGAACTGAAGAAGCATTTTTGAGAACCTATCAAGAAATTACCAGTGCGATGCAAACCCGAAGAAAATATTTGGGGAAGGGGGAGGGATTAGGGGATAAAATTAATAAAAATATCAAGGTGAAATGGTTTCTTAATTTATAAATATATAATTCCAAAAAATTATTTTATAATTTTTGAACTAGATGTCTCGTACGCCTTAATATTTAAATAATTATTTGCCCTTTTTATCCCTTAGCTAGCTCAGCTAACATTAAACTCTCTTAATATCTCAGTCAGTGACTTATGAAAGATCACTATCTGCCAAAACAGGAGTCTGGTTACCCTAGTAGTGCTGGTCGGACTGAAACTTAACTTTAAAGAATGGACAGGGAAAGTCAATTTGTTTGTTTTGAAAACACAAAATAAATAAAAGAACATAGAATTACATTTTAAAACAACCTACGCGCGATGTAGCTTGAAGCTACTCGCAAGCATGTTGCAAACTTGAACAACGTAAAACATAATAAAAAATTATCTTTACATAATTGTGTTTAAAATAAAGCAAATGTCAAAATGTTTAACAAAAACGCAATTTTAAAATTGCCTCAAACCGATACTGTTTAAATTGAAGTGCGAGCTACACATATTATTCGCTAATAAAATATATTCCTCAGCGTTTGCAAAAGCTTGCAGTTAAACACAACCTTATCACGCCAACCTAAACCATTTTACCTGGAAAAGGCTGCTGCATACCCTTGAAAACGGCACACTTCGATTGAATCACACCTTGCCGGAGGACATGATGCTGGGAAGTCCCGATTGCGTGCAGGTCTCGAAAGGACAGTTGAGTTGGCGCCTCTCAAAACTGACGCTTCAAATGAGCCTTTAAATATAGGACAATGGGTGTACTTACATGTACACTCGGAAAATGCGTTTTTGGAATTTATAAACGCTGGTTCGCTGCAGTTTAACTGTTTGCAGTAAACTCTAGCTGCCAGGCTCTAGGCCGCTTAAAATTAACTTATATCGCCCTGGGCAAATCCACGTACTATACTTTCGTGTCGAACAAACCCACGCAGCTCTCAGAAGAGGCTACTTGCGAATGCCGCTTCTTTGTTAAATTTGCATGAGTTGAAAATCCCCACATCCCGCGTACAACGTGTTTTTTGCTGCACTCGCCAAAACTAAAATTTACAATACACATCCAACGCAGAACATTTGCGAATATTTGCTTATATAAAATAAAATAGTAGCTCTAATAATAGAACATAGGAAATACAACGTGGCTTCTAAATTCAAGCATAAAAATAAACATCGGTGAGGGATGCAGCTAGCCCGTTACACATAGCATAAATTTCGGCCTTTGTAAATCGTAGGAATAAAGAACAAAACTATTATTTACATCCATTAAATAACATTTTAAAAATCTTGGAAGTTATGTAAACTATTACGAAAAATTGTATGTTTTGTCTCTTTGGCCACTTTCTACCAATGACCTGCTCTGGAGCTTTCAAATAGGAGTCAACATTTTTGCAATCTCTGTTTGTATGAACCTTTAGTTAACCCGAAGGATTTTATTGAAAACCCGAAGCCCGAAGAATAATTACCAAACCCGCAGTCGGGTCAAAATGATAGTGTTGGCAACCTTACGTACTAATCATATTGGCAACGGCTTTGCTTTGTTTGTTGCTATAGTTTGTTGTACAGAAAAATTTAATGTTTACTATTGTTCCAACAATGTCACAATTAATTTTGTAAATGAAATAAAAATAATAGGAGAATAGTAAATTATGTATAATAATAATTTTATGTGGTCATCTAAAAAATAGTGTTCACAACTCGCTCGAAATTGTAATATCTGTGCTCCTGTGATTGCTTCACTCGGCTGCGCCTCGTTTAACAAACGCTACACTTGGGCGATATTTGCCACTTTCCACTCTTGTTATGAAATATACTATATCGTAATACAGATCGTATTTGAACACCAACTGTATATTTGCAGTAGTTTTTATGAGCTCTTATTTAAGCTACAATCATAACCACGTAGTTTTGTTTATGGAAAGGTGTTTTATGTTAATCTATTTTATTTAGACAAATAAATACACGATTAAACATTAATAAAGTAGAAACATCGATCAATGTTTAAGCAATATCTTGTATCAGTTGTTTTAATACAGTTTTATTTATGAAATATAAATGTAATATTCTTTCCACACTAACGGCTAAAACAACGGTTCATATATTGCTCTCATGACCCTTTTATAAATTGACTCGATAGCAGTTTTATGTATTAAAGGTAAAGTAAATCCTAATTAGCTCCACGTTCAATGTTCTAATGGGATTTTTTCGGTTAAAACTATGCCGTGACATTTTTCAGTGTGTTAATTTTAGCCACAAAGTGCGTGTAGTAGCACATATTGAAGGCTGCCATTATCTTATCACGTATAATCTACCCCGCGATGCTTTTCCCGATATTACAAACATACCCTTTTATTTATTTAATCAGTCCGGTTGCGTCCAGTTTCATTTTTAATTTCCTTCGTTCTCATTTATTTAATTAATTATTTAGCTAGGTATCGTATTTACCGGATTAATTAAGGCCAGGAAGTACTAAAGATAATTAAAGCCAAGAAAATGTATATTATTGCTTTTCTTTCTCCAAATGATTATTATATAAATTTAATTCTAACATAAACCAATTTAATTACGTTTTCGGAAATATCAAATTATTATTTCATGGGGTGATTCCGGAAGGAGTGAGAAACGAATGACAAATAGCGGAATGACTCATTTAAGCTTTGGAGTATCGACCGTTTTAACAAAAATTCTGCGAAACGTTACGTAGATATCTGGGTAATTTTATTCATTGTTGCAACTAGATACCTTCGGATTAATAAGTCCATATTTCGACACAGCCTTGTTTCGTGACAATGCGTGATACACAAGCGACAATACTACTTTCTACGTTTGTCTAGAGTACTGTATAGATTAACAATACTGTTGTCACCCCAGTAAATGGGTGGTTTGCATGTTATTTTCAAGATGACCACTTGTAAATGGATATTTGGAAAGCTAAGTAATTTTTATTGTATTAGAAGGTTAAAGAACTGTCTTTCTATTAAATAGGAAAGCAGTTAATGCTTCAGACATACAAAATGTAGACAATCAGGCGCAGAGGTTAATCAGTAATAGTTATGTTCATGTACATATGTTAAAAAAGTAAAAAAATATTAAGTGAATAATTATTGAGAAATCAACACAGAAAACTAAATTTCTAATAGACTTCTCTTCAAAATTCCCTGCAGGAGCTCCAAAGATTAAAAATATCCGTATCTAATTGTTATAACACAAAATTTAACACACCCGGCATACAAAGTATATGTGTAACCCATAGGGCCAAATTTTGGAATCTATAAAAAATTAATATTGACAGATAAGGCTTAAGCTAAATTAATGTTCATATACACGAAAGTTGATATTTTGCAGGAAATTGCCTCTGGTTTGCAAGATGCTTTACCTATTCGCAAACCTTCAGGGCGAGAATGATAAAATGGACACTCTGTATATTTCAAATAAATTAAATAAAATAACATGGCCAGTTTTCTATGAATTTCCATTTTAATAGAAACTCGTATATTGTAGCTACCCTACTTGCCACTAACAAATTAAAAATGTCTATTTCTTTGTTAGTTAAAAATGAACGTAGTAATATTGTGTGGAGAATTCCAAATTTGTGGATAGGAGGATGATCATCACCTACAAATTTAAAAATCAGTGGATTGTAGTCATTCAAACGCCTCCATGAAAACATCTGTATAAAATTCTGACTTGTTACGAAGTAAAATCGCATTTAGTGATAATATTCGTATTCGACTGAAGGATTTTGTTTAATCGTGAGTAGTGAACTTGCGTGGCTTTTCCTTTCTGATTTATGCTGTAATATAGTCAAGATCGCTGCGGTTCGTCGCTCGCCAGAACTTTTGAGTACTTTGGTCTTATCGCCTCATGATTGGGTTGAAGATGCTGTATTAGCCACGCCGGCACATAGATTTCGACTGTATAGAGGCATATTGGAAACCTTGTCTTCTACCCCACTCGGCTGATAATTGCAGCGAGTTTCGTTGGAGTTCAGCATTTCTTGGTCCACCTTGGGGTGTGAGTTTAGGCATCTTTTATTCACGATTTATACGGATTCGCGCTAATTTGCCCTATTGCTTTGCAGCAGTTAGTATCGGATCAAAAGAATATGATCAGTTTTTCCGATTGAATAGCTTCTTTGTGATCACCTTAGCGCTCTTTATGTGCCGGCGAGTCCGTTATGTCAACGTGACCTTGGCGCAGTAACCATTTTATGCAGCTGGAGCTATGTTATTTCTCTGGGAGTAAGAATCTTCATGGGAGCTGCAGGGGGAAGTTTTACATTTGCATTACCTAATTGTGTTTGTGACTTTTTCTGTGCAATGCTGATCTCTGCTCGAGTGGTGCCCATCAGGCCTATGTGTATATTACTTTAAATTTCTACGTTGAGACATTTTTCAGCTATGCGAATTGCTAGCTGAATTGATAGATTCCTTCAGAATTCATTGAACGTTACCGTTGCTTTTGTGTGCTTAATTTTTGAACGTTAACCTATTTATGTAACATATTTGTTGATTAGACTTAAGTCAATTTGTAGTTTTACAGGTGATTGTTAATTTTCTGTACGGATCTGTGATATTTAGGCTAGTGCCATTATCTTAACTTTGTTGTTTAGTGGGCGCATCCGGAGTACTGTAGGGATTATACGTAATAAGTACCACTGTATTAGCTATTTTATACAATGTTATGGACCGGCTATTTTTATACGACATTACAGTTGAATATTATGCACTGTTACTATTTAGTATTTGTTTTATTTTGTTACTACGGCCCTTTTATTTCAAATATATTGCGGTTGACTGCTGCTTTTGAGTTTATGACTTCTCGTTTCTATCTGACAACATTTTGTTGCATAAAGACTTGTTGGTGCCCTCAGTATTTATGTGCATTTTAGTAATTTTATAAAGGAGCGCACGCCGTCTGTACTTTTTATCTGGATGGTCCTCAAATGTGCTAATGTAGTCTCGTGATAATTTAGAAGTATACGAGTCGAAAATTTGGGTCACATTTTGGAATTCTTAGGTCTCAAAACGCATGTAAATATCTTCAATCTTTTCAATTTGAATATCTACATTATTACAATACTTCATCTACTTTTAGTAAATAATATTCCCACTATTCGGATTTTTTTCGAGTGTTTGGCTCAGTCGACGACGGTCGATTTCAAATCGCCCCTATTTGATCTGTTAAACTGCGTGGTAACAGTTAAATTGATCGTGCTCAGCTGTGTCGCCATTTTGTTTGTTTACGTTTTCCAACGTATATCGCATAATCTACTTTTTGAAGTGTCTGCCGGTTTCTGCTGTTGCTTAGAAAATTTCTAACAGGAGTAGATAAGGCGCAGTATTATATTCGCGATTATTGCCATTATTCACTTGATTTTTTTGCTCCACTCATTTTGATATATATTGCGATGTTATTAACAGGTCACAACGTATTACAGCCTATTAAAGTCAAACCATTTTAATTTTGTTAGCAAACAGCGAGATGTTAAAAACCATATGTTTCAATTTAATATTAATTGATGCATAAAAACACTACTGGTATAGGGCTCGATGTGGAACGATTATAGCATTAATTTAAAACGTCAGTGTTCATAAACAAATACAACAATTTAATATTTCATAGTAAGGCCAAAGGGTTAAATTTTCATAACTACCAGGTGCCCCAAAAAGGAGTGGTAACTTTTCCGAATTGTCTTAACAGATGTTGCTTTATCTAAAGTACATACAGCGACCAAATACTTATAATTTTTAAATTGAGTTGGTATCACTTAATTTAAAAATTATAAGTATTTGGTCGCTGTACTTTAGATAAAGCGACATTTGTTGAGACAATTCGGAAGAGTTAACACTCATTTTTGGGGCACCTTGTATGTTGAATACACAATAAAGCAGATATAGTCTCAAATCAATCCATTAAACGAGCATTCGATTAGACCAAATTATGAATGGGCGTGATGCAGGCAGAGTAAGGTTGTGGAAACAATTGTGTCAAGTGCAACAAGTGTGTTTTCGGTGAACGATTCGGTCCGGAGTGTGTTTGCGTCACCTCACATCGACGCAACAAGCTGGAGAAGTTATCTGTAGGTGGTACAGCACGTATTCCAAGCGCTGCTGGAGGCAGGACACCTGGACGGCTCGAGGAACAGTTTCCAAATCAGATCCAAACAATGGGGAACTTTTCTGGAAAACAATAACTACGTGTGAAAGCCAAAAAGTACCAACAAAGACAACCGTACCTGAATCATACATCGGCGTCGAACTGGAATATCAACGCCAGGTGAATTGCTCGTCAGGAATCCTCCAAATGCATGCCGCAAGGGGTGCTCATTAGCGGTCCTACAACAGTTATGGTCCAGAAGGGGTGTCAAGGACGTAACATAATTGGGGCAACCTGTATATAGATTAAGTTAGCTTAAGTAATAGATTTGGCTTCGTTGCAAGCCCGCCAATTTTGCACATGTGTTTTCCCGCCAAATAGACATGTGGTTTATAACCTACATTTGGCGCGTGGTCCCGCCAATTTTCGCCAACGATCGGCGATTACGTCATTTGAATTATATGACCCAATTATGTGACTGGTCGAGGGCTAGGGGGTGTTTTTCAACCCTCCGGAGATATATAAGGTTTTGGCGGCCTTTGGAGAGGGACTGTTTTGTTTAAACTTGACTCACTTGTCCTACTTTTTGACGTTTTTTTTTGTTTTCAAAGCTCACGACCTGTGTGTACTGAATTGAATATATAACGTGGAAAATAAAACACGTCTTTTCTGAAAAGTGTTGATTGTTTCTACGCAAGTGAACTTCAATAGGCTATTTGAGCTTACCTGATCAAACAAGCGGCTGAAACGTTCCTAGGGGCACCAAAACACCACTTTCGCAACACCTGTTGCCTGTTGCGCGACATCGCGGGCGGCCATAGGAAATTGTGATTTCGGGGCCGTCGCACTGCACTCTGAGGGAGCCCAGGACCGTACTTGGTTAATTGGTAAAAGTTCTGTGTATTACTATGTCGCTGCATGATAAATAGCCGTTGAATTTTTGTTTTAATGCCGTTACACCCATGTAAGGAATGATTTGAGACTAAATGACACCAAAGCAATATAATCCCTTTGATTTCATTGACCCCTAAGAACCCGCGATTTGAGATTAAATTGTTGTCCAGAAAAGTAACAAATTTTGTGTAAATCTCGATAACCCTGAGAAGAATTCATTTCAACCTGAGTCACATGCAAGATTATTTATTAAACAAAAGAGTAAGAGCTGTTTGTGGTATCCCAAGACTGCACTTCGTAAGCTAAACGATTGCTGGTAAGGCAAGTGTAATCCTGGGTTAATAGCAACATTTCGGCCCAGTGAACTTTTTTTATTATAGGTGTAAAATTCAAGCATTGCCTTATTTGCAAGGGACTAATAAATAATTAATTAGCTGGGTTTGTGAGGGGATATCACGACAATATATATAATATTTAGAAATTTAAGATTTGTCGGTCCTTTGTTTTGCTGTTTTAATCTTAAAGCTACTTGGATGGAGTTCTTTAAAATATTGACGCGTAAAATTCAGTTTTTGACCTGCGTTCTCACCCAATGTTTCCGCATAAAGAGCGTCGTATCCGATATCAAACCTTGGCGTAGGGTCAAAGCGACATTTTTGATCGCACTTGGCGTCTGTGCGGTGACTTCACGTTGCCTTCTGTAGAGTTTGCGATTATGTAAACGTAAATAGAATGTGGGTCTTGTTAATCTGTACCCGAACACTCCGCAGATAGAATTGTTTATTGCAACCAGACGACTATTGGCTTCATTCGGTCAGATATCGATCTTAGACAGCCAATGGAATTAAACAAATCTTTTCCACCGCCAAGGTTCGTACCCGAGACCTCATGAATAGAAATCCATCGTTCTTAATACTGCGCCATTGAGGTTTTCTTATTTTCCGTATTTCCTCATTCGGGATTGCAAATGTAAATATAGATCAGTGTATTTGATATATGAGGATTGAGTAACCAATTGTTTAAAAATGGCAATAAGGGGACTCAGAAGTCTAAAAAATATGTCCGATATTTGGTAAGTAGAACATAAAAGATAGTACGTGTTGTTGGCGCCCCCAAAGGTTGGCAATAGCCCAATATGAAAGCTTCTTTTTTTGATGGACTATCCGAGTTTACCTCCACGTGCAACTAATTACAAGCGTGGTGATTAGTAAACGCAGTAGTAAAAATAGCTGCGTACTAAATGAGTTTTGATTGTAGGCAGACCACACAATTCGATACTCATTTTTTCGTTCTTGGGGAGGCGAATTAGTAGCAAAGCGCCGTATTTTTCGAATATCTTCCCCGCCACAAATGGATCTATTTTAGCCGGGAATTTCGAAACAGCTACCAATTTTCTCCGGCGGAGTGTAAATTCGTGTGCAGATTACACGCTGATGTTTTTCCTATAATTGCATTACCGCGGCGCTCGAGTGAAGCGGCTCCTGTGGCACTTTCCCTTGTAATTATTCCGGATACAGAGCCGATTGAAGGAAATACACAGCACTGCATCAAGATTTAGGAGCAAAAAGTAGATTTATATAATTAAATATCCAGCGGCGTTTGCCTTTATTGATCCCTCAACGACGTCTTCAAATTACGCCAATATACAACGTAACTCTTCCAAACGCTGGAAAATTTACGGGGTTTTCGCCAGCTCTTTAATTAAATTCGGGCAACATGGGTGTTTTTCCGAGGATAAAAACTATTAAATGCATACCAAATGTAATTCTAAAACCAAGGAACTTTTTTAGTAATTAATTCGCACCAGTAAAACGTTTATAAACTCACACAGGCAGTTCTTAAAAAACGGACTAATTTTAGAAATTAATTAAAGTATTTTTGTAAGAAAAAATGTTATTTCACCAAAAAGCTATTGCTTTCAGATAATCCTCGGAACGCAAAGGACTTTTAACTGCTTACTAAAATATTTATTACAGTAACTAGCTGCTTTTCGTGGACTTTTGATTAAATCTTACAAATCTAAAGGAGACTTCATAACTTGTAAAAAGGTCATAATCATAACTTCACATTTATGTACTTAAATCAGAATACTCGAGCGTCCGTATTATTTGCTCAATTTTCAAACGTCGGAACATTTACAGAGTCTTTCCCAATTTTAATTAAATTCAGGCAACATGGTATTTTCTGAGTGCTAAAACTCTTAAACAGAACGATTTCAGGAACTTATAAAAGTTGTTTTTTGGCTGATCTTCGAGAAGCTTATTTGAATGGTCACCGAAATGTTTGGTCTGATAAATAAATATTATTTCACCAAAACGCTGTTGCTTTTGGGCAGTTGGTCAAACACAAATGACTTGTTATTACTTGCTTTTTATGAATACTACAAAGCTAAAGAGCACTTGGTGAAATAAAGTTATGTTCCAACGCAAATTCCTTTGTTGCATTTACAAATTCAATAATTTTACGTACTTACTTTTATGTACTTAATTAGCAACTACTCGTTTTACTTGGCGTAATTAAACTTATGTTTAAATCAATAACAGTCATACTAAACTTTTTGAATATTGTTATGTATTTAAATTTTGTGTTTTATTTGTACTTCCCTCGTCTAAAAGACGAAAGAACTATTGCAACCCCAAAAAATCACCTTCCCAAATTTCTTCATATCTTCACGTGTCAAGGTCCCTAGATGACGAAAAACAGGTTTTCTCAATACCAATAGCTCATGTTTTTACCCTTGAAGAAACAGGGCATATTTTGGACCCAACATATACAGGGTGAACACCTTAAAAATACATTTTTGTTGGTTTTGCTTTAACTGAGAAGTAGATAAAAGTAATAATTTGCACATAGTTCAGGCGTTTCACTTGACGAAAATGGGACGCAACAGATACAGGACAAATGTAAAAAGAGTCAAAAAGGGGAAACAATAAGTGCGTTCTGTTTAATACCGCTGCGTATTGCACTGACGGGAGAGGCTCTCCATGAGCGAGTGCATCAAAAGGGCGGAGTTGAAATCGCATTCGCAGGCGCTGTAGTTCGAATCCCACCACCGGTAATGTTTTTTAAAATCTGAAAATTGCTCTAATTCGCATTACCCAGTATTTTCTTTTATTGTTTGAGTATTATTAGCATTGTTAAAAGTTTCCTTGTCACACCGTTCACTTGCGAGGGAAGTGAGTAAATGCCTTTACAGATTTTTTTAAGCAGGGTTTTTTTGTTTCTATACTCATATAAATTGTATGTGTTACAAGGTTACATAAATAATGTTTTCATCTTAACTTACCAATGAGGGACTACACTACCAAAAAGTTTGAATACCACTAGCCTAGACAGTACATACAATTCGGAATGCATCATATAGTTTCGAGATGTATCTATTGATTCTTCAAGGCTGTCTAGGATCGAAAATTTTCTGTGAATTAATATTTTTAGACCCAGATATTAGTCTTCATTTGCAAAAGACTCATTCTTACTTATTATTGCTATTGTAAAAAAGCACATTGGCAATGGCATACGTAGATATGAAAAATCATTTTCTTCCTTCAACTAGTGCATTTCTTTGTTTGCTTGGCCTTGGATTTCTATTCGGTGGATGAGGAAAACCAACGTTGTGTCCATCTCTTGAGCTGTCATCCGTGTGCCTTTCCAGGTAGTCCGTTTTTGTTTGTAAAATATCTGTATATACGAAAAATCCTCTTCTTTTTTCAACTAGGCCATTGCCTTGTTTGTTTGGCTTTAGATTTATATTCTGTGGATGAGGAAAACCAACGTTGGGTCCATCTCTTGGACTGTCGTCCGTGTACCTTTCGCTGTAGGCCCTTTCTGTTTGCAAAATATATGTAAATAAGAAAAATCCTCTTCTACTTTCAACTAGGACATTTCCTAGCTTGATTCGCCTTGGATTTTTATTATATGGATGAGGAAAACCAACGTTGTGTCCATATCTTGGAGTGTCGTCCGTGTGCCTTCCCGATGGGCCGCTTTTATTTGCAAAATGAATGTATATACGAAAAATCATCTTCTTTTAACTAGTGCATTTCTTTGTTTGCTTGGCCTTGGATTTCTATTCGGTGGATGAGGAAAGATTTTTCTATTTCAGCTTCGTGGTGTCTTTTCATGTCACAGCTGTGAAGATCCAGAATACAAATCAACTGCAGAGAGAATATTAAATGCTGGATCTGAGGAAATGCCGGAGATCGGCATAGAAGAAGTTACATTAGCGCTTACCAACATCAAAAACAATAAAGCGCCAGGAGAAGACGACATAACAGCCGAACTCCTAAAGGAAGGTGGAGAAGAGACGACAAAGAAACTATGAGAATTGTTTAACGAATGTCTGAAGGAAGGAAAAATACCAAACACATGGAATAAGGCAATTGTAGTTCTAATTTACAAGAAGGGAGACAAAACTAACCTTGAGAACTATAGGCCTATAAGCCTCTTATCCCAAATCTATAAACTATTTTCCAAAATACTAACAAATAGAATTACAAACAAATTAGAAGAACATCAATCTATAGAATCTATAGATCAAAAAAATTTCAGCACGTGTGACCACCTTCTGACAATGAGGGTACTGATTGAAAAAACAACAGAATACAATCTCAAATTATGCTTGGCCTTTGTGGACTTTCACAAAGTGTTTGATTCCCTGGAGCACTGGATGATTATTAACAGCCTGAAAAACGCGCGCATAGATCACAGATATATAGACATAGAACACATATACGAAAATGCGACATCTGTAATAAAATTGCACCAGAATACAGAGGAAATTAAAATAGGAAGGGGAATTAGACAGGGCGATACTATCTCGCCAAAGCTGTTCAATCTAGCCTTCGAAGAAATATTCAAACACCTTGAATCGCACGATAAAGGCTTACTTATAAATGGTAACAGATTAAACAACTTGAGGTTCGCTGATGATGTGGTAATAATAACAGATAACCCGATAGAACTACATCAAATGCTAGAAGAATTGGACAAAGCAGCTAGTAAAGTGGGATTGACAATGAACATGAATAAGACGAAAGTAATATGTAAAGAAGATCCACGTATAACAATTAGGAATTGCCCCATCGAGAATGTCGAAAGTTATATATATCTGGGCCACCAAATAAAGCTAAGTCGTGAAAATCAAACCACAGAAATATATCGAAGAAAACGATTGGCTTGGAGCGCATTCGGGAAACTTGGACACACTCTCAAAAATAGAAACATTCCCTTGAGATTGAGATCACGACTATTCGATCCGTGTATACTCCCAGTATTGACATACGGGTGCCAAACATGGACCTGAACAAAACAAACGCTAAAGAAAATCGCAGTAACACAGAGAGCCATGGAGAGACAAATGGTCGGAATATCCTTGAGAGATAGAAAGAGCAATGCTTGGATCCGGAAAACTACAGGTGTAAGAGATGCCATCGAAACCATCACTATGTTAAAATGGAATTTTGCTGGACATATAGCGAGATGTAAAGATCGGAGATGGAATAATAATATCCTGCACTGGAGGCCATACGATGGCAAACGAAAAAGAGGACGCCCGCCAATGCGTTGGACTGACGACCTGAAACTGACCGCGGGACTTAATTGGACAAGAAAAGCCCAAGATAGAAACCGATGGAATAAGATGAGGGAGGCCTATGTTCAAAAATGGACTGTAGAGACGGGCCTTTGAGAGATCGAGAGAGGATGAGGAAAACCAACGTTGTGTTCATCTCTTGAGCTGTCATCCGTGTGCCTTTCCAGGTAGTCCGTTTTTGTTTGTAAAATATCTGTATATACGAAAAATCCTCTTCTTTTTTCAACTAGGGCATTGCCTTGTTTGTTTGGTTTTAGATTTCTATTCTATGGATGTGGAAAACCAACGTTGTGTCCATCTCTTGGACTGTCGTTCGTGTGTCTTTCCTTGTAGGCCGTTTCAGTTTGCAATATGTATGTAAATAAGAAAAATCCTCTTCTTGTTTGTCCTTGCTTGATTGGCCTTGGATTTTTATTCGGTGTATGAGGAAAACCAACATTGTGTCCATCTCTTGGGCTGTCGTCCGTGTGCCTTTTCATTGCTTGGTCTTGGATTTCTTTTCTGCGGATGAATAAACCCAACATTGTGCCAATCTCTTGAACTGTGTCCGTGTGCCTTTCCCGGTAGCCCGCTTTTGTTTGGAAAATATATGTAGATACGAAAAAGCCTCTTCTTCTTTCAACTAGGACATTTCCTTGTTTGCTTGACCGTGGATTTACCAGTTTTCCCAGCAATGCAGCTATCATTAGATCCATAATTGGACAGAAAATTACTTAGAGAATCCTCTTGCCGTATATCTTGGTACACGGTCAAATGCCGTAGCAAAATCCCATGAATATGGGATTATTATATTCTAGTGATTTCTCTACATAAAGATAGCATAATTGGGCTTCGGGTCCTTCTGAAACCGTGCTCTTCCTTGGCTAGTTGTATTATTCCCCGTAATTTTCTTAAGATAATATAGATGTGAGAAGTTTTTAAGAATTGTATTTAGTAAGGATGATATGCCGTGGATCTGGAGGTTTTGTTGTCTCTATATACTATATTGGTATAGTGTGGCTACTCGTTCAGTCATTGGTTACTTTTCTAGAGGATATTACTTGACAAAATAATTATTCATTTCGCCAAATTTTCCCCACCGTATTTATTTAGTAGCTCGTTGTCAACGCTATCTGGGCCTGAGGGCCGGTTGTTCATGTCCTTGTTTGCTGAATAGGGTGATTAAAAACTCTGCCAGTGAATAGAAGTACGAATATAATGAATAGTTAATTCTGTTCTAGACAGTTCAGTATATTTATTTTGATATCTTTTTTCGTTTGTATAATGATTTTTTGTGTTTGCAAAGCTTTCATAAACGAGTTTTACCAAATTACCAGAATCAAAGCAGGTACGTTGCAATTGTTATGCGTAATATGTTGGAGAATACATGAAAATACACTCATGAAAGACATTTCATCTGCCCAGTTAAACCATGAAGCCTGCATAGAGTGCAGTAGAAATAGTGTTCATTAACTAAATACACAATTTTGATTTTTGCTATAAGCAACGCCAAAATGATTTTTGGAGATGCTATTTATCATTATCTGGGCAGCTACATCATAATTTCAAAATTCGATATATTCTCATTATTGACGATATGAATAAAGAATAAATAATAATAATAGCTGACGCTTGCTTAGAAGGAATAAGAACCTTTGGAATTTACTGTAAATCGTAGTTTAAAGTGAAATACATGATTTCGAATTCTATCGGGTAATTTGGCGCTGTATCTTCTTCCGCACTTCTTTATAATTCTTTCATTATAAAACGTGATGTCTCAACAAACAAATAGTAATAACCGTACTACAAGCCCACTGGAATTTCAGAAATTGCATTTTTGCTCACCCACAGCAACGTAATGTGGTGGAATGGGACTCGTGGGTCTGTAGCTGTTTTATATTATTCAGGCATGAGTTGGGAAAAGATGTAAAATACTCCCGGAGAAGCTAAGCGCTGCGAAAAACAAATAAAATCATGAAATTTTGAGTGGCGAGAAAGGTAATATTCCGAAAACTGCTCTTTAAATGTGACGCACTACATCTTGCGGACCATCGTTGTTAATAATTCTGACAAAGATTGAGAATTCGACATGAAAAGTGACAATAAAAGTCGGGTCTTCATACGTTTCATTGCCTTTTACGCGTCACCGCTCGGGCGACGAGCTAAATTGAGGACTACTTCCAAAGGTATTCCTTACTTTTAGAGACATACTAAACTCGTCGCGAGTTGCTAGTTTGGTTATAAGCCGTTACGTGAGTTTTCGTAGTTGGAGATTCCGTGTATTTAAGGGAAGCCGCAGATCAAAAACCACCCTAATTCTATTACAATACAACGACCGTATTTCATGAAGTCTGCTGGAAGTTCCGTAATTATCGAATGCTGGTTCCGTAATTAACATTTGTTGGGCTTAACAAGCTAGTTGTTAAAACATCTTACAGTAGTTGCGAGCGTAGGTTGCCCATTATTCTATCAAGACAAAAGGCTTTGTAGAAGAGAACTATTGAAATTTTCTAGGGAATCACCTAAAAATACACCTTGCGTATTCATGATAAAGTCGCTCAAAACCTTCAATAATCTTCTGATTGAGATATTATAACGTTGTCAGCCAAAAATAATATTAATCAGTATTGGAAATAAGTGAAAGTCGCTAGGGAGAAAGTCTGACAATAGGGTGGTTGTTCCATTATGTGCATACTGGCGTCGTAAAGACGATGAAAGCTGATGAAACAGAGTTTTAAATAAATTTGGCGTAGTACTTATCTGCAATTGGCTCTTTGCGTGGAAGTCAATCAACTAATCACAGTCCTACGGCATTCTCATGAACATTGACCATAAAAATCTTCCTACTGATGGCATTGCTTAAAATTTTCTTTCTCTAATTCATACTTTGGTGTCTATATTCTGGACCAAAGTGTTAACCAAATTTTTATCTACATCCTTTGAAGTTGCTGTAAAGTTATTCCAGTCTTTATGTATAAATTGGAAGTTAAAACCTTCGGGAGGTCGCGGGTTCGATTCCCGTGACCGTCTGCTCTGATTCAGGTTTTTAGGTGGTTTTCCTGAGTCAACAGAGTACCTTCTCTGAGGCGAATGCCGGGGCAGTACTTCTCCACACCTCATTTCTCTCACACCCATCCTATATTTCCCGTTCTTGGCTGAAGAGGGACGCAAGGTGTATAGCAGCCCGCCCCCAGTTGGGGGAATTGAAATGACCCTGAACCTTTACTTTTTTTTAAATATTTTCTATCTGTGGCCAACGTTCCATGAACTTGCTCGCACATACCACTTTCAAACCAGAAACATGGTGCAGAATCTTTGTGTGAGGGCAATTGGTGGTAAACTGCCCGTTTAGCGATATTATTCCGTATATTTAAAAATGTTATTTTTCTCAATTCTATTTTTATAAACTTTATACCTTTACCTATTTTCTTCTTTTAATAAATAATTAGTTTTCTTTTCTTTTGGGTTGTCGTTCCTTTGGAACTTGCGTTTCGCTAACACCAATCCAGCTCAACTAAATGCTCCACTCTATTTAGATCTCAGTGACTTCAGATGGCTTGGACATTGGGAAAAAACAATAACCTGCGGTAATTGATTCAGGAAGAAGTAGAGAGGAAACATGTGCAACTTGAGTAGGTGTACTGATGACCAGACAAACCCAAAGAAGCAGAGATTTAGCAATGGTCCAGTTATGATGACCTGAGAAGAACATATGGGCGTGGAAAACAATAGGAAGACATGGAGTGGGGAAGAGAAATGATAATGGTGAGCTATTTATAGACTGCACGAACAAGAAATAATAGTAGGATGAACTCTTGTCCCAAATAAAACGATACACAAAATTACGTGGATATCTCCAGATAATCCCACACAAAATGTAGGTCATCTCACTATCAATTAGATACGAAGGCCAAGCTATAATTATAGAGAATAAGACAATCTACTAGGCCGTGAAAAACAAAACATACAGTATTATTTAGAGTAACTCTTTATCTGCCATTTAAGGTTTAGTTGTTGAAGTTACGCTAGTTAGAACCAGAGTTGTTAATTTTTTAAAATGGCATTAAAAGTAAAAAAATGGAATTAATCAAAGATCACTTTCGGCTCATGATTTATTATGACTTTAAAAGATGTTTAAGCGCTTATGAGTGCAAAGAGAATTTAGACTCGGCTTTTAGTGAATACGCATCTTCTTTTCTTACAATTTACCATGGTATAAAGAATTTTAACTCGAAAGGAATTTTGTTCAGCATCAAAAAGGAGCAGAGCATGTTCCTACGACTGTTACCGAAAAAAACATTGCTGCTGTTAAGAAAATAATTGAAGAGGGCGTGAAAGCCACGTATGTGGTAATAGAGCATCAACCCAAGATTAGATCCTCAGCTGTTAACACAAGCATACACTATCACCAACTTTAGAAAAAAAATAACAATCATTTTGTGCCGCATTGGCTTTGTGATTCCTAAAAATTGAGCGTTTCAGAATTGGCCATGAAACTTTATATCTTCTAAGTAATGGCAAACAAAATTTTTTTTTCCAATATTCTGATGAGTGACGAAACGTATATTCCCATTTTCGACATACCTACCCGCCAAGAGAGTGGTGCATGAATTCAAGAAGATGAAGAACCTCCAGCAATGCGGTATTCTTTAAAAGTACGGGTCTAGCCAATGCATTTAAGATAGATGGATAAAAGACAGTTATAGCTACATGATACGCTGAAAAATGTTTGCCTGAAATGTTCAGTTGAGTTCCTGAGAAGGAAATTATGCTACATTATGAAAATGCATCGTCCCATAAGGCTGCTTTAACACTGCAGGTTTTGACTGGAAAAAATATAAAAGAAATAGAACACCCGCTGTGCTCCCCTGGTTTAGCAATGTGCTACTTTTGGCTATTTTATGGGCTTAAAACACATTTGCAGAGTAGAATGTTTTCGTCTGAGGAAGAGATTGATACCGCAGTTCATGATTATTTGGAAGCTGTTCCTAAAGAAGATTATTGGCAACTTTTAAGCAGTTAAATGAAAGAATGCTCAAGTGTATTAATGCTGAAGGGAATTACTTTGAGCATATTTAAAATAAAATCCTAAAAAAATGTTAACCGTTTTCTTTATTCTCAATAATTGTAGCTTGACCCTCGTATATACAAAGCGCCGATGCAGCAAGTGATCATCACCTGCTAATAGCCGAATTACAGACCAAAATAGTACATCTAAACAAGTATAATAAACCAGTGGGGGAAAACCATAATCTAGACAAATTAAGGAACCATTTACGCGAAGAGGGGGCAGTACAGCTTTGAGAACCAGAATTAAGATAGGGAGAGCTCCAGGGAATGGATGAAATGAAGACACGTCCAACATAATGTGATAAAATCTCAAAACGAGCATAATAGAAACCAGCAAAGAAGTACCAAGCCTGAAGAAACGAGGAAAATAATGGTTAACATATGAAGCAGGAAATCTAATCCAAGCCATAAAAGATATTAAACAACGGAGAAGTCAAGACCACGGCGTAAAAAAGAAACGTTAGCTAACACAACGGTTCCAGGTGTAAATGTATCAGTAAAGAGACCATCAAAGCACGGCGAAACAGAAAGGATGAAAAACATGAGGGAATTGTACGGAGTTACAAAGGAACTAGCAAATAAATCACACAATGCCAACAAATCAAAGTGAGATCAAGATGGAAAAATCTAACGTCTGGAAAAAACAAATAGAAGGGTGGAAACAGTACTTTGTTGAAATAATAACTGAATCAGCAGACATAATTTCGTTAAGAGGTGAAGAAACGAGACATTTACAAATTGATATTAACGCGGCAACTTTCGGCGAAATAAAAAGTGCCATGTCAAAACTGAGAGAGGGAAGGGCAACAGGGCTTGACGGTGTGATTACGGCACTACTAAAAGAAGATGTACGCACAATAATTCAAGAAAGTATGGTAAGTAGGGGCGGTACCGAAATGGTGGAAAGAAGGTGTAGTACATTCAGCGACCACCGATAATATCCATTAACAATGGTTTTGCAGGATTACAACTACTTACTTATGATTCTGGGTACTGTTAAGAATTCTTGTTGTGGTTGAAAGCAAGTCTTTAGCCCATTAAAATGCGTTAGCTGTTTACTGGCAAGCGCATTAGCTTATCTTGTAATACTTATGTTAAGTCCTTGTAGCTTAAAGGATACAGTCAACGGCCTTTGAATACTCAATACTATTATCGAGCCCCCTAAGCAAGAAACCTGACTAAATGTAGCAACTGGAGGGGAATTACACTCCTGAACAGCACCTACAAACTAGATAACAGCTATATCGTTGGAAGAACAATAGAAGAAATAATAGAACCAAAACTACGCAGAGAACAAGCAGGTTTCCGCCCAAATATTTAATTTCACTGCGTGCCCCTAATGCTAAAACATAGTAAAAGTACTAGATGAGGCGGAAAAAAGTACAATATTGCACAGAGGTAAATGTTCAGACCTCAATAGGAGTTGTGTGTAGTTTCATACCCCTGTGAAGTTAGCACCACAACTTCAAAAAATGTTATTTTTTTCAAGAGTTCCCGTTGCACCCCAAAGAGTTCTAGAGTTCCTTGCTATTTTTAAAAATAGTTCTAGGTATTTAAGAGAAAAAAATGTGGATCGAAAATTTGGGGTGCTAACTTCACATTTTCATCGGACAAATACCACTATAACTCTTTTTCAGTCATACTTACTGAAAAATGTTATTACATTTTTCGATAGAACTCGTCGGGGTGCTACTAGAACTCTAACAAAAAAATATTTTCAAAAAAAATTTTTTTTATTAACCAGAAAAAAATATCTTTTTAATTTTTTAAAGTTCCGGTAGTTCTAATGGGAGTTGTAGTAGCACTCCGGCGAGTTCTATCGATAATTCTAATAACATTTTTTTATAAGACTTGAAGTAAAAAAGTTACGTTTATTTTTATGTTAGCACTTTTACAAAACGACCCTAGACCTGGAAGTAATTTTTTACAGTTCCGGTAGTTTTAATAGGAGTTCTAGTAGCACCCTGACGAGTTCTATCGATAATTCTAATAACATTTTTTGATAAGACTCGAAGTAAAAAAGTTACGTTTATTTTTATGTTAGCACTTTTATAAAACGACCCAAGACCTGGAAGTAATTTTTTACAGTTCCGGTAGTTTTAATAGGACTTCTAGTAGCACCCGGCCGAGTTCTATCGATAACTCCAATAAAATTTTTGATAAGACTCGAAGTAAAAAAGTTACGTTTATTTTATGTTAGCACTTTTACAAAACGACCCAAGACCTGGAAGTAATTTTTTACAGTTCCGGTAGTTCTAATAGGAGTTCTAGTAGCACCCGGACAAGTTCTATTGATAACTCTAATAACATTTTTTGATAAGACTCGAAGTAAAAGAGTTACGCGCATTTTTGTGTTAAAACTTTTACAAAATGACTAGATCCTAGAAGCAATTTCTTTAAAATTTCTTCGGAAGTTCTTGTGGGACTTTGGCGTGTTCTATGGCAAACTCGAAGGAATTTTTTTCAAAGAACTGGAACTGAAAGGTTATGGGTATTATGGGTTATCGATAGAACTCCCCGGGGTGCTACTAGAACTCCTATTAGAACTACCTGAACTGTAAAAAATTACTTCCAGGTCTTGGTCGTTTTGTAAAAGGGCTAACACAGAAATAAGCGTAACTTCTTTACTTCAAGTCTTATCAAAAAATGTTATTAGAGTTATCGATAGAACTCGCCGGGGTGCTACTATAACTCCCATTAGAACTCCCATTAGAACTACCGGAACTGTAAAAAATTACTTCCAGGTCTTGGTCGTTTTGTAAAAGGGCTAACACAGAAATAAGCGTAACTTCTTTACTTCAAGTCTTATCAAAAAGTGTTATTAGTTATCGATAGAACTCACCGGGGTGCTACTATAACTCCCATTAGAACTACCGGAACTTTGAAAAAAATGCTTTGAGGACTTCGTCGTCTTGTAAAAATACTAACACAGAAATGGCGTAACTTCTTTACTTCCGGTCGTATCAAAAAATGTTATTGGAGTTATCGATGGAACTCGCCGGAGTGCTACTAGAACTCCTATTAGAACTGCTGGAACTGTAAAAAATTACTTCCAGGCCTTGGTCGTTTTGTAAAAGTGCTAACACAAAAATAAGCGGAACTTCTTTACTTCGAGTCTTATCAAAAAATGTTATTAGAGTTATCGATAGAACTCGCCGGAGTGCTACTAGAACTCCCATTAGAACTACCGGAACTTAAAAAAATTAAAAAATATTTTTTTCTGGTTAATAAAAAGATTTTTTTTCGAAAATCTTTTTTTTTGTTAGAGTTCTAGTAGCACCCCGACGAGTTCTATCGAAAAGTGTGATGACATTTTTCAGTAAGTATGACAGAAAAAGAGTTATAGTGGTATTTGTCCGATGAAAATGTGAAGTTAGCACCCCAAATTTTCGATCCACATTTTTTTCTCTTAAATACATAGAACTATTTTAAAAATAGCAAGGAACTCTAGAACTCTTTGCGGTGCAACGGGAACTCTTGAAAAAAATAACATTTTTTGAAGTTGTGGTGCTAACTTCACAGGGGTTAGTTTCATACGTGGCGAAAATCGTGAAGCAAGGAAATGCGGCCACATGCGAAAAATAAAGATATCGTTGAACAGTACTTGCGCAAAAAAAAATAATATGGCAGGTGCGCGAGAGATCCTAACGTGAAATTTTCGTTTGTGTGTATGCACTGAAATTACAAACAGGTGCCGAAATTTATTGCATCCGTTGCATCTCAAGCTGTGGTTCATGCTAAAGCGATACCGGAAGGCAAGGTAACTAGGTGGCAATCATTATTTGTTCGCCCTCGCCAATAATAGTGGTTAATTTCGATTGTTGTTAAAAGTAAAAATACAGTCCAGTGCTACTATCCTTATCAGTAAATGTAGTCGGAAAATATATATCAAAAAGGACTTAAATATTATACATTAAATTGGGAACTGAAGAAGGCATATTTCCAAGCAAATGATATAGGATTTTCAAAATCATCTGAGTGATTTAGACTATGGAGGTGACATTTGTCTATGTCACATACTTACAGATATGGAACAAAAGTTAAACATAGTTGTGGAACAGCGTATAGTCAAATAGGGCTTGCGACAAACATTCAAAAAACGAAGTCCATACGTATAACCACAAACATTCAGCACCCATTCATGGCAAATAAAGACTGCATGTAGGTAAGGGAGTAGAGGAATTCAGCTACTTAGGTGACAGGATAACAAACGATAAGGGAGCAGACGAAGATGTAAACAAAGACTAAAGAAAGCCAAACACGCGTTTGGAATGTTAAAATAAATATGGAACTTCTCCCAATTAAATAGAAAAACGAACCTTCACATATTTAACATTAACATTAATAATCCGTCTTACTGTATGGAACATATTATCAGAATGGATGATTGCCGTATCCCCAAGCAACTTTTAAAATACAAACCACGAGGAAAGAGAAGATTGGGAAGACCCAAAAAACGTTGGTGCGATCAATTTACGTGACACCGGAACAATCCAATTAGGATTAATCCTGGAAGATGATGATGATGACAATGACTGTATGGCTGCGAGACATGGGAAATGACTCAAAATATAGAAAGCAGTCTACAAATATTTAGAATAGATGCCTAAGGTAAAATGCTCAGATTATAGAACTGGGACAAGGGGGTACACAAAAAGAAGGTAAGGAAGAAATAAATGAAAGTGGTGGCGTGACACAAAATGATGGCACAACACACAAGCCGATAGAAGCTGCGAGTTTGAGGTCCTATGCTCCAGATAAATAGAGGAACTAGAGATCGATTTTTCCCGCTATGTTGATATAAATATTGATATATCGAATTGTAACAGTACAGAATTCTGAAAATATCGATATATCGTATGGGTATAATCGACACGTTGTTGATACACTAATGTAGTCAATAGATTTGAACATACTCCCTGTTTCACTATACCAGCATACGACATGTCCATGTATTGATATACTGATATTGTTTCGAGTACCTATAATTGCTAAATATTAAGTTGGTCGTTTAAAAGGAAACCCATAAGAAGAGTGATCGCAATGATATCATAAATCAATTTTCTGAAAAACTACTTGTGCGCAAATACTTTAAATCAATTTTCTGAAAAACTACTTGTGCGCAAATACTTTTGTAGGGAAGTTTAGGTAGTGTAGAGAACAGTTTAAACTCAATTTAAAATATTAGCAATAAAATTTTTACCATTCTAAGAACGCGGCATATACAGGGTGTTTCGGAATTGCACGGCACTAAATAGGGATGTGTTCTCCAGCACGAAATACACAAAAACGTTCATACATACATGGGATCTAAACGGCTTCGTTTTCAAGATACAGGATGTTGAAGTTAAATAAAAATTAATTTTTTTCAAAAATCTGGAAAACGCCTAGAGGTATTCTAATGAAACTTGGTCTAGGTTAGTATTTCATAGAGTGGCATTGTTTGGCCAAAATAAATTTATTTCCACTAGTGGCGCGCATCGGGGCCACCTCAATTAGCTTATTTTAGAAAAATCTGGTACGCCACTGTTTTTTAGCCAATACGACAAGTTTTTTAGCTTCATCCACTGAAACTATACAAAAGATGTATCTTTTATTTTTTTGAGAGAATAAACCTTTTTTTGAGAAAAACGGAAAAATCTGTAACCGCAATTTCGTTGATTGGATGTTAATGGAACCTAAACGGTTTCGTTTTTAAAATAGTTTAAAGAAAATTTTTTAAATATTAATTTAATAACAAACAATCTTACAAAACTTTTGGCTAAAAACCAGTGGCGTTCCAGATTTTTCTAAAATAAGTTAACTGAGGTGGCCCCGATGTACGCCACTGGTGGAAATAAATTAAATTTATTTTGGCCGAACAATGCCACTTTATGAAAAACTAACCTACACCAAGTTTCATTAGAATACCTGTAGCCGTTTTCCAAATTTTTGAAAAAAGTTTTTGTTTATTTCGTGCTGGAGAACACATCCGTAAAATAGTGCCGTGCTATTCCGAAACACCCTGTATAAAGGGTTCTAATATATTGCGAATTCACCATTACAGATAACGTTTTGTTTGAGTGTAATATTGTTTGTATTGCCTATCTCTATGCTATATAGATTTTCAGTAACTAAGATGTTAAATGAAAAACTCTGGAATGATTTTAGGCGAATTACGAGCAGTTCCATTTAGCTAACCACTGTGCGTGTGTGCGTGTTGTTAGATCTCCACTCGACCTTGATAAATTGGTGGTGTTAAATTCACATTTATTGAATTCTTACCAAAACTAATCGTCATTAGGATTTCTATTCGCTCTTTGTTAGTCGAACTATTTGTTGTGAAGTTCAAACAATTTTTTATTTGGTTGGTCTACTGATGATTCTCAATATTGAGGTTTGTTTTCAATTTCTCAAAGGTTATTCAAAATAAATAATATAATGAATAAACGGTTTTAAGAAAATATGCAGGGTGTTCTTTTGAAAATTAAAACGGGCGTTATAACTTCCTACATTGGAGGTTATCGCAGATTTCGAAAATATTCATGATACCACTACTGACAAGATAAACCCACGCGGCGATCGAATTTCGTACGACGTTGCGCATAACGTCATCCGGTGACAACAATCCTGCTTGACGGTATGGAAAGGCTTTGCTTTAAAGCGGTTTTTATTAATGTTTAGTAAGTATAGTTTATTATAATATTGATATATTACATTTTACTCATTATTATTAATAGTATAAGAGATATTTATTTTATGATTTAATGTAGGATTTACAGTCCATAATTGATTAAGCCCTTAAAAATGTAGGTAGGTGCTAGATAATAGTAATTTATTATACAAGACGATAAACTTAAATTTTATCCACGAGTGAATCGTTTAACGTTGAGACGAAGTCGAGACGTTAATGATTAATTTTTTTTTCTATAGCAAAAACTTTTAACAATTTCAAAAGAAAATAAGGAAAGTCAGTCACATTTTAAAATCTCAGTAGCTAGATTGGGTTGCTAAAATAATACGAAGCTGTCATATTTAATTTAAAGTTAAAGTGCTACTTTATTTACCCTTGCCGTTAAAGTCACACTTGACCTTTTGTTTTGAGTCGATTAAAGCACATTTTAACATTTGCTATACAAAAAAAATAAATTATCTTTCAAAGTTTAGCATTGTATAAAGGTGTATTTTGTAAAAAAAAGGAACAATAAACGATTTTGAATACTAGAGTATTTAAATTTAAAAGTTAAGGAAGATACCAACATATGAAGAGTGTGAAAAGTTTAAGGCTTATTCATTATAAAAAATTATTACTTTAATTCCTAGCGCAAAAAACGGATTTGTTTTTTAAATTTAAATAAATATTGTTATTTAAAAGAATACCTCTGTAGAAAAATGTGAGTGATATATACGACTATATGTATATATACATTCTTAACTATTTTTCATTACAGGTTTTTTTAAATTTTCTATAGGTAGGTGTTAAAAAATTGTAGTGATAAACAATTTTGTTTAATTTATTAAGTGCATATTATTTATTTACATATTATTTACAAAATTTACACAAGAAACGTTTTATTAAGACTTATTTTACAATTTTTGTAATTTTTCTCTTCCTAATTTTGGATTTTTCTTTAATATCTCTATTCAATATTCTAATTTTAAAATACATTTTGCATCTAAAGAAACGATACTTGGCCTTGTACTTAAATTGATAGATTCCGCTAAATCCATTAGGGCTTTTAAATAATTTTTGGTCAATTTTAATGACACGATTAAAATTGTTAAAAATGTGGGCGAGTTCATTACATTTAGTTAGAAAATCTGGGTTTGGTTTTAGTAGACCGCCTTCGGAAAGATGGTTTACCCAGGAAAATGACATTTCATTACTGTCTGGAATATAACCAAGTATTTCTTTTTTCTGCAACTTAAAAGCAATGAACCCATCCGAATTTTCTAAACCATCCCATTCCAGTTCTGGAGCATGCTGTTCGATAACGTTTTCCTGAACATCGCAGAATGATTTTGATCAGTATGCTCATTAGGTTCTTGCTGTTTTTGTTGTTGTTGCTTAAAC
>OW679202.1:79755036-79889077 GCA_940337035.1 Agriotes lineatus
CTTAAACAACCCATCACTGCACAATACACCATGTTTGTAATGTTTAATGCAATGTTTTAATTATAATTTATTAAACTTCACGCACATATATCTGCAAACAAACCGAATAACACGTAAAACACCGAACCGAAACCTTTAACCGCCGCGCCATGTCAAACTGGCTGCTGCTGTGGAAATTTGTCACCGAGTGACGTCAGGTGTGCGAGAGAGATGGGCTTATCCCTTGCGCGTGGGTTTATCTTCTCAGTAGTATCATGGAAAATACTCATGGTATCCTGCCTAATATATACAAAGTCGACATTTATTGTTCCGTACTTTTGCCCAACACTGTTTCTGCATTATTTGTATTTTAGGTGTCTCAAAATTGTTAAAGTTCGCCAGTTTGTTGTTATTTAGATTTTCTAAAAAGTGTCGTATTAATTGTTACAGTGTGTTAACGAGAAAATAGAATTTATTATAAAAATGTAACTTCTATGATTAGCAACAACGTTGAGGAATGAATAACTATTGACTACATATTATGTAAATTACTCGTATAGCTAATAACAAACACTATTCAAAAAATACCAACTATAATTGCTTAGTGTTTCTTTTCTTCTTTAATACAATTTTGAACTCCATAGTGTTCGTTTAAATTATGCATACATTAGTCACCTTCTATAGCCAAAGGATGTGGTGTGCACAAGATAAACTATTTATAGAATTGTGGTGGGTGGTTATATATCAATCTGTTTTAGATTGTTTGTTATCTTTTCAATTTTCCGTCGATATTGCATGCTATACAATTATATGATTTAAAAAATGTACTCGTGCATTGTTGATATTTCAGTAAATATTGACGGCTAAAAGTAACAAACTAGTATTCACACACTGAAGTCTAAATCTAGTTACTAATATAGTATCTGCACGGAAATAGACGAAACTAATTACGCGCCTTACTAAAAAGTTATTATGTTGTACTGAACAGTGGTTGTAATTAGTACCACTAACAAATTAAATTGCCATTGTTAACAATTAGAAATCTAAACAAATATTTTATAGAAAATAAATTTTTCATATTAGTACATATAAATCATTTATTTGGAAGTGTGTTGCTGTGGTTTATGTCAGGGTGAACTGTGCATGACAGTCTACCAAATTAGTACCTAATTTTGCTAAGAATAGGAATTCAGAAACGCATTTCTGACTTCAGTAGTTTTGTTTGCATAAAAGGAACTACATCTGAAGCAGGCTCTTTCAATCCCGCATTGGACCCAGTCTTTTCATTTATTTGTCAATGTGTGTCATTACCAGAGTCCATCAAAATAATCCCGTATTTTTTCAAAATATAGCATAGCAAAATGGCATTTATTTTTTCAAAATATGGCATATAAAATGGCATTTATTTCAAAATAAAGCCTAAAAATGGTAAGTATTTATTTCAAAAAGTTGCACTCATTAATAGCTTCAGTGTAGGTACCATTTATTCAGATTATAGCTATTTAACAGGACCAGGTTCTACATTTAAATTAATAAATAAAAATATCGATTTATAGGACAGAACAGCAAACAAACATTTCATTTTGAATTGAAAAATATTATCAAATATAAGAAGCTACACTGCTTACCTGAGCGTTGAGGCGCGCGACGAGCGGCCACTCCTGCCCCGGGTCATCCACCGTAGTACCTGGCACACACCAAAACTTTTGCATGTTTATTTTGAAATTTGTACCCTTTTGTTGGGAATTAGCCACATAATATTGATTTTGATTGAAATATACCATTAAAATGGGATACGGAAATGGAATATCTTCGATACAGTGGTTCGTAAGCGCTGATTTTCTGCGTCAGGCATTGGTAACTGGTTCTTACTTCTTCAATGACTACAAGTATTTTTATAAAACTGCTGGATATATTTTAATTTATCTTTTCTGTCTGTTATTTTCTTCTTCTAGACGTAGTTCTTTTTAAATTGCCTTTTTTTATTTTTAAAAATCCTCGGTTTTTTCTCCTCTATTGTTTCTCTCAAAACTCCTGTATTTCACGTTGCTATGTTTGCTCCTAGTTTACTTGTAACATTGTTGTAAAACGCATAATTAGCGTTAGGATTTATTTTGTGCATAAATCTTGGTCGTTTAAACGTTCCTTTATTTGAAGCCGTCTTCGTATGAACGCAGTTTTATTGGCCGCTCGCGCTGTCTTGCGTTGATATTTGGTTATCTGCATTACCGGCAAGCTTCATCGTGTGTTTTTAAGTCATTCGTTTGTTCCGCGTATTTCTAATCATTTATCTGGTCGTGCAGTCATCTTTCGGTTCGCCTTTTGAGATATGAATCGTCTTGTTGCGACCTGAATAGCGTGCCTTTGCGTACGTGGCCTCGAATTAGCAAGGCGCATGTAATGGTCGTTGCATAGAAATGCCTAAATTTAGAGTGAGTTGGTTACTTAATATTTTGTGATAGAGTTGAACATCTTAGCTAATTGCATCAGATTCAGCGATTTCGCCTACTTGGGAAGCCGTGTATTCTCTCCTGCTTCTGGAAGCATAATTTGATTTTGAGTCACATCGCCTGGTGATATGCTGGTGACCTCTACCAGCACCCTCAAACTGTACCAGTATAGCTGTAAAAGCCCCTGTGGAGGATATTTAATTCACCTATTGCAGCAGACTGATATCTCGGATAAGTAACGTACGACCTAATGAACACTGGGGTAATGATATTCGTACCGGAAGTAATTTAGAAAAACTATAGCTGTTCGTAGTATGTGATTTCACATTTTACTGGTTTGGCTTTTAATTATTTACTGAACTGTGTTAATTACTAGTATTTTATCGCTATCTGGAGGTGCAACTTTCGCGCAAGTAACGCCTTTAAGAACTATTGTGCTGTCTATTATATGCAACGTTTGCTTAATAAATCCAATGCACTGTTTATGTCATGTATTATCTGACTTCGTCACTGCTATCTTCTTTATGTCAGATGTTGTGTTATTGCCTCCTGCGATTAAACTGAGTATATTTGTTGTAACTTAAAGACTTGTTGGCGCTAATGGTATTTGGTAATTACACCATTTAAAGAACTGCACGCCGTCTTCACTGAGTATAGCTGGCGGGCCGTCAAGCATACTCTCTTAGTGTTGCGATATTTGAAGATATTTAAGAAAATAGCTAGCTAACAACGTCTTTTATTCTACCGATGTCTTATTAACATTTTGGTTGCTTCATTTTCGTACTTGGGCCTTTGTTTCTTTTATTAGCCTTACTTGTTTACCATAGATGCTTCATTGGAATTTGCTGCATATAGTTTACGCTATATTCCTTAAGTGTTAGTCAATTTCCTTCGTTACAGTTAGGTGTATAACTTAGTTCGAACTCTGAACAATATATGGTGATGATGATGATGATGATCATCATCATCATCTAGTAAATTGTATTTCATGCTTGACAATGTTATTGAATATAGAAGAGTGGCGCAATAATAATGGGAAAGAAAGTTAAGACGCTGAAATTAAAAGATACGAATGTAAATATATTCGTATAGATACTACATAATTAATCAATATTAAAATATCTCAATTTTGAAAACTAATACTATCTTTAAATAACGAAATTGTTAGGATTCCTAGGATATGAGTTGTCTGGCGCAAATCCGATTTAATATTTCCTAAGCCGCCTGGCGCGTTCTCGATTTCTACAATTCGTCTACCATTTCTAGCAATGTACGGAACGGCGGTAGTTCTGCTCAATTAATTTTAACGTAATAACGGACATTCACGTGCAGCAGCGCACATACCTAGAAACGTACTATTTCGTTTCGATTGTAGACATCAATAACTGACTACTTCAGAGCTGAATTTACAGCATTAGCCAGTCACTGGAATCGATATATGCGTGAACCGAAGCTCATCGGTGTAATTATGTCGTGGAGAACCATCAACAAGCATAATGGAACACGAACGTATCGGAAATACTTCTTCGCCGATTCGGACCCCTGGGGCTCGCCCCTATCCACATGGCAGAGAAATGTAGATTCGAAATTGCCGACATCGAAACGATGAAACTCCTCGCGTGCGAGCTCGTGCAATTTACTAAAATGTCAATATTAACTCACATTTTCGGCACATAACGCGGTTTGGTTTTTTTCGCGTCAACATGCTGTTGTCAATCACCGCTGAGCAAGCAAATCTCTACAGGGTGCCCGGACTCGACGCAGTTGACGTTTCTTTATTGGAGATGATAACTAAAGTGGCGAGAACGAGAACCTGACGTAGATAGAATCAAGTATTCAATAAGCTAGATCAATCGTACATTTAATATTTTTTTGTAGTATATATTTCATGCTCCTGCGTTTATTCAGATGTTTGTATGTCTGCTCTCGGCTTGGACATATAAGCATCGTTTAACTTGATCATCTCCGATTACACAACAAATTAACTGTTAGTGTTGTGTTATAATTCAAGACCGGAAGTTCAGGTTTCGGAGTAAATACCGACACATATTCCTGTTATGTATGTAAAGAAATAATAAAGATATTGTCAATTAAGAACAAAGTATAGCACCAGATTTACTAAAGAAGTGATTTACACCGTATTAGAATAATACAACGCTCTTCACTAGCTCTCCCAGGCTAGCCTCGGAGACGAATGCCCACTCACACGCCGCATTTTGAAATTGTATCACAATATTGTTTTCATATGGCAGCTCGACTCGCAGACCGTTTTAAGGCGTGATTAATACGCCGGTGACCCCAATGGTCAAGAAATCGACACCACCGAAGGGCTGAATTCAGCTAGAAGCTAACATGCATCATTGTAAAAGTTTAACAAGAGCTGAATCAACCCTCGAAGGTCACAGCACCTACCTGCAGTGAAGTAATAAACCATTCATTACAAGGATTAAATCATTCACTGAGGGTATGATTATTCTCAAAAATTTACTATTAAAAAAATCACAAATTTTAAAAGGTTATTATTTAGAACCGACGGACATTGTATGTTTTAAATATGCCCCAATTACTTTGGCAGATGTAGAAAGATCATTTTTCAAATTCAAAGCTATATGTTCATTCACAAAGCATAATTTTACATTTGAAAATAAATAAAAACATGTAATATATTGCAATTCCAGTTAATTTAACTATTCTAAAATATGTTACTGTTCATTAGATGCCTAGCTTTGCGTTTTATAACATGAATGCCTTAAATAAAAATCTTCAAAAATAGACTCCTATTTTACTGCCTATTTTGTATTTTAAAAATGTTTAGTGCTTGAACGTCCAGCCTTTAGTAATAATGCTCGGATACGAGTTAATGATAATAATAATACGGTAGAACTCGCCGTTTAGACAGTCCAGTTTTGGTTGAACCAGAATAATAACAAACATGTAAAACGTTTGCCAAGAAATTTATCATAAATTGTCAAGATAAAGACTACATATAATAAAGGCATATATTTGTGTGCATTTACACGATGTCGAATTCTCTTTGAACAAAAAGTGTACCTAGCAACTGGTTTCATCATTTACACAATTGATGTAATTGGCAGAATAATAAAGAGGTTAATAAAGTTTCCTTGTACCGGGTGATTATAAATGCTTTTCCATCAAGTTCCCTTTGAAATATTAGTTGTCTGAATAATATGTTGGTGGCACTGTAAGTCTATGTCAAAATCGAGGTTATCAGGTTAGGTTTTGCGTCACACTGTGGCAAAACTGACGCAAAACCTAACCTGCTAACCTCGAATTTGACATAGACTTACAGTGCCACCAACATATTATTTATACAACATTTATTTCAAAGGGAACTTGATGGAAAAGCATTTATAATCACCCGGTATATACTATAATAGAAAAAATGTTTGTCGGTACCCACAACTTCTAATATCAAATGCTACCTTATGTTTGGAAAATTTAAAAATTTCAATTGTGGACTTCGCCTGAAGATGGTAATTAATTACATTATTTTGCCGAAACATATGTAATGCTGCATTGCACAGTAAAAGTATCGACAAACATTTTTATAATAATTATTCTACTCAAAAAATTCCAACAGAAATGGATAAACTGAGTTAGACTTAAAGTACTTGGGAGAGATACAGGTTGCACAATCTTCATCTAGTGTTTTTTATTTCAAGAAGGCTAATTTGAGGATTTTCAAATTAAAAATAAAAGAGGAAACCACTTCCTGTTTTGAATAAAAAAACAGGTTGGGGCTTGATAGCGTCCAGCTTAAAAGAATAAAAAATTGGAAACTTTTGATCTGTAAGGTTGTAATTAATCTAATTCTACATTATATTTAGAAGTAATGGTTTTTCAAGCAAATAGAATTAATTCATTGGGCAGGTTCTTAATAGAAAAAGCAATTACGAATTAACTGGTAGGTAAATACATGGGAGATCCGTACCTATATATCCTAATAGAAGTGTCTTTGGTGTAGATTTTTGCTTCCCCTGCTATTCTTTGCTATCTTTGAGCACGGGACGTTATGATTCAGTTGAATAGTCACACGGAGTCTCGATGAAACCTTTTTGGAGGGCCCAACGGAAATAGAAGACAATGTTAGACCATCATTAAATCTCGTTAAGAACTCCTCGCCCAAAAAGCCGCTTCATTAGTCTGGCGATGAGGTTGTTTCCTGTTAAGTCGAGTTCAACTCGATGGGCAAGACAACAGTTCCTGGCAGCATAGGATCGCCATTTTTTTAGTTAGGTTAGTCCTAAAACGCGGGAAAATTATGTCAGTTCAGTCCAAACTCAAAATATGTCACGCTACAAGTTTAAAGTGTACAAATGAAATTCAATCTACCGTCAATAACTTCATAATAATGTAATAAGAAGATTTAATTACCTTCTCAGTAACAAGGCTAAAAGGAACCAAATATATAGCCACCAGGTTACATTTGTAAATGTCAGTTAGGGTTTAATGTTATACCGCAGGTATCTGTCAAATAATGGGCATTTCTTATACTTTAGAAATGTGAATTGAGTTAGCCGATTAATCATTTACAGCCTTCATTGTGAATAGAAATAGGTAATTTATCTTACCTGAAGGTACCGAATTTCAGAAAAAGAAAGAAAACCTTTCTATAAAACTCATGATTGATTAATCAATTTAAATCAAACTGATATATACTCTAATTCGATATTTTAGTATAAAGTATCATATATGAACTGCCATAGAGATAATCCTTTATTATATTAAACTCATAATTAACCATTAACATAACCCATAAATTATATGATTGAATGTATAAATAAATATTACAGAAAAAAATTAACAATTTAATTAAAGTTGTTGGCGCCCAATACTTATTTCTTAGTGAACCTAAAACCTTTATGCGAAAGTGAAGTAAACAAAAATCTCACATTTATCATACCCGTATCGCAGCCGAGGATTAAGTTAGTCGGAGTTATGTGAGCCTTCTAAGGTAGGTTGCAATAGTTGATACACTTCGTATAATTTAAATAAAGTACCTACTGCAATAATTTTTAATGTATCAAGTTGGAATAGGACATAGTTTTTTAATTGTTAATTAACAGACAGTACAGAATAAATCATTTTTATGATTATAGGGAATAAGTTTTCAATTGTTAGAAAACAACAAAGATACATTTATCGGGAAAAAAGATTTATTCCTTTAATAGTTCAGAAATAATAGTGATACAGATACAATCCTTATCACTGTGAAGCATGCAATATATGTCATGTAAAAGAATATTGACACCAACATCGATTTAACTTTTAATGTTTTTCGTAAAACTCTCGAAAGAAAGAAAGTAGAACAAGCAGTTTCTCACATAACACTTCATTTAGTTTAGGGGTTAAGCTTTTTTGTCACAAGTTTTTTCAGTTAATTGATCATTAGCCTCATTTACCTTGGTTTCTGTGCAGGAAGTGCAACGAAGGTAATAGGTCGCATGCGACTTGCATTTCGCTCCCCCGTATTCAAAGAACACATTCCACTAAGCTAACTTGATTAATGACTTCAAAACCATGGTCACACCGGGAAAAAATCTCAGCTACGGCCAATTTTGAACCTATGTGCACCTGGTTGCCAAGCAAGCTGCTTATCCACTAAATCACGCAGGCGGTCTGAAGTTAGTTTTAAAAAAATAATTCAATTAAATAGTGTACCTAAATTTTTATTTCATAATACGATCAATTAAATCGAAATGATCACGTCATCTTGTCAAAAATGTATTTTGCATATATCTCGGTTATTTATAGAAACAGGTATAGCAAACTTTATATCAGTGAAAAGAGAAATGTGATGTCTTTTCAGCGGTGCCAAAGCCGTCTTTAAGCTGTATTTAAAATATGAAAGTTAGTGCCAACACTAAAAGGACTAAGATCAAACACAAGAAAGAATTAAAAATTGAAAAAAAATATAAGGATTTATTAACTTAGAGGAGACCTGAATATGCACATGTAAGATGTAACCTATAGGCCAGTCACCGTAGACACAAAAATCGCGTTAGGTCGCAAAAAATTGCACAGTTCTGATTTTTTGGCATGTTGTTAGGATGGATACCAATAGTGTAAAACTAAGTTTGCAACTTCAAAAGACCTGTGCTAACTGCGTGGTGCTCGAAAAACCTTTTTTTCGGACTTTTTTCATTTTTTGGCTTATTACTCCTAAAAGGTACATCCTACGGAAAAAGTCGTCCTGTACACTTTTAAAATAGACAAACTTTTCTACAAGTTGAGTGAGTGTGACAGCAGCTTTGTAGGTTCAATACCTCCCGAGATAGAGCTCTTCAAAAATTGGTTATTTTTCCCAAAAAGTTCGAAATTGTAGTTTTAGCCGTCTTCCGAGCAGAATATCGGTTAAAATACTCATCCTACGAGGAAAGTCATGGTAAATGAAGTTGTAGAGCAGTTACGTTAAGTATAAGTGGAATCCTATAGGACCAATCGTTCCCTTGATATCAGGAAAAAACTAAAAATTAAGGAAATCGGATTTTTCAAGAAATGGAACTTCTTATTATTAATATTGCAGAGTTACCTATAGAATGTTATAAAAATGACATTACATTTATAAATTTGATTTATTGTTATATACAGTGTCCGCCAAAAAGTCGGCATAATATGGGAAAATTTTTTATTTTTGATTTTTCAGTAAAACTACGTCAATAATTTGTGCTTGTCTAAAAAACTATTTAGTCCCTATCATATATACCGAGTGATTCTTACTTATTTAGAAAATTTAGTTTTTTGAAATTGTCTAAAATTATTTTTAGTGTGTTATTTTTCGCTAACTGAACAATCTCAAGGCCAGAACACTCCTATTTTTTTCAACTTTAGCTAAACATTAATTTTTCAATTTTTTAAATATTTTTCAAAATTTCACGTACTAATACTTATTAAAGTTATAATTTTTTATAATTTTTTATGTGAACACTTGAAGGATTTACAATTGGGAAAAATAATATAAAATGTTAATTATTCCTTTATTTCTTTTTATTATTTACCGAAAAGTAGTATGTTTGCACAATTGTTCCGTTCTTTATGCAAGGCGCTTTTTAGGAGAAATATTTTTCAATTCTAATTAATATCTACTTGAATGGCTTCTAGAAACCCTAATCTAGCCCTGGTAATCAATTACTGTTACAAACATCCTGTAAATGTTCTTTTACAGTTATCTAAATGAGGAGATTTTTCTTTGTCCAATTTACATCTTCTAAAAAATCTTTTCATTTAGACAACTGTAAAAGAATATTTATAGGATTTTTGTAACAGTAATTCATTAACAGAGCTAGATTAGAATTTCTTGAAGCCATTTTAATAGCCATTAATCAGAATTGAAAGATATTTCTCCTAAAAAGCGCGTAAATAATAAAAAATCTAAAGAACTAATTAACATTATATATTATTTTTTATTATTATAAATAAAGTCTTCGCATAAAAAATTTTAAATTTAATATTAAGTCTTGGTATGTGAAATTTTGAAAAATATTTAAAAAATTGAAAAGTTAAATTTTAGCTAAAGTTGAAAAAAATAGGGGTTTTCTGGTCTTGAGATTGTTCAGTTAGCTGAAAATAACACACTCTAAAAAAATTCATTGAATAATTACTTAATTTCTGAAACAGCACTTTTTCGGATTTTGACAATTTCGTAAAACTCCATTTTCTAAAAAAGTAAAAATCACTCGGTACATATGATAGGGGCTGAATAGGTGTTTAGACAAGCACAAATTATTGACATAAAAAGTTTTTTTTGAAAAATCTAAAATAAAAATGTTTCCCATATTATGCCGACTTTTTGGCGGACACTGTATATAACAATAAATCAAATTTATAAATATAATATCATTTTTATAACATTCTATAGGTAACTGTGCAATATTAATAACAGAAGTTCAATTTCTTGAAAAATCCGATTTCCTTAATTTTTCGTTTTTTCCTGATAACAAGGGAACTATTGGATATAATAGGATTTCGCTTATACTTAAATTAAAGCTAAGTAACAGCTCTACAACTTTATTTCTCATTACTTTTCTCGCAGGATGTGTATTTTAACCGATATTCTGCTCGGAAGACTGCTAAAATTACAATTTCGAACTTTTTGGGAAAAATAGCCAATTTTTGTAGCGCTCTATCGCGGGAGGTATTGAACCTACAAAGCTGCTGCCACACTCAAATTGTATAAAATTTTGTCTACTTTAAAAGTGTACCGGACGACTTTTTCCGTAGGACGCACTTTTAGGAGTAATAAACCAAAAACTGAAAAAAGCCCGAAAAAAAGGTTTTTCGAGCACCACGCAGTTAGCACAGGTCTTTCGAAGCTGCAAACTTAGTTTTACACTATTGGTATCTATCCTAACAACATCCCAAAAAATCAGAACTGTGCAATTTTTTGCGACCTACGACGTTTTAAATGACTGGCCTACTAGAATAAAGACGAAACACAAAAACATGTAAACGAAATAGATGTAGAAGAAATAAAAAAAGCTGTAAAGACACTAAAAAACAATCAAGTAGCTGGCTCTGGAGGTACATACCTACAGACCTTCTGAAACATGTCCCGGTAGTTGTACTGGAGGAACTTAAATTTATATTTAACGAATGTATGAGAGGAGGAAAAGTATCGGCAGAATGGAAACTTGAACATATAAATTCTTTACAGCGCTTTCGTAAAGTAGTGGAGAAATTCGTTAAAAACTTAAGGAATAACTTTTGGAAAAAACGCTCGGACTCGTCGATTTTTATTTTTATTTGCGCATTTTTTCAAATAAAGTATATATACAGGGTTAGCCGTGTAAGAGGTATGACGTCATCGTTGTTTGTTTAAAATAGCAACCCCCTTTTTTATTACGGAATTTGAAAGAAAGCATCTTTTTACTTACGTTAAGCTGATTTTTAGTATAGGTCAGATGATCAAAAATTAAGAAAAAAAAATTAAAAATTGTAAAATACTAAATTTAATTGCAATGATAATTTCAAAAACAACTAAATTAAATGTACAAATTGTGCACCGTTGTCTGACTGACAGTAACTAAGACGACCGACATGTTTTTTATTGATTGCTGTCATTGATAAAAGCGTAAAATCATAATTCTTAAAATAAAATTTAGTATTTTGCAAATTTATATATTTTTTTCCTAATTTTTGGTCATGTGACCTATACGCAAAAATTACCTTAGCGTAAGTAAAAAAATGTGTTCTTTCAAATTCCGTAATAAAAAAGGGGGTTGCCATTTAAAAAAAACATTGCTGACGTCATACTTCTTACGCGGGTCACCCTGTACGTATAGATTTTATTTGAAAAAATGCGCAAATAAAAATCAGCGGGTCCCAGAGTTTTTTCCAAAAGTTATTCTTTGAATGTTTAACTAATTTATCCACTACTTTACGAAAGCACTGTATATAAGAAAGGCAACAAAAATATTGCCAAAACTATATAGGTATTAATGTTTTATCGACTGTAGGTTGACTGTGCGGGAAAATAATAAAACAAAGAATAGAAGAAGAGCTTATAACATCAGAAGAACAGAGCGGAAAGGTTTATGACAGCGTGCCGATATTAAACTGTGGGAAGCGATGAAGAATAGTGGTGTGTGTGAAGTATATATAAATGCTGTTAAAGAGCTGTACCAAAGTAATGAAAGTGTGATAAAAATGCACTAACATTACGCGGTAAATAAAGGACTTAGACAGGGCAGTTATATATCACCTACACTATTTAAAATTATTTTTTCCAGGCGTTGAAGATGTGGAATGAAAAGTGTGAAAAGGTGGGAATACAAATAGGACACGATAGTAACATACATATTGCACACCCTTTTCTTTGCGAACGACCAGGTTCTCCTTGCAGAAGATGAAGAAGACATTCATTACATGACTAGAACACTTGTAAACGAACTTGACAACTGGGGATTGGAAATAAATATACAAAAAACACAATATATATGATAGTAGGTAACACAGGAATGGAAATAGAAACAAGTAAAGGCTCAATCTAATTATCGCACAAATATAAGTATTTGGGAGTAACTTTAACAAACAATGGTATGGATGAAACAAGCATATTAGATAAAATTAAGAAGGGAAAAGTAATCACGAGACAACTACACCCATAAAAATATACAGAACAAAACAATAATACAGTTATTTAAAGCCCTAGTAGAAAATTGTTCGCTTTATGGGTTTGAAGTGTGTGTTATCAAAAAGAACATGGAACAAAGACTGAATGCCATGAAAATAGCATTTTGAAGATGCTGGAAGGTTACGCTTTTCGATAGAATACGAAATGAAACGATCCGAGAAAATATGCAAGTACATACAACTATCAAAGACGATATAGAACAACGTAAATTGCTACGGTACGCGTATTTGAGTTCGCTCGATGCTACAGCGCGGGCCAGGAATGCTGGGCTCTGATTGGTTCGCGGTCTCGCCTACTTCGTGTTCTTCTTGAATGCCGTTTGGACGAATGATTTTCATTTGTTTTAATTTTGTTGTAATCTTTTAATTATTATATATTTTTTCACTTGCGTGAGTACAATTGTTGCATATTACCACCAATAAATATCTATCTATTTATCTATCTATCTAGATGAACAGACAAGATTTGCCCTGTTTTGGTGTTAAGAATTGTATGAATATAACTAGTTATTTGTTATTTTGAATTTCGTCGTCTTTTAATACTTGTTGTAGTTGCTGCTTATATTATTTTCTTTCAAAGCTTCTGCAGTTTATGTTAATGTACTTCAAAAGATGTATGAACATTAGTTTTTGGTATAAACTATTTCAATTGATGCATTTTATTATGTTCATATTAATTTTGGAATGTTAGGTAATCAATTTTAAGTTGCAATTAGGTGTTGAGAGTATCAGAGCTATTCCAAGTGTAAATAAAAGCAGGCATTAGATCTATTGAACAATCTTTTTACTTTTTACTTATGCATCTGTGGATCTAGTAACTGTCTAAACGTACAGTATTACTAGAGTACCTATATAATAAGTATATGTGTTGTATTAATGCATTTTATAAAAGGAGAACTATTATTAATAAATGTGCAACTACACAATAACAAAGTAACGTAGTTAACTATGGCATTTCCGACAAACTTCATTCTTTTGGATCCCCAAATGTCATCGTTTGCTTTACTCTTATCTTATATAGGTACTAGACGTATTACTAACATAAAAGAAAGCGGAGGCATTAACCAAGCATTGTGCAGCGCACCGCGGACCAATCAGAGACCGGCATTCTCGGCCCGCGCTGTGGCATCGAGCGAACTCAAATATGCCTACGGTACAGATACATGCGGAGGATGAGAGAAGAAAGACTGCCAGTAAAGGTCTGAAAATGAAAGCCGAAAAAAGAAGAAAACGACGACGCCTTAGAACACAATGGCATCAACAAATAGAAAATCGAAAATTATGAAAATTGAAAAATTTTAAACCGATTTTCATTTTTTCTTAACATAACTTAATGTAACATAATAATTGACTGATAACAAAAAAACAGGCTTTTCAATTACAACTTCCTACTGTGTTTCGCTCGTTATCGAATGCTCACATGCCCGATTTTCTATAACATCGAGGTGAAAACTTGAGATTGCACACGTTCTTTATCAATAATTCCGAACTTGATTTTTATACGTTGCTGTGCGACACAACAAAACAAATCGACTGTAGTCCGATCATTAACATTTTTAACCACATGCGTGTGCTAGTAAGTTTTTTGCCATGAGTCGGTAATATTGTAACTTTTTATAATTATTTTGGGCGAAAGTGATTTAAGTTGTAATAACACCGTTTTTTCCAAATAGTATCATTTTGACAGGGTAGCATATTTTTTTATTTTGCAAGTATTGCAAATCAGATGCAATTTTTTGCTTTATAGTTTATACAAACAGAAATTCCATTATGGAGATAGATTTATAGTCAAAGGTATATTACACGTGACTGCATCGCTAACACCTCTATGCCATTATTTTCTTGGTCTTCTGAGATTTGGTGTCCATTGGGATATTTTCTTTGGCCATCGATCTTCATTCATTCGTTGGGGGTGGCTCTACCATTGCAGTATTTTTGTTTCTACTACTTGTAACATGCAATTTCGAGATCTTTTAGTGTTTCTATGTTTCTGTTGGTTAACTCCCAGACTTTACGTTGATTGAGTTTAGCAAGCAGATTACTGGTTTTCCTTGAATTATCTTTTTGATTATACCCTCGTTACTCGTTTTTATTTCTGTAAATATGACCCCGACGTGTTTGAACTTATTACAGTGGAATTTATGTTTATCTCTTAGATATTTGTATTTTAGATAACCTGTACGTACTGGAATGCACTTAAAAACGGAAGCCCACCGTGTTGGTTAAATTTAAGTCAATTCTGACGATCCGAATAATTCGCTAATCCGAACATTTTACGGTCTCAATTCGGATTATCGAGACTGTATTGTTTTTAGCCGTTGTACACTCTAACAGCATTATTTTAACAAACAGGCAAGCAGAATATGAATATTAAAATAATCGTTCTCTTTATTAAACATAGAGATTTTCTTACCAAGAGTAATAAATTCGAGAAATAATATGGCACGTCGAAGTCGACGTATAAACATTTATAGCGTCATATAACATAAAATTACATGGGACCTGAAACGCTTCAGACTTTACCATAATGAGTTATACGTCTAGGATGGGAGGTTGTTCATGTACCATCATAGACACGTATGGTTTTATAGTGCATAGTTAAATAACGTTATAGCGTCCACTATAGACAAGATTATATTTAAATAGAGAGGGGTTATATTAAATTCGCCAATTATTTTCAATATACTGCAGGTGCATGTGAAATAGGAATTTTATGAACTTCTATGTAGTAACAAATAAATTAGCACATAGAAAGTGAGCTGGCACGTCCTGTTTTATGAGCTAAAGTTACTGCAATGCTTAGTCAACATAAAAGACGAATTGTAGCGATCGGTGCACTACTAGAGCATTCGATAATTTATTGGGCAGCTGAACAAAACCGCTAGAATTTTGAAAGTTTCTAGATCTTTCTGAAACCAAGGACTAACTGTGGGAAAAAAAGAGAAGAATATTATTAATGCCTAACATTGTTACTTCGTTCTGCAAATATATATTTTGCTAATTATAATGCTAAGTGCCTGAAGTATATCTAATGCGGGCCTGCTCAATCAATGTTAACGTTACATGAAACTTTCGCATAGTCTTGTAACGTTCGCGAAACCAACGTGTAAATCCGAAGTTTGAAATACTTTTCTCCAGGGAGTTTCATGGCTTACTGCGCTCTTCCACATCGGAATTCATAAGTGATGTTGCAAGAGGCACGTTTCGTTTTGCTTTCAACAGGCTTTTAAACAGTGGCAAAGGAATGAATTTATTCGTTCGAAATCGAACCAGATAGCTATTGCGCTGATAAGAATTCAATTTACACAAATATGAAATTCAATGCACGACTCCATCACACTAAGTTGGTCTAATTAGCAGGAGGATGAAATCGCGACCGTGAGAGCGAATTCGACATGTTAATGAAATGTGGCAATGCATTCCAGTTGGAGATATCATTATAAATTTGCACAATTCGCAGAATACCTACACGTTTTAGAGTCGGCGCGACACATCCGTCTTTAAATGATTTTACTCACGAGAGCGGAGCAGACGAGAAAACTTTTTGTATTAAGCTCTTTCCACGGAGAAATGTTGGCGTCTCTTTGTAGGCAGTTAGATTATGCCAGATTTGTTTTTCCAACTTTGAGCAACGGGCACATAACAAAACTTCCTTATTTAGGACTACTCTGCATTTACCCATGCTCTGAGAGAAAGGGGATGTGGGTATCTGGTTCATGTAGGTAATAAAAACGAGGGTAGAAATGTGCCAAAAGCTAAGTTAAAAGTTTAAAAAAGTGTGTTGAGACAATACTGAAGTTAAATAACCAAATTTGTTCATCCATAAATTAAGATAATTGTCATGGATTTGTTATTTCATCAGATTTTACCGTATTTGCATACTCGTCGCTTTATATTGCAATTGCAACAATCGCCACTCTGAACACATTAGTCTTTTTCAGTTACTTTCTCAATGGCAAACAGACTCATAACAAGAACAAAATCAACACTAACCTGGTTATGTCTTTTAATTCAAAAAATATTACACACAATTTATGTCTGGAGTAACAAAGGTTATCAATCAGTGAGTACACTTAGCAGATACCAAAAGGGTTGTTTGGTAGATAGTGTGGAAAAGGGAAGTTTTGGAAATAGCTACTGTCTATGGTCACTATTACATAATATACACATTGACACATAGCTACCGCTAGTGAGAGTTTTTAACCGAAAAAGAACACATTATTTTGCAATACTCTTCACATTTGCCGATATATGCCAGTTGTGGCATATTCTATCAGTCAGTCATAAGTTTCGTCCCAATTCGTATTAAACTTCACATTTTGTAGTCGATTTAATAGTGTGTTATGATAGTTTCTGGAAATAAAGAAAATTGAACAACACCGGACAGTGATTAAATTCTTGACCAAGAAGGGTGTTTTACTGAAATAGCTAAAAGGTTGAACAGTTTACCTGGAGGCGCCCCATCAGAATCAACCATCCGTCCATCAAATAAGTTAAACTGTAACAGAGAGAAGATGCACGGAGTGGAAGACATACAACGACACAGAATTCTGAAATTGGGGCCAAAGGGAAGAAGTTACTAATGGAAGAGGTGCATTACTCTTAAAACGGTAGCCAAGACTGCACAAGTAGGCGAGAAATCGATTAGATCGATACTGCATGCATGTTCTCAGCCTGATGGGTGTCTCGAACCCTTGCACAAACAGTATCGAGCAAACATTTGAACTTTTGAGCCCTGCCGATGCAGACTCTGACAACGTTTTGAAAGAAGCATCGCTTTGGCCGAAAGTCAGGGCCCATACTACGACCACCAAACAAGCCAACATGAAGTGGTGGCATTCCAATTCTCTGCCTCAAAAGATCTGCAGACAAGGTGATACTATCAGTTTTCTTGCCTATTGACTCTCTTGACAATGGTTGCACCATCAATTACTGCGATCTTCTGACCGTCGCCGCACAAATGTGTTGTGGCGACATCTATAGCGTCTGAATTGTGCTTGGAAATCCTTCTACACCCGGCTTATTAGCCGAATCTCGCACCCTTGGATTTATTCGAGAAATTGAAAGTTCTCCTTTATAGAACGCATTTCACGGAAGATGACAATTTAAAAACTTAAGTAGCTGCATAGTTAGGGGGTCAATGTGCGGGCATCGATGGGCACAGTGCGCCGAGTTGGCAGGAGACTACGTAGTCTACCCGAAACGGGTAACGAATAGATGCTCCTTGATGATCCTGGTGGAAAATAGATCTACTTCAGGGATGCAACTCTGCCCAAGTGATCCATGCCCCCCCCCTTAATTCCGGAGGAAAAACATGTCCTAACCTTATTTTCCAAGAATCACCTCATTTATCCCTCCTAAATCTTAGACCTACTACCAACCCGCATGGGCCAGCGTGATAGTGAAATGAACAAAACCTCACATTTCCATGACAGGCAAAACTTATAAACGGCCCTCAGTTTCCAGCGGCTCTAACATCCCCTGCCAAGGTAGCTGTCGGAATACAGTTTGAGCAAAGGGTGAGAACCACCGGAAGAGATCAGGCTATCACGAACAACAACAAATGCATATAGCCTCCTATAATGTAAGAACGCTTTCATCACAGCAAAAGGTAATAGAGATTGAAGAAGACGTGAAAACATTAAAATGCAACATAATCGATATCAGCTAAGTAAACCAAATGACCCTCAAATTCGGCCACATGTTGCATTTTAGAGGAGAAAAAGACTCATCATATAGTGGGGTATAGGTTTCCTTATACATAAAAGACACCTATCAAGAGTTATCTATTTGATCTTAAAGCTAAATTCAAGATATAATTAAAAGTCATTCAAGCATACGCCCCAACAACTCACTCAGATGATGAGATAGAAAACTTCTATGATCAGAACACAGCCATACATCGAATACAAACACATTACACAATGATAATTGGAGTTTTTAATAACAAGCTCGGATTTAAACAAGATGAAGCAGAAGTGGCAATGGGCAACTATGAGTATGGAGAAAGAAACGAAAGAGAAAATAGACTCATAGACTTGCTTCACCAGGAAAAGTTTTTGTGATGAATTCTTTCTTCGATAAAAACTCCAACGTAAATGAACCTGGTTAAGCCCAGACGGGGTCGCAAAGAACGAAATAGATTGCATAATTACAAATAAAAAAGAGATTACTCAGGACGTAACGGCACTTAATAAAATATCTATTGGAAGTGACCATAGAATGATCCGAGCAAAATTATGTTTCAGCACCAAGGAAGAAAGAACGAAAATGAATCTTTACGAAAACATAAAGAAATTGGCTTCGAAAATATTAAATACTATAAGGAACCATAAAGAAAAATTTAAATATCCAGGAAACCAACTGAGATACAGATATAGAGCAAATGAACAGAATCATAGTAAAAGCCCTAAGAGAAGCTGATAAGAAATGTTGTTCCAAGGTCAAGAAAATACAGGAAAAACTAAGCCAATACACAAAAATCCTTATAGATGAAAGAAAAAATTTAATAGAACGCTAGAAATTTTACACAACTAAAAAATTGGACAAATATATACAAAAAGAAATTCGCAAAGATGTGAGACAACACAACATAAGGTAAATATTAAGAGTAATTAAAGAAAACGAAAGCCTGAAAGTTCTTAGACAAAGCACGTCTGTGTGGAAGAAAAACATATAAGTTAAAAGACCAACAAGGCAGCATTACTAACGATAGAGAACAAATCCTAGAAATAGTAGAAAGCTTCTATCGTGAACTATATGAAAAACAGTAAGTACACGATAACGATCGGCCTTTACCAAAGATTACAAATCAGGGCTTCGAAGAAATACTGGAGATACACTAAATGAAGGCAAAAAACAGTTCAAGAAATAAAAAATAATAAATCTCCGGGAAACGATGGTAGTGCTAGAAGCTATTAAACAGAGTGTGAGGAAACTTCTACGAGTCCTAGTTAAACTCTTCAACAAATGCTTTTGCGAAGGGACAATGCCAACTCAGTGAAACAATGGATAAATGATTGTACTGCATAAAATGGATACATTACCGACCTTAGAAACTATCGTCCTATTAGCCTATACTCGCATATTTACAAACTCTTCAACAACCATTTCAAACAAAGTAAAAGCCAAGTTAGAATTTTATCAGCCACGCGAACAGGCTGGATGTAGAGCTGGATATGGTACAACTGGTGATAAAGAACCTAATAGAAAAATGTGTAGAATACAGTAAGCCCCTAGAATTTATATTTGTGGATTACAAAAAAGCTTTCGACATAACAAACCAAACAAAAATGCTTGAAGCTTTAACAGAATGTCGGATAGCTATATCGCTATATCAATATAATCAAATACATATCAAAATGTTCAGCAACCATTGGACTCGTAGGTAGAGGCACAAACCAATTAAATGTATAAATATAAATGGAGAACAGCTCAGCCATCTGAGATATACGGATGAAATCGTCCACATAGTCGACTATATGTATAGATGATGAAAAGGAGTTAGAGGCTTCATCATTCATTTCAACAGGTTAAATTAAAGATCCCTAAATAAAAAAAAATACTCAGCCAAAATGTATCTATTGCGGGAATGAACATCAAATAAACTTCGTCTTATAAATATCTGGGCCACGACCTTTAAGCTTGCCCATCGCATAAGGCTGATCTGGGTAGCTTTTGGAAAATTGAGTTATGTTTTGAAATCAGATCTTCCTATATGTCTTAAAAGGAAAACTTTTAACGAGTGCATACTGCCAGTGATAACTTACGGGGCGGAGACATTCACATTAACTAAGAAAACTACAAACAAAATGTTGGGCATCTCTCTTAAGGAAAGAGTCCCAAATCAAAAACGACCCCGATGTACGGGAGTAATTGAGGCGATCGAAAGGATAACAACTCTCAAGGGGAACTGGGCGGGACATGTCGCTCGATTGCCAGAAGACCGATGGACACGACGAATACTGGAGTGGAGACCCAGACAGGAAGTCTGTCGGAACAGGGGATGTCCGCCAACAAGATGGTCCGATGATTTAAAACGCATCGAACAAAATTGGATGCAATGAGCTAAAGATAGGGGCACGTGAAAAGAGAAGAGGGAGACCTATGTCCAGCAGTGGACAGGAATGGGTTGAACGATGATGATGATGAGTTCTCGAAAACGGATTTTTTCCTTTGCCTCGTATTTGCGAAAGCAGGAGTATCAAAGTGTTTTTACGCCCCCGTACGCGTACTGTCAAATGTCTGGCAGCATAATAATTGGATGAAATAAAACATAATTTTTGTCCTGGTGATAAAGATGTATTACAAACCTGGAATTAACTTAGCGTTCAGTCTTTGAAATTAAAACTAAGACAAAGTCAGAACACCGCATTTACAATAAAAAAAAGTATCAGCTAATAATCAACCATATATTTTATTGAGTGTCTACTTCAAAAGGAATCTTCTGTGTTGGTCACGTGTGCAGTACATAAAAATAATTCTGACTGCGTGTACCAGGTAAGCAGAGAAGTTTTAGTTCCATTGTTCCATGTCCTTAGGCTGAAATGCTTCCAAAACCTTTAAAGTCAATATGCTTGTCGAATTTTAATATGGCAGTTTTTAAAATTTTAACAAAGCATTTTAGCATTTAAGGTAGGTGTATTTCTACAAATGTCCATAAATGAAAACAACCACCTCCGCTTGTATTGGAAATTATAAGATTTTGACCACCATTCAGATGTTTCAAAATTGTACGACGCACTATTTTAGGGAGGTGTTCTCCAGGTCAAAATAAACAAAACAGTTTCGATAAGCACTGGTCGGAAATTGTATCGTAATGGAGCTATAGCCTTGAGAATGGTAATCTATATATATATATATAAATCAATCGCCGTGTGTTAGTAACGCAAAAACTCGAGAACGACGTGACCGATTTGGATGATTTTTTTGTTTTGTTCGTCTTACTCCCGAGGTGGTTTAGCAAGAAAGAAAATTCGGAAAAATCCAAAGGGAAATCCGGAAAATTGGAAAATATCGAAAGTGTGCCTTTCTATTTGCAGTCATTGCTTAATGGTTTGAAGGGTTTTCCCCATCATGTCATAATCCGCATCAGGTAACCGAAGGCGGAAGAGATAAGACACGAATAGCAATTTATGAGCGGAGGGTAATTCCAAATGCCTTACATAGGTCGTCGCAGTCAGTCAGTCAGTCAGACATTCAAATTTGGTTGTGTACAAGTGATTGTGAAAACAATTCCGTGTCGTTTTATAGTGTCCGTTACAATGCCAAAGGCACGACGAGCTAACATAGGTCGTCGCAGTCAGTCAGCTGCGCGGATATATACTTTACGTGCGAACCGCAATGAGGTTTTTTGGGACGTTGATTGCGAAAATGGCATTTATTTTTAAGTCCAAGACGGTGGACATGACATAAAATTAAAACTCTAGTGGTGAAACGAGGTTTCAGAGACACATTATTTTTGGACAGAACAACGTTTTCCGGGCCAGCTAGTAGAAAATACATTGCTACGAGCAGATTACACTGCTGAAGTAGCGAATTTCACTCTTTAGATACGCATTTCTGGAGAACTACTGCTCTCACTGATTTCAAACAAAGTACCTTTCGTATGCAAAAAAGTATACGCTTTTCGAATAGATAACTACAATTGGCGAAGATTTTGACTATAAAAAGTTATGATAAAAACATTCCCATACCCTTGCATAAACTCTCCTTATAAACATACAACCCTTTTCCATGTCATAAGATTCAGCATAAATAGTAACGTCAATATGCTAAATTACGCCATATTTTGTATCTATATCTTTTTTATTACCCTTGCCAGTGCTGTACCTCCTTAAGATGCAATTTTAAACCATTATTCCTAGGATTTTTGTGTTTACTTTAACCGAGGAAACACGTGCATACAATAGTACCGTGCAATATTGGCAGTTTCTTAAAGCTTTGATAGATGTTCATATTCAAGGTAAGTCAAATGTCCTGCATCCATATGTAAAGAACCTTCAAAACACATATTTTATGAAACTAGAAGTTTTGCGGTGTCGGTTATAAATTTTGAAGACCTATATAAGGACGTAGACCAAGGGTGAAAGCTCAGCATAGGCATGCGGTTGTGCTGTTGCTAGGTGACGTTTAACCCTGGCCCTGGACACGTGCGATTCGATCGCAGCAACCCTCTAATCATTATGCTTAAAACTGTTGCCTAGAATGTCGTACTTCTTTGCGAATATTCAAATTATGCGCTACTCGTTCTGTTGCTGCTGGTTGAGTAAATAGGATCAAAATGGCTAGTTAGATGGTGCGTTAGTAATCTCACTATAGGCAACTCCTTTTTGTACGTAAAATTCTGTATCTCTATAGAATCCTTAGATTCCTACAAGAAATATATCTGATACTAAATAATGGCTTTTAAGGTTGGCGTTTGGCTTATACTGAAAGAATGCTACATAAAAACACTTATCAAGTTACACGTATTGTACAAACTTAAAACAGATTTAATTTCAAAGACAAATCTTGATAGTTTTCGTCTGCTATCTATTTTATAAATTATAAAAGATTCGCTTGCGTTGTAGAATTGTATTTAAAATGTCGATGATTTTCTAACCATTTACTATTTAAATGTCTGCCATTCATCAACAAAATTTACTTGTGTAGAATAGAAAACAGAAACTGTAAACCAGAAGACAGGAAAATACGATTTTTGACATATCAATTAATTTCAAACGGTTGTCATTTAGGGCGAAATTTACAATGGCAAATGACGGACATTCCTGATGCAATTTCCGCACAAATAATTCATTTTATTAAGTTATTTTTAACAGACTTTATGAGATGACAGTAGCAACATCTGTCTGTGCCTGCAATTCTGCATTCGACGCACAGCTGCACAGACCACGCGCCCACGTTCACCGACTTCTCACAGAACGTACCCTTAATTTAGTCGCGTACCTGAAGTAGAAATGTTTACATTAGTAAACTGTAGTTTGTCCACCTATTTTAAGGTGGCAGCACTCTGCAGCACAATAAAAAGAGAGGGACACTTGCTGTTTTTCTTTATCTTCATTTTTCTCTTTTTTAACTTTAAACGAATAAGCAATTGTATTAATATACGTTAACTACAATTACAGACAAGTAGAAGAAATATTTTATTTGGTTAGGAAGATATTGCTAGCTTATACTAACAATAGAAATTATTTAGTTTTTGTAAATTTTATAATAACTCAACAGTATGTATAGACATCAAAATCTTGATTGTAGTAACGGTTGGTGAGTATGTAGATGACACATAGTTTTCCTTAACTTTGTACGTATAATTGACAAGCAGGCTGAGTGAACGAGTACAAATTCATACAAAAGTCACTATTATTTTCCACTTGCTTACACTGCAGGCTAGCTACTTCACATTTTAGGGATGCCAATTGTCGACTTCCAATTAATGATACTGTAAAGTCCCGTTAATTCGAATCAATTAAGACCAGCTCAATTCGAAGAATGGAAATATCCGAATTACCGTATCGTATAATAAACTCGAGCATCTTTGCTTAAATATACAACAATTAAAAGTCAATATGTTGACGTCAATGCCTCCGACGTGATACTCTTGTATATCTGATACCTACGTGTCGACGTTTGCAAGTTTGAGAAAATTCGCACGTTTATCAAGCAGTTATTTATGATCTCAAACTTGCAATCGTCGAAACATAGTTATGCCGACTCGGTTCCGTGAAAAGTATCACGTCGTAGGCATTGACGTAAACATTTTGACTTTTAATTGTTATATATTTAACCAAAGATGCTCGAGTTTATTATACGATACGGTAATCCGGATGTTTCCATTCCTCGAATTAAGCTGGTCTTAACCGATTCGAACTAACGGGACTTGAGTGTACTAGTAATAATGCCTCAAGGTACTCACTTATTTGAGAAAACTGGTATTAGAAAACGCGTGTATATCACAAAACAGAATATTATGGAAAGATTCGCAAAAATAATTTTATCTAGGTTTGTTCTGATATTAATAGTCAGAATATAGAATCAAGCCATTCATCCAACATCTTTTTTGGTAGGAATTTTTTGGCTACTGCATAAGCAGCAGCAAAAATAAAATTATAAATAAATATTGGCTGATTAGTTTCTCAAACCATAGTGTTGCAAACTCTATATACATTTTGTTTTCTGAAAAATGTAGATGAATCCCATTGTAGGTTAACAATAAAACCTTTTAATTCCTTGTTACTAAATTTCTGACATATCCATCTCCAACATATCGAGAGACTATGAGGGCATCATCGCCGGCTAGCAAACTCAGTGAAGACGGCGGGCTCCAAATGAAATACCGAAATTATTTTAATTGTTAAGGGCGGCAACGAGTTTTTAATTACGACCACGGTGCCCAGTCGAGAACTCCAGTAATGTAGCCCAATACCAATTAATTCTGAAAGTCACACAAAGCAGGTCGTAGCAACGAAGCAGTAGCAGTATACGAGTATAATATGCAAATGGTGATAATTGCATATAATAGCCAGTACAGTGCCTAACAGGCACACTTACGTTTAAAATACGTCGCAAGACGTTTACATATTTAATAGGACGTTATTCGTTCAAAATTCCACGTTAAATGTTAGCCCAATAGTTAACGTCATTTCTTCAACGTGAATTAGACCTTGATTTTTAGTATTTGTTTACTGTTTACGTAATTATTCCGTTTATTAAACGTGTTGGTTATGACGTTTATTGGGCGTCTATATATGACGTCGATATGTCGTTGATATTATTAAGAGCTTTTTACATCAGTAGTTAATGTAAAACGCAGATTGAACGTTTATAAAACACGTACATTTTAGATTTTTCATATTACGTTAGAATAACGTTAATATAAAACGCCTTTTAGACTAGTAGTAGATACAACGTTGTTACAACAACGTGATAATACTGTTTTTGCATTGCGTTTTTGTGTTATTGAGTTTAATGTAAATGGTTATAAATAATGTTAAACGTTGATATGACGTTCACAAAAATCCGTAAGTTGTACCCTTCTTAAGCGCGTAAGGTCATTGCTCACATGATAGTGCAACCAATTAAAAACGCGTGATGCTGACACACCACAGTGGAATGTTGCAGTATGCCGACAAGCCGTTCTCTCCCTTTGGTGATATAGATGCACTGTTTAGGTCGCCATTTGTGTCGCTGATGAAATAGGAAAATCTGTGAACCAGAACGTGTTTATTATTCCAGTTTGACATAAGGCTAGTGGATTTGCGTTAGAAGAATACATGGTAGGTACTACGCCCGACCTTCCACTAATCTTAATGTTCTTCCCATTTAAGATACAACGACTGTCGACTTTGGATGGAGCTACATAGTGTTGAAGCAGTTATCGGATCGATTTTTAGATTTAGTTTATCAAATGAAGTTGCCGTTTTATTCAGTTGGGCTGGGAACAATAACGATTTTTCAGTATCCCTTAAAAACGTCGTTTCAACGTACAAAAACAAGTTGAAGTTGAGGTTGAAATGTAACGTGCTTATAACGGTAATACTTAACTAAACAATAACGTTAATAAAACGTTACAACGTTAAAATATCGGCTTGACAACCAAACGTAGGAAACACGTTAAATAGTCGGTGACAATGTTGAAAACGTGTTTTGGACCGAGATTATAACGTCCACACATAACGGTTTTGTTTGGTCATGACTTAAATGTTAAAAGATTGTTATAAGCTGACGTAGAATCGACTACGTAACGTTGAAGAACTGGTTGATTTTTGCGACACTTCGACGTTAATACACCGTTTGGTCTAAAGTTATGTTTCAACGCGTCTGTGCACACTGAGTGTTACATATGAATAATAATCAGTCAGGTGCACCACAAATCACACATTAGGCTAAAATCGCCTGCTAGTATAAAAATTATCACAAGTAATAAACAATTAGAAGTATAACTGCAAATACACTTCCGTTAATTTAGACAAACAAAAGTGAAACTACTGCTTGCAAGTTGAATATCAGAACAGTCGAGGTTGTGTAGTAATGAAATTAAGCAAGGCTAAAATCCGAGGGTTTGTGAGGGATTCTATTGGGAAATACACACTTAACGTTGTGTTTTCTCCAAAGCATTAACTTAGCTCTCGGTTAAGGAATGCATCACACCTGGTAAATGGACCAAGGTCGCTCAATGCAGAATTTGCCCATGAACCAAAGGCTGGTTAATAGCCCATCTAGAAAGAACGCTACACCACTACATCAATTTTGATATTTATCAATGTACTATACAACTTTTAGAAAATAATTGCCTATGAATAAAATATATTGTTACTACAATTACAAAGACGCAAAGGAAGACTCTCTTACACAACTGGGATGATCCACATGCAAACACGATAGATATGAGTATATGCAATCACAAAAGCTGATCTTAACGTTCATTTATAATCTAAAATTTCTAAATGTAATATATTTATCAATCATTTTATATGTAACAAATACATAAATACGTTATTATCCAGCAAATGAATTTATTAAGTTTCTTTTGGAGCTTATTTATTTAAATCAGAACTAGGATAAAAACAGCTTGATATTTTACATACTTAGATTTTATTTTACACCTCTTTTCTATGCACATACCTATATTGCATGCATAGTATGAAATTTATTGTACGATTTTGAAAACTGGGAATTTCGAAACCTATACAAAGCGCACACATTTTACTAATGAATGATTTATAAATAGCAAGTAAAACAAGCAGGGTTTAAATTCACAATTAATTTTAACCCTATGTAAACAAACCCTAGACCCCATTATTTTGTATAATCATTGAAGCTCCTCTAACTTGAATGTTTAATTTGTAACCGATATTATCGGAATTGAAAGTTCAATTTAGCCCACAATGTTTTACAAATATTAGCAATCTTCTATACGCGTTTACATTTTGTTGATATTACGCCTAGAAATGTTATTTGGGAATATATTGTTGTTGTCTTAATGCTTTTATTTTATTTAAATTTGCTATTATTCTCATTGTTTTATCAAAATTGGGTTCTAAATCTTACCTTTTTGTCCACAGCTTGATCATGCACTTGTAACAATGTTAATTGTTAGACTCTTAATCTCTGGGTTACTGTTGAATTTAATTAGGACGTACACAATAAAATTTATAATACTTTAAATTGAGGCAATTGTATTGATTAAAATCTGCATTTCTCGTATTTAATAACCTTTGTATACTTGTAAACTAATTAATTTCATTCAATTACTATACTGTATGTTTACATAATTTAATTATTTAATTATTAATGTTTTCTTGATTGAATTATTGTTTATTTTAATCAATTTACTATACGTTAATATTTCTGTTGTTTAATTGAATTTAATTTCATATGCTTAAGCAGCAGATAAATGCTTGTGATTACTGATTTCCTTTGCAGATCTGTTTTTATTCTACTTGAAGTGTTTATACACTTACTTGGTGATGTCTTGTTTCTTCGAGCTCTAATTATTTTCAATGTATTCCAATCTAACTGATATCTTCATCAGCTACCCTTCTCGTTGTAGTCAGCAATCCTTTTTTACCATAGGTTTTATGCACTCACTAAGTCTCTCGATTTTACACTTATTTCTTCTATATGGCACTACTTATGAGTATGACATTATATAAGTGTACATACCAGTATTGTATCATGTAAAATTTGCTATTTAATTCAGTTTAAAATTGAACTTGTGTCGATCGAATTAATAAACTTTACACCCCATTCGTTCTTGTTATTTTTTTAAATACCCGCCAAAAACCTTGGTTATACCAATCGATAATACATATTTCTATTTTTAATCTTTATGCCTTTTGTATTTGTCATTAATCATACTTTTTAGGTTAACAGTTAATAGAAATTCTAATGATAAAACAAAGTTGTGCCAATCAATAATCTTTTATGAACATTATTGTTATTTAATTTTAAACTGCTTTGTCATTTTAAGACCATATCAATATATTGTATAGTGGTGACGCCCGATTGCGCTGAAATTTTTACAGTGGAAAGCCCTTTCTACCAATATTTCAGAAATGTATGTCTCCACGCGCGGAAACCCATACGGAGTTATGGGGGTTGGAAGTTAACATGGGAAAGTATCAACAATTTCGATGTTTTGAAAATGTTACTCGTCGAGTGAAAGAAGGTTTAAATGGAACACTTATCAAAATTCCGTAGTTATTCCGCCGAAGATTTCGGAATTGCGCCACTACAATTTTTTCCAGATTCCGTCACAACTGTGTTTTCCAAGTGTTGACTCAATAACTCATTACGACTTCTTCCTATCTCATAGTTCTGCTCGTATGCATGAAGAAAAGGAGAAAAATTATTAACTTGTTATACCGGGCGGTCGTTTTCAAACTAACACAGGAATTTAACATAGTTTGCAACAGTTATGTGGATCTCTTCCTTTGTTTGGTTAGGGCTAGCTTTAAGTATGGTTTTCGGTTGTGTCGTAGGGGTTAGGGTAGTTCTTCTAAATGAGTTTTCATCTTGACTTCTAATAAAACTAGAATTTACCCTAGGTTTCTCGGTCTGGTTGCTTATCGAGGTCTTCTCGATCGGCGGGGCTATGGAGATGGAATCTCTTCTAGCATGTTTTTCTCCTCTAAACTGTCGATTCTTTCCATGTTTTGGAATTTGGGGGGATTCGGGGGCAACAAAAGGGCCTTGGGGCGGGGAGATCCTCACCTAACCTAACCTTCCCTCACTTAACCGAACCTTTTATTTTTATGAGGAGAGGAACATTTTTCAAAGACACGGCCTGAAATGTTTTGCGGTCGGGTAGTGTCGGATTCGACCCCTTTTAAGAGGGGGCCGTCTACTGACTAAAAAAATCTCTCCTCTTCTTCGCCAGTTGTAGTGGGACCGCCTTCTGGCATTACTTCGCTGCAAGGAGTTTGCGTCGATTACAATTCCTTTTCCTTTATTTTCATTATACTGATGATTTTGTCTGCTATGACGTTCCACAGTTCCTCGGTTTCTAACATTGCCTCCATGTTTTCTGGGTCTAACTGTCTTCTCGCATGACGGTATACCTGCTCCTGTTTTGCCTCCACCTTTTACATCTGAAAACGGTCTGTTCAGGCGTGTCTTCATCTTGCTCGTAGAAACAACAGGTTGGCGTATCCCTCTTTCCAGTTCTATTAAGATAGGAGCCAAATGCTCCATGCTCAGTTAGGAATTGGGTAAAACTCTTTAGTTTTTTGTATTGTTAGATCAGATACCTCGGTAATCAGGCGTATGCACTGCTCTACGCTACAACTGATTGTCTGCTCAATTTGCTTTGTAAGTGTTGCTACCGAGTCGTGTTTTTTTATTTCTTCGATTTTCCATCCACGACCTAACTTAACTTAACCTCCCCTAACCTAACCTAACCTCCCATAACCTAACCTAACAAAATTAAATCTGTAAAAAAGTAAAAATTGGTTGAATTACGATTTTAAACCTCAAAACCGAAAAAAATATTCAAATTGATTTTTCAGCAGGAAAACTAAGGAAATTTTAAGTGGTCCATTTAAACTTTGTTTCCCTAGACGAGTTGAATATTGTGTAATTTTAAATTTTAAAAACAATGAATTTTTTTTTGGCTTTTTCATATTAACTTACACTCCCCCGTAACTCCAAATGGCGGGGTTTCGTGCGGGGGGGGGGATATAAGTAGGGCTTTTTCGTGGCTTTTCCACGCGATTGGGCTTAATCGCTAAACCATGGTCCACCCGTTATTTGTTAGTAGGTACTATCTGCAGATGCTCAGATCTATTTTCAATAAAAGAACGGTTATATTTTCTTACGCTTATTTTAGAAAAATGTCTAAAGCAAATCTAAAGGCCTGTACTTAGAAATATATATCTCATTTGGTAAGAATATTGTTAACCCACAGGACCATTCAGGTGGCCTTTATTATTTTTATATTGATTCAATTTTATGTACAAACAGTTGAAAACGGGATATTATGTCATAGGAAAGTGTTTTAAGGTAAAGCCAAGAACATCAGAGTAATTTTATTCTATTACGGGACATTCTGTATATTGGAGTAGTTCTTTTGAAATGTATTCGATCTAACCGACCTTGCCTATCAACAATGGTGATTAGTGGTGAATTTATATTGTTTATTTTCAGTTACCATTTCTTCTAAGCCGAACGAGTTATTCTTTCCAATAGATAGTAGGCAATCAGAGCCAGTAATATAGGTGGAATGTCTCATAGTTTTATTAAATATTATTTTTATTTGACAAAATACCATCAGCAACGATGGAATCAAGATTTAATACACATTAATGACTTTTAAAATAACAAAGAAAAGTTTTTATAACTTTATTGAAAAATATTTTACATTTGTACAATAAACTAAAATTATATCCACCCCTAAAAATGCTTGGAATTGCCAGAACATCATCCTTTGCAAGAAGGTTATCCCGAAAAATGTTAACATTGACCCCGTTTCTTTTTTAGGTAACTTTAGTGTTGTTGCATCCCTCCTATACTACTGGCTCTATGCAGTGATGCCAGATCTACCGGTTTTGCGGTATACCTACTGCTTTCGCCCCTGAAATACCGTACTACCGTTATGTATGAAATATTTATCGTATTTCCTAGATTCACAAACCAAATATGGTACAATCATATCTACACTGTATATTTTATGGAGGGCAAATCTCCCGCTTTGTTAGTCATTGTTTTACCGCCAGTTTCTAACAAAGTCTGGCAACACTGGCGCTAGAAACAGTAGTTCAAATCAAATTGAATGGCCCTGCAAGTGTGTGCTAACCAAGATCATCGATATTAATTATTTCATGTAAGCAAAGAATATTACTACTTAGTTACACAGAATTTGTTACATACGAGTACGTATATGTCGTAGGCATAAAGCAAATTTAGGCAAACAATCATTTGCATGAATGTCACTCACATAACAAAATTTTGCAAAGAAAGGTTAGTTACAGCATTCTTTTTTTTACTTCAACGGTCGGTATTATCCACGGTCGCCGTACTGTCCACTGTCGACGTATCCAGTCCGCCTTGAGTCCTATGCACTAAGCATTTAGCATATGCCTAGGCCAAAATTTGCTCCATGCCTACGATATATACAGGGTGATTCTAAAACTGTGCGTTACCTCTACAGTATGTTGTAGAGGGGCGTCAGCGTGGTCGAGGAGCTCGGCTCCTGTGCCGCGGTACGGGGTTCAATTCTCACACCTGGCAACTGGCGGGCGGCCCACCCAGTTTCTTTAAAAATTGCGTACCGAAACCACGGATGTGGAAGTAGGGAAACTAAGGCAGTTTTTGAAGGGGTGATGCTAACCTTATCATCCAGTACGCCGTTCACAGTGTGCCAGATGACTGGGTTTCGGAAAGTAGTGCTTCGGTTCCACGAGACTGGTCTCGGTTTCGTCTCGGTCTCGTCTCGAAATTTGGAAAAAGGCAGTTATGTGTACTATTTGCATACCGAGGGCAAGTATTCGCAGGCGCGAGAAATACATTAAAAATGCTGTACTGACTTGATTTAAAAATCGAATTGGGGGAAGTACCGACTAATGAATCACCTCATTCGCACACAATATGTTCTATTTTAAGATTTGCGATTAGTAGAACGTCATCTACATTGGTATAGCTACGAAGCAAGGTCGAATGTTGTAACATCAAATTTTACTTTGCATATTAAAATTTGTTAAGACTCTCGTTGATACCGAGACTGAGACCTACAACATTTTTCGAGACCGAGACCGAGACTGAGACTTGGCATTTCAACCGAGATCGAGATCGAGACCACTATAGGTCTCGACTCGTCGAGACCGAGACTACCCCAGTCTCGGTCTCGTCTCGACGAGACAAAGCACTATCGGAAAGAGATATAAGGTGGCCCTATATTTCTTTATGTGGAATGATACGCGCATATTTTTTATGGCACTTATCAGGTTGTCATTTATTTTCGTGGTTCTTAAAGTTTTTAACTATTGTTTTCTTCATTAGTTGTCGTAAAGTAAATATATAGTCTTGGATCTCTCTTCTGGGTCTTAATCCAACTTGTACGTCCAGCATTTTACTGTCTTCTTCATTGTCAAGTTGGCTTTGAAGTATTGCTTCGTGCAATTTTCCTCTCATGTTTAGTAGTGATATGGGTCTATAATTACTACATAACTTCTTGTCCCGTTTTTTGAAGACTGGTAAAATTGTTGCAACTTCCCAATTCTTAGGGATAAGTTTGTGCTTCCATATTTTGTTGAAAACTCTGAGTAATAATTGCATGCCAGATGGCCCCATAAATTTAACCATGTCATATCTACTCGCCCTTCCAATTTTTAGTCTTTGGACTGCTTTTTTGAGTTCTTCCATTATTATTTCATGTTGTTTAGATTGGTCCTGATTGTCTGTGCTGTCAGTAATACCAGGTGTGCGTCCTAATAGCTTTGCGTAATATTTGTGACTCGTTTGTTAATAAAATATCCTGATTGTCTTCTTAAAAGTCGAGGGGATCGGATTGTCGCTGCGCAGGTTTTTCAAAACTGTAGAATCTTAATCCTTTTTGAAGTTATTTTCCATTTTTAATCAAATTTTTCCCAGCAGCGAGTTTTTGCATTTTTCACTATGTTTTTGACTTTTATTCACTGTTGCTTATATTGGTTATAGTTTCTAGAGATTTATTTCTGAGGTAGATTTGTCATCATAAACGTTTCTTTTCCTTCACTTCGATGCGTATGCTTCTTGAGCACCACAATGTTTGTTTAGTTCTGGGATTAGTACTGGTTTTGCTTAATCCACATATTGATTCAGCCGCCATTATAGTAAATTTTTTTAATTTGCCCCTTATTTGCTCTCTATCTAATGACAACCAATCTGCTGGGACGGTCGTAGCTGTGATCAATTTTTGGTACTTTATTTGTAGTTCTTCTTGTTTGCGCTTTTCTCTTTCTACCAATTTTTTCTGGTCGCTTATTTTCTCCAACGCTAGACCTTGTTTTATATAAATCTTTTTTCCCCAGTTTGAATTTATTTCTTAATACTTCCAATTTTTGCTTCGAAAGGCGTATCTACTATTATTATCTGATGGTTTGCTCTTACTACCCCTGCTTGTATGGACAAATCTTTCTGAAACATTTGTTGTTCGGCTTAGCTTTTATAATTAAACTCTCAATAACAATGTTATTTCTTCTTTTTTTCTCTTCATCCTCTTAAATCTATTCCCTAACTCTTCTCTTTTGACGGACTAGGTGGCAATTCTGTAGTTCAGTTCTGCTTTTCTTTTTCCAACATAAATTTGCTCTTTAATATTTCTTCTTTTATTCTTCTCATCTTTTCATTATTCTCTCTTTTCTGATTATTTTCTTTCATCTCCTCCTTTAATTCATGTATTAATGTGATTAGTTGTTTAACATTCTTATATTCTTCCTGGGGCCTATAACACAAACACTGCACTTGAAACAAGCCCACAAATTACAAATTATTTGCCCGTAATTGCAAGTTTTGCTGAATTCTGTAAAACAATAACATTTTCTAGAAATGTAGGTACATGTGTTTTTTTCACAAGTTGTCCTTGCTAGGTGTACGCATTTGTCTGTAGCATTTTAGTACTCTCTTATTCATATTAGAGATAGCATCGAAAGAAGTTGTAACCGATCGTAAAATGCAACTTTCAGTGCAAATTAACAAACTAAAAAACTGGACCATCCTATTGGCAAGCGTCGGTCCAATCGCGAAGATTTTAAAATTGCCGCCGATTCAGCATAAATCTCTTGTTAAATTTGTAGTTGTACAGAAAATTCATGTTAGTTTTTTCAAAAATGGTATAGAGCAACTTAATAATTGTTTTCAGAATCACTTGACCACATAGTAACGACATGAAAGCAGATAACGAGGCAACTTCTTCACTTTACGAGAGCTATCACGTTACTAGTCAGCTTTCGGCAGGGGGCATCGATGAAACTAAAATAAGCGAGAACGTCATTGTAAAAGAAGATATCGTCGAGGACACTATAGACAACGATTCTTATCATCCATTGAATATCAAACAGGAAGAATTGATTATCAAAGATGAAGAATTGAATATCAAAGATGAAGTACTTATTTCACCTCGAGCAGATGGAAGCTTCTCTGGAGGAGAGTGTGTTCCTACGACGGAAAACATGAAGTTCAATGCAACACGAACTTACTCATGCATTATATATAAAGCAGGACAAGTCAGTTCAGTTATCAATATAAAAGCTTTTTTATGTTCTATCTGTGAATATAAATCGTCAAAGAGAAGTGCTTTAGTGGTCCATATGAGAACACATACTGGAGAAAAGCCTTTTTCATGTTCTATTTGCAAATATAAAGCTGCACAAAAAAGTGCTGTAAGTAGACATATGAAGATGCATAGAGGTGATACGAATATGAAGACAAATACTGGCAAAACATCTTTAATATGTGCTATCTGTGAATATGAAGCGTCAAGTAAAAGTATTTTAGTGATCCATCTGAGAACACATACTGGAGAAAAGCCTTTTTCATGTTCTATTTGCAAATTTAAAACTGCACAAACGAGTAATTTAATGAGGCATATGAGGACACAAACGGCGAAAAACCTTACGCATGTTCTATTTGCAAATATAAAACAGTCCAAAAAGTGAATTTAGTTCGGCATATGCAGACACATCAATTTGACAACCATTGAAATTGTTAAGATTCAAGTTGTATTTTTTTGTTAGCCACATTTTCAATAAAGTTTTATGTACAGTGAGCGCCAAAAAGCATTGGTCAGTTTCAATACCTAATAAAAACCCATACGCTTCACCTATGGAATCAATGATGATTTCTTCATAAATAGAAAACTTGGGAGTTTTGTTTCAATGTTTGACATCCTCCGAAAGTGACAGTTTGGTGTGCTGTTTCATAGTCAGAGGTTGTCGGGGCTCATTTTTTCGAGGAAATTGGTGAAACGGTAACGGTTACATCTCAAAGACATTACATGCTTCAAAGATCTTTTTATCGCAAATAGAAGAGGAGATAGTAAATGAATATTGGTTTCAACAGGACGGTGCTACCAATTACACCGCAAGAAATAATACGAATCTCCTACGACAATCGTTTCCAAATAAACTGATTTCTTGCTGTGGTGACCCTCCTTGGCCTTCGAGATCGCAGGACATAACCACTCCTGACTTTGTTCTTAAAGATTACTTGAAGAGTAGAGTATTTACAAGAAAGATAAGAAATCTGAAAAAGCCTAAAATGTTTATTCGAGAAAATATTGAAGCGATACTGCAGGATATGCGGCAACGTGTGATGAGAGATTTCGGCCGCCGTTTAAAAGAGTGCATTCAACAAGAGGGGAGTCATTTAACCAACAGAATTTTTCATAAGTGAATCTCCCATTCTTGGTCTTTAAGAAATAGTTTTGATTAACTGTGTAATTTAAGCAAATAAATTGTTATTACAAATTGAAACTGACCAATGCTTTTTGGCGCTCACTGTAGTTGTTCGAACTTTTATTTTAATTATATTTTAATATAAATATAATATTCTCGATAAAACATAAAAATTATCAATAGGTGCAATAAAAATTGTAAAAAATGGATAACCAATAATTACCAGTTTTGCCACCACTGTAGATGTCTTTTAAAAGCTTTACTTTTTTGGCACAATTTATCAATAATTGCCTCGAAATGTTTGTCGTTGTTTCAGATTCTTAAGCAATTAAGAATAACCTTTGCAAAGTTACCTGTAGAAGACAACTACATAATCTTGTTTTCAATCATTTCAGTCAGCAAATTACTTTTCACACGAGACTTGTGTGAGGGGTGTTGTAAAAAAAAATATATAAATAGAATGCAATTGTTGCGCAATTTTAAAGAATATACATTGTACTCACACGGTACTAAAAACATACAAAGTATTCACGAAGAACAGTGTTTGTTGGTGCACTTTGAAAGCGCATTGACAAAAGCGTCCCCATTTTCAGATGAAAAATCAGGTTCTATATCTAACTTATTACTAACATTGTGTATTAAAAATTCTGCTTTGAAAACTGGGGTCATAGATGGACAAAAGCTTCGTGTTTACTAAATCTTTCATCGAAATAAGCTATAATATTGTCCATAATAACACTATGTGGTGCGCCAGCGTGGCTCGGTGATTAGATCATTGGACTGCGGCGCGGAAGTCTGGAGTTCAAATCCCAGATCGATGCCTGGCGGGCGGCTTACCCAGTCGCTTTAAATAATTGATGTTAATACGTAAATGATTTATATTGAGTGCTGACCATAAGATGTCGTATGTTGACTAAGTTTAGGTAATTGCTCAGTCTTTATAGCATAATTTGGAACTTGTAAATGAAATAATTCTAGCATATCAGCCGAATTTATCTGATTATGAAGTATTTCGTACAGGGCCGGCGTCACACTTTTAGCCCGAGTGGGTAGTAAGGGGAGGGGGGGGAGTTCCAAGTGATTTTTTACAATACACTCATATGAAGGGATGAGGGATACAGGGTTACGATCAACAATTGATAAAACTATACTTTGAGATGTCACAAAGTTCAAATTATTTGCTTTTGTTTAAAGATACAAATAAATCATTTTCGTAGGGCGAAACGAGACGTTCATTATCTATTACAAACAGTAAATTTATCCATTAATGTTTCTAAATCAAGCACATCAACTGAATCCGGGTAGGAATGCAAAATAGCAACGTGGTTTAGCCGATTCTGTGCCATAGTCGATCTTAAATAATTTTTTATTCCACGCAAAACTGAAAAACTTCTTTCATTAAAACAAGATGATCCCTGTACTGTTATTATTAATCTCAGAAAACGCACGACTTCGGGAACGATTTTCATATAATGTTCATTTTTCCTGAGAAACTTTACCATGGTGTTCAAATCAGTTGCTTCTTCCCCTTCACGCTTCATGATACTCCTAAAAAAATTTCTATCATTTGTTATTCGTGATTTGTCAAAATCTCCTCTATAGAATTCCACGATTTTCTCTGCATCCTTCGTTTTACCAGTTGCAAAGTTTTCTAAAGACTTGAAAAATATCTGCATCACACTGCACCGGGGCAGCACAAAGCGTAAGAGAGATCTCTATTTTATGTTTTGTTCGAAAGTTTCGAGTGGGTAATTACCCACACGGATATTTTCGAGTGGGTAGTACTACCCATACTACCCACGTCAACCGCCGGCCCTGATTTCGTAAGAAAAATGATCTCACAATTTTTCCTTCTCTTGAACTATCCAAACCAACTAAATTTATTCGTTCCAAATACGACAATTTCTGATATTGAATATATAGCTTAAAAAGCAAAAATTTACAAACTTACGTTAAACTCTTTCAATACTATTTATATGACATTCATATTTTGGATTCCAAATAATACAATTATATTCAAGAATTCCCTTAACTTACGAGTTATACAGTAACAATGTGTGATTCCTAGCTGGTTCGGCCACAGCGATCATTGCTAAATTTAGTCTGAATCGTGATGTGTTGTCTGCTGACTGTGTCACCCCAAATTTATTTCCAAAGATTCTGCCACAGTGAGAGTAGTACAAATTTTCGTTTTTATCATAGGTGTATATAATGATGTGAGTCTGCCTATGCTTTAAGTCATGTCTCTTCCTGTCTAGTTCATGAATTCGACCTTGCTCATATTCTTCGACTCTGGAGTTAATATATTTCCTCCAGAGATTACGATTAGTAGCATCATCCTCCCAGGAGGCTAACAGTATGTTACATCTTTTTATGTGGCGTTTCATCACATCCTTATATCTAAGAGTTTGCCTCCCTACTTTCCGTTCTCCATATAATAGCTCAGAATAAAGTCGTTGTTTCGGATATCTGCTAGAGAGCATTCATCAAACGTGTCCACACCAACGCAGCTGTCGTCGCATAAGAATGGCTTTGACGCCTTCCATATGAGCTTTCTTTAAGACGTTAGGATTGGAAACGTAGTCCTGCCATTTTATGTTCATTATACTCGTAGAAGGAATGTATTTCAGATGGAACTGATTTAGGTTTTTGATGTGGTGTCTATATACACACCAGGTTTCAGACCCATACATAAGTGTTGTAATAACTGCTGCTTTATACATTCTTAGCTTCGTTTCTAATGTAACATCGTGGAAGTTGAATAATTTTTGGCGTAGCTTGCCGAATGTCATAGCTGCATGCGCAACTCTTCTGTTTACTTTTACATCAATTTTATTATCTGCTGAGATATTTTACCAAGGTATACAAAGTTCTCGACCTGTCTAAGTTTGGTTTGTTCTATAGTGATGTTTATAGGTACAGGATCTACCTGGTTCCTGACATGCGGTTGCATCACTTCAGTTTTATAGCAGTTAACTTTCAGACCCAATTTTGTGCATGCATGGTGTAGTCGTGTAGCACACTTTTGGAGTGCTTCAGAAGAGTTTGCTACTAAGCATACATCGTCCGCATACAGAATTTTGAGTATCCTGGTTAGATGTACTTTGGTTGATGTCTTTAGTCAGGAAAGATGAATAAGTCCTTGTTGTATCGATATTTTTTATTTACAGCATCAATCATTCCTTGTAGAGCCTGCTTGATGGTAACCGCAAAGTATACAGCAAATAAGGTGAGCGCAAGCACACAGCCTTGCTTTACTCCAAATGTTACGGGAAATTCATCTGAGAGTTGCCCATCCTTACTTATCCTACAGATCATGCCATCATGTAGTTGCCTCACCATGTTTAAGAATTTTGATGTGCAGCCCAATTTTTTCATAATTTGCCAGAAGGGTTCCTGTGGAACTCTGTCAAATGCCTTTTGTAGGTCTACGAAACAGGCATACAAAGGCTGATGTTGCTCAAGGCATTTTTCTTGCAACTGGTGGTAGTAGTCATAATGTTGATATCTGATGAAGATGAAGATGCTTTAGCGCTATTGCACTTAACTAACATTAATAATAGTTATGTACGCGGTGAACGACGCTATTGGCTGCATCCAATGGCATGAAAATGTGGAGAAACGTGGTACATTCAACGTTTTCAGAGAGTTAAACATGTATCCATTTTACAGTATGCGTAAAGAAATATTTGATCTATTATTAAAAAAAACTGAACCTGTAATTTTACAACAGGATACAAACTTTAGAGTGTCTGTGACACTGAAAGGACGTCTATTAATAACACAGAGGTAAGTAAAAACTTGTATTTATTAGTTATAAACTTTTAAATAAATATAAATACATAATGTATGAAATGCAAGAAGTGAATTTAAAAGATCGCTGCAACATAATTACATATTACATTCATAATAACCACTTCTCTTGATTACACTCTAAAAATTCCCTTATATTGATGGTGTCAGTTCTAAACCCATTTGTAGTTGATGAAGAGTCAATCGCGGAATATTCTGATTTTATATAAGCAAAATGTTGTGGTGGATGTTGATAGTTCAAAGTTTTAATAGTTGCCAATGAGGATGAAGAAGAAGACTATGCTGGAGATGCTGGTGGTTTATCGTCCAAAATTTGATTAGCCAAACTTAATATTCCTACTTTAAACAGTCTCTTTTGTTTGCTATCCACCTCCTTCATATCTGAAAGAACAGTTATCAGGTAAGATAAATCTGGATCATCTGCAGTTTCTTTTCCTTAGATTCTTTTCTTGATCGGAAGTATTCTAGTGCTGTTTTATTAACCTCTGCAATAGGTGTACTATTACAGATTTTGAAGGTCCTTTTTGTTTTCTTGGGTGCAGGTGTTGCAAAACCATCCGATTCAGAATTCTCATGTGGTTCTTCTCCAGTTTGGGCCTCTGGTTCATTATTTCTTTGGCTATCACAGGCTTCACTTCTTTGGCTATGTTTTAGTTCATTTTCATTGTCATTGTCATCATATTTTTCTTCCTGTTTGTTGTGACAATAAACCAATTACAAAATATCTAGAGGACGCGATCTGTAGAATGTGCTTTTGGTATGTTGACTTTCTAGTTTAGACTAGGAAACATCAATATGTTGCAATATTAAATAGAATTGACAGCATCATTCAAGTGGTTTGCGTACTATATAATTTTATACAAATTCACAATCGCTCGTTTTTTGTTTTGCTTTTTTGAATACTACATGGAACCTTGAAAACGATAATTTTTATTAAATACAGACATTTGTTTATCAAGACAGGCTTAAATAAACTTATAGCGTGTGACAAAAAGTGAAACATGCTGCATTTTGCTGACAATCACACCATGTGTTACAAGTCGTAACAATGTCTTACCATTTCAGTGGGCGCTGGTCTATATGTTTGTACTAGAACTCGTGGCCAGCCTACGTCTGGCTCTGCCAGCGTGAAGAAATGGTTAACAATAAAAATGCTTGCTTAGGCTGATGGCCAGCCGACGTCCGGCCTTGCCAGCGTTAACAATACAAATGCAGTCTCGCCATTTGTGCGCGCGCGCCACTTGCTAGTATGCAGGCCGTTCATGCTGCGTGTACGCGCGCCTGCTTACGTCTGGACGGCTGGCGGCCGGCGACCGACATCAGCGCTTTTAATATAAGATTTGTATAATGCAAAAATGCATGTTAGATGCAAGTCATTTGCCAGATGCCAGATCACATGTCATATCAGAAGTCGTATCAGTTTGATGGGTGCTCGCACTAAGGTTTATGTAATTGAAAGAGTCTAAGTGTATTTGCTTTGTGAACCTTGAAAAGCCCCTCGCTGCTGATGATCCACCATGCATGGGGCTGCTTGTAGTTTCCAGTAACCAACCACTTTGCTTCACGTGACCGCCTCATTATACTCTCAACTAGTTTTGCGTGTAACTCATAAAGCACAACTTGAGGGAATAAAAACGTTTGTGTTATTTGATAGCGTAGATACAAATATTTCTCCGATACTATTATTTAATGAGTGAACTTTAGCTGACTGCAATTGGTTGTTTATTGCTATTAGAATCGTCTTGAAATTGGGGGTCATTAGTACAGCGTGATTAGCAAATACTGAGCTGGCAATCCAAAATTTAACTTGAAGTTGGCAATGTAATGTAAGTCTATGTCAAATTCGATGTTAGCTGATTAGGTTTTGACCATATATCTAATACTTACTATATTGCTAGCGGCTATGAGTGGGAAACTCACGTAGGAAGTGAGACAGACAACCAACTCTTCAATGTATAATGGTGAGCTGTGTGCAAGCGCGGCGGCGTCGTTCGCCCAATAGGGAAGTGGTCAAGTTTAAAATTCGCTTCTAAAGGCGGAGTTTGAATTCTCACGCATGCACACGAGACGCGTTATACTCTAAGTGAAACTATGTCGGCGCCGTAATGTTTTCGGGCGTTTCGAGGCCCTACTAGCAATATATGTGTATTATATATATGGTTTTGACACAGACTGATGCAAAACCTAACCTACTAACCTCGAATTTGACATAGACGTACATTACAGTTTTGTCAACTTTAAGTAAAATTTTGGATTGCCAACTCAATCAGTTATTGCTGATCACACTATAGATCTATTTATCTGTACGATATACTATAAAGTTACCACAAAGAATTTAAGCACTGCAGATATCTTCATGAGGTCACGTCTCAGTTAGAATTATGATATCATAGTTAATATTAAATGAGTTTAGGTAAAAATCGTTGGGTTGTGTTCGCAGTCCACGCACATTTTAAGAATATATACAGTTAGTATTAGAATATCCTGTTAGTTATTTATTTATCCACGATTGTAGGAACTCCATTTAAGTATTTTAAAGTTTGTCCAGTTACGCCCTGTTCCTAAATTCTTGGAGCAAATCATGCAAGTGTTTTTACTGCAATTTTGTATGGTCCTTTGTAATTTTAATTTTTTGAATTTATGTTTGTTTGGTTCATTTTAGACTTATTTTTTAAGAAAGTAATGACATGTAGATTAGATTTTAAGATAACTTTGGCTAATCTTGGTCTACTGTTGTTTCAATTCTTATTGATTCTTGTTGTTTTAACATCAGATATGTCGTTCACACGTAATTTAAAGATAGTATTAGTTATTTTTATATTTTCAGCTTTGTTTGGCTTATTAGATTCTTGAAAGTTGTAAATGATAACATTATTAGCTTGGCATTTCCTATCTCTAGTTTCAAGGTAAGTGTCGAAGCATTTTCTCCTTGCAGTTTAGTTTTTCTGGGTTGAGCTATTTTAGTTTTAAGAATGCCCAGTTCCTTTTTTAGATTTGAAACTACACTCACAATGTTACAATTCCTGCAAAAAGTTTATTTTCTTATCCTTCACTCTAAGACAGCATGCCTCTTGCCTAGACAACCCAATGCAGGTTATACCGGGTGAATAAATGCTCTTCCATCAAGTTGCCTTGGAAATATTTGTTGTATGAATAATATGTAGGGAAGTGTAAGTCTATGTCAAATTGGAGGTTAGCAGGTTAGGTTTTGCGTCAGTCTGTGTCAAAACTGACGGAAAACCTAACCTGATAACCTTAAATTCATACAACATATATTTCAAAGGCAACTTGATGGAAGAGCATTTATAATCACCTGGTATATGATAATAGTTTTTGTATAAGTTGCATAAAACCTTATCCGCATCAGCCACACGTCCTTTATTACATTCATTGTATCGCACGGCAATATCGTTAAAATGACTTTATTACGTTATTTCCAAAAGTGCAGTGAATAGGCAAAACTCCCATAATATTTAGGAGCAGCAACATTCACAATGTGCACAGTACGACACAAGTTAAACATTGCAGTAACCCCTTTATATTGTTCACGCATATTGAACTTCCATCGAATGGATCAGCAATGCAATACTCCAATAAAATATTATATCATTCAGAACTTATTTTAAAGCAATTGCTCTTTGGACAACCTTATTAAATTTTATCTGTCTTACAAAATGGTACACTGATCATGGGATGAAATATCTGTCCATTGTTAGGGAATAGATTTCTGCTTGATGAATCTCTTCATAAATCGTTATTTAACTGTTTCACGACTAATTTACAAAATTATCTGAATTACAGTATTGTTGTTTAATAAGGTTATTAAATCCCTCCTTGTTCTTTTTTGTGTCTACCCTTCATTTTAACTATTTCAATTAATTTGACCAATGTTGTCCTTCTATCCATAACTTTCTGATGATGGTTTTCCTGAACTTACCCATTTATTTTTATATGTATGTTTCCACTCTTTGAAACCGTTAACAAGCGCTGATTTAAAGTTACTTCCAAACACAATACAAACAGTGCAGTATAACCTTTGGTTTGCTTCACTGAAACTCGACCATTTTTTATTTTCTTTTGAATCTGGGTAGCCATTGCGAAAAATACTTTAGAACAGCGTTTCTCAAACTGGGGTCCGCGGACCCCCGGGGGTCCGCAAACGCAATCTAAGGGGTCCGCGAGTTAAGCCCAAATAGATCTATTATAGATCAATAGGAATAGATAATATGGATTTACTCGTATATAAAACTGACACAGATTTAAAAATTACTTTTTTAGGATACTGCATTGGTAACTAGCGTTTACATAGTTACAAACGAGTCTGGTAGATTTAATTTACCGGCCGCTAGTTACCAATGCAGTATCCTAAAAAATCTTATACGATACACGACCGGTAGCATTTTTATGGCCTTGCCAAACATACAGGTCTCGTCCTATGGGCTCAACCTGTAAAGTATTGGTGCGGCCATAAAAATGTTGCTACCGGTCTAATAACGTAAATAGCTATTTGTGCAATTATTTTTGAACCATTTCTGACTGCGATTTGATTACGCGTTATCACAAAAAGCTTTGACGCATCTAATGCCATTTTGTACGACATATGTGAACGAGCGTCCTCTACACTTGTATACAGAAAATCAAAATACGGAAATCGCTTAAAAAATGTAGAACCACAACTACGATTAAAACTTTCTACTTTGAGCCAAACATTTTTATCTTATTTCTGTAAACCACCATCCTTCGCATTAACAATAAATAGTTATTATTATGTATGATTAAGAATTTACATTATATTAATATTATTATTATTGTACGCCTGTATTGATACTACATATTCTATTAATTTTGTAAGTGTTCCTGTGTTTTTACTAGCCCTACTTTAATAATAAAAATATCGAGCTCTCAAATATTATTTAATTTTAGTACCTGTAACTAATGTAGCAGCAAAGTAAACTGTTTTCAAGGTCACAGGGGTATATAAGTCATACACTATCTATGGTCGCTAAAATTGCATGGGGGTCCTCAAATTTTTGTAAGCAAATAAGGGGTCCGCCGATGTATACAGTTTGAGAAACGCTGCTTTAGAATAATCAAACGGCAAAGGATTGCCCGTTGGAAAATTAAGTTTTTATTAACTAAATACATAGGTGAAGTACAAAAGTAGAGAACACAAACTATATACCTACTTATATGAAACAATTACTATAATTAATACTAAATCTATCATCCGCAGTATTAGGTAATTTAAATAATTACTTGCTGTAGTTATAGTAAACAGACGCACTAATAAATCGTTCCAGCCCATTTTGCACATAAAAATTGCCAATATAAATAAACTTGTAATTATACATCTCAGCAGCTTTGTATGTTAAAACAAGTAAATAAGTATAGAAAACAAATCAAAATACTATTGATATCACTAAACTCCACTCATAAGCGGCAGGTAATTGTAAATATCATATAAAAACTAATCTACTATTTACCATCTACAATATCACTGTTGTGTAAATACTTCTAGTTGGAGTTAAAGTTAGCAGATCGTACTAAAAGGTAAGTTCTTCTAATCTTCCCCTTGAAAACTGCAAACATCAATGAGTTCCAAATCATGCTTGCCAGCAGCTGTGTATGTTGATACATGTAAATAAATTCAGTTTTAATTATTTAAATGCAGAAGCAAAGTAAGAATAAACCGCACTAGAAGTTTTAATCAATTTTTAATCTTTACAGTTGTTTGGGATTTTATATTAGTATATAATCAATGCAATAATAGGATAAACATAAGCATGCATTAACACTGAATAACTAAACGACACTAAAAAATATTATGCAAAGATGAAAACTAACGTAGGTAAACCATTCTTGCCTCGGATTTCTATAAATTTGTATATTATATCGTGAAAATTTTGCAAAGCAGATAAATTACCCTCCACAAAAACTCAGGACTTGAATCGTAAATTGGTAAATTTGCAGGATTAAATACAAATAATTAATTACCTTGAATACTATATGACGGTCGAAATCATGTGGTTGTCTTCCTATGTATAGTATAATATTTTGCAATAACCAGAAAATGCAAGAAGCAAATGGAAGTACTCCAAACACTGTGAAGGCCAGTAATGTGCACTCGCGGTTGCTCAATTTATTCAAAAATGTATCATAGAAATGATGCACCAACATTGTAATTGTCATCTGTTGGCACCAAAACGGCTGCAAAAAAAATCATAGATATTAACATATACATCCTGTCAAATGTTTGGTAAATTACCATTAAAGTTGGAAGCAATTGAATCTGATAGATGCAATCCAAAATGAAGTAATAGATTAACATAATTAATAGTACTCTGAGGAAGTATCTGGAACATGTAAATTAGATAAGTAAAATGTTGTATGTTATAATATATATCATGGATAGAGTAAACATATTGTATTACCTGATAACACAATGAACTATGGATGTTATATCCATTATAACGTATTTATTATAAAAGTGCTGGCTTTAAATGCCTATACTATGCTGCTCACACTTTACAAATGCAGTTGTAGCGGTACCGTCCCCCCTTCTGAATATTGACCTTCGATCCTACCACAGTACACTTATTACAGTGTTGTAATAGTGTTCTAGAAGACAGTCATCGTTCAACAATATTTTTGATATCATACTTTAGTAATTGTTTTGAATTACTAACTACATTTTGATTATATTTTCCAAAATGACACACTAAATACAACATCTTTTATCGGATGAGTAGGAGGTTATTGCCAAACACCACAATAATTTTCCAAGTAGTGAAATATCATGCTTGCAGCTGCAGCCTTCTGTACTAACTCTGTGCTTCCGATTTATTCATTTGGCTCTTTAATTTTTAGTCCAATAACATACCATTAAGCAAATATTGTTCCACCTTTTTAATTATTTTTTGTCAATTAAACGGAAATAGGAAAATTTCAAATAATTTATTAACACAAAGTATTACTTCGTAACATTAAGAATCTTACAGTCTACATATAGATAATCTACAATTTATTAAATTATTATATTGCAACAGAGTAGTAACAAGTACAATTAACATTATTCTTACTTATTGAATTCTTTGAACATCACATAGTTCCACATCATTACAATGGGAACCTGCAACAAAGTATACAAATTATATTCATTAAATATTTTTCTTAAATATCGAGACATACCTGCCATAATAAATCTACAGACAGCTCGTTTGGACGTTTATTTAGATATGACTCAATATTCTCCATAAACCACATGATTCCACGTACCACTGGAAAAAGTTGGAACACCAACATAGCCACGAATCTAATTTCCCATTTTTTAAGATCTTTATCTATTAAATTGTAGGCAGTCGGTACTCCAAGCATAACCATTACTTGTTGCCACCAAAAAGGCTACAATAAGGGGTCCAATATACAAAGAATGTACTTCACATAGTAACTTACCAAAACAAGTTCGATACAGTGCATATTCTCCACACATTTGTAAACCACATAAGCGGACAACACTAGTTTGACTGCTCCACCTAAGTCCCTGAAATACAATTTGCAAATAAACGGGCATAACTAGTTGGTTGGTGAGATTTTAAATTTAAACTTATCTTTAATAATTATTAGAATATTTTAAAATATAACATGTACAATATGTTCATTAAAAAAGTTCATAAGGGCTGTGGGAATTCAAACGTATGAATAATATGTTGGCGGCACTGTAAGTCTATGTCAAATTCGAGATTAGCAGGTTATGTAATACTCCTATATTGCTAGCGCTTGTAAGTAGAGAGGTCACAGTATAAGTGAAACAGACAACCATCTTTTTCTACGAACTTGGTGCAATGCGCGCAAGCGTTGTTCCTGAACACGTGAACAAAGCTGTGCAGTTCGAATTCTCAGGCATGCGCACGAGACGCGTAGTTTTCAGAAAGAGGCGGACGTACTATATGTCGGCGCCGTAATGTTTTTGCCCGTTCCCAGACCCTACTAGAAATATTGAAGTATTACATATATGGGTTTTGCATCAGTCTGTGTCAAAACTGACGGAAAACCTAACCTGCTAACCTCGAATTTGACATAGACTTACAGTGCCACCAACATATTGTTCATACATTTGAATTTCCACAGCCGCCCCTTATGGACTTTTTTAATGAACATGTGGTATAAACTACGCAATATGTTTACCAAACTGCTCTCATGAAGTTTAGTCCTAGAATCTTCAGTAGCTGTGCCATGGTGGAAACTGCTATTTGATGTTCTAGTCCCTCAATCTTTAATCCTAAGGACTAATGAAGGGTAGTATCAAGTAATGGAATTAAGGTTGTATTTCATACCCAGTGTTTCTATTGTGTGTATAGGTATAGTGTATTGTATAATTGTAGCTGAGTAGCTATGAAATACTTAAAGCCATTTGAGAATTATTAAAATATCGGTGAATAGTAACTTTCATGTAGTTTTTATATTCTCAACAAGTTGGTTTTTTATTATTTGACATCCCACCTATTTTCTCAAGAACAATAAATTGAATCTTGAATATCGAACAAATACATAGTGTTTTCGTATTAGGTATGATGAGTATGATTACCATATAGAAAGCGGAAATATATTTTTTCCACTACTAGCATTAAACGATATCATTATTTACTTTGATTTTGAGCCAAGGAGATGAATTTCTTTCTTAGTGGTTAATAATATTTCATTATTAACTACTGGTTAATAATGAAACCCCATTATTAACTACTGGTTAACAATTATTTTATTTTTTATTAATGTAAAAGCAATTAATTATAAAAGGAATAAAGGTGCTAGTAGTGGAAAAAATAATATATAAACGACAGCGGAGAAGACTTATCAGCCTCGCTACTTATTTCACTCGATGCTTCGCATCTCGGGAAATGATTCTGCTCGGTTAAGAAAAATGTCTTCTCTACCTCGGTCTATAATACCACCAGCAAACTTATGGGTTAATAAACACAGTCCTGTGTACCTAAAAGATGATTTAAATTTGATAGAAAAACTACTGTTTTTCGTTGATGTAGCCGTCAAGTTATTAGTAATGAATTTAAAAAACATAACACGCACTCAACAACCCTAAGTCTAACTTACAATTAGCTTAACTAATGAGTTCAGATTCATTTCTGCTCTGAGAAAATTTGCAGTTATGGCCAGATTTGAACCCGTGTCCACCTGATCGCTAAGCGAGCTTAACCCACTCAACCACCCACGTCTCCAAATGCAAGTAACACCATGTTTAAAATAAAAGTATTTCTGAAGAAGCTGTATGTATAGCAAAACATCAAATTTAACTTTTTACCTCAACATTTCAATGACGACCAATCTTTAGTAAGTAAATTAATTAATAAATTGGCTGCTACAGCTTCTCAAGGAAAAACCATAGTTTTTCTATCAAATTTAACGTAAAAATTACCAGCCGTACCTACGTACGTACCTATCTTATCAGGAATAGGAGGAAGAAATATATAGATATGGTACAGCTTTAGAACAAAGGAATGAACCTCAACAGTTAATAATGGAATAATATCGGATAGGAGGCGTATATTTGTCAGGGAAGTAGAATAATGGAACAGAGGCTAACAAAAAACTGTGAAATCAATGTAGATTTTCTTATTAAAGGAGCTCAGGTAGTTAAAAAAGTTAAAATTACTTAGTAATTAATTAAAATGGAAAATCGTCCTGTTAAATCTTACAAAATTATAAATAATTTTTATTTTTGATGAAAACAAATTCTTTGACTGATATTTTTGTGTTAATTGTAATTTACCACATTTTGTGTAATTTTCAGGAAAAACTACTGTTCTTCATGAGGAAGATTTTTAATAAGTTTTTTACATCAAATGGGTGAATAGGTAATTTTATTTTAAATTATTATACGGGTTTAACTGAATACAGCTGCCTCCGATGTCTATGGTTCTGTGATCTACTCTTAATTTTGAATTTATTTAAACATTTCTTAAAGTTGTAATAATAATTTCCCCTACAGACTGCTCGTACATTTTCTTTTAAAGTTAAAAAATCATTCAGATTTATATGAAATTTGTCAGTACAACCAATTTTTCAATAAATAATTTCGCTATGCTTTATTGGAAAATGTACGTTACATTAAGCAATTTTAATTTGCTGTCTGCTAGTGATACCTATTTTATAAGATGAGTTGAGGTGTGACTGTAAAATAATGTTGAAAGTTAGCTGTTTTATTATTGTAGATGTAACATATTTGACACTCACCAATGCAGTTGAAATACTTGTTATGGAGCGCACATTCTCTGCACATCGATTAATTTGAATTGGGCATATAAGAAAGTAGTCCAACCTTGTATGATATGATTGCAGCCCTGAAATTTAAGAAAAACGGTATTAATATAATTTTTTTCTGGAATTATTTTATGCCTAGTTGTTATTTCATTGCAACTCAATTAATATTGAATACATTGAAATAACAACAGTGTAAGGGTGTAATATTATTCTTTTATTGTTATTATAGTGCTATAGCTGCTGGGATTTTTAGCACCTCTATACATAGATTACATTATTATACTATACTAGTGAGTCACCCGAACTACGCTTCGATTCGCTAAATTAAGAGAGATTCATTAATATAAATTTAAAAAAAGGAGGCACCGGGCAGGAATTGTACCCGGGCCGCCCGCGTGTCAGGTGAGGATTCTACCACTGGACCACCGATGCTTGGTTGAATAAAGCGCTGCTATGATAGTATATAAACATAGTGAATCGCCAGAGCTAACAGCTGACGCACCGCAGCCCCGGCCACAGATGTGTCGCTCCGCTACTTACACGATTGAATTAAATCACAACATTTTCGTACTTTTTTTGAAAATAAAAACCGGCCTACGATCTAAGTCTAAAAATTAGCAAAATTTTAAGTCATCATACAACTTAATCGGGCCAGTATCTTCGGAGAAGATAGCGAACAAACATACACGCAAACATACAAAGAGAGCAAAGATTTTATGTTATAGGATTAAATTAAAACATGTGATAGCTGCATGGTAGCTTTAACAGTGAAACACCTTTTATGTACCTGTACTAAATTACAAGGACCAAGGCCAACATATGCAATTAAAAGCAATATTAGTGAAGTGCTACAGAATGACAGAAAATCAATAGTTAACCTTTTAGAATTTGTAAAACGTACAAATTTGTTTAATAATAATTTTTTCATTAGCTATAAATGTGTCTATGTAGGAAAAATAGAATGTCACATCAGTGTCGTCGTTGTCAGTCTTGTTAACTTGCCCACTGCATGGGCATCAGCATCTCCTCTTTGAGGAGGTTTTGACCATTACTACCCCACAGTTGTCAGAGCAGGATTGGAGAAGCGTAGTGAAGGCCATTGGAGTTGCTGGGTTTTACAGATTTTGTGGTCTGGAACTAGAGACTTGTACTTTTAAGCTATCTCCACTGTAGGTGGTGGCCAATGAATCAATGTACTGATTTTATTGATGTATTGATGAATCATTACATGTATATATTAATTATGGGTGTTCAAAAAGTCTCTGCTGGCGGAGAATGCTGAACATTTCATGGACAGAACACCAAACAAATATATCAATACTCCAAGAACTCAATATCAAGAAACGACTGTCGAACGAAATACAACTCAAAACATTAAGATACTTTGAACATATTATAAGAAAAGAACTCGACAACAAGGAAAGATTAGTAATACAGGGGAAGGTAGAAGGAAAAAGATCTTGAGGCCGATCACCTTCCAGATGGATAGATCAAGTCACAAAGTTAACCGGAAAACCTATGCATACACTCACGATCGAAGCACAAGACCGAGTAAAATAGAGAAGAACAATACAAGATGCCGCAGTGGCCACTACATTCCCTACTGGGAATTAAAGACTGAGGAGGTGGAGGATATAGCATCTAGGGAGAATTGATCATGCGAAAGGCACTTGCAAGATCAGAAGGCATAATATCTGTTAATGAGGAGACCATAAACGATTTACGCTACACAGATGATAGCGCTCTGTTAGCTAAAGGAGTAGAAAGTGCGAAATTAGCTGGAGTTAAATATCCCGAAGACAAATAACGATGATAGATAGACCAAACAATGATAGATCAGAATTGTTAACAATAAACCGCTATGAAGCAGTTAACCAATACACCTTTCTTGGATCGATAATATCAAATTAACCAAGGTAAGGAAAAACCAAAACATTGAAATTTCTGAAAATCAGACTAGTAGGATGCTTAGTCTTTCATGTTTTAACATACAGCTCAGAGTCATGGAATATAAAACTAAAACGAGTTGAAGCTTCAGAAAGGTTCTGCTGGAGGAAGACGTTGGGATGCCTCATGGACCGAGCATAGAACATACAACTCCTATGTGTTAAACGCCGACCTATTTTGGACATAAAATGAGAAGAGACCCTGATAAGAATAAAGTTATAATTGAAGGAATGATTGAGGAAACCAGAAAGAGAGGTCGTTCACATATGATGGGTGGACAAGACAAAAATCAACCGGGAAGATCATAAACATCCTCATCAGAGAGATTCGAGATCGGAGCCAATGGAAAAACACTATAGAACAAGTTGCAGCGGCCACAACATTCCTGCTGAGGAATCAAGAAGAAGAATACAAGATTTTACACTTACAACTTGAAATCTTGCATTTACTAATATATTTTTAGTTTGTTCATCATCGAAATTTTGAGGTTAGGATTTAGAAATTCATCAATTGCTGTAAAAAATTAATTGTAGGGTAGGATACGCACCTATGATATTATTAACACCTTTCCGTTCAAACCAGCATCTGTACATTACCAGTACTACTGTGTTATGCAATTTTTTAAAATGTAAATAATCTAATCTTGTTACACTATCAAACATTGAACTGTTAGGAAGTGGTTACTCGCCGGTTTTTAAGAATTTTCCTTACCGGTGATTTAGATCTTGAATCGGAATCGGTAATTAGATTTTGGAAAATACACAACTTATTGCCTGTAATACAAAATTTCACGAAATAAATATCCAATTGCCATTTTTCGAGTTATAGGTTTGGACATCGTTGACAACGTTGAGGTTTGGATGTAGAAGTTCTTTAATTGTAAGAAATAGAGATCTAGAAGAATGTCGAATACATAACTATTGAATTACAGACGTTTTTATACCAGATTCAACAAGTATACGCACCATATTAGTAATATTTTTGGAAATTTAATTGCTTGAAGTTTAATTGTCACATATTTTTAGGAAGTGGTTATTGACCCGTTTACTGCGGAGGTAATTCAAGCTTTCGATTTGAATCTGGAATTATATTTTGAGAATATACATTTATCATCTGCAATACATGGAATAATTCTATTTATTTATTTGTACAATATTGTGTTTGCTTTAGAGGTTTTTAATAATAAAAAATAGTGGGTTGTTACATGCTACTGCGATATGCAGGATGGCGAAATAACTGTGGAAGGGATTTGAGCATATCATCATAGCTACAACTTTCCAAGGTTCGAGATACCTGGTACTTCGCAAGGTGAGAATTGATAAGCGACCGTTATTAATTCTATACCATAACATCGGTGGTCTCTTTCTTTGTATGTTTGTTCACTATCTCTTGCGAAGATACTGCACCGATTAAAATGTATGATAGCTTAAAATTGTGAAAATTTTTTGACTTAGATCGTAGGTTTTATTTTCTAAAAAGGTACGAAAAAGTAAAGTAAAATTAAATTATAAAAACCTTAATGTTCATATACCACTATAGCAGCGCCTTATTCAACGAAGCATCGTTGGTTCAGTGGTAGAATGCTCGCCTGCCACGTGGCCGACCCGGGTTCGATTCCCGGCCGATGCATCCTTTTTTAAATTTATATTAATGAATCTCTCTGAAATTAGCGAACCGAAGCGTAGCTCGAGTGATTTACTAGTTGTTTAATAGTGTGCTGAACTAGCTTGCGATATGTATTTCCTCTATTATCTAAATAGTGGTGTTGATTCTGTCACATTGAATTTGATTTTTATATGTTATATTGTCTCCACGTATTATGTACATTTGGCATGACGCATTTTACGAAATTTTAGTTCACAGAGCTCACTCGTTCTTTGAAATACTAAAGCAGAATCTCAACGTTTTGGAAAATGTATTTAATGACAACGATATGTACGTACTTGGCATTGTTGCCTAACTACGAAGCGAAGTAATGTCGAATAATAAATATATTTAATTTCGGTTTTCGCATATTGATGCTTATATTTATTTTCAACAGTTTCGAAATCCGTTTCATATCTGCGTTGTTATTCTCCAGTAACATTTAATTAGTAGCAATATTGCGCGATGAAAAAGATTTAAATTTGTTTATATGGATGAAATTTCTCAAAAAATCGTATTGGGAAACATTTAAGTTCACAGAAAAGACAGTCCCAAGCGAGAATCGTGACAAATCAAGCAAAAACGTCACGAATCTCGCGAAGCCGTCTATATGTGAACTGATAGAACGAAGCGGGATCAGAGTAACTGACTGGTATAGAATAGATTAAACGTAAACTGTCGAAATCCAGAATAAAGTTTTAACGACGTCAATTATGACTAGGTTTTTACAAGTTTGTGTCGTTTCGGTTTTGTCTTTGGTATTCATATTCACATATTTTATAATAATTAAACATCAAGCACGGCGAAAAAGGACGATTAACAACGTTTACATTGGTTTTATAGCTTGGAAAACAGAGAATGTGCTGGATGTACAAATGTACTCACTAAATTGGTATCATACATTTTCCCATAGCGAGCGAAATACAAAGTGAACTGCTCGTTTCGTCCTGGTAAATCGCTCAGAATTTCAAATTTCAGCATGAATATAAGATAAATCTTCAATGTAAAACAAGTTTGCCAGTCATTACACCGGTACCGGTATAATGTTATTTGCTCGTCTTGACGCCCAAACTAGGGGTCCGAAATTGTGAAAGTTGTCAGTTGAATTAATCAGCAAACAGCATCGCGCCTAGGTGTTTCAAGTACTCCCACGCCGCCCCTATCATTGTATACAGTCTCAGTAATTTTTGTTTGAATTGTTAATACGACCGGCATTATGCACGGTCCTACCGCTTCTTCTACAGGTTTGAAATAAATTGGTTTTTGAAAGTGTTACTGCTGCTAGTCAGTTTAGTAATATCTTATTTGGTTTAAAAGGTCAGTAACTTAACACATATATCTAGAAATTGCTTTTTGCTTCCCATAACTAAAGCATTTTAGAAACTTATATGGTACAGCAAAATTGATTTAATAATATTTTGTATACAGGATGTCCCATATATGACTGATCAGAACAATCTCATAATGCTGTTTTTCTCAAGCATTAAGGTAGCCAAGTCTTCCCTCAAAATTAAACAATAACATGATACGGTTGTGATTCTAAGCACTCGTTAGGATTATCGTTGTACATTTCAAACCCGAATTAACAATTACAAATGTGACTAAAAGTTACTCTAATGGATCGTGTTTGACGGTTTGCTGCCTAGCCACACGAGTAAATGAAAGGTGTGCAATATTGTAATTCATTCATGCGGTTGTTCGTGACACAATTTTAAAGTGAACAGTTATATGTATTTAAAATTTAAATCCATGATAAGGAGATGCAAAATCAAAAGCTGATTGGTTAGCACTTAATTTACCATTATCAGACTCGCCTGGTATATTAAAAAAGTTTTTTAAATTGTCAATATCATTTCAATTTCCTTTAAAATAGAGGGCATTTAAATTTAGTTAAAGTTTATATGTGAGTAATTATATGTAATCAATGCAAGAAAAGTAGAAGTTATCCGCGCCAAGTTAGGGGCCTTGTTAGCGTCAAATATTCAAATCTTCAAATTCGAAGTAATGCGAATGACAGAATAATACATAAGCACAGAGTGATTTAAAAAAAACTGAATTGCAGCACGCCCTGGATAGCCTGAATCAGTTGGTAGTAGTGATGGACTTATTCGAATGAAAAATAACCGCTTATCCGGTTATCGAAATAACCTCTGTAACTCGGTTTTCGTTCCTAGTATTCGAATGAAAAATAACGTCATCCTGATACGTACTACGTGCCGTATCTCAGCGACCTGCGAGTGTTCGAAATTCTGTAAATAATACGTCATTCATAACCATAAGCAAGGCAGATTGTACTGATTGACCCAAGTGAGGCTCGCGGCTGCTTGTTGATGTTATTAACACATTTGAGACTCCCAGTCGACCAGTTCAATTTATGGGGCCGTTCCTATTAAAGATAACGCTCTGCTGAGTATGAGATTTGCCGAAGCTGTGTTGGTATTAATTTATAACAGCCTAAATTTTTGCTTCGAAACGCGGTTGATTATGCCTAATAAGGTATAAACAGAAAGCGAAATAAGATTTTCCAATATCGTAACAGATTTATACTTAATTTTTAATAACGGAGCAGTCGATGCCCATCCGTCGTCATATGATATGATGTGGGACAAGAAGTGGATTTCGATGTTTAAAATTTTAAGTGTGCGTCCTTAGAGCCGCGGAAGGCTGAACGTAGATAAATTATGGATTCTAAAATATACCGGTATGATGTGCAAGCGAAAAGGGAAGGGTGGCTACTAGAGAATTTTAGGAACTAAAAATAGATTCAATAGATACTTTGTATTCACATATTTATAATTTCTTTATGATTAGTATTTATATAGCTATTCTCAATGGTTTAAACTCCTTAGAAATCAAATGAAAATCATTTATACAAGTATTATAATTAACGATTAACTGAGTTCCTCTGCTATCTGCAAGTTACGATGCCGATGCAGATAACGGTGAACCGCCAACCGGCAAACCGGTGAAATCGAAACGAATCGAGAGCCAAAATGTATTCGAATGATTATTCAAATAATCATTCGATTATTTTTTTATTTTTTTTATTTATTTTGTACTCAGCCAACAGCCGTTAGGCCAATTATAGGCGTCGCTGTACATTTTATTAATATTTATTAATATCATTCGAATGCAAATAATTCTGTTATAAAAATTGTCCGGTTATGCCCATCACTAGTTGGTAGTACTGAAGTGCATTGTCAGCCTATATCAAATTTGAGGTTTAGTAGGTTAGATTTTGTTAGTCATTTAACACACACTGACGCAAAACTTAACCCGCAAATCTCGAATTTGACATAGACTGACAATATACTTCAGTACTGCCAACTGATTTAGGCTTTGTATAAGACTATATGTGCAGTATTAAATAATTGTAACTTACACCAAGGCGATGAAAATGACCTGCGTCGATACTTTCTAACCAGCACAGAATTTAGTAATCGCTTGTATACGTCAAACAGCAATGATAGATGTAAATGCACATGTGGTTTGTTTAGATAAGTCCAAGGCATGGTTGCTTTTCCTGAAAGTAACTGTTTTAAATGTTTAAACGACAGTGTGTGCAGATGCAGTATTTTTTCTGTACATAATAGCTATTTATGCAACAAGTGCTAAAAGTCGACTTTTATGCGCGAGACATGAAAATTATGAAACGAAGCCGAAGGCTGAGTTTCATAACATGTCTCGCGCATAAACGACTTTTAGCACGCGTTGCATACAATATTTTATCTACGACCTTAATTTTACCGTTATTAATCCATAAATATCGATTTAAGAAAGGTTCGCATCTGCGACGCTGCGTCATAATGAATAGTAGGCCTGCGCCGCTGGCGATTGTTTGGCCACGCCCGTGCTGTCAAGGTTGAGTTACGAAATGTAATTATTGATACTCCACATATGACTGTATTCATTACATAACGCTTTAATTATTTCCAAAACGCTTTACCTGTAACTCAAGAAGCAACTAGAATAGCTTTACGACTTCACTTGCAGTTCGAAATTGTAGTTTTGAACTCGCTTCACTTTTAGCACATGTGCTAAAAGTAAACAGCTGATTTCTTTAAACACGGTAAACTATAAAACGTCACTTTTAGTGAAACAAGCTAGCGCTAAAAGGCCTACTTTTAGTAGTGGTCGTAGATAAAGTTGTTTACACCGTAGTTTTAAAATAATCAGAGGAGACGATAATTTCACATACAAGATTTAGGAGGGCTTATTGTTTGCTTCACTCCTGAGCTAGTTCTAGTTGCATTAGTTTTTAATCTCGGTTATGTTATCGGGTTATCGCTACACACTGCATACAAAATCTCATCATGGTAGGCTCCGGTTGTAAAACGATATGTGTTCAAATGTTAATAGTTAATATGCAAAGAGTTGTTATTAAGTATTTTCAGAAAAAATATAGTGAGTACTTGGGTGACTCTTCAGCCTCGTGTGACTATGCAAAACGGTGGGAACTTTTTTTTCTTTAAAATGAACTAAGGCGTCTCCCGAAGTTTGTCGATTAAGCTCGTCATAAGTATAAAAAAGTTCGCATAAATGTTAATCCCAAAAACGCATCCCCTCGGAGTTACACCCACCTAAAGAGGGATTATATTAAATATTTTTAACGGACAAAAATGTGATCGTACAACAATGTAAATTGGACAGTTTGATTTATTTTAAAACTTTTTAAGTTATTTTAGTTTTTTCCTAAACTAATAGTTTTTGTGTAAATAAATAAAATACGATGCGATAGACGAAGTGCCACTAATCATGTGGTTATTTAGCCCGCCAGAGTTGAACTGCGAGTAGCTGACGTCACGCCGCTAGCCTCATTACCAGGTACCAATTATCTAGCCTCGTTCAAACAGCAAAATACTTTTGCTTATAACTAAGCTACTTTTTTTCTTAAATTTTTGCCGAATATTACGTATTTCAGGGAGACGAATTTTACCAAATTATGACGAAAATAAAAATTGCCTAAACTGCCTTTAATGTTACGCATGATTACAATACTACAAACGCACTAGCGTAATATAGATTTAAAAAACTCGGTAAATCTAAATTATTTAAAATTTCCCGTAAGCACAGTGCCGTAAGCATTACATACTAGCCCCCTTAGACGTGAAACGGTAGTACTAAATGGTTATTATTTATTGTTATACAGGGTGTTTCAAAATAAGTGTGACACATTTTACGCGGCGATTCCTTGTCGAAAATTAAGGGGGATTTTTGAATATAAAGTTTGTCTCTTGAATATCTTTATGCCAAGTTACACCCTCCCAAAGAGGGGAACTTTTTAACGGACAAAAATTTGATTATACAAAAAATGTACTAGAAAGTCCAATTAATTTAAAAACGTTATTAACTCTTATAGTTTTTTTGTGAAACCAATAGTTTTTGTGTAAAAAATAAGCAAAAAAATTGAGCAAAATGCCCAGAAACTATGGGTTTCACGAATAAACTAAAAAATCTAAAAACCAATTTAAATAAATCATTAAAAGCTAATTTCAACCCTTCGAAAGTCCTACGTAAAAATTCAAAATAAATCATAAATAAGCTTTCTATTGGCTGAGTATAGCTGTCAATTTTCACTTTAATGTCCTTTCCCAGTTTTCAGTAAAATGACAAAAACCAAATTTCAATCCCCCCCCCTCCCCAAATAGGTTGTAACTCTCGCAAGAAGAGACTTAAAAGAAAAAATATATACAAAAAGCCCCCTTAATTTTCAACAAGGGATCATCCCTTAATGTTTTCGCACTTCTTTTGGAACACTCTGTATATTATACATGATTGTAACTTCTTGTATTGTATAATTAATGTGTTATTTGCCAATATATATGCACATATTTGAAGGAACACGCAGTGACAAGTTATTTACAGAGGGTGTCCCAAAAGTAGTAATAAAATTCCCAAGAGCCATGTAACTTCATTAATTCTGAGTGAAAAATTCTAATGAAAAAACAAATACATGGTGCTTAGTTTACTTACACGGATTAAGAAATAAAAATTTACACATATTCGCGTTAAGCGTAGGAGCTCTTGTATTCAACACATTTTTAAAAAGGAAATTTGTACTTTTAACGTGTTTTAATTGTTGCTTTAATGTTAAAAAATATATTCAATAAAAATTACTTTATTTTTCATAATTTGATATACTATTTCTGATAGCGTCAAACGGAGCGAGATGGGACATTTTGATCTTCCACAATTTTTTGTTTAGGGTCGATGAAATTCTTAAGTTGGTAGTACTGTAATGTTGTAAGCAGTTTGAAAATACCTCGAAATCATATTCCGACATTTCGAACAACGGTAAATATGAAATATTAGTAGGCCGCAAACTTTCATTTGTAGCGGTCTTACCTTTACTTTGGAAATTTCGGTAAGAATGGGTAAACTGATAATCCGGTGATAACAGTGATTTTTCAAAATTGTAAGGGTAACTTTCTAGGAAGGGTTCTGCCATTTTTTGTGTCTTGTGGGGCAAGATTTTGTTTATGGAAGAATGTTTCCTATTTCTGTTTTTTAACAATCAATGTTTAGTTTAGGTTAAGATAATGTTTAGTTTTGTTTTTCAGTAAAGTAGTAAGTATTTTTTACTTCCGTAGTCTAAATGACGGACTATTGTAATCACTTTCAGCGTCTTTAGATGACGAAAAACATGTTTTGTCAATTCTGTATATCTGTCCGCCTGTCTATTGGCGGTATAGCTCAAAAAGTATTTATTGTACGGTTCGAAACCGAATATACTTTCGGTCAAATGTATAGGTACAGGGCAAGCATCTAAAAAAATATGTTGTGTAGTTTTGCTTAACTCAGGAATAGATAACAGTAATATTTTGCATATAGATCCGGTTTTTTACTCTTGACGAAAATGGGACCCACCAGATACAGGGTAAATGTGAAAAGGAAAAAAAGTGCAACGATAAGCACTTACTATATAAAGCAAGCGCAAGCAAAAATGGGAGGCTCGCCGTCATTGCCGAACGAGACTAGGGATCGGGTCCGCCGGCGGTACCCCATGCGCTGAAATCGCGTATAGTTCGAATCTCATCCGCTGCATTGTTTTTATTTGAAAAGTGATGTAATTCGCATTAACAGTGTTTCCTTTTATTGTTTCAACATTATTACGAACGTTAAGATATGTTTACCCCTATGTGGTGCGTTATTGCGACGGAAGTTCCGTGTAAGCCTCTTTCCAGATTTTTTTATTTTTAATATTTGATTTTGAAACTGGAATTTGTAAGAATTTAATGTTTTGCTAATAAATGCAACTTCACAATGTAAAATGTCTAATATGTTTTGTATTTTTTGAAATAAAGGAATTTCAGGCTTATTTTAAATGTTTTGTTTTGTTTTCAAATAGCAGATCAAAGACAACCTCTTTAAAACGTAATTAGTGTCCAATCTGAAGCATAGAATAAGTCTAGTTTGCAACTTAGTTACGTGTACAAACTTGCTCCCTGCTGCGAGTTGAGTTGGGACACTTAAAAAATTATAAATACCTTATGGCTTTGCTTTGCAGCTCAAAATGTCTGAAAATTGTACCAATATCACCCAATTTTACGGTATCGAAAACGGTGAAGTAGAACCGCGTGTATGCTAAGACTAAGCATGGAAGAGAAAAATTTTTTTTTACTCAGAATTAATCAGGATGCATGGCTACCTCAAATTTTATTGACACTTTTAGAACACTCTATGTGTATAGTATCTTTGATAATATACAATATGTTTAAGGCATCGAGAGTTAACCTATTCGACAATTTCTGGAAAAAAAGGGAATATTTTGAACATGTATTTTGTTGATAATTGTATATTCCACATAAGTAAATAAATTTCTAGTTTTCATTATTGTTTCAGAAAACAGCCAAAATCTTTCGCCTTCGACCTTTGCTTCAATTCCGTGGACCCGTGCAGAGAAGGTTACGCTTCTCAAGAGGTCGTATTCGACTGCTTGGGACGTGATATCCTGGACAACGCCTTTCAAGGATATAACGCCTGCATTTTCGCCTACGGTCAAACAGGTGAGTTCCCCGAAAGTTTAACGATGAAAAAGGACGTTCTCGTTTTCCTGCCTGTCTGCCGTTCGTGATGCATGAAAAGCTATTCCAGGTCTACAAACTGCGTATGTGTTCCTGCCTGTCAGTTTGATTTAGAATTAGGGTATGTTACGACCGGTCGTACAGTTTTGGTTAGGTAATTTAGACGAGTTTTTATGGGCTCTGCGGGCTTACTTGAGCGTCCAAGGAAGCATCACATATTTCACTCATTGGCAAATTCAATGTTTACTAGCAAACACTTGTAGGTCTATTGCATCTTCTGTAGAATCTAATTAATTAGAATCGGGATGTATTAGCTTTTATTTTAAAAAAATGTGTGTAGGTAATACGTGTAATTTCAGAAATAAATACATGTAATTTGGCAAAAACATCGATTAGTCTCAACTATGACCAAACGTTTTCTTCAACACAAGTCATTTATGTATTTGAATAGTAGTGCTATCGGCATTTTTAAAGAATAGAACATCTTGCATATTTGTAAGGATGTGGGAAGAAGGTAATCATACTGTTATGACGTTATGAGGATATAAGCTTTATTGGGGTTATTTTGAATATTCCTGAAGATATTAAACAAAGTTCTTCTTAATTCCATGGATATGAGACAAAAGATTGTACGAGTTTTGATGACAGATGGGTAGAAAGCAGGCAAGTTTATTCCTTTGAAGGTACCTAAAATCCATCCCTAGAATATTAAAAGGTAGAATGTCTGTTATTACGACGCTGATATAAATTATAGCTCTACTAACTTACTACTTTTATGTTAACATCAAATATGAGAGGTTAAGGGTTTGGGCCTTGTCACATCGGGGTAGAAGAACTCGGCCATTGGCCCTCTTTTATAAGGGGTTTCATCAGTAGCGTAAAGGGAAAGGGTAGAAGAGTACGGTATCTCGACTACGTGTCACGCTCGAGGCGATATTCTTGTGAAAAGTTGGACGTTTCGCCTCTGGAATGGTTGACAAGTTGCCAAATTTGAAGTACTCCCACATCAAGCGCAACGTGTCCGTATGCGGAAAGTCTGACTAATCAAAATATGAACGGATTTTTAAAAGTGCAACTTTTTAAGGTTTATCTGCATATGCATAGCGTTTACTGAACATCCATAATGCATGCTATACGGACAATTTAACACACTCAGCAGGTTATTAAATGTTTGTTACTGTGGTATATTGCCATGCGCTTTATCAGTCCTCTCGCAGGGAACATACAATACATACATAGCGCATTCTAGGTATGCTCCCTTTAATTCGTTAGCAATACTGTTTCGTACTGTACTATTTCGTAGCGCTGCGTGAGTTACGATGTTCGCCTTTAAAAATAGTGTATTAACAGTTACTTTATTCGCTACATAGTTCAACTGAGATCGATATCATTATTTTATGTCTTCCATGTATTAAAAATCAATTTTGAGTAATGGTAGTAGTAACAACATACATTTACGGATATGATAGGGTATTTTTATAAGGTAAAACAGTGGGAAAACAACTATTTCACCAGTTAATCCTGATCTTGCTGCTAACTGTATATAATTTAGGTCGTCGTTAGATAGTATTCATTCTCTACGCTCATTTGTTCCAACAATACAGTCATATATGTTCTTTGCTTTAAGAGTAGTACTAAAAAAATCAGTAAATAACCTTAATATCTTTCGTATATATAGGGCGGTTCAATACTGTAGGTGAGGTTGACAATTCATTATTGTAACTTGTAGCTTTGGCTATTATAAACTTGAAATGTGATTTTATAATTAGGTTTTACCTAATAGTGAGGTAGGTATTGCACTAAGGACAATTTTATAATAGCCAGAACTACAATTTAAAATGACTACGGTGTCAACCAGTCAATATAAAACCTAACCTCAATGCAAAAATAATAACCAGAAGTTTACAACACAATGAAATGTAGTGGCAATGCTTGTTGTCAATGGTTTCTCTAGATTGCATTTCATATGAAAAAAATCTGTAAAGGAGTTTACACGGAACTTCCTTCACTCGAATTACACCAATTTAAAAAAAAATCTGAATTACATCAATTTGCAAAAAAAATTAATCCGCTGGGATTCGAACTGCGCGCTCCCAGGCGAATATTTCGAGCCCAGTTTCTAGTCTGAGCCACGACCGTGTTCGAATTGTACGAGCTTCTGCTGCGTTATAAGGACACCATGCTATTCTATCCCACTTGTGATGTTTACCCTGTATCTGTTAGGTCTCATTTTCGACAATGATAAAGCCTGAGATATGTACAAATTATTACTTTTATCTATTTCTCAGTTAAAGTAAAAGTAAGCAAAATTTTATTTTTTAAGGTACTCATCCTGTATATATTTCTCTGAAATTTTCTCGGTTTTATGCCAGGTAGATATATAATTTGCATGCAAATTATCGTCTTCCTCCAAGAAATAGTTTTTGAGTTATACCACCAACAGACAGACGGAATTGAGAAAAAGCATTTTAGCTTAATTGTATCTATTATAGTTATTTATGTATCAAGGACTATTGGACGAGTCTATTTTATGCGAGCGAGCGTAGCGTAGCGATAAAGAGGACAAGTAAAATAAGGTCCGGTTATATACGAGCTGCATGCAAAGCTTTACATTCGACTGCAGTACAGAATATTTCCTTTTATATACAATATCATTCAAGTTGCCATTGCAACATGTGATAGTTTCGAAGTGTGCTTCTTCTAGATTAATTGCGTTATCAATATCAAGAATAACTACCTATTACCGTAAGGTATTAAAGATGATTTTTAAAAAGTATTTGTGAAGTTTTCAGTTAATATAATCTTCTTTCCTGATTTGAATAAAATAGCATTTATTTTGATAATAACTATTGCACATTGACAGGCGGCCGTTTTACTTTACTCTATGGACTAAAGTAGCACTATATGGACGCTAAATAATAGTACAATAAAAAGTTTATGGAACAGTCGAACATAAAGCTGTGATGTTAAAACATTGAAAAAAAATTGGCCCCCTCCCCCACAATTACAGTAGTTCCTGTGCCGCTGCAAGTAGGGATGGACTTTTTTGAGATACACATTTCGGCATTGATATGGACATATTAGATAACGATATAAGTTTCTTTTAAAATATCGATATATTCTCCATAGCGATACATTCATCTATTTATCTAATTTACTCGATGTATTGCTCTGTTGATTAAGTCGATGTATTCGATAAGTAAGTTGATACATCGAGACTATTGCTGTACTCAATATGACAGTATATTAACTGTTTTATAATTTCGATATATTCGATATCGATAGTTTTTCTGATATTGATTTTTTCCGATATCGAAATAGTTTTCCAATATTTTTTCATAGTTAAAAAGCGGGGAATGGAAATTTTGTGATATTTCAACGATTTTTCATACTACAAAATCTACAAACAAATTGTAAAATGCATGTAGGAGTAGGATGTACCTATGTAAAGAACACTATTCAGAAAAGTTGAACATCCACTAAGCATAAAGAAACGCCGATGAAAACGACAAGGAAGATAGCAGACATAAATTATTAAAAAACAGGAAGTGGAAGAAGCCCTAAGCAAAATAAAAACAGAGAAAACATGCGAAGAGAATAACGCCAAACCAGAAATGATCAAAATAGATGGGAACGAAAGAAAAGTAATGGTTATGGAGAAATTGCAATGACTCATGGAGACATTGGAAAATACTGTACTAGTGGTAAAACAACTTAATGGTGCCAATACATAAAAAAGGAGAACAAATGAACTGCGATAATTAGAGAGCAATAATTTTTTTTTCAGTATGCGTAAAAGTACCTATGTATACATCAGAATAGTAGAAGAAAAATTAAGGAAAATATAAAAGAATAAAATGGAACATATACCGGGTGTCCACTCTCCAAATCCAACATAGGTAATTAACATTCAGTAAATAGTTTTATTATTAGTATAATTTCATGCACAATAATTTTATCTTTCCTGTAAGTTGAATTAGCGAGCAGAAATCAGCAAAAACGTTCAATATATGTAAAATTCTTATGTTCTAGTTTGAGAATGGACACCCGGTATTTAGTGAAAAATTAATTAAAGCAAGGTAGAAGAAGGTGAAAAATTGTTTTTAACATTCAGGAATTTAAGTGTTACATTTGACATGGTAGTAGATAGAAAAAGTATTTGGAAGTGTTTAAAAGAACTGGATATAACAATAGAACCAATAAATATTACCAGAAGTATATACAAAATAGTACAAGAAAAAGTATAGCAGGGAGCAGATTAAACGAATTCAGAATGGAGTGAGATATAAATATAACCCACTCTTGTTTAAAATGGTAATAGTAATGAATAGAATAATAAAACCCAAAGATATGAGGGAATTAGTCTTAATGATTAGATACAAAAGTTATATTTGGCAAAGATAAGTAGTTTAATGAACGCCGAAGACATTGCCAACTGTCTTATATGCTAACAAGAACTGAACATGTCAGGAAAAGCACGAGGGCAAAATAACCGCTTCAGAAATGAAACACTGACGGAAAATAACCGATAAGACAAAATGGGATAGGATACGGAATCAGAGGATAATAGAGATTCTAGATCAGGGGTCCATACTGAAGAAACTAGAAAGATCACTAAAGTGGTATGGGTATGCGCTAAGGATGCATCCAGAGAAAACATAAATAAGAAAAGAAAAAGAGGAAGAACCAGGAAAACCTGTATGGAGGAAATTGTAGAACTAGAAAGGGCACGAGGAAAGACACCAGATGAAAACAGAAGAGAATTGAAGAAATTGGTTCAAAATGGCAAAAAGGGTAGAAAAATAAGAATAAGCCGAAGAAGAACTTCTAGAGTGGCGATAATTACCACTGGAACAAAATAATCATAAAAAATGTGAAGGCCAAAATAAATCGTTGTTAACTACATTTTTTAAACATACATATACTTCTTATTTGATTATAATTAAATTTAGGTCATTTAGAAGTTGAAAAGCTTAATTTATTAGCAGGCCATTGGAAAAATAATATAACAGTACTCTTGTTATAGATAGATGCCTGTCATATATATTAGCACCTTATCTTTATTTCTTAACGGTTGCTTTCGCTCTTTGTAATACAGGGTTCTCTAAAATAGACTACCAATTCTGATTTTCGAATAGCATCTTCATAAGTGAGGGTAAGAAACTTTTTAAAATTATGTCTTCTGAGTGACCACCATTAACTTCAACACAAGTGTACATTCTAGATAAAAAATTGCACGGCGAAGTAAATCTCTATTTATGGCTGCAATGTCTTCGCGGGTCCAGTTTTTTAACTCCTTGATTATTTGAGGATGGCTTGCATAGACTAGTGCTTTTAAATATCTCTACAGGAAGAAAATCAGGTGCTGTTAAGTCGGGGGATCTCGGGGGCCAAGGTAAATCTCCAAATGGGGAAACAATACGATCATGAAATTTTTTTCGCAGAATTGTTATAGTGTCTTTAGCCGTATGAGCAATTGCTCCATTTTGCTGGAATATCAGCTCATTATCCAGTAGTTCCTGTCTATTAACTTCGGAATGAGATATGTCTCTAACATGTGTATGTAGCACTCGGATGTTACTGTTACAGACCGATTATTTTCATCCTCAATAAAATATGAAGCGATGATATCGAATAAACCTACACCACACCAACACACGTTATTGGATTGTATAATCCATGATAGATGATAAATATTGTAACAGTGTAACAAGTTTCTCAAAAATTTGTGTGCTTCAAAAAAATTTCACAGAAACATCAAGTCACACAAAATAATGACTTACACTAATTTGTAACAGCCACGTACTTAATAATTGCACATTAACATAACATCCCACTAAAGAAAGAATTAGTGATTTATCTTCCATAGATGCTATTCGAAAACCAAAATGGGTAGTCTATTATGGGGAACCCTGTAGAATCAGTGCACTTCAGTCTCCTTGCTCCACTCTGTAGATTGGGGATGGAACAATTCGCCGACGCGGAATGGCCGTCGCCGATTCGCCGTCGCCGATTCGCCATCGTAGATTCGCCGTAGGTCAAAATCGGCGTCTATCCGATTCGCCGTCGCGAAAATTGTATTTTTAAATTGCTTAATAAAAAAATGATCTGTAATTCTATCTCTGATAAATTTTAATAACCACAGTTTATCTCTGCGTTGCGTTGTAATAATTTTAGAATTCTTTCTAATTATTACTAAACCATGCAATTATTCGAAAAATGTCTGGAACGAATGTTATTTTTCTATTTCAAAACAACGCAATTTACAGTTAGGTCATTGTCACAGGATCAACCCTACCAAGCGCATTAATGATAGTACCTACATATATGACACGTGTTTTTTGTATTTTATTTATTTACATTTAATTGAGAGTAGTATTTTTATTTATTTAAAACCTTTATCCGCCGACGGAGAATTATACCTATGGCAAGTTGGCGACGGCGAATTGTCTTAGACCCCTGTAGATTATAGTGTCTCTGGTCGATGTTATTTCAGTTTCTAATTATGTACTGCAAGCTTTTTTTATTCTTTAGCGGTTGCGTTTGCTCGTTGTAATAGAATCAGTGCACTTTAGTCTTTGTGTTTCACTCTGTAGTTTGGGGATGGGACAATTCGCCAAAGCTGAATGACGGTCACCGATTCGCCGTCGCCGATTCGCCATCGCAGATTCGCCATTGCAGATTCGCTTTAGGTCAAATTCGCTGTCTACGCGATTCGTAGTTGCGAAAAGCTGTATTTTTGAAATGCTTAAATAAAAAAAAAATCTAATGATAGCATGTAAGTGCACTTTTGATACATAGATTGACGAATTTTATTTATTACACTTAAGATCTAGTAACCATGATTAAATAAGTACAAATATGAATTAATATCCTTTATCTAATAGACTTGTCTGTCCGTCCGTCTGGGACGCTGTTTAAGCAGCCAAACCGTAAGAGATAGAGAAAAAAGTTATGAAAGTTATATGTTTGGAATAGTCATGTCAGCTCAGGAACCGAATTTCAGTCACGTGACACTTCCGGTTTTCGAGAAATCACAAAAAATACCGTTTTTCAAATAGAACGCGTATTAAATAAAAATGTTTCAGCAGCCAAACGGAGCTGCGACCCTCTGCGTCTTAAAACGTCGATCGGTTAGGCAACCACTTTGACACCTTCCAGGTCTGGGTACAGTTTTTGTTTAATACGCGTTCTATTTGCGAAACGGTCTTTTTTGTTTTATTAAATGAGACATTTGTCTCACTGGGTTGCTAGTGATATCTATAGTATGATCAAAAGTGATTTTCATCTAGTATGGCTATGGAATAGTTCCTAATTTATGAATGCAACTATGTTTATATTCAAATGTAAAACTTGACATTTGATTTTTAAGTGACTTATAGTTGCATTCATAAATTCGGAACTATTCCATAGCCATGCTAGATGAAAATCATTTTTGACCATACTATATATTTTTATATCCGATGAAACAAATTTGGTGTAATTTGGCATATCTATAAGATATTGTGTGCTGTATTAGGTGACCTTGAAAAAAGTTGGTATAAGGTTCAGAATGGGTAGTTTATGCTTTCTACAAGCGTGGGAAGTATGTCCAAATTTGTGTTTCGCCAAAGAGAAGGGGTCACAAACTTTAATGGGTGATTGTACTTAAAAAAAAGGCAAAATGTTCCTATGAACATAGTTCGGGAAATGCGTCTTGAGGGTGCTACAGCTCCGAGAAGGGTAAAGGATTGCGCTTATAACGTAACGAATATCACTCTTTAGGTTCGTTTTTTTTTTTCGAAAACTATTGCTTTCAGCGATTTCAAACACGAGTACCTCTTTTATGTAGAAAAATAACATTTTTGAATATCTAACCAGAATTGGCTAAAATGTTGACAGTAAAAAGTTATTATAAAAAGCATCTGCCCACCCTTGTATACCTTTTGCGAACCTTATAAGTACCTACCAACTTTTTTCAAGGTCATCTGCAGCATATAAACTCGCATAGATATGCCAAATTACACCAAATTTGCTTTATCTGATATAGATATCATGTTAATTCATATTTATATTTAATCATGGTTACCTGGATCTTAGGTGTTATAGATAAAATTCGTTAATCTGTGCATCAAAAGTGTACTTAAATGGTATAATCAGAAAGGTAGGTACTTATGAAATATATCAAAAAAGCGCTCTTCAGAACAGTTGAACGATATTGAGAAACCTAAAATGGGAAAGCATAGCCTTCGTAAAGCCATTTTAAGAATATATTAATTTATTGGGTCTAATATTAATAATAACAGTGCTATAAGGTGCGGCGTTTTTTATGAAGCCAACGGTATAGTAACTAGCTTAAAAAAAAAAACTGAAAAGTTGTAATATCTCAGGTCTTAAACAAAAAATAAATAATTTTTTAAATACTGGCTCCGAGACGATACAATTTTCACTTCTTTACTTTTTCAGCAGTAATTTGCCAAATTTGCGAAAAAAAGATATTTTAATATAATTTGTTTTGCCACGTTGCATTGAAAGATTTGGCATAATAAAGCAGGAGGAGGGAAAGTTCTAAATTAAGCCAACCGTAATACAGTTCCAGCTTGTTTATGGTTATGAGCGCGATTACGTCCTACATTGATGTGCTACTATTTAATTTTAATAGAATTTTGCAAAATTCGCAGGCTTACAGCTTTCACTTTCACCTATTACTGTATAACTTTCTCGTGTTATTATTTAATTATGCCGCACTTAGCTACTTACAACTGAAACAATATCCATCTATAATGTGCCATTTTATTAAATATTTGTGATCACTGGTATCTCGCAAATAATTTGATTTTGTAAGTCATAAATTAAATCAAAATGCGCTGTTCAGTCTCCGCGCACCAAATTTAGAAGGTTCCACAGCATTTTTGACAAAACCAATTTTGATTTTATTTTGGCAGCGCAGTAAATTACGAGAAGCACCGCTTAAACTATAATAAGGATCCGGTGTTACTAATTTATCTATAATTGTCTGTCGTATAATCGCTATTTAGCAATCTAACTGCATCTTCGGTAACTGCTCGAAATTGCGAAATTTTGCGTAGGAACAAGTTTATAAAAGTCAGTAATTGTGCGTAGGAAGCAAATGTAGGTATGTCGATAAAGCCTGAACAATCGCCCGGGAAATTTGTAAGAATGATTACTAATCGGCAAATTCGCAAGTTGTTTAATTACGAAATCTACTCCTAGTGTTTATTAACTATAGGCTGATTCACATTCCTGCCTTTGTGAGTTATTCCTAGTTATTAAGAATTCTGTGCTACCGTTTTTGTTATTAGAGTGACCTCATGACGTTATCGACTATTTTTTTTAAACAAATCAACATTTTTGATAACGGATTTGAATAGAACATGAAAATTCTGAGACCACGTATATTAAAAAAGTATGATCTTGATTCATTTAAATGTTAAAAACTAACTAAACAAGTAGTTGTGGAATTGCTATAACGCTATAACTGGTAAACAGAACACGATCTAAAAGTTTACAATTACAGCCAAATCGGTCTTTTTTTCAATTGACAGATACGATTTAAAAAGATGACGTTGCAGTGTCATACTGCCGAATATCATCCAAATCGATCCACGCGATCTATGGTTAAAATTATTTCCTAAAAGAATCTTCATTCAGAAATATGTGGTTAAGTCATGCCCACATATTTTAGGGGCGCCTTATATAACACTCAGTATAAATTTGAAAAGATATTTATTTTAAAACGCGTGCAAAAATGCATATTTGTAACTACCGATTTTAGTTATTATTGTTCCGTGAATTGTGTTCAAGTTCCCTAATGCCGTTTTCTTGCATCTTGCTAAATCGTTGTGTTGTGGAGAAAGGTTAATGTTGCACTAGTAATTAACACGAAATACACTGCTGACGCAATTAATTAGGGAAGTTTAGAATTATTCGCGCCTGAACATTAGGGACTGCGAATGAAAAATGGAAGTCGAGGGATTTAGAGCTGTAATTAAGCGTGTTTTCACAAAATTTGTTTTTCTGCTTTGTCAACAAGTGTGTGTGAGCAGGAATGCATGCAGGAATTTTTAATGAGAAACGTCGCTCTGGCTGATTTTATATCCTGCGGTGATCCTAGCGCGGGAAATAGGTACTATTATTTGCTGCAGCTTTTACAATTAACAACCTTTGTAATTTTTCAATTTAATATTTTTATTCGTTAAGTATTTTAATTAATCCTAGCACAGTAAAGATATGGAAATTCGGACTGCTTGGTATTGGTATTGTCTGGAACTTTAAAATTCAAATTAAAGGAGGTATAAAGAAAACGAAAATTAATCGTGATGAGGTTTTTGTTAAGACTACTATGAATACAGTAGCCCATGTCTTTTACCTCAGCAATGACACGGTCCAATTCCGAAATGTGTTCGTTAAATATTGACAATTTCCGTGAAAGCTTGTATTGATTTGGATTCGCAGATCGTCTGAATTTGTATGATTTCTTTTTTTAAACTTTCAGTGTAATAATTATTTGTAACCACGATAGCTTATCGACCACGACCCGAGCTCTGTCGACTAGTGGTTACCACGTCTGGTTAACATTCGAGAGGTCGCGGGTTCGATTCCCGTGGCCTTCTGCTCTGATGCAGGTTTTTAGGTGATTTTCGTGAATCAACAGAGTACCTTCTCTGAGGCGAATGTCGGGGCAGTACCCCTCCACCTTTCCTGGTCTCTCTTCCATTCTCCCTCCTTTCTCTCGTCCATCTTATAATTCCCATTCTTGGCTGAAGTGGGACGCGAGGACACACCCCCAGTAGAGGGAATTGAAATGACCCTGAACCTTTACCTTTTTGTAACCATGATACCATTTACGTATAAACCCAAACATTAAAATGTTGAAAATGTTATGGTATTAACGGTGTCGTATAATATATCTTATTTCGCAACTCGTTAGGAAGTTTTGCATGTTTTCTTCAAAACTCATCAACACAGCTGAAATGTAAGAAATAAAATGAATAGCAGCAGATATTCCCTTAACTTTTACTAATGGATTAACAGTGGTTTTTATTATAAAATTAATGTTACTTCCTAACCACAAAAGGTAAATGAGATATCAAGGTATTGTGTTATTCTGTGATGCTTTTATTGTCATATCGATTAATTTTTAACAAAGCAATGGATAGCAATAGCCCTTCCCATAATTTCCAATCGCACTTTAGAAATAGCTATTACGCACCCTTACGGTACCGGAAGAATCTAATTTTGGGGGGTAAATGTAAAATTTTGCTCATTCACAAAGGACGTTTATCAATAATTACTACCAACAAAATTATAAATAGTAATCGTAGATATTTTAAGAAAATTCGAAATGGTTATCGTGTGTAACCTAAAAATAAATTGCTGAAGTTTCTTACTCAATTTTATATTAGTTCTACGCCTAATAAAGTTTCTATTTAAAGAACAATATGTGCCAATTGTAAAGCACTATGCTATAAATATTTTGTTATTTGTTAATGAATCGTGAAGTTTATTTAAAATGGTTTAATTTAATGCCGATTCTCTTTGAGCGAATTAAATGCCCGTTCAAATCAATATTTCATGCAACGAGAAATGCCTATTTATTCAAACCCGAATGCTATTTTAATTGTAGCCTAGGGTGTAATGAGAAATTTAATGGGGCATAGAATAAACAGAAGATTGTGTAAAACTATAAACCATAATGTCTAAATATTGCTTATAAATTCTACTGCCTACTAGTAATAATAAATTAATGTTCATATAAAAGACCAAAATATTTGTATTCGTATAAGTAGTATCTTTTTCATGTTTTGACTACTACTGGAAAATAATTTAATTTTTTCAGAATTGTATCTAAAAATATGCCAGTTTGATACACGCATTGCCATTACTATTATTCACATTGCCAGGGCACAAATGAAAATCGGGTTCATCAGGAAGTTCATCAAAAAGTTGAGTCCATCAAAAAGTTAAGCTCCATCTAAAGCTCTTCACCAAGATTATACGTGAAGTTCGTGTGTTGGCAGCAATAAAGGTCTAAGCCTGCACTGAAAGTAGTTCTAAACCTTTGAAGTTCTGTACAAGACCACATACTGTCATAAAGGCACCCTAAAGTACAGAATTACTACCCGCATGTTATGTTATAATAAATCATAGAGTAGGCAGCGACTGCTAGCACGAGCCTGTAATGAATACAGTAGGGTCGACACGAGCGAAATCTGCTTTAATCCGAAAATCCTTGTGGCATTGTCTGGACGAAAGTTTCAAAATGCATTATTTTATTTTCTTACAGTTGATTATACCATTACTTATATCCTACGATTAGGAAGAATTTATGGCATTTTCAATGTACTAGAACGTTATTTTTATTACTAATATAGTAATATTGCTTAGGCGTATTTTAATTTTAAAAAAGTTCAAACATTTTGCTAATCATAATAGGATGTTGGAATACGGTGGAATGTAAACCAATGTGACGCGGACTTAGACCGCAAGATGGTGCCATCGTGCTACGTTCAAGTCACGTGTGTTTATGCGCTTTGTGTGCAGTCTTGTTACTCCACCACATAGATCAGTCTTCAGAAGAGACGATATTAATTGTATCTCAACGCCGAATGATCAGCGGAGCGGGTTCATTATTAATCCTGATTAATTTTTAGTGTTTTATACTAAACATTTGATGGTGTTGCTGTTCATTAAAATTTTGCCCATAAGCATCTATAAACAGTTTTATAAATGCGTATACCATATGGTGTGCTTTATAATTTACTAGGAATAACTAATATGACATAAAAGCATTCTATGTACTGTATAAAATTAATCGCAGTAGCTCAGTTCAATTTTTTTTCTAATTTGTTATGTTATCCATAATTTTCTTTAAATAGAAATGTCTGATGCGCTAACGTAGTTAGTGAAAGCTTTAATGGTCATTGAATAGTCCCAGAACTATAAAAATTTTGAATTTCAACATTTGCTTGATGAATAAATGATTAAACACGCACTTTCATGTAAACATGAAACATTCCGGAAATGAAATTTCAGTGACAATGATAACTTATCCATTTAACTCTGAAAGCATATGTATAATTCTAAAATTTGTTAGGGAATAGATTACATTTTATGAAAAGAGACAGCTAGCTTACCATTAAATCCAAAAGAGTAGGAACATATTATTATTAATTGAGCTAAAGTAATTTGGTCCGATGACTCCCAATGCAAGATAATGTACTCGAATATTGTAAATGTCTTTGCTTTATCTTAAAAATTATCAGGAATGTCTAATTATTTTAGCAATAGCAGAAATATGATAAATATGGAACACGGTTGGTAAGATGAAGAACGTCAGAGGTATCCAATGCGGAATTCATTGCACCGACAGTTAAAACGATGATGTCAGGATAATTGTTTGAACTAAGTTCTTAGGAATTTGTGATTATTTTGCAAAGAACAGAAATTTAGCCAATACCGAATACAGTTCATTAGATAAAAAACAGGAGAAGCATCCGAATAAGAATGCATTGCTTCAACAGCTGAAATGATGGTGTCAGCATCAGCATGATTGTTTAAAAAAAGTTATAAGGAATTTGAAATTATTGTGCCAATACAGACATTTGACCACTATGGAATAGAGTTTTATTTAATTCGCACTCAGCCAACAGCCGTTAGGCCAATTATAGGCGTCGCTGTGCAGTTATGAGGACTTCCAACCCCACTAACGACTGTCATGATATTGTATGACCGCCGGGACCAACTTTTTTCCGTGATAGCCGTACCACGAGGCGCCGAGAGATGCAGCCGTGGAGCTCTCATCCAAGTTCTGACCAGAGACAGCGTTGCTTAACTCTGCTGATCGAACGTGGACGCTTGTTCAAGCTACACCACTCGGGACCTTTGTTGGTAAGATTAAGAGAATAGGTAGAAGTATCCAATGTAGAACTGTGGTGTGAGCATAATGGTTTGAATCAAGTTATCAGAAATATTTAATTATTTTACGAATAATAGGAATTTGATCAATATATAAAACAGTTGGTAAGCTGAAAAGAACAGAAAAAGTATCCAATGCAGAATTCATTGTGTCAACAGTTAAGAAAATGTTGTCAGCATTACCACAATTGCTTGAAAAAAGTTATCAGGAATTTGTGATTGTGTACAAATAACAGATATTTGACCGATATACAATGCAGTTGGTAAGGCGAAGAGAACAGGAGAAGTACCCAATGCGGAATTCATTAAGTGAATAGTTAACACATTGTTGAAGATATAGTGGTTTGAACCCAGCTATAAGAAATTGGTAATTATGTTAGATACCAATAACAGAAATTTGATTAATATTGAACATAGTTGATAAGTTGAAAAGAGCAGGAGAAGTATCCAATATAGAATTCATTGCGTCAAAAGTTAACAATCGCGTCAGCATCAGCATAATTTTTTGAAAAAAGTTATCCGGAATTTGTGATTGTGTCCAAATAACACACATTTGACCGATATAGAATGCAGTTCGTAAGAAGAGAACAGGAGAAGTGCCCAATGAGGAATTCATTGTGTGAACAGTTAAAACGATCTTGGCGACATAGCGGTTTGAACCCATCTATAAGGAATTGGCAATTATTTAACCAATAACCGAAATTTGATCAATATGGAACATAGTTGATAAGATAAAAGGAACAGGAGAAGTATTCGATGTAGAATTAATTGTCAAAAGTTAAGACAATGGTGTCAGCATCAGCGTAATTGTTTGAAAAAAGTTATCAGGAATTTGTGATTGTGTACAATAACACACATATAAGCGATATAGAATGCAGTTCGTAAGATGAAGAGAACAGGAGAAGTGCCCAATGAGGAATTCATTGTGCGAACAGTTAAAACTATGTTCGCGACATAGTGGTTTGAACTCATCTATAAGAAATTGGTAATTATTTTACCAATAACAGAAATTTCATTAATATGGAACATAGTTGATAAGATGAAAAGAAGAGGAGAACTATCCAGTGTAGAATTCATTGAGCTAATAGTTAAAATTGTGGTATGAGCATCAGCACAATTGATTGAAAAACGTTAACAGGAATTTGTGATTCTGTCCCAGTAACAGACATTTGACCGATATAGAATGCAGTTGGTAAGATGAAGAGAACAGGAGAAGTGCCCACTGCGGAATTCATTATGTGAATAGTTAAAACATTGTTGGCGATATAGTGGTTTGAACCCAGCTAGAAGAAATTGCTAATTATTTTACCAATAACAGAAATTTGATTAATATGGAACACAGTTGATAAGATGAAAAGAGAGGAGAAGTATCCAATGCAGAATTCATTGTGTGAACAGTTAAGAAAATGGTGTCAGCATCAGCACAATTGCGTGAAAAACGTTATCAGGAATTTGTGATTGTGTCCCAATAACAGACATTTGACCGATATAGAATGCAGTTGGTAAAATGAAGAGAACAGGAGAAGTACCCACTGCGGAATTCATTATGTGAATAGTTAAAACATTGTTGACGATATAGTAGTTTGAACCCAGCTATAAGAAATTGGTAATTATTTTACCAATAACTGAAATTTGATCAATATGGAACATAGTTGATAAGATGAATAGAAGAGGAGAAGTATCCAATGTAGAATTCATTGCGTCAAAAGTTAAGGCAATGGTGTCAGCATCATATAATTGTTTGAAAAAAGTTATCAGGAATTTGTGATTGTGTACAAATGACAGACATTTGACCCATATAGAATGCAGCTCGTAAGAAGAAGAGAACAGGAGAAGTGCCCAATGAGGAATTCATTGTGTGAACAGTTAAAACGATCTTGGCGACATAGCGGTTTGAACCCATCTATAAGGAATTGGTAATTATTTTACCAATAACAGAAATTTGATCAATATGGAACATAGTTGATAAGATGAAAGGAACAGGAGAAGTATCCGATGTAGAATTAATTGTCAAAAGTTAAGACAATGGTGTCAGCATCAGCGTAATTGTTTGAAAAAAGTTATCAGGCATTTGTGATTGTGTACAAATAACACACATATAACCGATATAGAATGCAGTTCGTAAGGTGAAGAGAAGAGGAGAAGTGCCCAATGAGGAATTCATTGTGCGAACAGTTAAAACTATGTTCGCGACATAGTGGTTTGAACTCATCTATAAGGAATTGGTAATTATTTTACCAATAACAGAAATTTTATTAATATGGAACATAGTTTATACGATGAAAAGAAGAGGAGAAGTATCCAATGTAGAATTCATTGAGCTAATAGTTAAAACTGTGGTATGAGCATCAGCACAATTGATTGAAAAACGTTATCAGGAATTTGTGATTCTGTCCCAGTAACAGACATTTGACCGATATAGAATGCAGTTGGTAAGATGAAGAGAACAGGAGAAGTGCCCACTGCGGAATTCATTATGTGAATAGTTAAAACATTGTTGGCGATATAGTGGTTTGAACCCAGCTAGAAGAAATTGCTAATTATTTTACCAATAACAGAAATTTGATTAATATGGAACATAGCTGATGATAAGATGAAAAGAGAGGAGAAGTATCCAATGCAGAATTCATTGTGTCAACAGTTAAGAAAATGGAGTCAGTATCAGCACAATTGCTTGAAAAACGTTATCAGGAATTTGTGATTGTGTCCCAATAACATACATTTGACCGATATAGAATGCAGTTGATAAGATGAAGAGAACAGGAGAAGTACCCACTGCGGAATTCATTATGTGAATAGTTAAAACATTGTTGGCGATATAGTAGTTTGAACCCAGCTATAAGAAATTGGTAATTATTTTACCAATAACAGAAATTTGATCAATATGGAACATAGTTGATAAGATGAATAGAACAGGAGAAGTATCCAATGTAGAATTCATTGCGTCAAAAGTTAAGGCAATGGCGTCAGCATCAGCATAATTGTTTGAACAAAGTTATCAGGAATTTGTGATTGTGTACCAATAACAGACATTTGACCCATATAGAAAACAGTTGGTAAGATGAAGAGAACAGGAGAAGTACCCAATGCGGAATTCATTGTGCGAACAGTTAAAACGATGGTGGCGGCATAGTGGTTTGAATCAAGTAATGGGGAATTTGTAACTATTTTACCAATAACAGAAATTTGATCCATGTGGAACACAGTTGGTAAGATGACGTACAGGATACTTATCCAATGCAGAATTCATTATGTGAACAAAGTTACCAAAATTTCGTAACTACTTTACCAGCAACAGAAATTTGATCAATATGGAACATACCTGCTAAGATGATAAACAGGAGAAGTATCCAATGCAGAACTCATCATGCAAACAGTTAAAAGGATGGTGTCAGCATAATGGCTTGAACCAAGTTATCAGGAATTTGTAAGTAGTTTACCAATAACAGAAATTTGATCAACATGAAACATAGTTTGTTTGATGAAGAATAGGAGAAGCGTAAAATGAATGCCTCATGTTAACAGTTAAAGCGATGATATCAGCATAACGATTGTTAGCTGCTTGGCTTCGTGGCAGTTCGAAAATTCCATTTGAAGGAAGAGTCGATGAATAGTGCCACACACACCACCATGTGGCATCACATACTAGAGTCAACTATAGCGGAAATATGCGACGGCAAATTTCTAAAGCTATCTTGTTTAACACTATAATGCACCATGTTCCCCGTTCTCATAATTAAACGGTTATTTTAAAATCATCTTCCTGGTTGGTATCTCGACCTTGACGAAGGCAGCTTTTGCCCGCTGAGGAAGCTTGTGTGTCTAAGGGAACTTGAGAGCTTAATCGGCAGGAGCTTAAGGTCCTGTTAGGGTCACCCTATCCGGGTCCAGGGGGGGGGGTAGACGAAGAGAAATACCCAGGTTCTCCAGGTTGTGGGTTATGGCATCGGGCCTTTACTAGTAAAATTAAACAAAAGCTAAAAATCCTATTAACGTGCCTCGGAACTCGGACGGATCTAAACGGAAACGACAGCGCAAACGGAAAAGGTTAATGATTATTGGAACATGGTATGTCCAAGGACTGTATACGAAATTTAATGAAATGTTCAAAGAATTGGATATATTCGATCAACGACGAGTCCTGCGAGAAAAATGAAAATGAGATGGAAAAAGAACATACATACTAAGAACTGGAGCTTGGAATATTATGCCTTCGACAGCGAAAGACGAAGAATAATAAAGAATTAAAAACAAACAAAAGTGATATATGTGCACTCGGTGAAACTAAAAGAAAGGAAAGGAATGGTAAAACAGAACTTGACAACTATATCTTCATATACTTATAGTGAAGTATCAAAAGACAAATGGGAACATTCTGGAGTTGGCATAGTAATACTTGAAAAAATTAAACAACATATCGAAGAAGAAAAACACATTAGTGACCGAATACTGCAAACTACACTACTTGTGAATGGGGAAAACATTAATTTAATAAGCGTGTATGCACCGGACATTAGCGAAAACAGGGAACAGAGAGAACAGTTCTATGAAGAACTTCAAATATTGGTTGATAACAATAAGACACAGGAAAAAAGTATAAGGGAAATTTAAACGTCAGAATAGGTAAAGAAATACTCACGAGTATAAGACAACGATTCAATGAGACGGAGTTCAATGAGAATGACGACCTGCTAAAATACTTCTGTGCAAATAACGAGATGAGAATTAACACATTCTTCAATCATGACATGAAATATAAATACCCCTGGCAAAATACGAGAGGCCAGCAATCACTCATTAATTATATCATAACCAACAAGGCAATCCACCCTCAGACAATACTAGACGAAGAACTCTTAATTGAGCCAATGTGAGTAGTGACCACAAGGTAGTACTGTGTGAACTCCAAATGAGCACCCGCAGTTATACAAAATCAAAAGTACAATGTATTGATAAATACAACATCGAGTCATTAGAAAACGAAAGCACAAAACTTTTTAAAAACCGCTTAAACGAAAAGATTAATTAACATTCAGTAAACAAAGAAGAACATATATCAACAGTGGACGACTCTGAAAAATACTATTCAAAGTGCAGCTGCTGAATCCATAGGGAAAAGGCGAGTAAATACGAAGTTAATAAAACTACGTGGTTCTAGCCAGAAGCGAAAAAAAACTATGCGAAAGAAAAAAAGCATAAATACAATACCTACGCAAAAGAACCCCAAAAAATTGGAATATCTATAAAGGGAAACGTAATATAGGGAATAAAGAAATAAAAAGAATAAAGTAGACTGGAGGAGAAAGACATGTATGGAGGACAGAAGAAATACACAAGAAATTAAGGACGCTGTGCAAATCAATAAAATAGCTACAACAGAATGGAAAACTTATTTCGAAAGCTTATAAAAAGGAGAAAAACACAAGGAAGAACTACTATTAGAAGGAGAAGAAGAAGAAGAAGAAACGATAATAGAAACAACAGAGAAAATGATTATAGGACTACTGAAACAAGTTAAGAACCGGAAGAACAACGTAACTAACGAAATGTTGAAATATGGGGGAAACTACTACGTAAAGAAATAGGCATTTTATTCAAAAATATACTGGACTAAAACACAATACCAAATGTATGGAAAACCTGCATGATGATCCCCATATTCAAGAAAGGCCAAAAGACATCACCGGAAAACTACCGGGAAATAACTCTTCTAAATAACAGTGCTCTAAAGGCATTCAGGAAACTCATCTCGGAAATAATGGTAAAGGATATTAAAATAAGAGAAGAGCAACAGGGGTTTAGGAAAAATAGGTCAACCATTGATGCTATATTTATTCTGAAACAAATAGCTGAAAAATCGATTGAATTGAATAAGCCAGCATATATGTGTTTCGTGAACATGACCAAAGCATTCGACAGAGTACGTATCATAGCTATCACTAAAATTATGACAGTAAATGAGATAAACCAAAGGATTACTCAATTAGTATATGACAGCAATGAAGATTATAAGACAGCAATTAAGGCAGGACACACAGCAAGCGACGAAATAAAAACCAGTTAGGGAATTAGACAAGGTGATTCACTCAGTCCACTCCTCTTCAACATGATGACGGATAAAATAATAGACCACCTCCCTAGAGAAGCAGGATATGAGAAACACTTACTTTCATGTTGTATGCTACGCGGATGATGCCGTACTCATCGCCGATTCAGAGGATAATTTCCAATGTCTACTCCATGTTTTCAACCAGGACTCTAAACGCCTCAACATGGTTATAAACACCGTGGTAACGAATGCAGAACGAATGAGGTGTAAACTTGAAATTGATGGAGAAAGTGTAGAGCAGGTCATGAAATTCAGTTATCTAGGGTCAGAAATAACATGTAATGGCAACCTACAACAAGAAGTAAGAAGGCGAACAATGAAAGCCACCGCATCTCAGGATGCTTGAAAGACATAATGTGGAAAAATAAATATCTTAATAACGACAGCAAGATAAGAATATGCAAGACAGCTATTAGACCCATTTTGACATATGCTATCGATACCTCGAGGACAATACAAATGATGAGAACAGCTGAAATGAAAGTAATAAGAACAATACACCGTACACTACATAATAGAATAAGAAGTGGAGATCTAATAGAAGCAAGCAATATACAAGACGTAGCTAGACTGACTGCTTTTTCCTCCTGATGAAGCCCCTTACGAAAGTGGGCGAAACGTTGAGTTCTTCGATCTCAATCATGACACGGTCCAATCCCGGAAGTCGTTTGTTACTTAACGAGAATAGCCGTGGATGCCTCAGAAATCATCTGAATGAATACTATGCTCACAAAAATAAGGTACATCAATATACCTGAACGCAGCCAACGCGAAACTTGAAATCGATAATAGATTATATCATTTTAAAGCAAACATCGAATATCAAAATGGAAGATATAAGAGTAATCAGAGGCACTGAATGCGGATCCGATCACTACCTATTAAGAGCAATAATCTATTTTCAATACAAGCGTCCATATACACGTGAGAAAGGCAATAGTGGTGTACAAAGTCAACATGTAATAAAATATAATCTAGATGGTCTGCAACAGGACTCAATACGATTTCTATACAAATTAACACTAGTATTTAAATTGATTGAACTCTGATGTGGAATTGTGCAGCAAATATACGAACAATTAAAGATTCTAATACATGAAGCAGCGTATAAGACCCTAGGCGAGAAACCATTGCAAAAGCAACAAATAAACTACTGGTGAAACGAAGAGTGTGGAAAGTTAGTAAAATAAACTAAATGCCTGTATTTAAAGTGGTTAAATACCAAAGATATGGAGGATAGAAAACAATACACTCGATGTAGCAAGGAAGTTAAAAACACTGTTACCAGAGAGAATAATTTAACTTGGGAAGATCAGTATGAGGAAATAGATAAACTTCTGGGAGGTAGTAAGACAACGCAAGCATGGAAAACTATAAATAATATGAGAAAACATAATGAGGAACTAATCAGGAACTAATCAGCCAATTAGCATGCACGCATGGGAGAGATATTACAAGGAACTCCTAACTGAGGAAAGGGTTGAATATATACGGCCAGAGTATAGCATTAGTACATATGAGCAAGTGGAAAAAATATCTAAGGAAGAAAGTTGGTCAACTCTAAAGAAAAAGAAAAACAATAAACCCCCCGGACCGGAAAATATAGCCGTTGAATTTCTAAAGAACGGACCAGCTTGCTTATTTGGAAACATCACAAACGTGTTCAACAAATGTTTAAGAAGAGATGAAATCCCAAAGAAGTGGGAAGTTGCCGACATATTATCTATATCTAAGAAATGAGATAGGCGACTATGCGGAAATTGTAGGGCTATTAGCTTTATAGCAAAAATTTTAAAGAAAAGAATGGAACGCGAGATAGATGAGATCGAGAAACAAAGTTTCTTCCGAGCAGGAGGGTCCTGTGTGGATAACTTATTTTGTTTATAACAGCTCATAGAAAAGAGTAAATAATACGGAAACAAACTGTATATAGCGTTCATAGATCTACAAAAAGCGTATGACATGATACATCATAAAAAGCTATAGATTGCCTTGGAAAAAAAATTAATACAACATATAACAACGTAATAAAAAATGATATGACGGTTGCACTAGTGCAATTAAAATAGGAAATCGAATATCAGAACATTTAAAAATATATAAGGGATTGCGACAGGAGTATTGTTTATCACCTACCTTATTTAATATATATTTGACTGATACTTCCACTTTATATACTCTACATTTCTCAAATGACGAGATAGTAGTAGGAAGAGACAGATATAATATAAAATAGATGTTGAAAAAATTAGAAGAGCAGTGCGAATTGCTGGTATGAAGATGAATACGGAAAAACAATGTACATGGTCATAGAAAATGAAGGTAAAAACAGAGTCAGGAACCATAACAATATGTGAAACAAATAAACATCTAGGAGTGACAATATCATCAGAAGGAGTAATGAAAACAGATATAAGAAAGAAAATCGAATTGGGTGAAATCCCAGTAAGACAATTACATAGAGTACTATGGAACAAAAACATCAGAAAAAACACAAAAAAGAAGATATAGAAGTCTGTTGTGTAAAGTGTCATTGCGTACGGAAGTCTGTTGTGTAAAGTGTCATTGCGTACGGGTGTTAAATATGGACTTTAAATCAGAAACATTTGAACAGTTTGAAGGCAGTGGAAATGGATTGCTGGCGAAAAGTTGTGGGGTTTCGAGACTGGAACACGTTACGAATGAGGTGATAAGACAAAGAATGGAAATAGATTAATCTATCCCAGACAATATAACCAAAAGGAAACTATTTTATTATGGTATGGACAGTATGGACGTGGACATGAAGACTTAATCGAAGGAGAGGTAGGCCACCTAGAAGATGGCACACAGAACTAGAAGGTGCCATGCACCAGCCAGGATTATCAGATCCAAGCTGGCAGGATAGAATTAGGTAGATGCGAGAAACGGCAATAAAAAGCTGTATGTATATTTTTAAATCATTTTATGGAAGCCTTGTATTGGCCACCATAATTACCAGGCCCCTCCCCAACAGCATTTATAGTATATTTGGGGAAATATGGTTAAGTATGGAAAACCTCGAATATCTAACCAATTTATATCAGAGGAGATAGTTTACAGCCATAGAAACGCTACAGTGAAAAAATTACGGTTCATAAACTACCTGGGAGGAAATGTGCGCGTGTTACAAAGCGACACGCGACGGGGGTGTCTCATCGCTTTTAGGTTATTTTCAGTGTTTCAGAATATGCGTTGTAACTGTTTGTAAATAAACCCCTCGTTTATAGACTAACTTTTGTTTGCACGTTTGATCGGTTCCGCGCGCGTGTAGTATCGCAGCCAGCTGCGATTCGCACTGATATTTGCAATTTGATCACCACAGGGTTGCCAATACTGTCATTTTGACCCGAAGACTTCGTCTTCGTGCTTCGGGTTTTCAATAAAATTCTTCGGGTTAACTAAAGGTTCATACAAAAAAAGATTGCAAAAATGTTTACTATTCAAAAACTCCAGAGCAGAAGTCATTGGTAGAAAGTTTCCAAAGAGACAAAAAATACAATTTATAAAAATCTTCAACTTTTTTTCAGAAAAATTTATTTACGTAATAGATTACTTAACTTCTAAGATATATTTTTAAAATTTTATTAACCTTTAAGATAGATTTTTAAAATGTTATTTAATGGAATGTAAATAATAGTTTTGTTCTTCATTCCTATGATTTACAAAGAACGAAATTTATGCTATGTATAACGGGTCAGCTGCATCCCTCACCGATGTTTATTTTCATGCTTGAATGTAGAAGACAAGTTGTACTTTTTATGTGTGCTCTTATTAGATATATTATTGTATTTTATGTAAGCAAATGTTCGCAAAGTCGGTTCTACGCTTGGATATGTATTGTGAATTTTAGTGTTCGCAAGTGCAACAAGAAACACTGTATGCGGGTTGTGGGGATTTTCAACTCATTCAAATTTAACAAAGAAGACGCCATTCGCAGGCAGCCTCTTCTGGGGGCTGCATGGGTTTATTCGACTCGAAAGTATAGTACGTGAATTTGCCCAGGGCGATATAAGTTAATTTTAAACGACCTGAAAGAGCCTGGCAGCCAGTGTTTACTGCAAATAGGGTGAAAGTGTAGCGAACCAGCGTTTATAAATTCCGAAAACGCATTTTCCGAGTGTAGCTATAAGTACACCCATTGTGCTTATATTTAACGGCTCATTTGAAGCGTCAATTTTGAAAGGCGCTAACTCAACTGTTCTTTCGAGGCCTGTACGTAATCGGGGGTTCCCAGCATCATGTCCACCAGGAGCGAGTGATGCAATCGAAGCGTGCCGTTTCCAAGGGTATGCTGCAGCCAGTTCCCGGTAGAATGTTTTAGGTCGGCGTGATAAAGTTGTGTTTAACTGTTTAACAAGCTTTTACAAACGCTGAGGAATAAATTTTATTAGAGAATAATGTGTGTGTAGCTCGCACTTTAATTTAAACAGGGCCGGACTCAAATAAGTAACGGCTTCAGGCAATTTTAATATTGCGTTTTCGTTAAATATTTTGACATTTGCATTATTTTAAACACAATTATTTTGGCGTTATTTTTGATGATGTTTTACGTTGTTGAAGTTTGCAACATGCCTGTGAGTAGCTTCAAGCTACATCGCACGTATGTTGTTTTAAAATTTAATTTAATTTTCTTTTATTCATTTTGTGTTTGTATGTTTTCTTTGTGCTTTTATGTTTTTATTTGTTTTTGATGTCAATAAATAATGTAAACAAATCGACTTTTCTTGTCTATTGTTTAAAGTTAAGTTTCAGTCCGACCCGTAGTACTAGGGGAACCAGACTCGTTTTGGCAAACAGTGATCTTTCATAAGCCACTAACTAAAATATTATGAAAGTTTAATGTTAGCTGAGCTAGCTAAGAGATAAAAAGGGCAAATAATTATTTAAATATTAAGAAGTACGAGACGTCTTGTTCAAATTCAATGTATCCACGAAGGGGTAAAAATCCGTATTTCATATGCTACTCAAAAAATATAGATTTACAAATTAAGAAATCATTTCACCTTGATTATTTTATTACTTTTATCCCCCCCCCCCCACCCTTCAATATTTTCTTCGGGTCAGCATCGACTCAATGTTGGTAACCGTATTTCTAATGCTCTCAGATATCTCTTCTGATGGGTTGATAATTTGAGGTTTGACGTACTACTTGACCCGAAAATGTTTAAACAAATGTAGCTACTTCAAAAATTAATTGAACGAATTAATGAAAATTTGAATAGAAGCTTGGTGAATAGTTTCTCAACTAATTCAAGCGGTCCCAAAAATGATTTCCACCAAATATTAAATAGCGAAATAAATCATTGTTAATTAAAGGGTGTCTAATATTTGTGGCCAAGGCTGTATTGCAGCAAATGTAATTGCAATTTTATGGCATGGGCTTGCACGCTCGTTTCGCCATTATTTATATTCTTGTTGTGCATTGCAAAACTGCGTCAGGCGATAAGCAGAAAACGTCAGCTCGATTTTATTGGTAAAATGTTTCACGACCGTGTGACAACCCCCAGGTTTCGTAGACGCTAAACATTAGCTTGTGGACATGTGGATGTGACCGTACCTTTTCGAGTTCATCGGATCGATGTCACACAAAGACACGATATCATACCGCGTGGCGTTTACAGCATATCTACTTGACATACATGGAATATATGGTAGATATTGTATCTGCTACCTCGTTCGGTGCGGTTTTGCTACTCCGCCTTTATTGCATGCCTCGCGAGCAGGCATTATGAACATTATGAAGATAAAGTCATCTCGACTTTGCTGAATTTGCCAACATGTTTCTCTGACAGAATTTCGGAACAACATCCAGCGACCTGGAAACCGTCGCAAAGCGGAATCATAAATCTGGAATAGGCCGAGAGAATTGTTTTCCTTGGTCTTTAGTGAAAGCAGAATAGCGTGTAATATTTCGGGAATAAGCAGTTGCGGGAACAACTGCTTTTCGACGACTAGGAAATGACTTTTTTTGCTGCAACCCAGATTGATCGCATTGAAATTTTGTTAACGTCTCACAGCTGTTGCGATGATTCAATGCCAGCATTAAACGGTTAATAATATAATAACCGAGGTGCTACAATATTTACCAAATGTCCATTAACTATGTAGGAAGTTATACCAGCATTAATGTGTGCATTATAAGTCTTTGCCCTAACTGATTTTCATTACTATGCAGGGTATCTGAAAAGGTACCGGAAATATGTTAGGAATCAATTGGACAACTTATTTAGTGCCAAAAAATGTAGATAAACATACGTCGTAAAAAAAGGACAAAGGTTAAGGTCATTTCAATTCCCCCAACTGGGGGCGGGCTGCTATAGGGACCTTCCGTCCCTCTTCAGCCAAGAACGGGAAACTCGGGATGGGTGAGAGAAAGGAGGGGTGGAGACTGGAAGAAAGGTCAGGAAAGGTGGACAATACTGCCCCGGCATTCACCTCAGAGAAGGTACTCTGTTGACTGAGGAAAACCACCTAAAAACCTGAATCAAGGCAGACGGTCGCGGGAATCGAACCCATGACCTACCGAATGCTAGGTAGGCGTGCAACGCACTAGGCTACGGAGCTCGGTTGTCGTAAACAAAACCGTTAACGAGTAATTGTTTATTTTTATAGTTTTCGGTTGCTAACATGAAAATCGCCCAGACCTTGAATTCTCTTTTCTTTCGGAACATCTAAATAGGTTTTTTTACAAACGATTGTTTGTTTGGGCTCTTTTAAATCATTAATTGGAGTCTTAAAAATGGTGTTTTGCAAATAGAAATATCTTATAGTGATACCACAAGAGCGAGTAATACAGTATTCCTACTAATAATCCGGTCATCAAATATTCACGTAAAATATCCATGGTATCTGCAGCTGTACGAGCTGTTGAGAGATGACTCGTACGCCTTCATATTTAAATAATTATTTGTCCTTTTTATCCCTTAGCTAGCTCAGTGTACATAAAACTTTCTTAATATCTCAGTCGCTTATGCAAGATCACTATCTGCCAAAACAGAAATCTGGTTCCCCCTTATAGTGTTGGTCGAACTGAGACTTAACTTTAAACAATTCACAAAAAAAGCCGAGTTGTTTACATCGTCTATTGATTTCAAAACGCGCATGAAAATACAAATGAAATAAAAAAATAGAATTCAGTTCTCAAACAACTTGCGTGCGATATAAATTGAGGCTACTCGCAGACATGTTACAAACATACATGAATAACGTAAAACATCACCTAAAATAAAGTTGAAATAATTATCTTTTAAATCTCAAAATGTCTTTAACAAAACTGGAATGTCAAAATTGCATGAAGCTGGTACTTATTTGAGTCGCTGATAAAACACATTATGCGCGTTTGCAAACGCTTGCAGTTAAACGCAACCTTCTCACGCCTTGTAAACGATTTACCTGGAACTGGCTGCTGTATACCCTTGGAAACGGCACGCCTCGATTGCATCACCCGCTCGTTGCGGACATTATACTGGGAACTGATCGCTTGCTTAAATAAGTCTTTAAATATAGCACAAGGGTGTACTTACATGTACATTCGAAAAATGCGTTTGTGGAATTTGCAAACGCTGGCTCGCTGCACTTTGACACTGTTTGTAGCAAACTTTGGCTGAAAGACTCTTTTAAGCCGCTTCAAATTAACTCTTATCTCCCTGGGTGAATTCACGTACTATACTTTCCAATCTAACAATCCCATGCAGCGTTCAGAAGAAGCTGTGTGCGATTGCTACCTTCTTTGTTAAATTTGCATGGGTTGAAAATTCCCTCATCCCGCGTGCAGCGTGTTTCTTGCTGCACTCGCAAAAACCAAAATTTACAATACACGTCCAGCGCAGAACCGGCTTTGCGAGCATTTGCTTACACAAAATACAATATTAAATCTAATAATAGAACATGGGAAATACAACTTGGCTTCTACATTTAAGCATAGAAATAAACATTATCGGCAAGGGATCAACAAAACTATTTTTTACATTCCTTAAAAAAAATCAAAATCCATCTTAGAAGTAAACTATTAGGGAACTATATTTTTCTGAAATTTAAAAAAAAATATTTTCTAAAATTATATTTTTATTCCCTTTGGCCACTTTCTATCAATGACTTCTGCTCTGGAGCTTTTAAATAGAACTAACATTTTTCGCAATCCATGTATGTATGAACCTTCAGTTTACCCGAATGATTGCCAAACCAGAAGTCTTCGGGTCAAGATGACAGTGTTGCCAACCCTATGATTCTCGCTACTCTAAATTCGCATATTCTGGGAATTAATATACCCATTAAGATAAAATCGGGCTTCATTCGTATAAAAATTGTATCCAAAAACCAACCACAGACCTATATAAGGTCATAACAGTCTTACTCGAATTGTGGCCACTCAATTTCTTGAGTTACTTTGACCCATTCTTTGTGGTGGGTCACTCCACTATTCTTGACTTCTGGAGGTTGTTGTGTATTTTTGCGTTCTCTATTTTTCGTAGTGAAACATGATCACGACTTCTCTGTAAAGAAAATACCGACGACGAAGACGACTATTCTTCTCCAGCATTTCCTGTCATTCATTTGTTTTTCCATCCTATCATTCCCACACTTCTCATGTCTTCTCAACGCATTTTAGTCTTCCTTTTGGCCTACTTCTATCGAGCTTCCACTCGGTAATTCTTCTTAACATTGAAGTTGCTTTCTACGTATGTATATGGCCGTACCATTGCAATCTTCTTTGTTTTGTTGTTTTAACTATGTTTTCACTTTTTAGGATTTCTTTAATTTCGTTATTTCTAAGACTGACGTTCATCTTCACATACTACTTTAGCCCTAACATTTTTCTGTCGTATAATTTTTCTTTTGAATATTTATATTTTTTCCTCGTCTTTGCTAGTAATACACGTTGTTTCCACCGCATATGCTACAACGGGTCTTATGTCAGGTTTGTAAAGGGTTTTCCACTAGTGATTTTTTTTGACCCAGCTTGAATTAAATTGACATAACCAACATGTAGTTCCAGCAAGACGGAGTTACGTGTCACACATAGATTAGTGATTAGCATGCCTACTGGCTTACTTAGCATTCGGGAGGTCGTGGGTTCCATTCCCGCGGCCGTTTGCTATGATTCAGTTTTTTAGGTGGCTTTCCTGAGTCAACATTCTCTAAGGCGAATTCCGGGGCGGTACTTTACACCTTTTCTGGCTTTTCTTCCATTCTCCACACCTCCTTTCCCTCGCCCATCCTAAAATTCCCGTTGTTGGATGAAGAGGGACGTAAAGTCCCTATAGCAGCCCGCCCCCAGTTGGGGGAATTGAAATTACATTGAACCCTTAAATTTTTTGTCACACATCGTGCGACCGGATCGATCCGGTATACCGGGTGACAGTGAGACCAGACCATGTCTTTATCTTCTTTACTTATGAATGACTTTGGGTGAAATTTGATACATGGATACTAGCCATAATTCCGGATTGATGCACAAATGTAATAAAAATGGCCGAGTTCCGGTTTCACCGGAAATAACACTAACTTTGATTTTTTAAAATGAATTACCCTATATATTTTGTGTTTTTGGGAATCTATGACCCAAATTACATACAACAGTGCTGCCAAATTTGCTTAGATATTACAGAAAAATATTTAAAAAAAATATTAATAAATTATTTTTCAGTTTTAGTTAAAGATACAGTAGTGCGTGATGCATATCGTTAGATTAGTAATAACATTTTCTATTCAGTGACAAGATGGCCCTTAGCAGGTGCCTTTAAATAGAGTTACTTTCTCTAAAAAATCATGTTTTGCGAGTTTTATTATTTCATTAAGGGTTTTTTATTGAGCTAATTGATAAAATAGCTATTATTGTGAGTTGCTCGAGTCACTTAGAACAGTTTTCCCAGTTACAGCCTTCTATGATAAAAAATAAAACTTTAAAAAATATTTTTGTTTAAAAAATTAAAATTTTGCAAGACTATTGTATGTAAATTGACTGGTAAGATTCCGAAAAACAAAATATATAGGGTGATCCATTTAAAAAATCAAAGTTGGTGTCATTTCCGGTGAAACGGGAAGTGAGATACTTGAGCAATATCTATCAGTCAATCAGAAATTATGTCTAGCATCTTCATATAAAGTTCTATCCAAATCGATTCATAAATAAAAAAGATAGAAGCATGGCCCTGGTCTCATTGTCACCCGGTATATATACAGTATAACTTCTAAGCAGTAATTACATTTTGCTGCGGCACTTTCATTTTTTACACCCTATTTTGCCCCGCGCAAGTTACTACGCACGTGATGTTAGAGATGGAAGCGCCGATTTTGTTAGAGATTGGCCATACAACAAAACTTTTTCTATTTAATTTTGCGTTTTATATGCTGTACACAATTAAATATGCACACATATGCAAATATGTACTACATTCTTCAAATATGTACCGGGTGACCAATTAAGAAGGGCACTCGGCCCTATCTCAAAATGTAATTGTCGTAAAGACTTGGGGTAAAAAAATTTATGACTAAAGCGGCCAAGAGAAAAAGCTGGAAATTATTTTTATGTTTCTAGAATGGCCGCCAGAGGGCGTAATCGCATTCTTGAATTTTAAATCTCGTTTTTTTAGAAATATTCTTATATTACAGATAGCTAAAATGGACACCGTTTTAAAGCTGAGATAAATTCTATTCTTTTTGATTAAATGCTTTTTGCTCTATCTCTTAAGTGAAAGTGGTGGGGGGTGTTCGAACATTTTCGGAAAGAAATGTCAATTACTTCAAAATGGCTGAACGGATTTTGTCAAACTTGGAGTCGTTGAAAAGGGATTTTCTTAGGCTATCAACGCTGCTTTGAGCGGATTGATTTAGAATGCTTGTGTCGCCGCTAGAGGGCGTTTTGCGACAACACTACAAATGAAATGGATTTTCTCAAAAAAATTAAATGCAACGATATCACTTTTATTGCAACAAAAGGTAGCCAAATAAGGGTCTAACACGCTAGTGAAAACGGCATTTCGATATTTGTTTCCTAACCTAAAATATCAGTAAAAGAAATTAAAACTCGAAATAATGTCGCATCTTTGGGAATATTTTCAGTATACCTGCCATTATTAAAACCTAATTATCGTGCTTTTGGCAAAATATATATAAATTTACTGCTAAAATACCAAAATTATATTTAAAATGTCAAAAATAATTAATACTCATTCACTATGATTGAATATTACCCTTCTGTCCACACGAAATTCGAAATTTTTAAAATGCAAGTGTGCTTTTGAAAAATAGTAAAGATTATAATGGTGGTGTTTAAGTGTCAATCATATTAAGTTTGCAGCTATTTATATTGCATTTCGGTGGCCTTATTTGTAAAAAATGCCTTTTCCACCTGTAGAAGTGTTTGATATGTTTCGTGTTTCTTTTCAAAACAATGAAAACGCAACTGTTTCTGTTAGAATCTATGCGATGGAGTATCCTGATAGGCGCCATTCAACTGTCAAAGTTTTTCGTGTAGACAGAAAGGCAATATTCAATCATATTGAATGAGTATTAATTATTATTGACATTTTAAATATAATGTTTGTATTTTAACTGTAAATTTATATATATTTTGCTAAAAGAACGATAATTAGAATTTAATAATGGCAGGTATACTGAAAATATTCCCAAAGATGCGACATTATTTCGAGTTGTAATTTTTTCTACTGATATTTTAGGTTAGGAAAAAAATATCGAAATGCGGTTTTCACTAGTGTGTTAGACCCTTATTTGGCTATCTTCTGTTGCAATAAAAGTGATATCGTTGCATTTAATTTTATTGAGAAAATCCATTTCATTTGTAGTGTTGTCGCAAAACGCCCTCTAGCGGCGACACAACCAATCTAAATCAATCCGCTCAAGGCAGCGTTGATAGCCTAAGAAAATACCTTTTCAACGACTCCAAGTTTGACAAAATCCGTTCAGCCATTTTGAAGTTATTGACATTTCTTTCGGAAGATGTTCGGACACCCCCCACCACTTTCTCTTAAGAGATAGAGCAAAAAGCATTTGACAAAAAAGAATAGAATTTATCTCAGCTTTAAAACGGTGTCCATTTTAGCTATCTGTAATATAAGACTATTTCTCAAAAAACGGGATTTAAAATTCAAGAATGCGATTACGCCCCCTGACGGCCATTCTAGAAACTTAAAAATAATTTTCAGCATTTTCTCTTGGCCGCTTTAGTCATAAATTTTTTTACCCCAAGTCTTTGTGACAATTACTTTTCGATATAGGGCCGAGTGCCCTTCTTAATTGGCCACCCGGTACATGCAAAACCAAATTTTCGAAATTAAAGCACCTGAAAGACGTATATTGTAATACCTCCCTTGTAAATCGGCTACTCAGCAAGCTTAGCCATCGACGTGGTTTTTAGAATACAGAGCAACATTTTTATATTATAATAAAGATCGACGGTTTTTTGCAATTCTACGGTTAAATAAAGCAGAGCCTTAAGACCTAATTCTCATATATGTCAAATACCATTACTGTGTGTATGTATGCAAATGGCTCAAATTTTGTTTTTCTTTAAATTTAATTGCACTAAATTCGTGCATTTATTAAGGTTATGTTTATTTTAAGGGGGAATAAAAGAAAACATTAATTAATTATAAATGTTGTATATTAATTAAATTGTTACATTTTTTACTTGTTCACTCTCTTTTGCCATTATCTATAAACTGTAATATAAAAAAATACTCTAATAAATAGTAAAAATAAATATTCAGCATTAAAATTAGGACATGGACTTTTAAACTCGACATTGTTTAATTTTTCTGCGGGCCCGCATTATCCCGATGCAGTATCACAGTTATTTTAGTTCGAATACTTTGGTATATTTATTCTAGCAAGTTGGTAAAGTATTCTTCAGTTATGAGCAGGGGCGTCTTAAGAGGGGGCGGCACCTAGCCCTTGGTTACATAACTGATTTTTTAAAATTCAAAATAGAAATATTTCTTTAAAAATAACTTAATAAACACATTCCTATACTGCTCTACGCATTCATTTAACATTACCTGTCACTTCCTGAGGGCGAAAGATCATCTTCTCTATTGTTATCGTGTATGTATACGAAAAAATCAACTTCCTAAGGGAAATATCGAATTGAAGTCGACCGTTCTATGCACATATCACAAAATTTAGGTATTATTTAGGCGACACATGTCATAATATGAATTTATCGATGTCCACTAAAAATACAGTATGTTTCACTTAAAATGAAAACAACTAAACCTCTAGATGTTGAGCACACCACATATGTAGCCTTATTTTAATTAAAATAATTTTTACATTTTTAAAATTGAATTGTAAATTAAAAAGTTACAGAAGAAAAGTTTTAACGCCTTTAGTAAAGAAAAACAAGCTTTGCTAGCTCGAATAATGGTTGAAGAGCGTTTAAAATTATGTACAAAATAGGTAAAAATATCTTAATGGTTATAGTACTACTGAAACAGTAAGAGGAAACACTTTGTAATGCGAATTACATTAATTCGTAACGAAAAGAAACATCGCAGTCGGCGGCATTCGAACCTGTGCTTCCAAGCGGAATCCGATTGCACGGCTAAATTCAACTGCCTGGCGTACTTGCTTATCGTTGCATTATAGAGAACACGGTGATGCTAGGACCAATGACAGACTGCTCCTGATTTCTGCCTGTAAAAATGTGACACACCCAGACGGGCAGGCACTTAGGCAAGTACCACATGCGTTTATATATAAGGTGTTGCAAAAGTGACGGGTTCACTCCATGTTACGTTATTAGAGGAAGCTCATGCATAAGAAAAACATTCTGTATTATATTTATTGAAAATATGCAAGTCTAAAGTGTAATTGTTAATTTATTTAGTATTGCTATGGAAAATCTAACACACTTCAAGCTAGTCATAGGAATAGAAATACTTATAATTAATTTTTCCAAGTAATGAAAAGAAACTCAAGAACTTCTAAATTTCAAAATTCAAAAAATGTGTAGCAAATATCAAAAATTCATTTGGCAATAGTGCCTTTAATAAGTAGCAAATAAATTACTCTAATTAAGTGTTATAGGTTATACTCATGGAAACAATAGTTTTACCAATTTGCAATTAAGCAGTGTCGCTAGTTTAGCTAGTTTTGAGGTTAGCACAGTGAAAAAATATACCAAACTTTACAGGCTAATAAAATATCATAACTGAATCTAATATCTCACTTTCATTTCAAAAACGCATCTCCACTGTTTGAGATACATAAGTCATGCCTAATAGACGTATACTAGCAGTCCAGTGAGACAAATGTCTCATTTAAAAAAACAAAAAAGACCGTTCTTCAAATAGAACGCGTATTACATAAAAACTTTACCCAGACCTGGAAGGTGTCAAAGTGGTTGTCTAACCGATCGAGGTTTGAAGGCGCAGAGGGCATCGGAACATTCTGCAAGCTGTCAAAGTGGTTGCCTAACCGATCGACGTTTTATGGCGCAGAGGGTCGCAGCTCCATTTGGCTGCTGAAACAGTTTTTATTTAATACGCGTTCTATTTGAAAAACGGCCTTTTTTGTGATTTCTCGAAAACCGGAAGTGTCACGTGACTGAAATTCGGTTCCTGACCTGACATGACCATTCCAAACATATAACTTTCATAACTTTTTTCTCTATCTCTTACGGTTTGGCTGCTGAAACAGCGTCCCGGACAGGCAAAACGGCGTCCCAGACAGACAAAACTGCGTCCCAGACAGACACGTCTATTAGATAAAGGATTATATCAAGATGTGCGGCAATTTACCAATAAATTATGAGTGTAATAAAATGTTAACCGTAATTATTTTGCAAAAACCCAACGGGCAACGTCTCTTCTGTCAGAATTGTGCACGCGGCCTTCCGAATATGCCCCCGGACGCGGCTTTTCTTCATCTGAACCCGATGAAGTAGACGTACGCGCGGAAATTGTAATCAGAAACTGGACGCGCGAATTATTGCAGGGGTCAGTCCAGACTGAGCCTGCCTAAGGCTTGATCATATGCGAACGTGGCTCTTACTCAATGTTAAAATATCCTTAGCTTTATACCTACTTCTTGCCGCTCCGCTGCTGCCTATAAACTGTCAAAAAGCTGAGAGCCGTTAATCTGGCACCCATGCGTTTGTGAAAGCAAGCAGCGCTTACTGTACAGCTTATATTCATGAAATGAAAATTACTCGTGCTTTCTTTAAGCTTTAAAATGGGAGTGATGAAAAATAAGCACAAAAATGTTTCTTTCAGACTGTAAAATTCTTGATTCTTGAATGACTGGTTTGTGGTAGAGCTATAGCTCCTGGGCTCATTATAGGGGAGCATATCATTAGTAGCAGCTCTTGTTATACAGGGTGTTATGGAAATGAGTGCAAATATTTTAACCAGTGATACACTCACCAAAATGAACAACTTTTCTATCGATCGTTTTTCATTTAATCGAATATTTTTTCAATAATTTATCTCTTTTAAATTTGACGAGCCGCTTGGTAAGCAAATCTAAGTTATAGGTGAACGACACAAGCATATTAAAACTGCAAAGTTCTTGCACAAAAAACATGCGGTCAATAACTTACCTACCTCAACTGATAAAGTATGTTAGTGACCAGATGTGAACTAAAGGTTTTATCAGTTCAGTACCCATGCAGTTTTTGTTGGTTTGCACATCAAAGAAATGTTTTTTGTGTTTTGTGCCATTAAATTAAAATATTATTCCATAGGCGGGTATGCATTTTCAGAGTAAAATTGTTTTGAATTTCAACCAGTTTTGAGGGCGTTTTTGAAAAAATGATAAAAGAAGTTGTTCAGTTTAGCGAGTTCTATTACGTGTTAAAATATTTGCACTCATTTCCATAACACTATGTATCTTCCAAAATTTAAATCTGTTACTGAGTGGCATGGCTTGGTAAATATTGTATTGTAACAAAAAGTCTGGCCATTGTGTCTTCAACGAACTATCTCTTTCAAGTAGAATTTTGCTTTATATTTTCGAGAATGTTTAAAATAACCCAATAAATGTATTTCATTGTAACCTAAAGGTATACCTTCTCAATTTTTAAAAAATCGACACAGCTGTAAAGCTAGCGCAATGTACTATCTCAAGTAGCAAAAAATTATCAGAAGGGCATTGAAATGGTTCATTGTTGAAGAAACTTACCATTTGGCGTTAGTGTAGTGCTGCATATAAAATTTATGATTATAAATGATCTTACAGCAGATTTTAATTGACGATACAATTTGTTTAAATGAAAAAGCTATTATGATGGTGCTAATAGCAGTTAGAATTATATAATAAATATTATTACGATTATTAGAAACCTGGAGCGTATCATTCTAGGTCTATTAAATCGCTTCAAAACCATCAAGTAATGAACAACGGTACTGGAAATGAACTTAATTTACTTCTTTGTTGTAACAACTGACCTCCTTTCAGCGCTCCTTTTTGGATTTGTGAGCATTAAGCAAACTAATTGAAGCCCATGCGAATAATGTAAACAAGACGAAGTTATACTTATCTCCGTAGGACATCGCCAAAACTGGCAAACAACCGTTATTATTGTGAAAATTAATAACTGGTTGTTTTAGTTACTGCCAGGAGTCCATGCTCGTGCCATTAATTCGTTTTCACGTGAAAGTACAAAAAGAGCTTTGTTCGAATCCGCCGCTATTCCGCGTTTTTAATGTGCGTGCGGACTTGCTCGTCGCACCCTTATTTTTGCACCATTACTTAATTAATTATCAGGGTTTATTTCGAAATCGAGGGTTGCGGGACCCGCGAGACATTTGTGGCACATTTTTATGGATTTGCAATTTTCAACCTGACTTGCAATATTTCGAAACAGATTATTTTTGCCCTATTAGGGAACGATTGGTTTGAACGCTTCATTCCAGCAGTTCCCAATATGTAGTTATGTGGATGACATACTTTCAAATAACATTTTTATTGTGACCTAATTTGAATAAAATAGATCTTCTTACTACATTGATGAACTTGCCAGATTTTAGGAGTTTATTCACCTATCAAAGTGAAAAAATATATATTAGTTCGAATATAGGATATGTAACTAATGGATGTAGTAGCAGTAAATGATATCAGATAGATTATAGGTGCGGTATTGGTACATACCAAACGTATGATATATTCAAGTTGTAAATAATAACATCTTCAAAGGTTAGTTGCTTTCGGTATTCTGACGTCAAAAGCGATAGTAAACTATAAAAGGATTTTACGTTAATATAGTCATTCGTCCATGAGTAAGAATCAAATGACTTAAGCCATGCCAGCTGTAAGTAAATGTTTAAATTTTGTTAGATCAAAGTAAAAAGGAGTTACCGATAATGAATGAATAAATGCTGAATTTTAATAATGTATAATATTTTTGCCTTGTTGAATTTCTTTCAACACTGTTAGGAATTCCTTAACATAAATAAAAGCTCTGATAAACAGCAGAATGACTTAAGAAAAAGGCGAGAAAAATCAACACGTAGTATGATTATATGATGACATTCGCCCAATTGTTCTACATACAAAAAAGGTGTGTAATATTTTGACCCACACGTTGTTGAGTATTTATATTAAAACTAGTAAATCACTCGAACTACGCTTTGATTCGCTAATTTAAGAGAGATTTATTAATATAAATTTAAAAAAGGATACATCGGCGGGGAATCGAACCCGGGCCGCCCGCGTGGCAGGCGAGCATTCTACCACTGAACCAACGATGCTTCGTTGAATAAGGCGCTGCTATAATGGTATATAGTGAATCACCCGAGCAACGCTTAGCTTCGCTAATTACGCGATTTAATTAAAACTTTACTTTTTCGTACTTTTTTGGAAATAAACCGGCCTACGATCTAAGTCTAAAAATTATCATAATTTTAAGCTCTCATACAATTTAATCGGTCCGGTAGCTTCGGAGTAGAGAGCAAACAAACATACATGCATACATACAAAGAAAGATATAAGATAACTGTATTTGTTTTTATTGCACGGAACCATCTGAAAATTTATTTTTAACTAACTCCAAGAAAATACCTAATAATTATAAGATGTCTCAAGGGATTAAAGACATGGAACACTTAATAATAATTGTCTCTTTAGTTATATTGGCATGTAAGACTAAAATGTACAAATTCATATAGGTTTTTACAAATTTATCTTGAAAAAAAGTAATCATAAAAACAATAAATGGAGATACTAAATAATATCCTGATGAAAAGGTACGAAATGATGAAGTTTCGAAGTCTGTGTAAGTAAATAAACAATATGATGGCGAAGTTTCGGAGTTTGACTTACAGACGCCGAATTCTCAACTTTTGTTTCCTCGGAAAAATGCGAGGCGAGGCGCGGACTTATTGGATTCCGGTAAGGACAAAATTAATTTTGTCGCTCACAGAATTCAGAGGATATGAGATTTTTTAGGAGTATACGTGGCATTAAAGTAGAGCTATTTGTAGGCGAGCTTGATTTTCCTTTTATAAAAGTGAATAGCGGAGCCGCTAAGGATGAAATTTGTCAGATCATTTGCAGTGGCGCAAGGAGTTCTTGTTGACAGAGACTGGCTAAGAACATTTTACACTATTAATTAGTTAAAAAAAATTAAATATGCAACTTTTTATTAGTACTGGGAGCTTATGAAGATAATTTCAGGCTAAATTCCGCCATAGACATGGGCCTTATCTCCGCTACAGTCAAGATGCGAATCGTAGGCAATACTATTAAATTTGAATTTCTCCAGGAGTATTTCTTTTATCCATGGCTTAAAATCCAATTTGACCACTCTTTTAGAACCGCTGATATAACATTTCCTTTCAAGAGATTTTTGTACTGAGTATACACAAATCTTAAACTGCAACTAACCTAAAGTCGCACCTTATATAGCGCAGACTAGCCGTGTCTACAATAAAGTTGCTTTAATTAGCAGACTGGGTACAGGCATGCTACCTTGTATAATAATTGATAAAAAATAAAATTTTTATATGCGTATAACATAGCCTTCGCACTATAATGTAAATTAATTGAAGAAGAGAAGAAAACTTTGACATTAAGGGGCACTAACAAACTAGAAGAACATTGTTTACGTACGTGTCACCAAACTCTCCAAGGTAGAGACAAAGTATCCACTTACTGTGATAAATTACAGGAAAAACCTTCGTAGTAGCGTTTGATTTTTCTAAATATGTCAAGTTAGAAAGAATCTTAAAAACGTTTTCCATTAAGCTGAAAAATAAATACATTAAACACTTGACAATTGGACGATTCCAAAGCAACACATTGCATTAATTTCAAAAATTTAATTAAAATAAATGATGGTTTATTTAGTTTTCTTTAGATTTCCTCAAGTAAAAAGACGTTCCTTTGGCATTTGTTTCCTGACTTCATAAAAGTCATCGCGTGTCAGTTAGAGGGAAGAGGAACAACGTTCCGTAATGTTTGATGCAATTGATTTACGCTGGCAGAGGGGCGATCAAACAGTTACTCGTAGCTTATGATCAATACATTACAACCCGAAAAACAATTACGAGTATTTTTGTTGCGTGGACGTATTATGTAGATTAGTTACTATGCCGCCGATTTGTCCTCAAATATATGAAAGGTTCACGGCCATACGCTGCAATTACTACGTTGGTTAGACGTTTGTTGTTGGCGTGTGTCAGTATTAATTGGACTTGTATTACCTTGCGCTTATATTTGCAAAGTAGATAATTTCGAGTCGATTCTGTGCGGGTCAATACACGAAAGAAGCGTTACCGTTTTGAAATTCATCCTTGACGGTAGCCCGAAGCCTTTTTACGTTATGTATTGATATTGTAAGTATTTTTAGCGGCTACTAAACATTCCCGAGATTGCAGATTTGCAAAAAACCTGAACCACTTTTTGCAGTATTTACGCGCAGGACCGGCTGCAGGCGCAAAAAAATTAGAATCTATTAGAGTGAATTGGTTTTTCAAATACCATGCGACTATGAATTTGTTACAATAGTAATGTTGCAAAATGCTTTACGGTATGATTAAAATAAGCGCATTAAGCGGTAGTTATTAAATAATAGATAGTACTGTTGGCACTCGAAGTCTTGGCGGTTAACATCCACGCAAGATATACAAGGTGTTTTAAAAATACGTTCAGATGTTTTACCCACTTATAGATCTCATCAATCCAAACAAAAAAGTCCTAATAAACATTGGTCCGGAAAAGCTTCATTTTCGAGACACAGGGTGTTAACGTTTTTAAAAAATCCGTTTTTTATTGTTATCTAAAAAACGCTTTGGACGATTTTAACGAAATTTTCATAGTTTGTTTATAACTTTATGAGGTATCCTCACAAAGGGCGCGCTGTTTGTATCCCGAATCCGGGGCAAGTTGAGCATTGTACCGTCAGATGCAAGCGCATAAAGCACCAGCCTATACACCGCAAAGTAAAATGAGGTTATCGATAATACATATATACATAATAAAGTGAAATTAATGATTACTGTATTTTTTAACTGAGAAAGTAATGATACAAGCTGCAGTATACAATAATAAACATTAGTAATGATATATTTTAATTTTACAAAAGCAATCGCCTTGATTTACCTGCCACAATGCGCAGAGCGGCAAGTATAAAAATATAAAGCACATTTGAAGAAAATATTGCAATAAATTTACGCTTTTGGCACGAAAAATCTACATTGATGTAATTGTAGTCTACACAAAGTTGAATTGTCATTAAAAAAGGGAATGGTTTTATTTTTTTTATTTGTGCGGGGGGGGGGGGGCTTCAGCCCCTCGGCCACACCCCGGGCTACGTCACTGCTCACTGGTCCCGAAGAAGTATTCGTCTTATTAAAACACTTATCTGCGCACTTTAATGTTCAACCTGAATTCGGTTTACAGGGGTAGCCTAAAGAAGTTGTTTCATGTGACCCCATAAAATCGCGCCGGTCGGCAATCTACGATATACCCTACGAGCTTAAGCACTATTTCCACCAATTTCACGTACACCAAAATCATATTAACCCTCTCGATGTTCGTAAAAGGATCCGCTTTTAATTTTATTAAACGCCTACGGGTCAAAGACACCACGAGACTGATTGATAAATCCATTCATAAAATAGAGGACTTAATCACAAAACACCTGCGGTGTTTTTTTTTGCGATAAGACTTTGGAATTGAACAAATTCATCCTTGAACGTTGCGAAATTATCTTAATTTATGTTACTTATCAGTGGTGTGTGTAATTATTTGCGAAAAACTGGAGTAAATTACAGGGCCGTAACTAGGCAAACTTTTATTGTAGGCAAGTCAACATTTCTGCGCCCTTCAGTACAAAAACGATATATGTGATAAAAAATACTAATGCCACTATATGACTTCTACATTTATATCCGGATATATGATGCAATGTATTCAAACAAACAGGTAGGTATTCAAATATAAATCTAACATTATTTATTCAAACATTTTAAAAATAAACAACTAAATGTTAAAATAAGAAAATACAACACAAATAAAATTAGAACAGAAAACAAGATTAGAAAACACAATTCTTATTTAAAAAAGAACATATTATTATGTAGTCAGTAGAACATTTTACAAATTCCTATATACGTATAGACATACGGCGCGGCGTACTCATTTTGGTGCCCTTTGCCGCTTGCGCCTGTAGGCGGGTGCCTACTCGGTCTATACCTAGTTACGGCCCTGATAAATTATTACTCAAGAACGTACCTGCCGATTTTTGAAATATTTTGAGAATATAATTTTTTAGTATAACCTATCCGTGATTATTTTTTCTACCACGAATTTTGGGGCACCCTGTATAAAAAATACACCATGAATAATAAAACGTTACAAAGTTGTTTAAAATATTATATGCGTTTTTCATTAATTCGCAATTAACATGCCTACTAGCGCTGTGAGCATAGATTTTTAAATAAGGGGGAATATCCGGGCTTTTTCCCGCAGATGTTTTTAGATAGTAAATGTTAAACTGATCACAAATTTTTATATCATACTTTTTTCTACGCTCGTGTTAAAATGACAAGTTTCTAGTGCCAAAAGTGACTGTTTATAGCACTCTTGCATGTGTTTTATTAACTGATATTGATTTGTTTTCGGTTTTTTTAAGTTTAATTTTTTCTTTTCTCGTTTGTTTTGTTGAATACTACTCTAGACAGATACTTTTTTACGTATAACTTTGTCATTTCTAAAAATAAAGCATTAAACCTGATATTATTAAAAAGAAAAAGAAATATCTATTATATGACAACATAAAATGATTAAATCAAATTCAAAATCTGCACAAGAAAGTGCTTTGATAATGTCAAAACCCCCTACGCTACGGTTAGCTATAACTGAATTAAACCCACAAAACGGAAACGGTAAAATTCAGTTTTTCAATAAAAATTATAAGATTGGAATGTGAATTGTACCAGCATTTGGAATGCTTAACATTTTATCTACTTTAACAGAGTGTGTCTATCTCTTTGACTACATCATGCTGAATGTGACGCTATGGACAGACGCTTTATGAACTCCATAATCCAAAATATTCGCTATTTCGATCAAGACAAGTGCGCGCATTTGTTATTAAAGAAGTGTGATTGTTAAATTATTTATCATTTGCAAATATACGATGTGTACAGTATGCCATAATTCACGTGCAGTGGCGTCACCAAGAGGTGGGCCATAGCCCACCTAAAATTGATTTGACCCACCCATTGGCCCACCCTGCCTCACTCTGGGTTAAATTCATCTAAAAAAAAGTCGATAAATGTGATAGTTAAGCCATCATGGTGGATGAAACAAAAGATATTTCGAAAACTGAGCAAATATTAATTATTATTAGGTTATCTGGGTTTTGTGTGTGGAGTAGCCCTTAAAATGCAGGGTCTATGCGTGGCTATGTAAAAAAAACTTTGAACGATTGCAGTATAGACCTGATAAGTGTGTTGCACAAACAATACAAATACAGTGCATTCCAATTAAAACAAGCCACCCCGTATAATTCCGTTATTTTTATATTTATAGAAAAATCTTAAAATACGTCAATTTTTCTTTTTAGGGGGACACATTTTTGTGTCAAAATTTACTCGTTCAGAGTTAGCCCCTCCCCCCACCAACACGAACATCAAAAAGTTCAAATAGGAAAGGGGGTCGGGTGATACCTCATCTTAAAGGGTACCAAATTCTTTCCTTAATGCTTTTTAGTTTTTCAAAATCGGTTCAGTAGTTTCCGAGAAAATTCACCCTAAAAATGGTAACCCATTATTTTTCACGTTCGACACACATTTTTAAATTTTTTAACGCTAATTTCGATTCACGTAAGTTTCTTGTTGCTGAGTAAGCGACACTGTTTTTTAACAGTATATTCTTACCGTATCTGATAATAAGTTAATCTGAAGCGTAATGCACAGGGCGGTAAAAAAAAGGAAAAACAGAGGAAAGTATTTTTTGGAGTAGGTGACTCTGATTTCATATTTTACACCTTCTCTGAATTCTAAGCAACTTTTCTAAATAACATTTTTGTCTATTTTAAATAATAAGGGTACTTTATTCTTATGTCATTTTCATATTTTTGAACCTCCCCCGCATACGAAAGGAGCTATTTAAATTTTAGCAAGTTTATTTTGAATTTTAGAAAATGCAGGGACTTTTATCAAGAACAAAATTTTCTAGTAAATGCAAATTTAAAAAGTTGCCCTTTTGTTACCCATTATTCTGATCACGCTGTATATAAATAAACCTAACAAATGTGTCAAAGTAGTATGAAAAAAAATCAATAAATTTTGTTATTAGTTTATTACTGTGAATTCAAAAGAATCATTCAAGATACAGTTATGCATTCCTGTAAGTGACAATTTTAAGTGAACTAAATAATAGATTTTTGTCCTACAAATATTTATTTATGGGCTTGATTTGCTTTAACCCTAATTTTAGTGTTCAATTTATAATTTTTAAGAGTATTGTTGCATGTGCCAAACACTATGATTCCAATCGAGAACTATTGCAAATCGAATTAAAAATACTATGACGTACTATAAGAAATACGAAGTTTAAAATTAAATAAAAATAGAAGCAGTTCATGGATACCGTGGAAAAATATGAGTTGGCATTTTCATAAACTTTAATATATGAATTCCAATATCCAATGTCACTTGTAAAAGATCGTTTTCATGCTAAAGGCGTTTCCAGAAATCATTTAAGACGATAACGATGACTAAAAAAAGGTATGTATCTACTTTCGCAATTATAAATATTGAAAAAAACAAATAACAAAAACCGCCAAGAAGCATTCGGGAGAATTGTTGTTAGAATGATAAATTTAAGAAATATTAAAGTCCGCAACCAATACCCAAAATATCAGTATTGAAATTAGTTTTTAAATATTTACGGTATACTAGTATTAGTATTTATATTTTTTACTTCTCATACTGTTCGTCTGCATAATTACATATTCTCAAATACATATAAGCCTGCATACGTGTAATTGATAAAAATATGTCCTAATTTTGAAAAATAATAATTTTAAAATAATGTTTACCCACTTTCCAAACACCATGCCCGCTATTTACCCACCCGAGCAAGAAAGTCTCGCGACGCCACTGTTCATGTACAAGGCATAGATCGTAACTCAAATTTGTATAATTCATTACTTATTTATTAAATAAATAAAAACAAACTTACACGGCGGAAATTAATTTATACAGCGCGTTCAGATAAAAAGTATGCATTGTACTAATTCTAAAAGCGCGCAATACCTCTGATTTTAGCATACATAGTTACCTCTTATTTGTTTTATTTCTACACCCAGTATAAATCAGTTTGTCATGTGAGTCGCAATATTAAGATCCCCCCTCTCTCCCCCAAATCTCTAGTTCAACTTCTGGCCATCCTAATCGAATAATCACGGTACTGTTTTGTTTTAAAAGGGAATATGCAGGGTGATTCGTAAGTACCTATGGTCTTCACATTTCGCATTAGGGCCTGGAGAAAACTTTTGAGAACCACTGGTTAAATCAGATGAGAGTATATTAACCCAATGCACCAAATGTGATTGAAATACCACCAACAACTGTTTTTTTTAATTTTATCCAAATTCGGTCTTATCGAAACCACTTACGCGAACTTACGTTCATAGAAATTTATTCTAGTGACCATCAATCAGTTTAACCAATTCAATTTTTAAATTTTTATGGGATTATTATTAATTTTTGACGCATAGTTTATTACACAAAGTTGTTCTGGTTGATGGCATCTAACTACCCTTAAATTTAATTAACATAGTTATGAATCCCTCTGTATAGTTCGATAACATTTTTGGTAATCGCCTTTAATATCTTATGAAAACCTGCTTTACGTAAATGCGATGGTTCAGTTATACTGTTTTAAAATAATCGTGCTTTGATTACTAACACTGAATTATTAAGAGCTTAGAAGATATTTACAATCAAATAGATTCGATTGAAATTTGAAATCGATGCAACCAAGTATCAGGATTTGAATTTTGCATGTTTCGTGCATGTTTGCCACGTTTACATTTCATTTGTGCAGGTAATTGGATCTGAAGGATTAATTGAAGCTGATCCAATTATTTGCCAGTGGGTCAGTAGTGGAAGTTCGTGGTTCGCAAACCACGAAGAGATAGAAGCGCGGGCGAGGAGCAGAGCAAAGGGAACTTCGACTTGTCCTTATAATTGGGTTTCGTGGTGTCTTGGTTCGTATCGAATTGCAATGCATTAGCGTGCAGGAAGAACATGAGAATGGTAAAAAATGCAAGTTCTCGCGAACACAAGCCGCTCGACCGCCGGAAGATATCGCATCGATCTGCTTATCGCCTGCAGTAAGATGTCATGTAGACGTGCTCTAAGTAACACATCCCGTTTCAACACGTTTCGATGCAGAAGGCTGTCCTTCGATACGTACAAACTCGTCGCGGTCACAGTAGTGACCATGACATCATCGTTGAAAATAAAATAATTTAAAACCTTTTAAGGCGATTACATAACTTTTTTATTTGTCTAAAAATCAGGCACCTGTGCACGAGATATTTTCAGTTTGTTTACTTGGCAATAAATACGACATAGTGTAATCGGCATTGTTATTGCATACGAATTGCTCCCAAGGAAACGGCACCTATATTCTCCCTAATTGTCATTGAACAGCTTCATTTTTACACCTATCGACCTGTTATTATTCTTGAGCTGCGGAACAATTGGCCAATCATTTATTCCCATTGCGATTTAGCCTCCTGATAAGCTTGACAGGGTCGGCTTGGAGTAGTTAATGATTCGGAAACTCGATCAGGACCGGTTCCAGGTTCGTTGCCACTTCAAATAACACGTGTTGCGAGGGAAACTACAGAAGTTGTATAACACGTGTTGCGAGGGAAACTACAGAAGTTGTATACCTAACAAATTTATTTTTCTGCAAAGAGTTAAGGCTGGTGTTTTAAATAAGAAACAACCCACAATTGTTCCTCTCTTTTTATTGTACTGCGGGGTGCTGCTATCTACATTAGTATGGACAAACTCGAATTTTCCAATGTTAAAATTTCTACCTCAGCTATTCAACATGTACGAGGGTTTGTTTCTCTTCTGAGCAGGCGTGGGTCAAAGGCACAGACAGATATTTTTGCCGGTGCCTATAATTTTAAGTAAAATAAGCTTTTTGGCCTTTCAGTCACTATAATTAAAAAGAAAATTTTTGAAAGTTCAAGCATAGATAGAATAAACAGGAACGAAATGATATTTAACCGATTCTAGCCAAATGCCCAATCTGTAATAAATTAAGCAAGAGAGTAGATATTACGCAAAAAAAATAGTCTGTTACATTATTATTTGTAATAATGATATATGTATTTGTAGTAATTGTACGTGAAAATATAAATTACAAATAAATTTAAAAAAAACGTTTTTAGTACCGGGAATCGAACCGGAGTCTCCTGAGCAAAAGCCAGGTATCCTAGCCACAAGACTATTTCGGCTTATATGTTTTCTCAACCAGCTGTATACTACGCAGTTGCATGGTATTTATAAGTGCTATAAGATATCAAACAAATGATTTCTAAAATTGTTATATTTTGTCATATTGCATTTTTGAACACTAGCCTTTCAAAAGTTTTGTGTTGAACGCGATAATTAAATTATTCAGCTGATTCTTATAAAACATCTATAAAAACAAGATGTCGAAAAAATTAAAAATAAAATTTTTCCCAAAAATTACTTCAAACGAGTTTCGGAGAGGCCTCAAATACCCCACAAAATGTCGAAAAAATAATAAATAAAATTTTTCTTAATGTCGAAAAAATTACCAAAAAAATTTTCAGCATGAGTTCCAAGAACCCTAAAATTGTTGAAAGAAGGCAAAAATGGGCTTCCTTAATGCACTAACTTCAATTAAAAACCAAATTTCCTGGAAAATAATGTAACTGTTATAACTGTAAGAGAAACGTCTATTTCAATGATTTTAGTAGTAAGACGGTTGCAGAAAAATACTCTTTTTCAACCTAAAAATAAATATTCTTAAACAATTGGTTTCTTCATAATTCGTATTTCGTTCTAAAAGTTTCTGTTCAGCCATTAATTATTACATTTAGTAAAAGAGCTAGAAATCCGCGCTCTGATAATAACAATCCACTGTCACTTCTATTCGTGATTTTCCGTATTGTAAATTTCGCATTTGCAAAGTTTAAATGTTCCGTCATTCGTGCCCATTGCATGTCATTCAAAGCACGGCCGACTAAATTAAATACTATGACCTGCACATAGGGAACACCTTCTAGAGACATCTATCAATTAATACTGAAACGTACATAACATTATCCACCGCCTCCTGGATTAATGCGAGACTGACTTTTTATAGTTTGTAGAGGCGCTACAGTACGTTGCGCTTGTGAATCACTATGTTCATATATCATTATAGCAGCGCATTATTTATCAAGCCTGGTGTTTCACTAGTTAATTATAATGTTTTAATAACTACACTAAAATACTATCTAGGTGAACAATCAATTTAATTTCAAAAGTTTTATTTTTTTATCAAAAACCCAACAGATGGCGCCAAAGTACGTTGGCCTCAGAATAATAAAAATTATACAAATGTGGCGGAACGCGTAGAGACGTCAGTCGCGTATTAATCCAGGAGGCCGTGACATTACCCTACTGGTTTTGCTTGTTAACTTTCTCTGTATTAATTAAAACTTCCACAAATAAACTTACTTTATGTATTGATTTGTTAGACATGATGTTAAATTTCAACAAAAACAAACTGAGATTTCACGGTGCACCTAACCTTTTAAACGTCGGATTTTGACATTTGAGCTAGGAAACACACTAAATGCTTTTAAATTCTCACAGTAGGTGGCTGTATGAGGTGTTCCTTATGTGCAGGCCATAATGTACAGTCGCGGAATTAAAAATCTGGACGAGTCTTACAGATGATTTTTGCAATTTTTAGGTAATGTAATTACTTTCATTTTTTGTTCGACTCTTAAATGAGGCATGCTGTCATATACGAGTAATTATTTTGATTTTCACTAATTTCACCACCTAACCTGATAAGTAAAGTACAGTAAGATATACACTGAATCATTTTAAGTGTCCGGATTTTTAATTCCGCGACTGTACTTGCACATTTAATATACATAGATGGTCATGTTCAAAGCTAGCCATAGTCACTGTACTAGCCTTGTTCACAACCTGCCTAAACTATATGTGCGCTATTTGTGTGGAAATTGTATCAGGTGTCTACAAAACCAGCACGAAGCTCTGACATTTGCCATTGTAATATTCACCCTAAATGACAACCGCTTGAAATTTTTTAGAAAACACTTAACCTCAAAATGTAAACTTCAGAAATAGCTCAATGAGGTCCTAAATGAAAGATCAAAAATTGTGTTTTCCTCTCTTCTGGTTTACGGCTTCTGTTTTATATTTTGCACAAGTAAATTTTACTGTTGAATGGCAGAAATACAAATGGAAAATGGCGTTGATAATGTAAATATAATTTTACAAAGCAAGCGAATCTTTTACTATTTATAAAATAGCTTACGATAATCAGCCAACATTTGTCTTTGAAATGAAGTCTTGTTTATGTTTCTACGACGCGTATAACTTGATAATAAGTGTTTTCTTTGTAGCAATCTGTCCCTATTATTTCAGCATAAGCCAAACGTCAACCTTAAGGGTAAGGTGGAGCGGCAATCTTGGAGAATAGGTTTGATTTTGGGGGCTTTACGACGTTTTTTGGCAATAGTTGCACGCAGCTTTTTGAGACTTACTGTTAGTCTCTGCATTGATTTTAGAACCGTTAGCTACATATTCAATCAAAAGAATACCTTGCATGTCCCAAAAAATTGTTGCCATGGGTTTTCCAACTGACGATTGCATGAGCGTAACTTGGGGCATCACTTTGGGGGGGCAATATCAAGTCTCCACAAAATTGTTAAACTTACATCGCAAAAGAATGCTGCACTTGCACTTTTGCACTTTAAAGTTAAAATTTTGGAGGTCGCCTCCCCCCCCCCCCTCTCGCCCCTTGCTCGTACCAAGTTATGTCTATGGACGATGGTGGATGCAAACTTTTTGTGGAGATCAGACCATTTGTGAACCCATTACATGGGCTTTAGTTTTGTCTCGCAAACCCAGTGATGTATCCAAGTCTCATCACCAGTCACTAATCCTATTGGAAAGTTTGGATAAGTTTCTAAAAAGCCCAAATTGTTTTGACAAATTTACTATGTACGCAACTTTTGCTTAGGAGTCAACAATCAGGGAGCCTATCTTGCTGAAACTTTATCCGTGCTCAATTTATCGTGCAGTATTGGGAAAACGCTAGGTTCGGATAGTTCAAATACTGTAGCGATTGTAAAAATCTATACAACAATCCTCAAGAACGGTGGCTTCCACTTACTTGCAAATTTCAACATTTGTTGCATCTGCAGGCCAAAACACTCCAGAAACTAAATAATAAAGAACGAGATCCATCAATTTTGGCACGTAAGGACTTGTCATTATTTCACATTAAAAGCTGAGGTACTTATATCAATTATCGGTTCCCTCATGGCTAGGTAGATAATTTATCTAGTTTCCCTCATACTATTCTTTCTTTTACTATCAACTCAATTTGATTTTACTGTAGTAGAGCTTTTTAAATAATCGAGTGATCAAATATTAAACTTATTCTATAGCAAAATCTGCAAATTTGAGAAGAATAGGACAGCAAGAAAACGTGCAATTCCAAATTTAATGAATATAATTTCGTACTCTAGCCAATCAAACCTTAAACGAGCTTTAAAGTATCGGAAAATTGACATTTCAGAAAGAAAATCAATATCTTAAAGCCTATTTTTATAGCAAGCATTAATGAACAAGTTATTGTTTAAATTAATTGCCTTGCAAGCAGTAAACGGTAAATCTCTAATTAACAATGATATTGAAATATGAACTACTCCCGAGCGAATAAGTTTTAATTTAGTATAGTATAACGAGACCACCTGGGTGGTTGAGTGGATTAGCAGTCTGCTTAGCAACCAGGTGGACATGGGTTTAAATCTGGCCATAACCGAGAATTTTCTTGGTACGGCAATGGATTTGAATTTATTAGTTAAGTTAGCTATAAGGTAGGTTGAGGATTGTTGAGTGTGTGGTATGTTGGAATGCGGGAGAGCCTAGTGTAAGTCGCGTGCTGTTAATTGACTCCATTGCACTTTCCGTAAGGTATAAATGGCCCTCGACACCGAAACATAAAAGAGGTTATAGATAATGAGTGAATAAATATTACAACAATGAAAGAAAAGAGAACAGCAATTCATCACACACAAATGTTCATGAATTTAACAATATCATTTAACTTTTTAAAAATTTTCAAAAAATCTAGTTGTTCGACTGCGTTCCATTGGAGAACTCTTCGCTTCGCTCGTCGTACCCCAAATTCACTTGTGCTACAATAGTCCCTCGTATTAAATTAGTATAATGATATACTACTATCATCTATCCTACCGTTATAATATAACAAGGTTTAAGTAATGAGATCCGGAGATCGCTATTCGATACTGCTTAAAACAGGTAAAACAATATCCTAGAAGTGTCAGCATAACATGAGTTATGTGTCAGCACGCTCGTTTGCATCATATGAACTAACCAGTTGCTGTGGGCTCTCCGAAACTGAGCTTCAAACTCCGAACGTATGGAATCAACGTGACGCGAGGGCTTACGTTTTTTGAGACACTACCGTGGCGGACTCAAAGACTTATGGTAATATTTACAAATATTGCGCTCTCGAAAATGTAGTTCGATCTGAGGGTAAGGGCAGCCGCTGCCTCGCTAGCACTACTCCTTGGAAATATTGTGCAAGCTTTGAATGAACTGTAAAGATAGCAAAGTGAATTAAAGCATTCTTATTGAGTCGTGTTTGGATAATAGCAAATGCAGTTGGAGCTTGTTCATTTATCTGCAGGAATTTCGAATTTATTCAAAAAATGGCGGTAAGTGGCATAACTAAAATTCCCAAGATTAATTTTAATAGCCTACCATTAGCTGCAAAGATTAAAATACAAAAACTTGAATGGCCTACATCGGTATTAAATCTTAACCAGAAAGATAAAGTTGGAACTCATAATTTTACAAGACATTTTGCTAAGGACATTTACAAGAAAAACAAATGGATTTGTGAATGTGATGCGTTAAATGCTCTGTTTTGTTTTCCATGGGTTTCATTGTGAAGAAATGACAACACCTGGTCAAGATTGGGATTTAAATATCCCCAACATTTAAAATAGAGGGTAAAAAGCACGAAACTTCCATAGGTCGTATGAATTGTAGTACGGAATTTGTTTTACTAGGTAAATATTGCAGTTTAGTTAAATTCAGTGTATAGACAATGCATAATTCAACATAATGAACAGGTGGCTAAGAAGAGGTATAAAGGGTGATTCATAAGTATAGTCATTAAATTAAGTGGGTGTATCCTGACCTCAGTAGAAGTGCATTGCATGACAAAGTAATTGCTTATCAAAAAAAAAAAATTGCAGTAGGGCCTCGACAAACTTTTGAGAACTACTGACGTAACACCAAAACTTTTGTTAAGTAAATCCGGTAAGAGTAGATTACCCGTTTTCCAAATGTGATTGAAATACTCAAATTCGGTCTATCGCAACCACTAAGGCTACTAAACTCTGCCAAGTTTTCTTTATAGAAATTCATTCCAGTAACCATCAGTCAGTTTAATCATTTAAATGTTTTAATTTTTTGTGAGATTATTAGTCATTTTTGACGCATATTTTATTATGCAAAGTTGTTCTGTTTAATGTCCTGTAACTACCCTTAAATTTAGGAAACATACTTATGAATCACCCTGTATATTAAAAAAACAATTAATTACATAAAATTTTTCGAAAAGCTAGAATTAGGAATAAGGGGACATGCTGAAAGACTTAAAAACCTGGAGTGTTCCGAAAGTTAATAGATTTTTCTTCAGAATTGAGTACTGTCTTACGAGAACATTTAAATAATGCAGCTGTTGTGTGATATACATCCAAAACTATACAAAATGAAATTCTGGACAGTATGCTGGCATTATGTCGTTAAGAAATTAAAGACAAAGCAATAAAAGCACATTTTTGGCAATTCATTGTGATGAAACAACAGATATTTCAAACCATTATCGAATGGGTGTCATAGGGAAAACATTAATGGAATGTAGGTGGGTGATCGTTATTATTTTTTACTTTGTTATTGTTAGAAATTAAAAGCCCCCCAAATACAATTATCTCGAGCCGCCACTGACCATACCGCACCTTTTGAAATACCTTGTTTATTGATTACTGGTGGAGTACATTTTAAACAACTTTTAATAAGTGTGTAGTTATAAATTTATAAATTTTGAGTACAACAGAAGGATATCTATGCTATTTTCTTCCATTTGAAAGTCGATAAGTACGAGGGGTGTCTGACGGAAAATGAGCCTGCTCCATTTGTAGCACGATTTTATAAAAGTTTATAACCTTGTTGCATACATCAACTCTTACCATGGAAGTATGACAAAGTTTGACAAAATCGCATTACAACTGCAGTTGTCAGCCTAACAAGAAGGAAACATGGCGCGCGCTATAAGTGAAATGCCTAAATTTGAGTACCGTCTGGTAATCAAGTATCTCACGAAGAAAGGACTTCCTGCAAAGGACATTAATGAGGAGTTGAACCGTGTCTACGGCAAGTCTTCTCCTTTGTATGCGACAGTTAAAAGGTGGGTTCGGCTGTTTCAACAAAGGAGAGTCTATCAAAGACGACGACCGCCCTGGGCCCTCAGTTTCGGTAGTGACCGAGGAAAATGTGGAAAAGTGATGGAAATGGTGCTCGCAGACCGGCGAATTCATATTCGGCAGATAGCTAACGAACTAAAGATTAGTAAAGAAAGAGTTGGAACGATCCTTCATATGCATTTAAACATGAGCAAAGTGTGTGCACGCTGGGTACCCAAAATGTTGACGCTATTTGATCGACAGCGGCGAGTGGAAAGTTCGCGGGCGTTTCTCGAACTGTGTGAAGAAAATGAAGATGCAATTTGGCGGAGAATTGTCACCTGTGATGAGACATGGATTCATCAGTATGATCCGGAATCCAAATAGGAATCTATGCAGTGGGTAAAAAAGATACAAGCAGCACCCAGGAAGTTCAAAGTCTCTCGCACCACTTGTAAGCTCATGGCATCCATTTTTTGGGATACCGAAGGAGTTCTGATGATAGATTATTTGCCAAGAGGGACAACGATGACAGGCGCGTATTATGCGAATGTTATTGTTCAACTGCGGGAAATCATCAAGAAGAAAAGGCGAGGAAAATTGAGGCGTGGCATTTTGTTACTTCAGGACAACGCACCTGTACACACGGCCCAAATTGCAAAGCGTGCTTTAAGGGAGTCAGGAATAGAAGAAATTGTCCACCCGCTCTACAGTCCAGACATGGCTCCCAGTGATTACCATTTGTTTTCAAATTTGAAGAAAGACCTCCGTGGGCTAAGATTCAGGGATGAAGACGAGATGATGATGGCTGTAGAAGCCCATTTTGCCGACAAAACTTCCGAATATTTTTTGACCGGTTTAAAGATGTTGTATACGCGATATCAAAAGTGCATTGTGGTTGGAGGAGACTATATAGAAAAATAATAAAAAAATGCCGAAATCAGTTTACATTAACTACCCCAGGCTTAATTTCCGTCAGACACCCCTCGTACCTTAGGCCTTTGAGTAATGCATACAGTATTTCTTATAATATTTATGCTGCTTTTTTATAGCTTTCATGTGTGAAAGTGACTACAACTGGATGTTCAAAATGGCAGCATTTCTTGTGGAGCAAACAGAAGATGCACCAATTCAAAGAAGAGTTTAAAACATTCCGCTTTCTGACACCATTTGGAACAAGATTATATAATAAATAGCTTACATAATATACAGAACTCATCAAAGCTATGGCAATAATAAAACAAGCTGAGAAATTAGTTGACGTATAGCAATACTATAGGAGTGATCACGTGAAGCTCTAAAATTAAGGAAGTGGTTGATAAAAATCTAGATAGCAAACTTGTGAATAACGAGGGCCTAATACCTACTATATTTGTAAGTTGTCCTAAAACACAGTTCTTGACAAATATTCTTTTCTTTATATTTGGTGCTAATGCTGGACTGCTACTTTGTAATAATAACTGGTCAGAGAGCATATTATGTACCCAACTGTCCAATTGTGAGGTTCTAACTTACTACCTGCTGATTGGAAACATAAACGCCTTTCCAGCCGGCCACTCGCTCTCTCTGGACTAATTAAAATCTTTGTTTCACCTATACTTCTAGTGAATGCTAAGTTACTGCTCTTTGTCTCCATGGTGTAACACCATTAATTTATATTTTTGTAAACTATATTCGTAGAGTATGATGTGGTTTAAGCAGAAAATTGTTTAAAACCCCATCTTTGTCATTAATGTGTGAAACTAGAATAGGTGTCATCAGTCTCTATGTTGGAAACAATTTACAAGTTTGTTGTACGAAAATAAATCTGTGTGAAAATGTTGAACATTTATAGATAAGTACGATGTTTGAGTAAGGATAGTATACTTACTATTATAATACCATATGCAAAACACATATGGCGTTTATTTTAAACTTTTCTTGGAACCATCCCGTACAGTATGATAATTAACTTGCTCCAAACATTTCATCATTAATTTTCTAAATGACAGTTGTTACTTGTGAAATATTAATTTGCATTTTACTTTAAATTTATTACCAATAAATTGTGAGTGAACCCTTAGACCTCTAGACCACTGTTACTTTTATTGATCTCTCACAATACTTCTAATCTTGACCTGTCTTGGGATGTGAGACTGTTGATATGCATGGTATTACTGACCATTACTTAATTTTTTGTAGGAACACCTTACAAGATTTACTAATTATGGGGCATATTGGAAATTTAGATTTTTAATATTTTACTTAATCAGAATTTGCACTTATTACTGATATATACTTTATACCTGATGTTAATAGCAAAATATTGTTGTATAATGTAAATATTTTATTGTCGTAAAAAATACATGCATTGTTAACATATTCACAATTAGGTAGGTACCTAAGTAGTTGTACACATCTCACTTGCTAATAGAAAGGGCGATAAAAAATCTTACTACCAACGGCTAAACATTCTGTAACAATATTAATTATTGATATATCTGTTATATGATCATGTTTTGTCGACAATGACTTTGTAGGAATTTGAAATTCTTGTATAATATGCACCTGTAAAACATGAACATACATTACATAAATTGCGGGAAGTAGTCTGGATTAACACAAGTTGTGCTTCCTTCTATCACAATAATACATTATAAAAAGTGAATAATAATCTGGCTTACATATTCAATTAAATATTGATATTAATTTATTATCAAACAATAATGTCAAAAATAACACTGATATTAAAATTCAAATAAAGTGCTTTACATAACTCACTTAAACACTGAATAACATATCTTTTTGAACATATGTATGCAAACAATGTCGAGTTTTTTATGTGGTTAGTTCTATACTGTTTTTGAGTATGTAAATAAATAATTAAATCATCTAATGTTAAAGCCTAGCTTCATATTCTGAGAATTTATTTTTTGGTTTGTGCTATAGATATACAAATTTTGTCTCAATTGTTTCTGGTTATTAGAGGGCTTTTCCCATTTTTGAATTTGTTAATAACGTTTTCTATTTCCTCTCTAGTATCAAGCCATGTAGAGCAGTTGGAAAAGCGCTAGGCTTGCATTACGCAAATCCTCGGTTTGAATCCCGCAGGGGCCGTTATTTTGCGCAGCCTTGGCAATTGGAGTCGGGCTCGGTGTGACCATTCGCAGTTGGGCACCAAATTAACTGTGTTCTACTCAGAACCACAGACCTAAGAGAGAGTAACAAGGTCAACACATCACCAAGACACAGACCTCACACAATGGTTGCTGTGCAAACACAAAAGGCGTGCTCCAACTTTGTAACCTGAATCAGGGGCAAGTTGAGCATTGTACCACCAGATGCAAGCGTATAAAGCACCAGCCTCTACACCGCAAGGTAAAATGAGGTTAACGATAATACATAATACATACATATATTTCCTCTCTTGTTGGTTCTTCCCCATCACTTGCTTCTGTTGTTCTATCCTGTCTTTTCGTTGGTTCTTTTGTTTCTATCTGGTGTTGTTCATTCTCCTCGTTTAACATTTCTTGGAAGTCTTGTTTCTATCTTTCAACGTTTAACACTGTGTCACTTATCAGATTCTGTTTCTCTTTTCTGTTTTATAAAATCGCACTTTTATTTTTCACTCTCCCGTATTCTTTGATTTATTTACTGTCCATATGACTTGATTGTCTTTCCCGTTGCCCTATAACACTAATTCGCGATCACTGCGGCTTTCAGCACTTCTTTCAAAACCTATATCTTCTCCGTTGCTTACGCCGCTGGTCATGTTAACGATTTAAATAATGTTTAAATAAAACTCGAGACCTATTTGATGTGCCCACACTGTTTGCTTACAATCACAATCACCGCTTGTCCTACCACCTGTGTCTAGAAGTAGTACTGTTTCGTACTACAATGTCTTTAGATAGGTTTTCCGAAGTTCCGGTATCTAGTTGCAGTGGTACATTTTCAATGGTAATTTGTCTCAGTGATTGTTCGATGGCCTCATATTCATTCACCGCTTGTCCTACCATCTGCCTCTAGAAGTAGTACTGCTCCATATTACAATGTTGTTAGATAGGTTTCCTGAAGTATCGGTATCTAGTTGCAGTGGTACATTTTCAATGGTAATTTGTCTCAGTGATTGTTCGATGGCCTCATATTCATTCACTGGCTGGTGATTACTACTACTTTCGTCTTGCGGCTCCTCAATCATGTTCATTTGTCTCCAGTTTCTTTTTGGCGAACCAATCGGTAGTTGGAGATTTGGCTATTACATAAAATAAGCATTAGTTAAAAAAAAAGTATGAAACAGAAGTAAGTAAAATATGTGAAGTGTATAGTGCACAATTTTTCTCGTAATTTTTATTTGTAATCTTACAATTTATAAAAATATTGCAACGATGTTCGTTTCCGGGATATTTGGTCTCCTCACATCTCGTACCCGAAAACTTCGCTCCGGAGCGGGTTACATATTTGAAAGAATGTTTGAAATGGCGTAATTCCAATACTAATCAAGTCATTAGAAGGGATTACAAAGCTTCCCATTAGAAGATGCGATTAGATGATGTTATGAGGGTACTACTTCAGTTGTGCTGTATTTTCCAAGAAATAAATTTTTTACTTATTTGCTGTGAACATTAACTTTGTCCCTAAATTTTGTATGTATATATAATTCAAGTTTATTATAATACGGATGGGGCCATAATTATATATAACAGCAATGAGATAACATGAATAACAAAATAGAATGCTTGAGTAAGAAAGAGATGGCCATACAAAAAAATTATTTTAGTAGGCATGTTTAGTTGACAAATGTCATAATTAAATTAAGCGTCAAGCCTTCTCGAATATTTGCTACTATGTTTATCTCTTTCTTACTCAAGCAATACGAGTTATTTTCTTATTCATGTTATCTCATTGCTGTTATATATAATTGTGGCCCAATCGGTATATGTATTAATTAAAATATCATTTATTTTTCCAACTGCATTCCGATCGCGGCACTCATTTTTCGGTTACGAGATGTTGGGAGACGAAATATTCCGGGAACAAAATATCCCCGGAACGAATTGTGGGGTACGAAATGTGAGGAACGAAATGTTGGGAACGAACTTTCCGTAAACCGTTTACTCAATAGCGTGTCAGTAGGAGATGGAGAAAGCTCAAGGTAAATTGCCTTTTTGAATGGAACTAGAGGAAATTGTTACTAAGAAAAATTGTTTACAACAACATATCATGGCTACCTACATAATTTCACAAAAGTACAAAAAGAAGTATGACTGCTACTATTACTATACTTTCGGATATTGCAAGAATTTCAATTATAAGGTTGAAAAATTAATACAATCTAGTGTTAAATAATAAAAAATGAAGCATTTATACTAGGGATGTCGGCGGGTACCTGGGTCGACCCGGGTAATAGTCAACCCGGGTATATTTTCAGGACCCGGGTACCCGACTAGTAAATTATGTAATTTCTAGCTCTAGAAAAACATAACCATGCAGTAATATTCAGAATCACCTCATCCCATATCACATATTTCTTGATTCATATAATAAATCCGCTTCACGTAAATTTTCAACCCGTCAATAGTACCATTAAATCGCGTCATTATGGGATGAAGTAACATAAACATCCTCTGTGTGATCTTGCTGCTGCTACGAATTCCGAATAAAAAGTCACGTACTTGAGTTTGATAGCACTTGGACACAGAATAATACAGAATGGCCTGTTGGCTTAATATTCAGCTAGTTTTTTCTTTGCGCATGTGCGAGTTCTGGTGGTGTGCAGTCAGCTGTTTTCCATATTTTACACGTGTACTTCTAATATATATCTTAAAATATTAATTTAATATGAGTGCACAGAAAAGATCTTTTGGTGGCACATGGTGTACTGTGCATTTCCATATAAATTGCATGGACTTTAAACGTACGGATTATTTCTGTTCAGTTTAAAATTTAGGCGCATAATTTTGATTTACCGCCTCTGCACACCACTAGGATCATGTCGGACAATTTCAAGGTCACAAAAATTGAATATGCTGACATCAAAAGGGCGGACACAGACAGGCCATTCTGATTTAGGGTATTATTCTGTGACTTGGAAGTGTAAAAATATTTACAAGTAACAGACAGACGATTGCAGTTTGAATTGGGTAGTAGGTACTATTTCAATTTAGTTCAGTTTAAAACGCGCGGCGTAAAGAATGAAATTGTAGCTACCTCAGATGTTCCGATGTGCGTTAACATTTTTGATATATTTCGGATACTCGAGGGTACCCGGGTACTGTTTTCGGGTACCCGGTTTTGCTTTTAGACCGGGTACGACATCCCTAATTTATACAGTGTGTCTCACTTTAGACGTCATCAGCCCAGTATTTTTTTATATGCTTTCGATTTAAAAAATTTCTGTGTTCTGATTATATCCCTCACTAAATTGTACTTTTAGGGTATGTTACTTTCCCTTCGCGGTTAAATGCTAACCTACTACAATTTAAAATAAAGCGCAAAATTGGAGAAGTCATATTAGGGATTTTTTTTATCAAAAAATCTTGTTAATAAAAGTTGTTCAGAATCGTTCAAACAAGCTAAATCCAAAATTTCATTAAAAACTAAAAATTTTGAAAATCTCTCAAAAAAATGTCAGTCCAAAAAATTCGAATAATAATCTCACAAGTTTGCCATGATTTTTTATTTTATTCTTTTAATTCAATACAATAACAAAAAACGATGCTTAATTAATTGCTTAAATAACAATATTTTCAACTAAATCACCATTAGCACGTCTACATTTTTCTATTTGTTTTCTGTTGTTTCCGACAACCTTTCTCGGTTCATTACATGATCTTCCAGTTGTAGTACGGCAGGAAATCTACGATCAATTAGATGGGGCGCCTATACATAATGCAGTTGTGGCTAGGGAATGATTAAATGAGAATATCCCGGAAAGATGGATAGGTCGTAACAGTCTCCTAGTCGCATGGCCACCTAGTCCCCTGATATCACACCATTAGATTTTTATTTATGGGGAACTATTAAAAATAAAGTGTATTAAACTAGATCAATAAATATTCAACAACTTTGTGACAGAATAACTTAAGCCTGCCAAGACATACGTAGAGAAGAACTAAGAAAGGTTGTTGGAAACACAGAAAACGAATAGCAAAATGTAGACGTGCTAATGGTGATTTAGGTGAAAATATTCTTATTTAAGTAATTAAGCATCGTTTTTTGTTATTGTATTGTATTAAAAGAATAAAATAAAAAGTCAAGGCAACTCTAATTTTGCTCTTTATTTTAAATCGTAGTAGGCTAGCATTTTACCGCGAAGGGAAAGTAACATACCCTAAAAGTACAATTTAGTGAGGGGTATAATCAGAACACAGACATTTTTTTAAGTCGATAGTATATAAAAAAAATACTGGGGTGGTGCCTTCTAAAGTGAGACACACTATATACAGGGTGTCCAAAAAGAATGGCACAACGAATAGTCATAGATTTCTTACGTTATAATAAATCGATTAAACCTAATATACCTTAGTACTAAGTCCCTTCAGTAAGAAGTTATAGGACCTTGAAGTTCAATTTTTTATTTTTTATCTTTTTGTTAATTTCCACAAATGTAGAGATATCGATTTTAATTTTGGTATACATGCGTACTATATGTATTGCACTAATAGGAAAAATGTCATCAACTACACTTGACTGTAAGGGGCACTTTACCTATCTTTCAAAACTTTTTTAGCTCTAACTTCGTTATCTGCAATATTATGTAAAATTTTAGATTATTTTCTGAAAGAGAATTAAAAGGCACAAAAATAATGTACTCTTAGTTCTTAAGCCTAAAAGCAACCGTTTACCTTGAAATGCCTATCAAAGGTTTTTGGTTGTCATTAAGACGTCCAATTATCGAGTAGCCCTAATCACAAAAAACAATGGGTAATGATTGTGATCTAGTAAACAACAACAAGAAATCAATTAATGACATTGGTGACATCAGTTTTTTGTCTTTTGTGCTTACGAAAATGCTGCGACATAGCGAACATTTCAGCATTGGAGAAATCGTTATGTAGCAGAATTTTCTTAAACATAAAAGAAACAAATCCTTATGTCACTAATGTCATTAATTGATTTATCTTCGTGGCTACTTGATAATTGCACTTCTTAATGACAACCAAAAACCTTTGATAGGCATTTTAAGGTAAACGTTTGCTTTTAGGCTTAAGAACTAAGAGTACATTATTTTTGTGCCTTTTAATTATCTTTCAGATAATAACCTAAAATTTAAAGAAATGGTACAGATAACGAAGTTAAGAGTTAAAAAAGTTTTCAAAGATAGGTAAAGTGCCTCTTACAGTGGAGTCTAATTAATGAAAATATTTCTATTAGTGCAGTACATAATGGTAAGCATGTATACCAAAATTCAAATCGATATCTCTACATTTGTGGAAATTAACAAAAAGATAAAAAATAAAAAATTGAACTTCAAGGCCCTATACCTTCTTAATGAAGGGACTTTGTACTAAGGTATATTAGGTTTAATCGATTTATTGCATCGTAAGGAATCTATGATTAATCGATGTCCCATTCTTTTATATATTTACAGAAGTTACAGTAAGTAAATAATATAGTTGAAATGTCTTAACTTACCGATGATAAATCTGAAGATTGTTCGAATATGGGGCTCGGGGGCACTGGTTCCATAGCAGGCTGAATCTGAAAAGAATTATTTTAATACCAGAAACCTATAATTGCAATTAAGACAAAACAAATAAGCTAACTTTCTAGGAGTTTCATATTCATTTCATGTGGTATTGAACGAATTATGCTGCAAATCTATTATTGTTATTGAGATAAAATCAGTTATAAAGTTGTTCAAGATAACTGTTTATGAACTTACTGGAGCTGGACATTGTCGAACACCTAGCGTAGCTTGTTGGAATCCATGATTCCAGGGCACCAGTGGCACTAGCGGTACAGGAAGTAGCGGTACAGGAAGTACCGGTACAGGAAGTAGCGGTACAGGAAGTAGCGGTACAGGAAGTTGAATCTGAAAAATTTGATTTCAGTACCGAACACATACTTATACAGTACAGTCCATTTATAATGGATTTGGACTCTCGTTTGTAATGGACCAAATACCAAAGTCTCTACTAAAAGTCATTTAAAACCTAACTATGCAAATAGAATCGGATGTTATGGACTTGGTTATAATCAATTTTCGCTTTAATTCCGTTGGAGGATTCCTCTCATATCATGGAGGCGACCCCCGAGTCCCGGCACATCAAAGTCTTCTAGACATGTGTTATCATTGAGTGAAACAATTTTTGTAATTACTAATATAGAAAATAGCTCAATGCAAGCCGAAGTTAGTAAATGGCTGTCTATAAATAAACAAACAGTTTCAAGCTTCTGGAAACAGCGAGAAAAAAATCAAAAATTATTTCCACAGCAGCGGTCATCTAAAGAAGACCTACCAGTACATATCATAAAGTTGATCAAATGCTTTTTAAATGGTTTCTGCAAAAATGGCAAACAATATCTCTATAACAGGTCACCTGTTAAAACTGCAAGCTGAGGAATTCAGTGTTTTTCTACTTAAAAAAAAATTAAATTCTGATGAGATGGACACTCGGCTATAGCTGACAAATATTGGTTATACTCTGAACGTTGTGATTAACACTTATAAATACATTACTGGCTTTCTTTTAAATGGATATCATTAAAAACTCACATTCTTTGTGTCCACATTCTTTGTGTCACTTGTAATTTCACTTGAGTTAGGTGGTTCTTCATTATTTCTCTTGTTTTTCTTGGTTTTCGGGGTTTTTGCTCTTTGGTTATATCTAGGACGTGCCTGAAGTAAAAAAGATGATGATTAAAAGTAACATTGGAATTGTGGCAATAAAGCCCAATATTAAAGTTAACATCAACCAATTGTTACTCTTAAATAAGCTTATAAGTTACTCTTTAGGTACACCGAGCTCTGTAGTGTAGTGGTTATCACGCATACTTAGCATTCGGAAGGTTGTGGGTTCGATTCCCGCGACCCTCTGTTCTGATTCAGGTTTTTAGGTGGTTTTCCTGAGTCAACAGAATACCTTCTCTGAGGCGAATGCCGGGGCAGTACTTCTCCACCTTTCCTGGCCTCCCTTCCATTCTCGACTCCTCCTTTCTCTCACCCATCCTGTAATTCCCGTTCTTGGCTGAAGAGGAACGCAAGGTTCCTAAAGCAGCCCGCCCCCAATTGGGGGAATTGAAATTACCTTGAACCTTTACCTTCTTTAGGTAGCAAACAGATGAAAGACCAAATAATGCATGTAGTTGCCCTAGAGGGTTGCCTAGTCTACCTCGACAATTTTATAGTGTTTTTGCATTTTAGTGCAGTAATCATTACACTTCAAGCCACCGATTATTACCAAAGGTTATGTGCTTGTGAACGATGTAGCATCATTTTGGCAGGTTTGGTCTGTTTCTTATTTTGAAAATTAAGGATCCATTTGAGAAAAATGACCGAGTATATTGGTAAGCAGTGTGCATAAATTGTTATTTCAGAAAATACTGTATTGCCATATAGTGAAAAAAATTCTGTCAAAAACTAATATATTAAAACTGTAACATTGATTGAAATTTTAATGCGTTATTTGAAGGAATGATGATAATAGTTGCTGAGACAATGTCAATAGCAATCACAAAGTTTTAATATAATATGCTTTTATTATTTTGTAAATGGCTTAGCATTGTATGATTTTTTCCATTTAATAGATACAGTGCCTTCAGAAATGATCGAACGTTTTGGATGGTCATGGTTATACAACGTATGAATAATATGTTGGTGGTACTGTAGGTCTATGTCAAATTCGAGGTTATCAGGTTAGGTTTTGCGTCAGTTTTGACACAGACTGACGCAAAACCTAACCTGCTAACCTCGAATTTGACATAGACTTACAGTGCCACCAACATATTATTCATACATTGTATAACCATGACCATTCAGAAGCGTTCGATCATTTCTGAAGGCACTTTATTAAAATGAGAAGTAGTGTCAATTGTTTATGAATATGCTTAATTTTCCGATCCTTATCTTAGATATAAAAGCGAACAACCAAAATAGTGCATTTTAAATGGTACATTATGAATACAGAAGAAACAAAATAATTAAATAATTAAAAATTAATGTAGAATATCCAACTTCAAAGAAACAAGTTGCATTCTTACTGCAGCGCTCTCTGGTTACATTATTTCAACTAAAATACGAGAGAATGTGCATAATTAGCAAAACGCATGGACTAAATCGAAAGTTTTTGTGTTTTTATGCAATAACAAATTTGGTTTAGCATTACTTTTTTTAAGGGGTTGCAGCTTCTTCGAGAACCAATTTGATATATGGCCAAATCAACTTAAAATTGTAGATTCTCCTATAGGAGTTATGTTACATTGTTCACAAACATTGTCTATATTGGTAAGGCAGATGCTAGGGCAAGGTTGTTACTTTGGAATATTTAGAATTGCTGTAGAAATACTCATTTATGCCCTATTTTCCCATTGGATTTAAAAGGATGAAGGCAATTATAAATTTAATAAAATAAATTTAAAATACTTACTATATCGTTATCAAACCATGGAGGCCAACGATTCTGGGGCTGATCATTGGGCTTCGAAAGAGTCTGAGCATTGGGAGTGGTGGAAACGGAGGAAGGTAAGCAGCTCTGAAATATTAGGCGTACGTTAAAAAAGAAATTGTGCTACCTAGTTGATCATAAGCGATTTTCTTTATTAATTATTTTGGTCTGATAAAGAATGAGAAAAAGGACAAAACTTGGCAGGATTTCTAGAGTATATTGATAGATATGGGGAGATCGGTATAACCAGAAAAAACTCGTAGCCGAGAAATATACGCAGAGTAACAAGCAATGCTTGCGTTGCCGGTGTGATGGGGAAATCATGTACAATTCTTCTAATGTAGTATAAATCGAAGTAAATCCAATCCGTTGTCGACAACTTCTCTATATGAATATCACAAGTGAAGGTTTTTTTTACATGGTTACACATTAAATCTTAATTGTAAAACGTCCAGTCGTCTCACCAAAATAATCACATACATGTACTTAAATCAAGTACCCACATTCTCAAATCTTTGTTTACTTTAAATTGGTCATAAATTCCATCATGATGACAGTGACAGTTAATTACAGTAACTACTAGATGTTTGAGAAAGAGAGAAAAATACTTATTCGGTAAAAGCAAATATTCCATATTTAGTTTATATTTGTGACTTACTTCAGTACCGGTACCATGTTCTTCTGTTTGATTTTGCTTCTTCATAGCTTTCTTGGCTTTCCGAAGAGCAGCATAGCGTTGAGCTCTTAAAATGCTTCTTTCGCTTCTCTGAAATAAAAGTGCTTGGGTTACAGAAAAGTAATTTCATTTTAGCTATCCTACATAATCCATAGGTTTTCATTAATTTTGATTTTTTATCAAAGAGATGTCATACAATTTTTCTTTTTTATTACTTCAAAGATTTTTTATATTGTAGAGGCTAAATCTTCAAATGAATACATATTTATTATACATACGTATAATTGAATAGAAAATATCGGGTGTACATGAATTCTGGTAAACCCCAAGTATACTTTGTATTATACATCTATGTATGTATGTATTATCTGTAACCTCATTTACCTTGCGGTGTAGAGGCTGGTGCTATATGCGCTGGCATCTGGCGGTACAATGATCAACTTGCCCCGGATTCGGGATACAGAGTTGGATCGACGTTTATAAAATTTGTAATAGTGTTTTTCAAGAACTAAAAACATAAAACTATGTAGTTATAATTAAAATTTCAAGTCCGGTTTAACTGGAAATCACCGTAACTTTCTTATTGCAAATAGAACGCTCTGTATATTTTACATAATTTGATTTGTCTCTAAATTCTAAATTTAGTAATGTATCTATCATAAGTAAGCTTTTGATTGTCATTCTAAATAGTTTTGTGATTTGTTCTTGGAAAACACTATACCAGCGGTTGGCAGCCTGCGGTTCTTTACTTTTCGATATGCAGTGCATCTGGTCTTGATACAGAACACGCAACAGACACTCTTTTGTGCCCACTCTGCATCCTTCAACCGCTGCTACCTTTGAGTCACAAAGGCTTACGCAGACAACCTGTAAGCTGGCAAATGTGATAATTCAGTAGAAGTTGTCTTGCCGTGTTGTTTGAATGGTGGTGTTAATACGTTTACAGTGAACTGTTGATAGTTTTAACAATCTATCTAGTTTTTATATTCTACACTTATGGCGCCCAAGAAGAGAAAAGTTGAGGACGGACACGTAATATTTCAAGGTGAATGGACTACTGATGTTTATTCTATTGTGCAAATAAAATCTGGATTACCACAGTGCCGTATTTATAATCAGAGTTTCATTAGCACCAAAAAACCAACATTGAGAGACACTTCTCAATCGACCACAGGGAATTTTCTGAAAGTTATCCAGATGATATTCATAAAAAAACAGTGATACAGCTTCAATGCCAGGCAGCCTCATCAAAATCAGTGTTGCAATAAAAGAGATTATTCGATGTGGAAAACATTTCATCGATCGGGAGTTTTTACAGATAGTTTCATAAAGACGGCAGAAGAACTATCTCGTGATTTCAAGAACTAGCAAAAGATTATTCAGAAAAGAGATTAACCTCTTTCTGTGAAGACTGTAATGCACAGAGGTATTAAGATGGCCTGTCATGTAACAGATCAACAAATTAGTGACATTAGAGTAGCTCCAAGTTTTTCAATCACTTGTGACGAGTCGTGTGATGTGAACGATATTGCACAAGTTGTACTTCTTTGTTGGTATGTAAACTGTTCTGGACCACCAAAAGAGCTAATTGAATTATTAGAATTCAAAGGGCAAACATGTGGAGAGGACATTACGTCAGTTGTTGTTGAATGTTTGAAGGGGAAGGAACTTGACATCCGTAAGATTGTTTCTGTTGCTACTGATGGAGCATCAAGCATGAAAGGAGAAAATAAAAGGTTTGTTTCATTATTCAAAAAGCAAATAGCCCAAAGTTTCTCAAACGACATAACTAAAGTGATGGATTTAGGTATTACCTATTGTCAATAAAATTATGGCAAAAGCTCTTAATCATAGGCAGTTCTGTGCACTCCTTGAAGAAGTGGACCACGCATACTCAGATCTTATATACAACAAAGCATGGTAACTATTAAGAGGAATTGTACTAACGCGATTTGCATCTTGTCTAGATGAGGTGAAAGCATGGTTGCGAACAAAAGGCAAAGTATACAAACAACTTTCAAATCAAGACTGGCTGCAAGAATTCTACTTCGTGGTTGACATGACTAATTTCAGTCTGAATCAGAAATTTTAAGGAAATGGAAATACTTATTCATATTTTCTTTGTACGAGGAGGATGTTTCATTTCAACGCAAGCTGGTTGTGTTTAAAATGGACATAGAATCGAACTTTATGTTGCATTTTCCCTCATAGAAAAAATACTCTGAAGAAAATCCTGATTCTAATGTTGATTCCTTCTCAGAACTTATCGCCAACATGAAAGATTTGTTCGCTGCAAGATTTCAAGACTTCAAAAGAGAAAAGGCAACTTTGTTATTTTATCAAAAGCCCATTGAAGAAGATGTGTCAACCTTGACTTTTTCGCCATTCTATGGTGTAGACCACTCGAAGTTTAAACTCCAGTTAGTAGACTTAAAGGGGAAAGATTTGTCGGCTTCTAAATGCTGATTTACAAAAATTCACATTTGGAGTCATTCTGATCTTCAGATCAACGTATTATTGCAAACAAGCTTTTTCAAATATGAATTACATTAAAAGTAAATTAAGGTCATAATTAACATATGAACTTTTAATTCTTGTGTTGAAATTAAAGTTACATCGTATAATCCTAAACTTAAAGAGCTTGCGCTGCAACCGTACTCTCAAAAATCGCACTGATAATCGTGGTTTAACAATAATTTTCTTTATGGTATGGTAATATTTGTATTGCACTTTTTACTGTTTCCTTATTGTCGTCATTTTCATTATTTGAATTTTACTGTTTTCATTGTAATTTTACTGTGTTTCTTACTTTAGTGTGATTCTAACTAAAAATGAAATTTGTTTCAGTATGCTGTTGCTTTCTTTTAGAATGAAGCATTTGTATGTAAATGATATATATGTGTAACGATTTCATTCGTACTTACGAATATGCTTCTAAATCGGTTCCAAACATCTGCGGCTTTTTAAGCACTTACTGTTTAAGGAAACGTCAAAAATGGCTTTTTGGGAAAAAAGGTTGCTGATCCGCTGTACTATACCTTTTCATAAACGTAGATGTATAAATACAAAATATATTTGGCATCTACCAGCATTCATTTACACCAGATATATTTTATTGCCTATTTTGAAAGTCACTTAATAATTAGTGTTTTCACATAGGTAACTGTGGCCTCCGTAAAAATTGTGGACTAGTGGATGTTTTTGATATAATCGAAATAATATATAAAATTCAAAATTTGAAGCATTTGCTATATTTTCAAAATAAATTAGTTACTATAGTTAATACTCACTCGTCTACCACCATTTCGTGACTGGCGCTTGTTGCCGCGTTGTTGGCGAGAGTTCTTATCTTGTATGGGGACTTGCACGGCTCTGTTGTTTTTTGACGAAGAATGAGCTGCTTCCATTGTAAGTTCTAATGTTGATCACAATGGAAATGGTTTGCAGTTCACTTTTTCGATAGAAGGATGTCCCTTTGACGATGGTCCTGTATTTAAAATGTTTGAATTTTTTTATACTAGATATAAAGTAGTTGTTACAATATATTGATCTCATAATTTGTCATGTAAAAATCTAATAATTATGTTATTTACGAAAATAATTGTATTTAAGCCTTATAAGAAAGTTTACATGTTGTATAGTAATTAATACTAAGGAACAAGTTGTATACACTCATATACATAATCAGTATTATATTATTTTTATGACAATGTTCATAAAGCAATTTTTTTATTGTACACACATTTTGTGTTAGAAAAGAGCGTATGGGCAAAGCCTTCAATTTAAATATTTCCTTATTGAGTTTTGTGAAGGAGCCATTATTTAAGTTAGCGCCTTTTCACTGTTAATGGTATTTTCACAAAAAAAATAAATTCTGATGTAAATTACTGGAACAATTTTAATTAGACTTCTCTTTTCTAAGTTTTAATCGAAAGAGAATGCAATAAGTATCTAGAATAAATTAGAACCAAAGCTGTAATTTGGTATGGTAATATTTTTAATTACAAGTTCTCATATGCAAACAAATGAGTATGTTGACATTTTATAGTATACATATAGTATACATGTAGTATAAAATAATTCCTCATTCGACTTTCTAGGATTGAGTGTATTTTATAGTCATGAAATTTACTTTGACACACATAGGAAATGCTAAATTTTAAATTGGTTCTAATATTACAATGAATATTCCATAGGTAACTACAAAATAATTTTGTAACTGCCGAAAATTCTAAGTGTTTCATATGAGCGTGACCCAATTTCATGCCAATGTTGTTTTGTCAGTTATATTTTTTACAATAAAATATTTGTGATAATACTTAGGTTTGATCGAAATATGTTAGGAACGATTATTTACGAATACGGCCAATGCCGAATTCGACCTCTCACACTACTCGTTCATACTCTTGTATTATAACATTCGGGAATACTTGTGATGCAGACATGTTTACTACCCCTGATACTCCATAAGCTACGCAAAATATCCGCAAACCGAAAATCTAACTTCAAATAACATAGAAATGCTCGATGTTCATGAAGTTTAGTTTTTTGTCGATATTTTCAAAACCTTTAGTTTAAAAAATTTCGTTTGTGGGAAAGTTCCGTGTAAAGACCTTTAAAGATTTTTTTAACTGCATTGTGAAAGCAATCTTATAAGTATACCCGAGTAATCGCGAGTAGTCTGGGAGCTCCACGACAAATGTGATTACGAGCAAATGCGATTACGAGCAAACGCGAATATAATTTTCCTTTGACTCGCATAGTGTTTATTGAGAACTGATGGGAACTGCACAAATACAAGTATGAACATTCACATAGTGCGAGTGACTCATCCCAGATCTCACAAATGCCTATATTTGCAAATATTTGCGATGTGTCTGGCACCGGACAAAAATGTAAAAATGTTAGAAATATAATGCACATTTTATTCCACCCTAACCTGAACCCACCCCGTAGGATGCGCGCACATTTAAAATAAATTATTTGGAATCAAGAATCTTGAAATATTCTAGAGTCTTGATATGTAGACAAGACAATGAGAAATCTTTTTAATCTAGACTTAGTCATGTCTTGTCTAGAAATTTCAAGACAAGACAAGATTTTGCAAGGTCTGTTTTGTGTAGACAGTAACACTATGTCTTAACTGTGCACTAAAAATAAACTGTCAGAAGATAAGAGTTAATCCAGCAGACTTCCAGAAACTTTCAAAGAAATCCAGAACCATTACACATTAACATCCAAGGTAACCACTTAAGAGAGGTGGACAGTTTTAAAAAATCTTGGCGGCACAATAATATCAGACACAAGGTTAGACAAAGAAATATGTGTGCACATAGCACAAGCCTCAATCACATTTGGAAGATTGCAAATGAACCAAGTTTCCTAAATATTAAATGGCAGGATTACATTAGAGACACTGATGTACTTTGTTGCGTACAATTACCTGGTATGGAGATGGAGATCCAACGGCAACTGCGATGGTGTGGTCACATTCTTCGAATGCCCCACCATAGACTACCCAAACAGATACTGTGTGGGGAGTTATTAAAAAATAGGAGGTCAACTAGTCAGATACAAAGATATGATCAAGAGGAATATGAGAGATGCAGGCATAAATACCAACTCATAGGAAACCAAAGCTACAGAACGTAATGACTGGAGAAGTATCTACAGTGCCATAGAAGCATATGAGCAAAATCAACTGCAAAAGAAGGATGTTAAGAGAGAGGAAATTAAATATCGTCCAAGAAGGCACACAGTCAAAATCTACATTTAGAATCCAGAAGGCCAGTTGTATTGTCAGTTCACCAAAGGATGGACGCCCGACAGGGCCAGCCATAAGAAGGAAAGCTGTAGCTTTACCGGTTAGGATTACCACATGTAATGAATAATTGGTATCAGTAGTTCCCATTTCCAAAGGTTTAGTGTAATTTCTTGCAAAAACCATCTTGAATGTACCGCTCGGCTGCCTCTCTATTAAATTATAAGTCTTCTGTTTTGATGCCATTTGTATTCAGAAATTGGAGACATTGTTGGAAGCGACAGAATTGTAAGAGCTCTGTTAGTAGTCAAAAGAAAGGTTGTCCCATAATGACTGTAATGTGAGAACTCAATACATATTACGAAACAATCATAAAAGCATATGGCCCAGGCAGCTTCCCATCCGCATTGCAGTTAAAACAACAGTAGTAAAATTATGTGAAGATCGAGTAAACAGGTCTAGACAAAATACCTAATGAATTCCGTGAAGCAAACCCACGCCAAACAGGAAAAAGGTATTCCAGTAAATTTTTGTGGAACACGGGAAAATTAAGTAATTTCTGACAAATGGAAACAGGAGATTATAGTGAAATTACCCTAGAAGAGTTACTTTTCCAAATGCAGTGAGTGACCAGAGAGGTATCGCACTTCTTGATTTGATAAACAAAATCTTTGCACAAATTACAGTAGATTATGGAAGAAATAGAGCCAAAGAGATTATGGAAGAAATAGAGCCAAAGAGTCGAACAAGCAGGTTATAGACCAAATGGAGCCTGTATAGATCATATCAATATGTTAAGGATAATCGTCACACCAAGCTTGGAATGAAGAAGTTAGATATACAATCTTTGTTGATTTTAAATGTGCCCTTGGCTCCTTCAACCAGCTTGCACTTTGATAAATACTGGATCTAGTAGTAGTGTCTCTAAAGATGGGAATCTACTAATAAAATCCTATGCCAAGGGCAACTGTACACTATTACATAAGGAGAAGACTAGCGACTATATCCTCATTCTCAAAGAGGTCAAACAAGGTTACCCCTTATCTTCTCGTTTGTTTAACATTGTCCTATATTGAGTTATGAGCAATGAATACTTTGACACAGGATCGCTGCA
>OW679202.1:79889177-80175924 GCA_940337035.1 Agriotes lineatus
CACGTCTGTCTGTCTGTCTGTCTGTCTGTCTGGTCGTCTGTCTGTCTGTCTGTCTGTATGTTGGCAGTATAGCTCAAAAACTTTTTGTCGGAGGAAGACGATATTTTGCATACTTATTATATATCCTCACATGAAACCGGTACAATTTCATACAAATATATACAGGGTGAGAACCTTAAAAAATAAAATTTTGTTTATTTTTGTGTTAATTTTGAAATAAAAGGAAGTAATAGCTTTCACATAGGTCAGGCTTTACATTTGCCGAAAATAAGACTCAACCGATAAAGGATAATGTCACAAAAGAGTAAATATGTTTCCACTATTACACCGCGCTCTTCATGAGACGCGCGCCGGACTTTTCCGGAAGAGACGAGGTAGCGCAGATGGAATTCCGCCGGACTTACATCCTCTGCGGGATCTCGGCCAGATCGAGCATTCTGCAGAGCCGCAGATGCGGCGGGTTCAAACCCCAGGGGGATACATTTTTTTTATTTGAAAATGTATTTAATTTATTAGAAACATGAAGATATTTGTACTCCTAACTTAATTTGATTTTTAAAATTATTTAGTGTCGCAATGTCGACGAGGGAAGTTCTGCTTAAAGACCTTTACAGATTTTTTCCTCTATAATTCATAATTATATCAAGGCAGTAGTAATTGCAAAAAATTCGACAATGTTGTCAATACTGTTTTATTTCATTGTTCTGTTGTACGTACATGTATATACATTTTGTATTTTGTGGTGTTAACACTGTTAATAGGTCAAAAACATAGTAGGAAATTAAGTGGCATAAGAAGTTGGAATGAAAAATGCTGCAGGTTAGAATTCTGTATAAAATTTCCTGTTTTCTGTGTTGTGCCTTGGGGGATTTCACCTTCACTGGGTGGGCAAATTTTGTTACTGGGTGGGCAGTTGCCCATACAACTATTATTTTAAAAATGACGGCAAAGGAGCTTGGTGAATTTTATAATACCATTTTATTAACAGAAGCAGAAGCTGAAGCAAAATATTTCGGCCCAAGATTTAAATAGTTCATTGTAGTTGAATTTTCTCCAAGAAGTCCTGCAAAACGATTACTGTTTTTCTAAAAAAAAAAAACATGAACGTGTTACTTTATAGAAGGGGTTTCAAAATATTGAAACTGCAAAAGTTAGTTCCCTGTATGGCGAGTCTTTTACTGCGGGTAGCTACTCAGCTCGAAGTGAACTTTTGCATTTTTTAATAAGGCTGCACAAACTGAAAATAAACTCATAAAGCAGCGTTTTCTAAAAAAAAGTGCATACGTTATTCATATAATCAATATTTTCTTTATCAGTGTCTGAAAATCGGTATAGTAAATGATGATAGTAACTATTGCCGTTTTGTATATTTATATTATTTTACCGTTCCCTCTTGTAATTGTAGAAAAGGCGCTGCTGGTTGCACAAGAATTCTGCAAGGGACGGTTTACCACAAGCAGCATTCCCCAGAAAGCTGCTGGGTAGTTGAGTATAGATTTTCCGCTATAAATAGCCTCGTCGCATGTCTTTCAAAATTCAAAATACGTTTCCTTATTAAACGAGGACTGAAATTCGATACGGCGCCAAACCGGGCCGTTCTCTTAGATTAACAATTCTTTCATCTCGAAATCGAAACTCCACGCCTGACCCTGTTTTAGGAAATCCACACTGAGCAGATCTTTGAGAAAATATGGTTTCGATGCCATGTCACTTATTGACCGGTTAACGGAAAGCACTTAATTAGCGAGCGATTAAGGCAGTTGAAGAAGTCATGGTGAAACGAGGCACTAATCAGGCCTTGATTGGGCTGTCAGGCACTGACGTCCATGACGCATTTCGCACAAAGAGGTGTTTTCTCAGTTTTCTGCCGAAGTGCGTGGAGGTGGAGCTGCAACCCGAAGCCCGAAGCCCGAAGCCCAACATTTCCAAGAGAGAATTAGAGGCTCGTGCTGGGTATTGATTTGGTTGTAACAAGCCCACCGACGACTACAGGAAAAATTGTTGTAGACTCGCGCATGGGCCCTACACCAAGGCGATATCTAGGACTAACACCACTCCCTTTCGGTGGAACTGATGGTTCGCTGCCACACCGGCACTCGCTCATCTCATATCTTTTATGTAACATCAAGGTAAAGGAGGATCCACACGTGCTCAACGAGCGGCTCGCCCAGGAACCTTCGTGGCTGTTGTCTAATCTCGGCTTAAGAATTCAACTGCGTCGCGTAAACTTTGTACTTTGGTTTAAGCACGGTGTGTTTATCATGACGCGCCACTTCGATGCATGGGCAGGTTCTGCACACTTTTGAGCTGTTACGTCACGTTTAAGTCACGAAATTAAGCGATTTAAGAGTAATTAGCGCTGCGATCGCTGAGAATAATTTAACACTCATGAACGTAAATCAGGCAACCAATCGTTCACTCCTGTATATAAAGCTGCTCTCGCAGTATCTGCAACCAGTGGCGTAGTAAGATTGAGTTTTTCGAAATATAGTACACTCGCTGCTGGATTAACTATACCGCACTCCTTCTATCGACAAATTTGAAGGTAGAAGAGAACCACGTACCTTGGGACACTTTTTGATTATTGCGGATTGTAAACGCTATTTTCGAAAATATAGGCATTATAAGTAAACAGAACACAAATTAAGTCTTTATTGAACTAAGCTCAACATACAAAAGTGTAAAAAACAAAATAACAAAAAAACCACTAGCCATCTAACAAAACGTTGCTACTGTCCCAAGGTACGGCATGTAGCACGTACTTTGGGACAGATGGGCATGTACCTTAGGACATGAAAATATATTATTCTAAAATATACTTTTTAGCCATTTAACCAACATTATATGCAGAAAAATCAAGTTCAAACTCAATCTGATTATTTTTCCGATGAGTACTACCAGCAGGCTTAGGATGAGGCAGCTTCATAACTACATCACTTGTGGATATTTCATAAATTTCTTCATTCTCATAAATAAACTTCTTCGTAGATCCTTTAATTCTTTTTAAATATTTTACCTCCAACACATCCTCTTCGATTGCGATAATTTTGGACACGTAGTACCGAACAGATTTTTCCCCTTTTATCTGAACAAGAACAAAATCACCTATGTTATGTGACTGTGGCATTTCGTTGCCTTCCTCATCTTCATCAATGCCAAAACTAATGTCGTTTAAGGAATCTGATGATTTTGATGATACTTCAAGACTTTCATCTGAACTAGTGGAATCTTCTTTCACTAAGACTTTCTTGACTTTTAGTTTTTTAGGATTTACCTTGATGGATTTTTTGTTATTCCTAGCCAATTGTTGCATTTCAATTTCATTTTTTTCTGGCGTATCAGTCAAGATACGGCACCTTCCTGGTTTTCTGGCACCTCTGGTTGACTTCCTAGGCTTTGCTTTTGGGTAGGGGCGAATAGATTCTGGCGTTACGTGAATTTTCGATGTGCTAGGTTCGCTAACTGCAATATTCTCAAGATTTGAGGAACTTGGTACTTCGGCTGTAGGTGTTGTACTACATTGTTCACGTGAATTATTCAGAGTTTCGAGTGGCCTATCTGTAACATATGAGGTGAGGAATTCATCATCCGTGAAAATGTTTTTGTTAATTGGGTAAATCCCCGAAACCCTGAAACCAGACTGAATGTTTCCAGGTGTGAATGCTAGCGGATATGCCTTTCCCGCACACTCAGCCACATCATAGATCGTCATGGGGGACCCAGCAGAGTTTAGTGGCCATTCATGACAAGCAGTATTATAAAATTTTTTTAATGGACCAAAAACTGCTCGATCTAATGGCTGCAGCTTGTGACTGGTATGGGGAGGGAACGTTAATAGTATTATACCGCATTCTTTAGCTCTGTCTATAGCTTGTATAGACACATGACTTTCATGATTATCAAGAATCAATAATATTTTATTTTCTGCACTTGATTTCGTGTGTTTAATGAAATGTTCCAGGAATTCTAAAAATGAGCTGGAATTTGACCAACCACTAATTCTGGCACAGCCTATGCTACCAATCGGAGCTCCTTTTAGCATTGGACCCTTAAAATGGACACGAGGGAACACGAACATTGGCGGTATTGAATTCCTTATCGCATTAACAGCAGCTATCATGGTAACATTGGATCCCCGCTCTCCAAACGTCATGCTTCCTACTTGCTTAGTTCCTTTAGTGGATATTACTTTTAAAGGAGAATGGACGGTGGGCAAGCCGGTCTCATCAAGATTGAAGATTTGGTTAGCTTCGAATTTATGTCTTTCCATTAGCACTTCCAATTTGTCGAAAAAGATACCCACGTTCGTTCTATTGAATGCAGTTGACCTGGCAATACTAGTTGCTTGAGGTTTACGTAAAGACAAATCAGCATTTCTCCGCATAAAAAAAGTTACCCAACGCTTTCCAGCTATTTGCTTTTCACCCCAGGAGTCGGGGCATTTTATTTTGTTGGCAATAGCGAAATCGTAGGCCAACTTGCGCACTTCTTTTAAAGTTAGTCCGTAATGGATATTTGCAGCTACTTTTAGATAACGTGCAATTTCTATCTCTTGGGCGTCAGTGAAAACTTTTCTTGTGTCGTTTCTTGCTTCATACACAAAATTTTCATTGAGACCGCTTTTATATGGTTTAATAAAACAAGATTTGCGGCCTCAATCATTGCTGCTGCAAGTGGGTTTCCCCTTTTTACGTTACTCTTGCTTCTTGGCATCTAGATAGAAAATATTACAGTAGGATTAATGCAATTATAAAGCTACTAATATCAGATACGTACCTTGGGACATGTCCTGAGGTACGAACTGAAATATGTCCCAAGGTACGAATCTTGTGGATATTAGAAAGCAATTAAAATAAATCAAAAATAGTAAGGTTATGAAACATCTCATCGTAAAAAATATACATCAAATTTTGCATTTGAGCACATTATTTATAGATATAAACAATAACTAGCCTACCTTCAGATACATACACTTCGATGTCGGATGATAAAAAATTACTCGTGAAAATCAAAAACACAATTTTTAGTTCAACACATGAACACTCTGTATTAGCATCACACAACTACAGTGGCTATATAAGAAACAGTGTGGCCATACGATTGTTGGCGGCCATTTTCAGGCAAATTTGAGCGTAGAGATATACGGTGCCTTTAGAAATAATCGAACCTTTTTGAGTGGTCATTATGTTGGCGCTAGTTATTTTAACTAGTTGATGTTAGCTGCCCGTGCAGTGTTATGTTTGAACGTTTGACATTTTTCATTGGCGTTCGTTCGTGGTGCTTTAAGGTGTTGCATGAAGTTTACAACCGGTTTCAGTTATGGTAGTTTACAATACAGCTAAATGCCGTCTTCCTGTTCCCTGTCTCCAAACCTCCCTGTCCTGTGCTTGGTCTTCTTCCAGGTTCCTCTCCTCCATGGCTCTCCGAATACCCTCATTCCACGGTTTGGGTGGTCTACCTCTTTTTTTCTTACCCGGGGGCAACCATTTAAAGATCTTCATAGGCCACGTCGTCTCCTCTATTCTCATCAGATGACCAAACCAGTTTAACGCTATCCGTTCAGTTCTGTCCATAACTCATTCTGGTGCCTCCATTCTGCGTCTTATTTCCTCGTTCGTCACTTTATCTCATCTCGATATCTTTCCGCATTTTCGTCCATTTGAACTGTGTCTAGTCTTCGTTTCATTTCCGCAGTTACAGTCCATACCTCACTGCCATAACATAGCATCGACTCTACCATTACTTAACCTATTCTTTTTTTGTTTTTGTTAGAGATAGTATTTTCCCATCAAATTGATTTTAAGCATCCCATTATCTTCTTACTTTGTACTATTCGAGTTTTGATCTCTTCTGTTTCCAAACCTTTTTCATCTACTTGTCTTACTGCGACATCTTCATTTATTAAGACTTCATATTGTGCTTCCGAGTTGATTACTAAATAGATACTCCGTTTTCTTTAAACTTATGCTAAAGCCCCATTCATCGTAGCACCGATGTAATCTCTTTATCATACATTCCAAGTCGAACGCATCTTGTGCTATTAGTACAACAATAGCACAATTCTAAATTGTCACATTTAAATACTGTGCAGAATATTAGTTTTTCAGGGCAATAAATGATAAAATTTCACCCGCTTGTCACGCTAATGAATTATTTGACACTGACAATTTACAATTGTCAGATTTGAAAGGTTTTATTTTCTTCCCTAACCAAATGAACAGGTTCTACCAACCTCTTTGAGAACAACTTAGAAGTATCTAAATATTTTGCCTGTTAATGGCGGATATTCGCGTCGACCAATAGCGGCGAAGACATCCCTATGGCCACACTGTCTTGTATAAAGCCACTGTACACACAACTACAGTGGCTATATCACTGTACACACAACTACAGTGGCTATATACAAGACAGTGTGGCCATACGATTGTTGGCCGCCATTAACAGGCAAATTTGAGCGTAGAGATATACAGTGCCTTTCGAAATAATCGAACGTTTTTGAGTGGTCATTATTTTGGCGCTAGTTATTTTAACTAGTTGATGTTAGTTTCACGTGCAGTGTTATTTTTAGACATTGACATTTCTCATTGGCGTTCGTTCGTAGTGCTTTAAGGTGTTACATGAAGTTTACAACCGGTTTCAGTTATGCTAGTTTACAATACAGCTAAATGCCGTCTTCCTGTTCCCTGCCTCCAAACCTCCCTGTTCTGTGCTTGGTCTTCTTCCAGGTTCCTCCATGGCTTTCCGAATACCCTCATTCCACGGTTTGGGTGGTCTACCTCTTTTTTTCTTACCCGGGGGCAACCATTTAAAGATCTTCATAGGCCACGTCGTCTCCTCTATTCTCATCAGATGACCAAACCAGTTTAACGCTATCCGTTCAGTTCTGTCCATAACTCATTCTGGTGCCTCCATTCTGCGTCTTATTTCCTCGTTCGTCACTTTATCTCATCTCGATATCTTTCCGCATTTTCGTCCATTTGAACTGTGTCTAGTCTTCGTTTCATTTCCGCAGTTACAGTCCATACCTCACTGCCATAACATAGCATCGACTCTACCATTACTTAACCTATTCTTTTTTTGTTTTTGTTAGAGATAGTATTTTCCCATCAAATTGATTTCAAGCATCCCATTATCTTCTTACTTTGTACTATTCGAGTTTTGATCTCTTCTGTTTCCAAACCTTTTTCATCTACTTGTCTTACTGCGACATCTTCATTTATTAAGACTTCATATTGTGCTTCCGAGTTGATTACTAAATAGATACTCCGTTTTCTTTAAACTTATGCTAAAGCCCCATTCATCGTAGCACCGATGTAATCTCTTTATCATACATTCCAAGTCGAACGCATCTTGTGCTATTAGTACAACAATAGCACAATTCTAAATTGTCACATTTAAATACTGTGCAGAATATTAGTTTTTCAGGGCAATAAATGATAAAATTTCACCCGCTTGTCACGCTAATGAATTATTTGACACTGACAATTTACAATTGTCAGATTTGAAAGGTTTTATTTTCTTCCATAACCAAATGAACGGGTTCTACCAACCTCTTTGAGAACTTAGAAGTATCTAAATATTTTGCCTGTTAATGGCGGATATTCGCGTCGACCAATAGCGGCGAAGATATCCCTATGGCCACACTGTCTTGTATAAAGCCACTGTACACACAACTACAGTGGCTATATCACTGTACACACAACTACAGTGGCTATATACAAGACAGTGTGGCCATACGATTGTTGGCCGCCATTAACAGGCAAATTTGAGCGTAGAGATATACAGTGCCTTTCGAAATAATCGAACGTTTTTGAGTGGTCATTATTTTGGCGCTAGTTATTTTAACTAGTTGATGTTAGTTACACGTGCAGTGTTATTTTTAGACATTGACATTTCTCATTGGCGTTCGTTCGTAGTGCTTTAAGGTGTTACATGAAGTTTACAACCGGTTTCAGTTATGCTAGTTTACAATACAGCTAAATGACGTCTTCCTGTTCCCTGCCTCCAAACCTCCCTGTTCTGTGCTTGGTCTTCTTCCAGGTTCCTCCATGGCTTTCCGAATACCCTCATTCCACGGTTTGCGTGGTCTACCTCTTTTTTTCTTAACCGGCGGCGACCATTTAAAGATCTTCATAAGCCACGTCGTCTCCTCCATTCTCCAATTCTGTCCACAACTGATTCTGGTGCCTCCATTCTGCGTCTTATTTCCTCGTTCGTCACTCTATCTCGTCTCGATACCTTTGCGCCTTTTCGTCCATTTGAACTGTGTTTAGTCTTCGTTTCATTTCCGCTGTTACAGTCCATACCCCACTGCCATAACATAGCACCGACTCTACCATTACTTTACCTATTCTTTTTTTGTTTTTGTTAGAGATAGTATTGTCCCATCAAATTGATTTTAAGTAGGTACTTTGTACTATTCGAGTTCTGATCACTTCTGTTCCCAAACCTTTTCCATCGATTGTATTGCAGCACTGAGGTATTTAAACCTTTCTACTTGTCTTACTGCGACATCTTCATTTATTAAAACTTCATATTGTGCTTTCGAGTTGACTACTAAATACTCCGTTTCCTCTAAACTTATGCTAAGGCCCCATTTGTCGTAGCACCGATGTAATCTCTTTATCATATATTCCAAGTCGAACGCATCTTGTGCTATTACAACAATAGCATAATTATAAATTGTCACATTTAAATACTGTGCAGAATATTAGTTTTTCAGGGCAATAGATGATAAAATTTGACCCGCTTGTGACGCTAATGAATTATTTGACACTGACAATTTACAATTGTCAGATTTGAAAGGTTTTATTTTCTTCCATAACCAAATGAACAGGTTCTACCAACCTCTTTGAGAACAACTTAAAAGTAACTAAATATTTTGCCTGTTAATGGCGGATATTCGCGTCGACCAATAGCGGCGAAGACATCCCTATGGCCACACTGTCTTGTATGTAGCCACTGTACACACAACTAGAGACCCTGTATAAAAAGTAAGATACAGGGTCTCTACACACAACCAGAGCCAGTAGATATAGAGAGTACCGCCATTCTTTGATCCGTGAAAATGCCGCTATCGCCGCCATTTTTGTTCCCACCAGCAATGACTGATTCAGGTATGTCTAAAATTTTACTTGAAATTGGCAAGACTGTAAGTCTATGTCTAATTCGAGGTTAGTAGGTTATGTTTTGCTCCAGTTTGTGTCAAAACTGACGCAAAAACTAACCTGCTAACCTCGAATTTGAAATAGACTTACAGTCTTGCCAATTTTAAGTAAAGTTTTGAATTGCCAACAAACGTCAAGTTGACGGAATTGTGTTACAAACCTCAAAGTGACGCATATGTCAGAGGAATAAACATGGCGGACGTGGCGGTACTCTCTATATCTACTGGCTCTGCACACAACTAGAGTCCCTGTATATGAAAGAGTTGGGACATGTAGGGTGACTTGTTTTGGATCCACAAACCATGGAGTACCTGATTTTTGCCAATTTTAAACTTTATGCATACTTCTTTCAAACGAAACAACTGAAATATATCTTTGCTGTACAGGGGCGGACTGGCAAGGAAAAGGCCCGGGGGGACTTCAGCCTTAAAAGGCCCGTGCCCATTTGTAGAAATCTGGATACTTAGCTATTAATGGGAAATGCAGAAAGTATGTAGCAAAAAACACAACTATAGTAAAAACATGTATTTGCCATCTTAATACAGAGTTAGTAAGTTAGAATATTGGCAAAAAGTACAGATGATTTTTTAATTTTTTCCAAAATGTAATAAAAATCGACAGACTCAAGGACATCTTTCTCAACACTCATAATCATAAAGGCTTCTAATAAGTCTTGAGAAAGACCCGCCCTTAATCTAGATTTAATTATTTTTAATTTACTTAGCGCCCTTTCACAAGAAACCTGCGTGCAGCTAAGCGTTAGTATATATTCGTAGGTTAAAAATAAATTTGTAAATGCTGCAGACTGCATATTGTACGAGTATAGAAAAATGTAGCAACAAGCCAGGCAATTATTACATTTCTTCTGCTCCTTGCATTTTCTGGACTTCTTTTTTTCTTCAATATTTTCTTTTGGTTGTTCTACTTCCTCTGATTCTGATTCAGATTCATTTGCTAAAATATCGATTTCTTCAGCATTGTCCTCATTAAGTAAGTCAATAAGGGCATCACTTCTCGAGGTTAAATTGTTTGACAAGGTGGGAAACAATTGACTAAACTGCAGTAACTCATTTCGTAGGAGGGTCCTTCTTCCTCAAATTTTGGAAAATGGTCGTGGATCGACGTATTGCAAACATGTAATCAATTCTTTATTTTTGGAAAATCTTTCGTCTAGAGCAAATCTGATAGTATCTTTGATAACAGTGAAAACTTCAACTCGGAACACATCCATAGGGTCCGTAGGTCTTTCATCGCTGCACTGTTCACCGTCCATTTTTTGCCTTCCTGGCGACGCGTCTTTGTTGACAGTTTCTCTTCTATGTAAATATCCATTTCTAAAGAGTCTAGTTTGGAATTCATTGATGCTATAAAGCTGTGAGCCTCAATCACAACATCTTCCATTGTCATTGTTTCAACTTTTTTTTTGTTTTGCTCCACCATGAACCAACCCGAAACCAAATCCAAATTTTGTGTTTGCAAATACTTTGATGTAGGACCGAATTCTTTAAAAATTTTCAAAAATACATGTGCTGTTAAAATAGTTTTGTACTCCAGCAATTTGTCGCGTAGAGATTCAGCCTCAGAGCTTGTTTTTGCATCAAATTTACCTTCCATTATTTTCTCTAATGCAAACAATACTACAGGATACAGACAATTATCACCTGCAAAAACCCACTTGAGGGCTTTGTCTCGAGCCCACCACCGGGTTTGTCCAATTTTTTGAAGTTTTTTAAATTTTGACATGTGAACTTGCGCTACTGTATCACACCATATATCCATCCGCTTATAAGATTCGCCGAAAAATGTCGCTAAGCGATTTAGTAATCCAAATAAATTTTTGGCTTGCAAATTATCACAACTGTCTGCTATACATAAATTTAAGATATGGGCATAGCACCATACGTAGACGCTATCTTTCACTACCTCCTGAATTTGTTTTTGCACTCCAAGAACCTCGCCTCTCATGTTAGAGGCTCCATCAAACGACTCGCCAGCAATGTTTTCGTACTTTACCCCGTGCTTCTTGAAGCAGTCTTTTAATAGTTGATTTAGACCTCGACCAGTCGAATCTTTCACTGCAATTACAGCAAACAGTCTCTCAAAAACTTTTACATCGGCGACATAACGCAATATGATAGTAGCCTGGTCTTTAACACTTATGTCCTGGGTACTATCCATTTGGAGGCTAAAACGTCTATTGCCCAGTTCGCTCACAATTTTTTCTCTCATTGCCTCCAATGTAAATCCTATCACCTTATTTACGGTGGTTTTCGATAGGAGAGTTACCAAACTGCCTCTACCACGGGATTTTCGCCCTTTTGCCTCTAGTGCTTGATGACGTCTTCTACTTTTCTGTATAGCAGCTTCCAAGTAGTTATTTAAAATTGGGTCACTTTTGGCAAGCAACTTTATTATTTCCAAAAAGTTTCCATGATTGGTATCCGTTTCGTGAATTCTAAATAAAGTTTCATTTGCACTTGTTCCTCGATAAGGCAAGGATTGTCGTCCTATTAATTTTACCACTTCAAATACTTGACGCAATACATGGATTATTTTCTTCACAGCATTTTTTCTTAAGAGCATACATGTCAGTGTTAATTTTTGCCCCAATTGAAGCATCTTTGCAGGCAATGAGAAAGCTTTTTACAGCATTTGAGTGAGATGTGCTACTTTCGTGTTTATCTACAGGGTGGTCCACTTTTTTGTAGCAGGACTTTAATAGTAGACAGAAAAACTTATTTCAAGGCGAAAATTTCATATGAACATAGGCCCTGAAACTCTTCGTTTTAAAGATACAGGGCGTTCAAATTTTCGAAAAAATATCATTTTCTTTTTACAGTATCCCAACCAGGTGAGATAATTAAACTAAATTTGGTGTGCAGCTCTATCCTAAATGGTACTACATTCTGTGACAATATCAAGGCCCTCGATCGACCAGTGGCGGAGATGTGGGGTTTCTCTATCAATAAATTTAAAAATTCTCTAGTACGACCCTGTTCAAAATCGAAATTGTTTATTTCTTCAAAAAAAGCGTTTAATTCTCTACAAAAAATGTCTCTTCACATTTCTCCATATCTCCCACGGTTGCGTAGCAATTTTCAATAGTTTGGTCAAATTCATGTTTTTTATTCAAAATAAACTCGAACTAGCTTTGGGGTAGAATATTCACTTTTCTTTACAAAATAAGGAAATGCTAGCCGTTTTTCGTACTTATGCTAATAATGGAAGAAGAAATTAAAGAACTTTATTTTCAATGTCCAGTAGTACGTAAAAAAGAATTTAACTTATTTAATTAGAGTATTCTACCCCAAAACTTGTTTGAGTTTATTTTGAATAAAAAACATGAATTTGACCAAACTATTCAAAATTGCTACGCAACCGTGGGAGATACGGAGAAATGTAAAGACATTTTTTGTAGGGAATTAAACGCTTTTTTTGAAAAAATAAACAATCTTCTTCACTGCCTAGAGTCTCCTCTAATTCTAAAATATACACCAACTCAGAATATTTAGATTTTAAAATTTCAATAATTTCAAATACCTAAAAATGCATCAGCATTTCCATCAGAACTAGGGTCAACGCGCGCTCCATCTCCATCAATAATTTCTTTATCAGTTTTTTCTGATTTTTCTACAAGTTTTACAGTTTCACTATACATACTACGTTTTACTAATATATTCAATAACTTACCGCTGGAACTATCCCTCTCTGCTGATTGAAAGTCATCATTATCGTATTCATTGTTACACGTAACCGTTGTATTTAAATTATTGTCTTTCACAACATTATCTTGATCACTTAATGCTTTCTCAGTTCCTCCACTCACAACGTTATCTGCCTGGTTTTCCTTGGATCCCAAATTTGAGGGATTTTTCCATTCATCGTTAGAACCGGAGGCTTGATCTAGCTCTCCTACGTTCTCATCCCCAAGTGTTGCTGCTTGTGGTGGATGTACCAACTCCCGCGTTGGAAACTCCAACTTCCTTTGTTTGGTGTCCTTTGCTGCAGCCTCCAAATTTTTTTGTTGGCGCTTTCTGAGCTTTTCAAAACCCGATGGATGCTTATATTGTGATTTTGATCTGCTCATTCTAGGTAACTTATCATTAAAAGTTCAACACTACAATTCATGCAATTAAGGCGATTTGCGCGTTTAATTATAGTTACACTGGACTCACTCAAGTTTAATTATTTTAGAAATATGTACATTAAAATAAGGCTCAGGCAAGGCACAACTTACACAGGGCCGTAGCCAGTATGACAACGTAGGGGAGGCAAAAAAAAAGGTTGAGGAGGCTAGCATAATTTTCTGTGTTACTTAACCCTTTTGTGGGATTTGTATATTCTGATCTATAAATAAAAAATATTGATGAAATAAGAAAGTGATTTCCATAGTATAAGACGCCGCAATAAAATATTTATATTTCTTAAAAAGAACACAACATAATAATTTGTACATATATTTTCCACTTTACTTTTTTCAAAAATATTTATTCAGGTTGTTACGAAACAAAAACTGTAAAAATTACAGCACATTTATGTGAATTTTAGAATTGACAGATAAACAGCGCATTGGATATTTTGAGTTTGTATGACAGTACTAAATTTCTAAAATTTCATAACTAAAACTTCTTCCATCTAAGATTTCGTGTTCATGAGCAGTTTTCGTACTAAAAAAAATCGAAATAAAATATTTAAAACAGTTGAAGTTTTCTACTTCTCGAACTGTTGAATTGAACTAATAGTCTATCCATATCAATGTCTTCAGTGCGCTCTTTCTCAAAAGCTGGCAAAATTAAATTTGCCATTCGCTGATGATGCATGGATGTTCTTTGTTCTCTGTTTATGCGGGTCCACACAGAAAATGAAGATTCATAAAGCAGCGTTGCAACCAAATGTACGTGCAGTTGCCCTCAACTGATAAGTATCAGGGAAAGCAATTCTTTGCTGATCAATGTCTGTAAATACGTGAACACTGCATGTGCCACTCTCTTTGTTTCTGCGCATTAAAAAAGTTTTTCACGACCGCAATTTCTTCCGCACATGGTATAGTTAGTTATTCCTAGAGTTTCTAAAAATTGTATATTTTGAAGATCCAGATTTTCATCTTCTACACAAGAAATAGCTGTTAGCAAATCCTCGTAGTAGAAAATCTTTTATTAATTTTGATATAAAATAGTTTTCAGGTGCAGACCGGATTTTGATCGACTTCATATTATGACCTTTCACCAATTCTTTAGGTAATGAGAAACTCCTTTAACAACGTATTTCTTTCTTATGCCGGCGTGATGGCGGTTGATTTTCTTCAACTAGACTAAAATAGGTTTTTTGGACTTCTTGGATTATTATGTCATTAAAGGATTTTTCGTTTCTTAGGTCTTTTATAGTTTGTGTAACTGTTTATTAGTACCAATGCATCTTGTAAACCTGTTTCTCGAGCTTGCATCACCTCATCAGCTGGTTTGAAAATTTCCAGTATTTTTTTTTCATAAAAACCATTAAAAATTGAAGTATAAAATTGTCGCTCAGCTGTTGGAGTGGAGATGTGACGTCAGACTACGATCCCGCGCGATTTTGTTAATTCATTTTAGAAAAAATAAAAATAAAAAGTTACATTAAATTAGCGACTAATGTGCTAGGGGAGGCTAAAAAAAGGTTAGGGGAGGCTGAGCCTCCCCTAGCCTCCCCTTGGCTACGGCCCTGAACTTACACAAACACGCTCTCACAAGTCACATTAAAATAGTAAGTAGCATTTCAACTCAATTTGCCCAGGTCGTCGATTTCCTGATATTGAATACTGATATTAAATTACTAAATAATACACAGGCCCGCCGGCGGCACCTCCTGGCCAATGTTATGTCTATGTATAATCCATCCATACATCATCTAGTGGCGTTCTGCTTGCAAGTTCGACAAACACAAGCCCAAAGAAAAATGTATACCTATGGGAACCCGTCCTTATTTACTATTTACTGCTTTCATAATTGAATATTGATTTGTAATGATTACGAAGATCATGAACATTTTAATTGTATTGATTTCAAATTTTAAGTATGTAGGTACCGAGATTTTTAAACTGGAGGCCTCATAGGAAGGCCCGCAGATGCCCTCATAGGAAGGCCCGGGGGGACTTTGCCTCCCTGCCCCCCAGCCAGTCCGCCCCTGAATACTCTATCTGAATTAAATTATTTTGATATCATTTCACAAAGGCATTTTGCTTGCCGGAAATGCAGGGTTGTTTAGTCTTCCAATTCCGCCTTGTTGATTTTCCAGTAGCTAATCTGTTATTATGTTTTAGATAGGCCTTTCATACAAGGATAAATAAAACTATCTATACTGTATAAACACTCTAACGCCCAATGAGTTGATTGATAAAGAAGTTAAAACAATGCTGATAAACAGGTGAGCCGGAAATGGCTAAAAGACAACAATAATGAATCATAAGATATGAAACTTGATCAGAATCTGTTTAATAGCAATACCAATAAGCGCGTGAAGCGGTAATAGCAAAAGACAGCCAACCAGCAAATGTTTAGATACTGATTTCGATACCTAGGAATCGGTTAAAAGGATTCAAGCTTTTGTTTAAAAATGTAATAAATATACTGCTAACCCCTTTTAACGTGGAAGTAGGAGTTGTACTTCTGCATTTAGAATTAAAGTAATTAATTGACAGAGCGAAGTGGGGGCTTTCGAAATGACTGGGCGAAAATTCATTTCCGTCTATGTACCCATGTATGTTTCGCGGCGAAAGTTACGGATTTTCATGAAAATTTTCTATGAAGATTTGGAATGGTGGTTTCACTGTGTGCAATGTTCGTTGTCAGGAAGCCCAAATACCCAAAAAAATGTGGAAAAACGACTACATTTGTTTTTCTAAAAAATGGTTAACAATTTTGTTCATTTTCACAGACGAAATTTCCTCCTTAATCATAAGTGATGCCCGCCCCACAGTTAGTATGTACCCAAAAATTCTAGGGAGGGAGATATCTGGGGGGCGAGTTTCATTTCAGTGCTTAGCTTATGGGTGTTGGTATGTCTTATCTTTGTTCTGTTATATTAAATAGGGTTGCAGGAGAGGAGCGCTCTTCTCTATGCAGGTAGGTTAGGACGCAAAACGGTTTGTACAAGATTAAACCTGATTAAATTGGTTTGGGTTCTAGGATTTTCCGCAAAGTGCCCATCATGCGTTGAAGGGAGAACATTATTTTTGAATTTAACATTGAAAATAACTTTTAAATTAAGAAATGTAACTGTTGGTAAGAATTTAAATCGCGTATTTTTGTTTTTTAATAATTTTCAAACTTAAATTGATGTCCGCCCTTATATACGTTAATTTAGGCAAAAACGCTTGTAAAGAAATAAATTGAAGAAATATACGTGATCAGGTTTCACAATACAATATGTAATAGTTACTTACCGAATCAATCGTAGCAGTGCTGTACCATCAGTTTGATGAGCTCTTTCACTGGTAGTATATGACATGCAAATGGGTAGGTAGGCATGTGCTCTAGCAACTAGTACCTTTCGCAAACTGTGGTGGCGCTTTTGGCGGTGAAGCGAAATGTCACTTTTGAATTCAATTTCAAACTAACAAATATATCCGTTGCTAATAATTGAAAAAATCTAATATCTTTGCTATCTTTGAAAGAGCGTGAGTCTTCGCTTTAGTGCCCAAAAATGTTGAATACCTTTTAAACTTTAAAATTGTTGCCCTTGTAAAGAACTACTTAAAACTAAGAACGATTTGCGCGAAAATAAAATGCGCTAATTTTTGAATAATGAGTATTACTAAATCAGACTGTTAGGTTAGGAATCTACGGGGTGTCTTAAAAGAATTACATCTAGTAGGTTTTGGATTTTGTTTGCATGTAAATTTTTATGTGCCGCTAGCTTGCTATTGGTATCGCATTATGGGAAATTAAAAGCATACTAGATGTAATTCTTTTAAGACACCCTGTATTACAATCATTTATAATTTTGCATCAAATTTGCAAAAATTACTTAATTAATCCGTGCACTGATATTCACTGTTTAAATATCAAAGAAAGGAATTTATCCATAGTAAAAACAATCACAAAAAATCATGGTGGCACAGTGGGTAGAGTGCCAGGTTCGCAATAAGCGAGTTTCTGTTTGAATCCGTCAAAAAGGCGGAACTTTTTCGTAGTTCACCGAAGCAATAGTAAGCCGGGTGACCTGATTCTCGATTACCAGTGAGGGTGAACCAAGTTCACACGTACTTAGGCTTCAAGGTGGGCTACTTTCATAGTAGCATTTTTGGCTGCTTCATTCAAACCATACAACACTATTTTGGTAAGCTTAAGGGATACTGCGAATTTTTGCCTTACGGCCAGAAATCTCCCAACACAGATTCTCATGTCAATGCGAGTGCGGTGTAGAGCAGAATTGACGAAGGGGCAATTGCTGATTTAAGACACAAATAAGGTTGTTTCGAGTCTTATCTCGCCAGGTCATTGGCTGGTTTGCTGCCTTAATTTCTTGCAAATCCTTTTATCCAAACTGCATTGCTGTTCAGAGCCAATACTGCCTACTGCAACTAGCTACCTTAATGGTTTTGTGCTGAACGTCACGCTTCAGAATTGAATTTGCACCTTGCATGGTAGCTAAATATTATTACCTACCTCCGCTTGAAAAATGGTGATGTATTGGCCTAATGCTATGGTTTGTTGAAGACCCAGGTCATCTGAGCAGATATCCCTCTACCCTTTGTTGTTTTAGATTTATTTGTGAAAATGTATATATCAGGTTCAGATGTGTTTTCGGATTTTGTGTTGGTGAAATGCTTCTTGAAAATACATTTAGGCAAGAGAGTCCACCGTTGCTCCCAGTAAAGACATCTTATGGACAGCCTCTTTTAATTCTAATGTCTTCTTCCAATGCCATTTATCATTCCATAATAGCTTCACCTGTAGTCTTAGAGCAGCCCATAGTACCACCCCCTCCACATAAGGTTCTAGTGAAGGGAAACACAGAGTAGTCTCAAAAACTGCAGTTGGGGTCGAAGTTATGTATAGCACTCGTATTATTCAGACATTAAGTCGTGCGATTGTTCAACATTGAGATGAGATTCATGTTGCTCTCCTGTAAAGACTAGTCTATGAGGTAGAGTAACAAGACTGTATACAAACATATACACCTAAGTAACACAATCAAGTTGAATCTGTAGCTATGCTGCCTGTCCTGTATTGTAATAACAATAATAACAGCTGAACATGGACACTGAATGAAAAACAATCTTGTTTTACCATCGCAAAGTATGGTCTATCTTTTGGCTTAAAGTAAGATTCGCTTTAAATTTTAAATCGCAAATAACTTCCACATTTAAATAATTCAACCATTACAAGAAATTTTATTAAATTTTGTTGGATCCTCAAAAAAGGACGTTTCGTCGCTTTAGTTCCATATAAAATTGATTGCTATAATTTTCATTTTTTATTTGTATCTTTAGGTAACAATATCTTTTACAATTCAATTAAAAATTGGCAAGACTAGCTCTAGATGGATTTTTAAAAAATAGTTTTTTATTAGACTTTTAACTTTAGACTGCGGAAACCCAACATCGATTTTTTATTGTGAATAATTCTTTTAACTGTTTATCTGTTTTACTGTGCCTTTAAGTTATCCCCAGTTATGCATTTGTCTACTGAATGATTGAAATTTATGCCTATGATCAGTTTTATTTGATTGGGTCACATTTGACCCGGTATCCACAGTGCAATTTTTAAAGTTGTATAACTTATATCTTAGGTACCGTAGTTTTAGAAGGAATTGTTTTGTTTTAAGAATTCTCATTAGTAGGGAATATAACAAGGGCGAGACATACTTACCTATAATTTTCCTCACGCCAAGGGCAACCAATACAATGACTTTTGGTACAGGCAAAATTATCGACAAGTGTGTCGCCCGCGTTTATATTTTGAAGATTATTATACAAAACCCGTACACGATTTTTTTTAATTAATAAATATAATAAATTATTATTATATAACAGTAAAGACGGGTAATACAACTGAAAAAAGTAGCTATCCCATTTCCGCCGTCCGCGTTACAGCATTATTTTCGCCGGGCGAGGGTTAAAAGTCTTATTATTGGCTGAATTTTGCACATAACTTCCATTAGGGACCACACGTCAAATGTCTATTATGTAATTTTATTAATATATATTTAAAATCTTTAATATGATTATAATTGTAATACGATTGAGAAAATTTAATTATTTTTTTTCCTTTAGCATTTGCAAAATTGTTAGTTTTAAAAGTACTACTTGCGAGGGAAGTTTCGTGTAAAGCCCTTTGCAGACTTTTAGACCTTGTGAACCCAAACAAAAATTGTTGTAATAATTATTTTGTTAATTGCTTCAAGCCCGGCATGTGTTATTAAAAATCAAAATTGCTCTGATTTTTATCAATCCCTAAAGTGGAATGGAAAATGACAAATGAGCAAGTTTTACGTGACTGGGTGTACTCTTCTACTTTATCTTAATTATACAGAGTGAGGTACACTAGCGATATTTGCATATATTTTTGTTACCATACACTATAGCAAAAAAATATTATAAAACTTCAATGGGACCCATTGATCTACAGTTCTCTGCAGTCAATTGTTGTCAAACCAAGCGGGTACTCTTTTTTAATTAACTCTTATTTATTTTTTTTATTAGTTCTTGTAATCGTAAAAAAATCACCTTTCGAGATTTCTTCAGATCTTCACGTTTCAGGGTTCCTAGATGACGAAAAAAAGGTTTTCTCAATTCCGTATGTGTGCTGTTCGCGGTATAGCTCAAAAAGTATTTGTTGGAGGACGTCGATATTTTGCATGCGGATTATATGTCTACCTGGCTACTTTCGGTAAAATATATAAACAGGATGGGCACTTAAATCATAAAATGTTGTTTATTTTTGCTTTAATTGAGGAATAGAGAAAAGATAATCTCTAAAACCTTAGTTTTAATTGTTAATCGTTGATAACAAGGTAAGATTGTCCCTCAAAACGTTCCATATATAATATTTTTAATATTGTAGAGTGGCGAAATACCCATAAAAAGAACATGAATAGATAAAAGTAATAATTTGCACATAGCTCATACTCTTGACAAAAATGGTACCTAGCAGACATAGGGTAAGTGTTGTAAAAGAGAACAAAATTAGCAACAATAAGAGTGTTGATTAAGTAACAAACGACTTCCGGGATTGAACCGTGTCATTATTGAGGTCGAAGAACTCAAACGTTTCGCCTACTTTCGTAAGGGGCTTCATCAGGAGGAAAAGCAAAATAGCACGGAGGCGAAACTCTTCTGAAGAGTTTCGCCTCTGGCGTGGTTAACACGTTGAGTTACCGTGATCTTTTGCTTTTCCTCCTGATGAAGCCCCTTCTGAAAGTGGGCGAAACGTCGAGTTTTTCGAGCTCAATAATGACACGGTCCAATCTCGGAAGTCGTTTTTTACTTAATGACAATGGCGTGAAAGCCTCCAAAATAGTCTCAGTGTTGATTATAACGCAGAGGCATCGAACAGATGCGAGCGATTTCTGCGTGCCAGGATAAAATCAACGGGCGGGTTACGCGCCACCTGCTGCCATCAGTTGAAATCGCTTTCGAGGGCGCTGAAATCGCGTTGCAATATTTTTTTTATTTATAATTGATGCAATTCGTATTACCAAGTGTTTTCTTTCATTGTTTCAGTATTATTAGGAACGTTAAGATATTTTAACCTGTAGTTTCCTTTAACTTTTCAACAGTTTTTGTGTCAGAACTGCCACTTGCGAGGGAAGTTCTGATTAAAGACCTTTACAGATGTTTTTATTCTCTTTATGAACTGAGCAAAAAATCATAGCTTTGATTTTTTAAAATTTTTGGAATAATTATTTGGGTATTATTAACAAAAAATCATAATTTACTGTCATGCCGTTTTTGTGATAATTAGGGCTGTCAAAATATTGTAACTGTTTTCTGTTTATTTTCTAGCAGTCAACACCTACTTGGTTCACTTCTGCACAGTGAGGTCGTAAAGTTTGGAATAAATTCAGTATTTCCTAACATGTACGTTTCCGGCTAAAACGCTCGGACCCGTCGATTTTTATTTTTATTTGAGAATTTTTTGAAATAAAATGCATCCATACAGGGTGTCCCGTGTATGAGGTATGGCGTTATCGATGTTTTTTTTAATAGAAACCTCCTTTTTTATTACGGAATCTGAAAGAACGCATCTTTTTACTTACGGTAAGGTAATTTTTGGGTATAGGTCACTTTACCAAAAATTAAGAAAAATCGGAATCTGAAAGAACGCATCTTTTTACTTACGGTAAGGTAATTTTTGGGTATAGGTCACTTTACCAAAAATTAAGAAAAAAAAATTAAATTTGCAAAATACTAAATTTGATTTTAAGAAGTGTGATTTTACGCTTTTATCAATGACAGCAATCAACAAAAACACATATCGGTCGTCTTAGTTACTGTCAGGCAGACAACGATGCACAATTTTTACATTTAATTTAGTTGTTTTAGAAATTACTAAACTTAGTATTTTGGAATTTTTTAATTTTTTTTAAATTTTTGATCAGCTCATCTATATTCAAAAATCAGCTTACCGTAAGTAAAAAGATGCGTTCTTTCAGATTCCGTAATAAAAAAAGAGGGTTTCCATAAAAAAAAACATCGACTAGAGCTCTTTAAAGTTTGAGGTGACTAGGGATGCCTCTGAGACGAAAATTTATCTCGGATTTGGCGATGTAAAAAAGTCGAGACGAGAGTGCTACATATAGGGTGTTCGGATATTTTACCCACTTATAGATCTCATTAATCCAAACAAAAAAGTCTTAATAAACATGGGTTCAGAAACGCTTAATTTCCGAGATACAGGGTGTTAAAGTTAAAAAAAAAACTTTTTTATTGTTATCTAAAAAACGCTTTGGGCGATTGTAATGAAATTGTTATGGTTTGTTTATAACTTTATGATGTATCGTTTGGACATATTACAGTTACCCAGTTCTTCCAGAGGCGTGCCCATGGGGCGTGTCGATTAGGTTTTTTCACAAAAAGAAATAACGCCCAATAGATTTTTTGCAATTTCCATATATTTTTTTAATAAAGCAACTAAAAATGCAACTTTTTTGTCTCTAGTTTTTTTTTCGTATCTCGCTTCGTTTTCAAGAAATAATAAAGGCCATATTTTTGCACGCCTCCGGACTTATTACGACAAAAACTGAAATGCTCCCAAGATCTCAAAAACCCATCAGCCGGTTTTAGTGAACTTTTAAAGTTTATTGATGCTATTAAGGATCATGTTTTGGCGTACTTATTTAAATTATTTATTTCAGGAGCGGCCGGGATTTTTTTTTTAAATTTCAACACTGTACCTCGGAAACGAAGGGTTTCCAGACCCATGTTTATTAAGACTTTTTGCTTGTATTGATGAGATGTATAAGTGGGTAAAATATCTGAACGTATTTTTTAAACACCCTGTATATTCTTTAGTCTCAAATTCTTGTAAAAGGCGAAAATTAATTTATCGCGAACGGAACAAGGTGACAAATGTGAAAAACACGGTGATGGGCAATCTCAATTTGTCTCAATTGCAGGAAAATAGTAAGATGTGGTATTTTAAATATATTAAAAAAGCGCAATTGAGATAGGTACGATTATCTCATCGAAGAAAATTGTTGAGCATAAATCTCGCGGTCTGGTCAATATTTGATAGTCAACGTTTCTAAAACGATCATAAAAGGTATTAAGAAAAATAATGAAGGTAAAAAGCTAAATTTGAGAATATTTAAAAAACGTTAAATATCTTTTGCATATCTGATTAAGGAATGCGAACGAGAATACGAAAGACGTGAAAGCAACAAGTAGCTACTGATTATTTTATTAAAATTCTGGAGCTATATTTAATAGATTTATCGGCATACTAGCTAAGATTTTAACAACATATGTCACGTTTTGTATATAGTTTTCTTTAATTTTATCATAAAAAACTGTAAATTGAATTTCAATTAAATAAAGATGTAAATTATACATTCTTCATCGCATAATGGTAAATTTTATATCCTGCACTCGTAAAATTGTGTGACACTACGATTTGCATATGTAATGGCAGGAATTAGCTTTGACTGTCTGTTCACTATCGATTATGGTGGTTTAGAAGTACATATGTGTAAATATATTTTTAACTGTCGTGACTTCTCGCAATCCGCCGCCGTGCGTTTTATTGAAATCTGTACCAACTGTGTCAACAGATTAGTACTCAACGATTTAACTAGGTCCTATTTAAACAAGTTTGTTCATGTCAGCAATTAAAGTAAGTTAAAACCCGATACATCCGACATTAAATGAAGTTATGAAGTTGAAGTCGTTCCCATAGGAGCAGCTCGTTGACTACAAAAGATTGAGACTAAATAATTCACATGGACTTGTGCGTCATTTAACTTCCATATTTGCAGCAGGGGATTGCGAGAACTGCTATAGCGGGTAATAAATTGGCGATTTTTCTAATTTTCTGAAATATTAGTTGTGAGTTCTTGGGTTTTTTGACGACGACATTAAATTTAAATTGCGATAACAGTGACCTTGATAAACGCTTTTTTGTAGGGACCGCACTTTATTACCTTTTTATACACTGCAACTTAGAATATTTTACAAATAATTTAAAAAAACAAGGTACCTACTTTAAATAGTTATTTGTAAATACCATTAATTTTTTAGACTAAAACATTTTCTGCATACATTAGATTTGAAATTTTCCGGTTTTATCTAATTCAGACCGACTGTATGATTAATGTTTACTCCCCTCGTGAAAAAAACGAAGGATGTATTGTAATCGTGGAAAAATTGCCTTCCTGGATTTTTTCAGATCTTCACGTTTTAAGGTCCCTAGATAACGAAAAACATGTTTTCTCAATTCGGTCTGTCTATCTGTCGGTCCATCTGTTGGCCCTATAGCTCAAAAACTATTATTTGGGGGAGCAAAACGATATTTTGTGTTCGGATTATACATCTACCTGGCTCGAAACCGAATATACTTTCGGTCAAATATATACAGAGTGAGCACATTAAAGAAGTAAAATTGTGTCTATATTTACTTTAACTCAGGAATAGCTTACGCCAGGGTTGAGCTGATTTAAATCACGTTTAAAATTATGATTTGAATCAAGTGATTTAATTTTTTAAAAAGATTCATTTAGGTAAATCAAACATTTCTAAACACTGCTAATTAATCAAATTTTTATTTAAATAAAAAAAATACCGTGAATAGTAACAATACCAATATACTATTACTAGAAACAAAAATACTGACATCCTGAAACATAAAAATAAGGTAAACTACAAAAATTAGAGATTATTGTAAAATAATTATTGAAAGAAGAATACTTGTTTGTATTATTTGCAGTCACATTTAAAAGTTACTGGTAAAATATATAAAAACCGTCCATTCTGCTGTATCTGAAAAGGTAGGGATTTTTAACTACCTTAGTGATTTAAATTTACAAGAGGTGGCAACGCTGATTTTGGAAAACACTGTTGCTTCTTGCACCTATGTATTAACGTATTAGTTAGTGATGCAACCAAAAAAAAAACCGTTCGTTTTTTTTAAAAACCTGTTTTTTTTAAACCAAGCGGTCTGGTTTTTTATTTAAATGCGTTTTTTTCAAAATTAAAGTGTAGTGAATAACAACAAGTAATTTGTTTGGAAAAACAAAAAAACAGATATTTTTAAATAAAAATAATACATTTCGTAGGTAAAGTGAATTATAGAATTTATAATAACAAAAACAGCAAATATTTCTAAAGAAAAATAGAAAAATAGCCAAAGTGGATATACAGGGTGTTAGGAAAGTCGACGGAAAATTTCTAGGGGTGAATCCTTGGCCCAAAATATGATCATTTAACGTACCTATATACAAAGTTGCTTAGTTTAGCCGCTAGAGGGTTTTAAAGATGATTAGCTTTTTTTAATTTTTTTCAAATAAGTCGAAAAATCTTTGATGGATTTTATTCATTTTTTGGCCATGCTTTTTTACCAGTAAACTTAAGCTTTTTGTGGAATAAACGCTAATTTCGAAAATCACAGGGTGTTGAAAAACTTTGTCACAATTAATTATCCATCCATATTTTTTAACCCCCTGTATAATCACTACCAATGTTTTTTGTGGATAGCTATTTTGATTTATAAGCTATTTCCTCTCTTATAAAATTTTATTTGGGTAAACGGTTTAACCACAAAAAAATATTCTCTAAATCCCTACAAGCCTGAATCAGTAATTTTAACTTAACACTAGGCTTAAAATATTTTTTTGTAGCTAAACCGTTTACCCAACTAAATTTTTTTAAGAGAGTGAATAGCTTCTACATTAAAGTAACTGTCCAGAAAAAAAAATGGTAGTGATTATACAGGGGGTTAAAACATTTAAAAAAGCTAGTCGCTTTAAATAATCGGGGACCTGCGTTGGAAGGAATAATGGGTAGAGTGCTTGCCATATCTCAGCGACCCTGCGCAGTGATCGAAATTCTGTAAATACGTCATAAGCAAGGCTACAGACCAACCTGAAAATATCATTGCGATTTTGCTGCGTTTGATATCGTTTGCTATTTTCGTACTTATAAGTTAGTTTTAGCGTTCTTTATCTACTTATATTTCCGTTTATTATAAAAAACAGTTTTATCAAAGAAACACGAAATATTGACACAATCTATTTTAAATTTCGCGCCTGCAAGCTAGCCTGATATTTTTAGGTTGAACTGAAAACACCATTTGGGCGTCTCGCTCTACAGTCTTCTCCTTTGCACCACTGCGCATTTGTGGTCGCTGAGATATGGCAAGACCTCTAATAATGCGGCTGTCTAATGCGTGATGCTCAACACATCACCACGTGTCATGAATTTGACACGCGACAGCCGGGTGTAAGAGCGAAGATACGGAAGCTCTTATCTTCCGCCTTGCAGGCCAAGCTCCTTCATGGGGTGTTAGTGCCTCACCATTATTATTATTAATTTTTAAAGCCCTCTAGCGGCTAAACTAAGCAACTTTCTATATAGGGAAGTTGAGTTAAATCATCATATTTTGGGCCAAGGATTCACCCCTAGAAATTTTTTCGTCGACTTCCGTAACACCCTGTAGAAATTATAATAATGCAGAAATTACTCGCTAACAGACATGGCTGACTCGTCAACTGACTCGGAGTCAGTATCCATGCAGTTTATGTCGCCCATGTCACTGTCTGATGACTCTGATGAATCGCTAACGTAACTTGATTCGTCGATCAGGTCGACAGTTTCAGAGCTGGGTCTAGCTTAAAGCAACTTCCAATAGGGGTGGGTACCTACCAAAACGTTACGCCAATTACAAAAATGAATAAAAAACAAAAAAAAACAAAAAATACAGTTTTTTTCTGTTTTTTTTTAAGGTTTTTTATTCGATTTAAAAAAACGCGTTTTTTTACATTACTAGTATTAGTACAAGTACATTTTCATAAACTCACATAAATAAAGAAAAATAAGAAAATAGATAGATGTGTGACTTAAATAAAAAAAAATCTGATTTAAATCAATAAAAATCGATTTAATTTTTTTTTATAGATCTTGATTTCTATCAATCTTGAGTAAAACTAATATTTTGCACATAGTTTTTAGCCTTGATTAAAATGGGATAAAAAAAATACAGGGTAAACATTGTAAAGTTAGCACGTTTTTTATAAGGTATCCATAAGCGAAAAAAGTAGATATGCCATGATAGCCGAGCGGCAAAACCGGTGTGAACGTCTCGCCTCACATTTTACTCAAAGTAGCAATCGGATAATGTGCAAGTTTGAATCCCATCGGCTGTATCTTTTTACTTCCCTCGTCTAAAATATGGAGAAATCACCCTCTGAGATTTCTTTAGATCTTCACATTTCAGGGTCCCTAGATGAAGGAAAATTTGTTTTCTCAATTCCATCTGTCTGTTCGTCAGTTGGCGGTATAGCTCAAAAACTATTTTTTGGAGGAAGACAATATTTTACATGCGGATTGTATATTTATCTGGCTCGAAACGGAATATACAGGGTGAGCACTTTAAAAAAATGAAATTGTGTCTATTTTTGCTTTAACTCAAGAATGAACATCGTTAGTGTGTTTTTTATAAGGTAACCATAAGCGAAAGAAATAAATACGCCGCGATAGCCAAGCGACATAAACCGGTACGAATTTCTGACCTCGCGTTTGACTAAAAATAGCAATTGAATCCCATTGGCAGCACCTTTTGATATTTGCAAATTGATGGTATGGTCGTTATTAAGTGTTTCTGTTTAATGTTTTAGTATTACGAGGATGTGCTGAAAAGTTCCTGGCTTTACATAGAAAGAAAAGTGCTAGCGAAATATGAAACATATTTTATTCAACGTACTCCCCCCTCAAGCTAACATATTTATCACGCTTCTCCAGTTTTCTTAACCCCTCCAAATGTCCAAATAGAAGTGGGACGGTTGTCCCTCCAAAAACGCCTCCGTAGCTGCGATGACTTCTTCATTGGAGCCAAACTTGGTACCCTACAGTTGTTTCTTCACCTGTGGGAAAAGGTGTTAGTCCGAAGGGGCTAGATCTGGGGAATAGGGCGGGTGGTTCAACAATTCAAAGCCAATTTGGTCGATTTTCATCAGGGTTCGTTGAGCGGTATGGGCAGATGCATGCACCGCCATGTCTGGTTTATTAATGCGTGAAATGAAAACTCTCGCACGTACGATTCTGTTACTCTGTATGCGCACTACTAAATAGTTAAACATGCTGCAGTATTGGTTACACGGGCCTCACTTACTCATTAGCACCGAAGCCAGGTACTTTTCAGCACAACCTCATATTAGCAACAAATATTTGTACCTATTTTGTACATAATTTTGATCACTCTTGTTTTCCTTTGATACTTTCAGGACTTCTATTTGTGGGGGAATTTCCGAGTAAAGACCTTTACAGATTTTTTTTAGTTGTAGTTCAAATAATACTTTGTGAAATTATTTAAACAGTTTGTCTTCACAGCCCTTTTATCAAAAGATCAATTAAATTTACGTTAGATATGTAATTTATGTATACCATGTCTAACACAATCAAATGTTAAATCTTAATGCTAAAATATTGACTCCCGTATTAATCCTACAGTCAAAGTGTAAATACGAAAGTTTTAGGGGTTGCTTTAGTATGTCAGTTTCAATTATTATCTTACTTCCAAGTGTTTCTACAAAGCAAAAAATGGAAAATATGCAATCAAACTTTAATACAAAAATAGAAGCTGCTGTGGGAATTGAGCATCATGCTTGTGCTGTGTACCGCATAATAAATTATCACAATACTGCAACAAAATCTAAATTGCATATGTTCCATTTTTCTGCTTTGAAGACAAACTTGGAAACTAAGATAGTAATTAAATTGGACAGACTAAAGCGAATGCTGAAACTTTTGTATTTACACATTGGCTCTAGAATTAATAGGGGAGCCAATATTTTACCACTTGTAAACTTTACCTTCTACCAGGTCCAATTGTTTTTAATTTATATTGCCTTCATAAATGATCGAACGTTTTTGAATGGTCATTATTTTGGTGCCATTTATTTATGTTGGTGACACTGTAAGACTATGTCAAATTCGAGGTTATCAGGTTAGGCTTTCCGTCAGTTTTGACACAAACTTGACGCAAAACCTAACCTGCTAAGCTTGAATTTGACATAGACTTACAGTGCCACCAACATAAATAAATGGCGCCAAAATAATGACCATTCAAAAACGTTCGATCATTTATGAAGGCATTGTATAACTAGTCTACAAGACCTCTTAACTCTTTTTGTACCTATTGTTATGACCGTCGGTCCAGTTTGGCGGTCCGTGAATGTAATATTAGATTACAATGATGGTAAAAGCTCTGTAGATCTGTTTGATCGAACGGGCAGCTATAATTTTGCAATTCGAAAAATTATAAAGTGGTATCGTAAAATCGTGATTGAGTTGCTTGGGACAGATATGGTCAAGCCAAATTATCCGTATAAAAAACAGCAATGTTGCCATAACAGGTTACTGACAAAGAATTTTAAAGGAAATGCTTTTCCCAAAAGAAACAAAATTTGGAAAACGGGAGGAAAATTGAAGATACAAATGGAATAAAAAGAAAGGGTGATCATAGCTTGAATAAACTAGAGGAACCTAGTATAAAGTATGAAAGTATTGTAGCGGATGTTATCAAAAGTAACAATGAGGTCTAATAGAAAAAATACTATAAGAAAGGTAATTACGTTTTGCAGAAATTGTTAGAAAATCTCCACTATTGATAAGAATGTTTCGACACAGAAGCATTTACATTATGGTTTATTAATTGAAAAGATTTTTTATAAATGTACTTATTATCGACCAAGGGATTTAACAATATTATTGTATTTATTTTACTTACTAAAGAAAGTACAGGGCAAAAATGAGTTTACCTTATTTACATACTGCGGTTCAAAAAAAAAAAAAACGTGCACCCATTTAAAATGCCATGATTACATTAATTTTGTAATATTGTTTAGGAAGTCGAACTAGGTAATTGAATAAGTTTTGGTTAAAAAAACACAAGTAAAGACTATAAATTTAATAACCTTTTGCACCACCCAGGCATCTCACACATTCATTTACCCTTCTAAGCATGCTGCGAATAAGGCCACCAAGTGAGTCTTGCGATAATTTATTCCAAGCAGCTTGGAGATGATGTCTTAGTTCTGCAGCCCTTCCTGGAGGTTCTGGTAAAGTAGACAGCTTCGATCCCATCATGTCCCAGACATGTTCAATAGGTGACAAATTTGGAGATCTAGCGTGCCACGGTGGAAGGTTGATGTTTATAACTCTTATTTGTGTGTATTTTTTAACCAAAACTTAATGATCTTGTTTGACTTTCTAAACAATATATTAAAAAGCCATTGTAATTCCTGTATTTAAATGGGTGTAACGTTTATTTTGAAACTTAGTATATGTTATCGAAAAATATTTTGTCTACTTAATAAATCTATTATTCTATCAATAAAACATTCAGTTCATTTTACCTTAAAAAAGTATAACAAAATTTACGTGCCCTGAAAACACTAACAGAAAATAGGAAAAATATTTTTATACTGACGTGTAGTCTTGGATCGAGCAGTCTGTCTATATGGAGAAATTGCAAGTAAGGGTGGACAGCTGTCCACAAGAAGTGAATTTTGAGATTTTAATAAGCTTTAGGACCCCTATAGTCGTGTGAGACAGTCATGACCGATGCCTGTGGTTAGCCATTGCTATTAACGTGTTAATATAATTTTTTGGAATAAAAGAAAAAGCTGTAAAATAACGAGTTCTTAATTTGTGAAGAAATTGAATGTTTCGACACCCTGGCTTGGTTGATTTTTATAAAACTAAAAACCCGTTCAATATTACTTATTAATCAATAAAATAAAATTATTTTTAGTTCAGTACGTCTTACTTGAACTGATTAAAATATTTCGTGCTATTTATTGTAGTTGATAGTAAGGTAAATGATAGCTACAATATGTTTTTATTAGAATTTTGCCTTGATTTTACATTTAAAATCTTGAAATAGAATTCTTTAGAAAGGTAGAACACATATTTTGTTCTTTATTGTCATATAACTTTTGTGATTAGAGGAAACACATTGAAAAAGATTGTTCTTTAAATTCACTCCACATTTATTATGTCGAGTTGTTTAAATAGAAATATACCATTGGCCTGAGTCACCCCACATGTTTATAAAATCAGGTATTTATTTGTATATGCTTCTAGATAGCATTATAATGATGACTAATAAAGCGAGGCTCGTTTACTATCTCTGTATAGTCTAGCGATTAAGTAACAATTCTGTGATATGGAATGCTATGTTCTGACGCCGTTTAATATAAATATAAGACCAAAGGAATTAACAACACATTTTATTAAAAGACCAATTCAAAGATACGAAATTAATAAATGTTCATGCTTGATTTATGGTTGATTTATAGTAGACAGCTGTATTATTAATTTTTTGTGATTATTATTTCAATTAACAAATATTGTGCTAGTAGTTATTATACTAATAGCAACCTTAGTAAAACTTATGTACTAATTCAGTTGAACAGAAAGCAAAAATTACAGGTCAGATCATCTCAAAAATATTTTTTCGATGATCTTTACAGGAAGTAGTCTTTTCATCCCTGTTGCTAACAGCCGAAAGTACTCTATTTGCTCCTGGCGGGGGGGGGGGGGGGGGATTAGCATAACCTTGGAAACCGATGTCTACTTTGCATACTTGATATTCTGGTTTTGACTGGCGTTTAGCAATTTTTATTACAAAATTTGTTATACGTTGTCATATCAAAATCACATTGAAGGATTTTTCATCTAGCCATGATTATTTTAGGATCACATTTTGACATTACACTCACAGAAACAAGAAACAAGTAGCAGATTGAACTATGTTTTCTTAAACAAGCGCAGAACCGCATTATAAAAATGCTCTATTAATTTCTTAGGTCTATTCCCAAGTTGGTAGTGAAACGGGTATTCATAAATTAGATAGTATAAAGTAATTGATCATAAAAGTACATTAGTTTAATTACTCTCTGCAACCTTTGTTATGTTAGAAGTAAAATGTTGTGCGGTTTTGAGAATTGTTTTAACTTTGTCATTTTGTTCCAGGTTCAGGTAAATCATATACAATGATGGGTGCTCAAGATAACAAAGGCATTATACCACGTCTTTGCGATAGTTTATTTGATCTCATTGCAAAGCGCCAGAGTTCAGAACTTTCATACAAAGTTGAAGTTAGTTACATGGAAATTTATAATGAAAAGGTAAGTCCTCTTTGTTGTACAGGTACAGAGTATTTCGTTACATACTGTTAAATTTTCCTAGGTGCATGATTTATTAGACCCACAATCAACTAAGCAATCATTAAAAGTGAGAGAACACAATGTGTTGGGGCCTTATGTTGATGGATTATCACAGTTAGCTGTAACATCCTTTCAGGTAAATTTGAAAATACCCAGAATTGTGCATAATTTTGTTCCTGAAATTCTTAGGACATCGATAGTCTAATGGCAGAAGGTAATAAGTCAAGAACGGTTGCAGCAACAAATATGAATAGTGAATCATCTCGATCGCACGCTGTTTTCTCTGTTATATTAACGCAGACACTGACTGATACGCATACAGGTGTGACAGGAGAAAAAGTGAGCCGCATGTCGCTAGTGGATCTTGCAGGTTCTGAAAGGGCTGTGAAAACAGGGGCTGTTGGGGAACGACTTAAGGAAGGTTCTAATATTAATAAGTATGCGCCATCCATTGATATATAAAAATCAGTAGCGCAATATACATTTTAATTTTTAGATCATTAACTACTTTGGGTCTAGTCATATCTAAATTAGCTGATCAATCATCAGGAAAAAATAAAGATAAATTTGTGCCATATCGAGACTCTGTATTAACTTGGTTGCTAAAAGATAATTTAGGAGGAAATAGTAAAACTGTCATGGTTGCTACAATTTCACCTGCTGCCGATAACTACGAAGAAACATTATCAACACTTAGGTATGCAGATCGTGCTAAAAGAATTGTTAACCATGCTGTTGTTAATGAGGATCCTAATGCTAGAATAATTAGAGAACTACGGCAAGAAGTTGAAGCTTTAAAGGAAATGCTGAAGCACGCAACGGTATGTTTGTTGTGATTTCCACTGTTTGGTGCTCCGATTTAATAAAGATTTATTATTAGGGTTCTCCTGATATCTACAAAAAACTTACTGAAAGTGAAAAATTATATAAGGAAATGTCACAAACTTGGGAAGAAAAATTGGTGAAAACAGAACGGATACAAGGTGAAAGGCAGCAGGCATTAGAGAAAATGGGCATTAGTGTTCAAGATTCAGGAATAAAAGTAGAAAAGAATAAATTTTATTTAGTTAATTTAAATGCCGATCCATCTCTAAATGAATTATTAGTATATTATTTAAAAGTAAGTTATAAAATTTATTCTTGCTATTATTTACATTATTTAAAACAATTTTTACCTACAGGATAAAACAGTAGTCGGTAGTAAAGAAGCAGATATTCAATTATCTGGTTTAGGAATTCAACGTGAACATTGCATTATTACAATTGAAGATGGTAGTCTTTTTATGGAACCCCTTGCCAATGCTCGTTCTTTCATTAATGGATCTCAAGAAACTGAACGTACTCAGTTACAACATGGTGACAGAATTGTATGGGGTAATCACCACTACTTTCGAGTTAACTGTCCTAAATCAGTTTGTAAGTGTATCTGTTATTTTTTAAGACTTGTCATACTAGTTTTTATATAGCTTCAGCTTCTGAACCTCAAACACCAGCGCAAAATATTGACTATAATTTTGCTCGTGAAGAACTGATGCTCAATGAGTTAAGTAACGATCCTATTCAAGCTGCGATTTCTCGTCTCGAAAGGCAACATGAAGAAGATAAGCAAGGTAAATGGATTTAAATACAATTAAGATCTAATAATCCTATATAAAGTAGTAGCTTTTAATTTTACCTTGAACGAATATTAATATGCAGTTCAGTTATTAATATTGTTAGTTCAGCTTATACACATCATAGTAGTTGTCACTATTTTTAGTACAATGAAATCAGTCGTAACATTAAGTACTGATCTCTTATTTTCATATAGCATATAGAGTAATTGCATCTAACAATTTAACTTCTTACATTTACTAATTTTCTGTAATTATCGAGGTTTGCTGTTGTTTTATTTTTTAAAATGATTAATACTACTCGATATTTTATATCCAACTTTTCTTATAGTTGCATTAGAAAAGCAACGACAGGAATATGAACGGCAATTTCAGCAATTACGGAATATTATGTCACCTTCGACTCCTTATCCACCATATTCATATGATCCTTTAAGATTTGGGAAAACAACGCCGTGTACGCCAACAACACAAATGCGTGTTGAAAAATGGGCGCAAGAACGAGATGAAATGTTTAAACGAAGCATAGGTCAATTGAAAGCAGATATATTGAGAGCTAATACCCTGGTAAAAGAAGCAAATGTCCTAGCTGAAGAAGTAGGGAAACAAACTAAATTTAGTGTTACGTTGCAAATCCCTCCTGCAAATTTAAGTCCAAATCGAAAGGTATGTTTTTTTTGTTTAAGTACCTAAAAATATCTGTGACTTTGCAACCGAGTTGTGTCATAATGGTAAATTTACGAACATAAATGTAATAACAGTTATCGTTTCCGTTCCTTGTAATGCATTTTTTTAAACAGCAGCAAAAAGTAGTTCAACACGCTTTTTATAGGTTGCAGTAGATCCAAACATCACCCAACTTGGTTGTATAAGTTGCGAATATGCTTTCTGAAACACCTGTACAGCCCATTGAACATAGCAAAAAACAATAGTGCTAAGTGATTAATAGAAAAATATATTGCATAGAGGCCAGCTACAGCTATTCATAAGAAAAAGCAACAATTTTTTTTGAAACGGACATTTTTTATTTAATTTTATTATAGTGCGTACGCAAATTTTTTGCTTTAGCATCATTGTATTTCCTTTGTGCAAATTTTACAGCATTAGATATCAGTAAATAATCAATACAAGAAGGTATAATGATTTAACGCTTTAGTAGTTTCTACATTTTTGATAAATATTACACCTTTGAGGAGTCTACATAAAACTATAGACCTTCTTAGGGTTTCAAATATCTGAATTATTATTAGCACTTGAAATAATAGATTTTCTATTAGAGTGAGTGTTGCTTTTAGAGCAGCAATTTATTTTTTGGTTTTACGATTTATGTAAAAATGTATCTATAATTTTCTTCTATATCACTAACGAGTTTATATCTTTAAAATTGCATATATTTTTATTTTTCAGAAAGGGGCATTTGTTAGTGAACCTGCTATTTTAGTGAAGCGAATTAATGCAGCCAGCCAAGTATGGAGCATGGAAAAATTAGAAAATAAACTTATCGATATGAGAGAAATGTATGGTGAACGAAGAGAAAAAGGAATTCCATTGAAAGATCCAATACCATCAAATACTATGGACCCTTTCTATGAATCACAAGAAAATCATAATTTAATTGGAGTTGCAAATATATTTTTGGAAGCACTATTTCACGATGTCCGATTAGATTACCATACACCCATCATAAGTCAACAAGGAGAGGTTGCTGGCAGATTGCAGGTATCTAAAAATAATAAATATATTTTTACGAGATTTTCAGTTAATTTGAAATTTATATTATAGGTGGAATTAAGTCGTGTTGCTGGTGTTTTGCCTCAAGACAGAATATGTGAAGCTGGTTCAGAAAATTCATCTGACAGTAGTCAAGAAGACGATGAAATCAATGGAAATGCACAAGTTACTTGCCGTGTACATATTAAGCAAGCCTCTGGCTTACCATTATCACTATCACATTTTGTATTTTGCCAGTATAGTTTCTGGAATCATCCAGATCCGATTGTTGTAGCTCCAACAGTACCAGAGTTACATCAGAATATACATCATGCGGGTCAAAAAGATTCGATGTCTTTTAAATTCGACCACATTCGAGATTTTACTGTACCGATTACGGAAGAGTTCTTAGAGCATTGTGCTGAAGGAGCATTGTCTATCGAGGTATGGGGTCACAGGAGTGCTGGATTTTCACGAACTAAACCTGGGTGGGAAGTAGAACAACAACAGCTTGCTAAAGCAAGATCATTAGCAGACAGGTGGTCAGAATTAACTAGAAAAATTGAGCTTTGGGTTGAAATACAAGAACTCAATGATCAAGGAGAATATGCACCGGTAGAAGTCAGTAACAAAGGGGACATGCTTACTGGCGGTGTATATCAACTTAGGCAGGGTCAGCAGAGACGAATACAAGTACGGGTTAAACCAGTACAAAATTCAGGAACTCTTCCCATTATATGCCAGTCGATTGTAAAAATCGAGGTAGGCAGCGTTTTGGTGCGTTCTCGATTACAAAAACCTTTGGATTCATATCAAGACGAAGACCTCGCTATTTTACGGGAAAAATGGAGTGAGGCTCTTATGCGAAGGCGACAGTATCTAGAACAACAAATTAAGAAGTTAATTGATAAACCTGATAAGTCAGAACAAGATATAGAACGAGAACAAAGCTTGGTAGATCAATGGGTGAATTTGACAGAGGAGAGAAATGCTGTTTTAGTACCTGCTGCTGGTTCTGGTATACCAGGTGCTCCTGCTGTGTGGGAACCACCTTTGGGCATGGAGCCTTATGTACCTGTTCTATTCCTTGATCTTAATGGTAAGCAATTTACAGCAGTCCAACAATATTCAATAAATTTAAATGTCACTGCAAGTTCGTACATGTAATGACTTAAAAATTAGTAAGCAACTTTTTCTTGCATTTCTTGGGTGTTTTTGTGATAGCCAAGGATTTAGTCTTAAATTGATATTCAAAGCCGTGTATAGTTCTGCTTGATTATACAGTGCCTTCGTAAATGATTGAACGTTTTTGAATGGTCATTATTGTGCTGCCATTTACAACATAAATAAATGGCGCCCAAATTATGATCATTCAAAAACGTTCGATCATTTATGAAGGCACTGTATATCTAACTGCAGCAATAATTTCTTTGATGATGCGTTGCTCTTTTTTCGTGCTGAACTGAACATCTTTTGAATTTGCAGTTTTTATGCCAGCTTAGCCAATGAAGGTGCTTGTCAGCAAAAGCCACATTTAAAATTTTATGCATCCAACTGTCTTAAAGTAATTGATTTTCATAAATTTATAAATACACTGGAAAATTTTTAGATTAACGGCATTGAAAATTTCATTGAGATAATTGTAACGGACGTTTTTTAAAATTTGATTTTGAAGTTGGCTGAAAACGTTCATTGTGAACATACCTCAAAACTGACCTAACATTATATTTGTAATTAGATTTGAAAGCATTCAAATTAAAATGTCGAAAAGGAACTTTAATAAACAGTAAATTCACATCAAATGATATTAAACAAAGAAACTTAATAATCAGTAATGCTTTTAATTTTTAAATCTAATTCCAAAAGTAAGGTTAGGTACGTTTTGTGGTATGTTCATAATGAACGTTTTCAGTCAACATCGAAGTCAAATTAAGAAACCTATTTTTTAAATTTAGTTTTAATGTAAAAGTTTTAAATGTCTATTTTTCTGAAAGTATAATTTTATTTTTAGCCGATGATTTATCTACGCACCAGTCAGGTGAAGAAGTTTCTATAACAGGTCATAATTCAATACTTTCAAAGGAAGTGGGCAACAAGTTTTACAGTTTACATATTTTGCAACATTTAGAAAAAGACGTGTGTGCTGTTTCTTCATGGGATTCTTCGATTCATGACAGTAATCATCTTAACAAAATTACCGAAGGTAAGATTATTCATTCATAATGATAAATATATAGCACCAAATTATTTTATAGCAAATGATAGAGTATATCTCATATTAAAAACTACTGTGCGACTATCGCATCCTGCTCCAATGGATTTGGTTCTCAGAAAGAGACTTGCTTTGAACATATACAAACGTCAGAGCTTTACAGATCGAATTAAAAGAAAGATAGTGCGGTCGGATATTATTACACAATCTGGCGTTACTTATGAGGTAGTATCTAATATTCCGAAAGCTAGTGAAGAATTAGAAGATCGAGAATCACTAGCACAGATTGCTGCATCTGGAGAAGACACTTCTCTGAGTGACGGTGAAACATATATTGGTAAGTAAAGTATGATGTTTTAAATTTACCGAGACATTTAAATTTAATGCAATTTTAGAAAAATATACTCGCGGTGTTAGTGCTGTCGAGAGTATTTTAACATTAGATCGTCTTCGTCAAAGTGTAGCTGTGAAGGAATTATTGCAAGCAAAGGGTCAGCCACTAATGAGGAAAACTGCCAGTGTACCCAACTTCTCGCAGGTAGATTTTTTTTTATCAGATTTATTAATTTTCTTTACTGATGATTGGGGGAGTTATAATAATAAATTAAATCATGTGGTGGTTTACTTTTTAAAAACATTTTTTTTATTGCAAAGCAGGCTTTGGAAACGAGGAACGGGGTATGTTTTTTTATGGAATTCCACCAGTATCAGCATGCATTGTGGTTTATTCATGGCTGAATTTGAATACAATTTAATATTTTCTGGCTGTTGTATGAATATGCTAATACCATACACTTAAAATCTACTAATCGTTGCTTAATAAAGCTATTAATTCTGAATAATTAACATATTAATTGAAATTTGTAATGAACATACAAGGGTCGTCTTTAAAGAAAGAGCCATTTTGTTATAACACAATAAAAAAGTAACATATTTCAAACATTTGTCTTCAGAATTTCTATTAAGTTGGAACGATGCCCTCATTGAAATAGTCGGCCTGCAGTTCATTGAGCCAGCTGCTCTGCTTTAATTTCTTTGAGATTACCATCCATTTTCCGCTAAAAATCTTCTTTGATTAGTCAAAACATGAATGTGTAGGAACGCCCCAGATCAAGTCTGGAAAGAGAATGGTCGAGAGATATCTCTCATGAGGCTCAGACTTTTCTTTGACTTTCCTTCATTGAATAACCGACGTGATTTGCATAGATTTCCCTCATTTGTAACATCTTTCCCATACACTTCAATTAGTTGGTGGATTTCAACAGGCTATTTTTTTTGTCTGAAATCATTGAAGTAAACAAAGATAAATACCAAAAAATGTTAAACAAGAAAATGACAACACAACAATATCAAGATAACTTGAGTCTGCACTGCTTAGAAATAAGCTGACAAAGGATATACTTACTTCCACCAAGAAAGCGTGTATGGGCACAAAACAGCAGGCCACAGAAAATAAGTAAGGAATCTCAAGAGCTATTACAAAATAGACGAAATCTAAACAAAGCTTCGGTAGAATATAAGGAAAGCAGTAAAATTAGAAGCAAACATATAAGGAAGGATATTAGAACATACAATACCAACAAAATAAAAGAACTAATAGAAGAAAATAAGAATATGAGCGTGTTGCGTAAAAAACTGAGCAAAGGGAGAAACAAAGTAAATAAAATTAAGGACAGCAACGGAACTATATTAACTAACAAAGAAGACATAAAGACATAAAGTTGAAACGTAAACACAGAAGAGACTACAAAGACAAAGACATAAAGTGTTAAATGCCAATTCAGAAGATATACCTAAAATTAGAGCACAGAAGAATTAAAATTAGCGTTAAAACAGATGAAAAACAAACGAGCGCCAGATGAAGATGGTGTGACAGTAGACATGATCAAAATGGGAGGAGACAAAGTACTAAACACCGTAAAATTACTAGGTACTGAATAAATGCATAGACAAAGGAAAAGTACCTGACACATGGAACAACGCAGAAGTGATTTTGTTGCACAAGAAGGGGGATATAACAAATATACAGAACTATCTCCCTATCAGTTTGTTGACACACTTATACAAACTATTAAATAAAATAATACTAACCGATTGACCAACAAGTTGGATTTTTATCAACCGCCTGAACAAACAGGCTTTCGCAAAGGGTACAGCACAATCGACCACCTGCAGACAGTAAGGAATCTACTAGAAAAGGCTATGAAATATAATATACCCCTCTATCTAGATAACGCACGAGTAGGCTCTAGATATTCCAACTTAATAAAGTATATATATGAAAAAGCAACAAGTACCATTAAGATCGACAATGATACAGAAATCACATTAAACTAGAGAGAGGAGTTTGCCAGGGTGACTCTATATCCCCTAAAGTGTTTACCTTAGCACTGGAAGACATTTTCAAAAGAATGAATTGGGAATACCAAAAAATAAATATCGACAGCAAGAAGTTAAACCACCTGCGCTTTGCCGACGATGTAATGCTTGTCAGTGAAAACGAAGCAAATCTGCAACAGATGCTATCGGAACTACATAATGAATCCTTGTCGGCAGGGTTAAAAATGAATACGAAAAAAACAAAATAATGGCATGCGAGTCGACAAATATCACTATCAACAACGAGCCAGTAGAACAAGTAATAGAATATACCTGGGTTACACAATCAGATTAGGGAAAGACAATCAAACAGCCAAGGTAACCCGAAGAATAAGGCAAGGAGTACGATGTGTGCGTGCTACCAGTAATGACTTACAGATTGGAGACTATGGCTTTTACAGCAAAGACCATCAACAGATTAAGGATAGCTCAACACGCAATGGAGCGGAATATGTTGGGGTTAAGACTCTTAGATAGGGTTACGAATGAGGAAATCCGTGGAAGAACTAAACTAACCGACATTAAAAGAACAGCAGAACAAAAATGGAACTGGGTTGGACACGTCGCACGTCGGTCAGAAGAGCGGTGGACTAAAATAATCACAGTATGGAGACCCCGCGTCACCAAAAGAAGTAGAGGACATCCACAAAAAAGATGGATAGACGATGTAGGGGGCCTCAAAAAACTGGATCAAAACAGCCCAAGATTTAAGCGTCGAAAACATTAAGGGAGATTTATGTCCACCAGTGGACAGATACGGGTTGAAGAAGAGGAAGAAGAAGAATTTTTTGCGCTCCAAAACTAAATGACTGTTCACATATCGCAATCGGCAACACTATCAATTGACATAATTCTATATAAACTGATAAGAAACATCATCGTATGCATTCAGAAGTTCAAAATGTACTGTAAATATTGCGGGAAGTCTAGAGAAAATGTTTGACTGAAACAGCGTTCTTCATTGAGCCTTACTGCTAGAATGCTTAAATTTTAGAAAGGGTCCTCGTATATTAATATTAATGAAATAGTACGTCCAGCATGTTAATAGAAAACTAAGAAAAGTTGTCGCGTAGAAACGCATAAAACTGAATTGTAAATTAGGGAAAACAGGTGCAATTTAATAATAATACATGTTTTATATAAAATGTGTAAGAATGCAGTTTATGATGCGTTAAGTCTCCATAATAAAATTCTCACATTTTTTTTTATAGTTGATGAGGTTGGATTTAAGCACAGAGTCTTTGAACATTCCTCGCTCCGAGAGTGTCACCGATTTGAACAGTGAACCATTAGGAGGTTTGCCTCTGCGATCCCGTAGTAGTTTTGGAAAGGATCCTGATGCTGTACCATCAAAACCGTTCGGTCTCGGTATGTATTGTATATTGTTTTGCCAGTAAAAAATTACTGCCTTAGTGGTATTAATTGTGTTAGACAAAAAATTAAATTAATGTAGAAGTAGCATAGTAGTTTACAAAAATTAGATCATTTTTCTAGATTTCGAAGTCGTTTAGTTTCACTTTGAAATGAAAAGTTTGAAACCTACAGTGATAGTTACTTCTTATAATATTTATTTATGTACTAATACCTATGTGCAGTGCACCTTGGGTATGAAATGAGCATTTTCTCTATTTGGGTCACTTTTTAAGCTGCACATACTGCTTTAAAAAAATTGCTTTTACAGTGTAGAATGCCTAAATAGTACTTCTCACTTTTATCAAAGGCTTTATGTGGTAGTCACGTGCAAAGTATTATGTCGGTCATTAAGTACATAAAGAAAACATTTTATTTATTATTATTATTATTTATCTTGTTTAATCAAATATATTTTGTTCATAATTGGCATATTAAAAGAGAAAATGATTGAGATAGTTAAAATTTGTTTAACTAATTTTTGTTTTAATTCTTTCTGCAACCACAAGGCTCCATTCTGACAGGTAAAATGGAGGCTTGCATATTGAGATTGCTATAGGTGGAAATCGACTGTATATAAAAAATAATCGTTATAGTCCTGTTATGTGCTTAGACATAACACAACACATTTTGAGATTATTCTAGTCTAGATATTTGTGTGTATATAATCTCAAAATTATGTTGTACATATCAGTGTTAGTTACCAAGTAGAAAATTAATGTGAAAGAAAACACCAGCATGTTTTTGATCATTTGCTAGTTTCATTTGCTTAATTGAGCCATTTAAGAATTGAGAGTCATACATTATGAACTCTGAAAATTGTTTGAACCGTATCATGAACGCTTTTAGGAGTTGCGCTTTATTTTTGGAGATACTAATGACGTATCTTTCTAAGACGAGTTTGGTATTTACAACAACAAAAGTACCATTGTATTTAAGAAACTGGCTTCGTCACATCATCTATACCCATGTGTACCTATACCACATTCACATTAATGATTGTTGTACGTCCAGTAAACCCTTGCCATTTGTAATAGAGTCACAGAGACTTGGGTCTGAACAGTACATACACACCAAAATGCCTCAAATTTGTTTTTACAATTGGTACTTTTTGTATGTATTCGCTCCTCATAAATGTCATACGAGGGAAAATGCATCGTGGCATGAGTAGATTAAATTTTAGTCTGCAATTTGGAGCGATGAATTCATTAGAAATGTCTTGTGGTCACATTGAATGCAAAATAATTGGAACCAACCTGCATGACCTGTTTAATGTTAGTATTACAAAAATAGGTCTCTTTGACTTTAAATTAGGTATACTATGTACCAGTGTAGTTCTGTAAACATGCTGTGAACATTCCATTGATCTTTTAGTACCTTTAAATGCGGTTTTCATTTGGGGAAAGGCACTGCAAGTAATGGATAAATGGGAAAAAACCTTTTTATATAGTTACCTATTACTATAAAATAATTGTGTCGTAGTTGGAAATAGTGTTTAAGTTTTTTAAAACTATTAATACAAAATCTAGAATTGATATATTTACTATTCAATAGAATTTTTTAATCGCTATCATAAATTTCGAAATAGTTTCTATTGTTTATTGAATTTTGTTAAATTATTGACAATTAATATAACTTAATTTAGCAGTCACTATAACAATTTTCTCTACCAAAAACACAAATATTGTATGTGTAGCCATACAATCAAGGTTAATTAAAACTTTTTAATATCGTAAACAAAAAGGATTTTTTTCAAACCATGTTGTATATGGCATGTAGGAGTTCGATTTACTTGATTTATAACTTGAACTTTCGAGGAGAATACAAAAATTAATTATTATAATTTGCGATTATCATAAATTTAAAATATGAAAATTCCGTAAATTCTCTTAGCCACTTTATAAATACAAGCTGTCCCAATGGTTCTGTATGATTTAAACAAATTACAACTCTTACTTATATTTTAATAAAAACAAGATTTTAATAGTAATATGGAGTAGAGACCTGCACGGGTCCAATATAGGCTACCTATAGGACTCGCACCCGACCCGCGAACTGCAAATTCTGAAATTTTAAACCCGCACCCAACCTGCAAATTGCAATTTCCACATTTTTATACCCTCACCCAACCTGCGACCCGCCGTTTCAAACCCGGATCCGACCCGCACCCTTAAATTTTTGCACTATAAGGACCACTAATCTAAGGCATGTAGCGGTATGCTACAGTACCTAACTTTACCAAGAATGTGTTACACGATGCAAGTAACATCATTTCTCAACCCCTTACTGAATCTGTGTTATTCGATTTAAAATCGTACAGAATCACTGGGAGACCCTGTATTACTCCAAATATGTCTTTTGTTTTGCACATTCACCAGTTGTTGACTACAATAATAAAAACTAAATCCTCTCTTTCGATATTAACGGCATTTTCACATGAATACCTCCTGTATCAATATTCTCTTGGCTCTGGAAAAGAGTTTTGATTAAAAACTAAGTTGTTTCTAATTAAAGCACAATGGAAAAGCATTTTAAATATTTAGAAAGTAATTTTTTGTTAATATTTTTGATAGAAAATGTATATTTTGATATCTAAAATATGAAGTAATAAATTATCCTGTATGGTGCGGATTTTTCGACAGATGCTGCATTTCAGGAAAAGTACTTCATATACTTTTCTATTTTTTACATATTTAATGTTTGTTAATAAAAACAAATAAATGTATCCTTCTAAACCATTTATAATATAAGTTTTGCTTGTTTGAATGACTTCTATGTACTTTTGTATAATGATTTATGTCAAATTAACTTAAATAGTTGAAATAATATCTACAAAAGTACATGAGATTAGCTACCTGATGGTAGGTGTAGTTATAGTGACATACATACGTTAAATATATATTAAATAGACAGTCAATATTTAAAAAGTATAGAATTGCTTGCACTTCTATTCCCAATCATATATTCCATCAAATGTCATTTAAAGGTAATATCGTGCTATGTAAACCCATGAAGTAATATGTATGTATATTTTTTGACTTGGTTTCATATTTCAGCTCGGCCTACATTCTTAAACTTAAGCTTAAATCTGAATTCGCTGCGCTTGCAGCAGCCATCAGGAACCGTCAAACGTATGTCCTGTTTGTGTTGTATGTTTATGTTTGCTTTACGTTTGCCTGTTATTTATGTAGTAGTTCATTTTACTTTATACAGAGTGTATAACAATTTTCATTCTTTTCTGCAGCACTTACTTTTTTTATCGTGTTCATAGGAGCGGTATAATAGTTTCGATTATTTTTTTTTACACAGGTTGTTGCAGTTATGCGTACATTTTGTTCTATTTTTAGTGGATTGCTTATCTTTCAATAATCGATGTTGTTTTAGTAGGAATGACATCACCTGCGAATCCTAAAATGGGGTTACGAATGACAACACTTCATGAAGAGCAGGTTCCACTCCCTAGAAAGCATTCGCTTGAACTCATCACTGATGAACATGGAGCCGAAGATAAATATGATAATGCCGAAGATAATAAGGCAGGGTACATGGTATGTAAATTAAAAAAAATTGTTTTGTATTACTACTAATTATTATTGTGTCTAGCATTCATCTAAATCGGCACATAGTGGTCGAAAAACACTGCCTACATCAAGAACTCTCGATTCATTAGTTGAATTAGCTCCTAAAACAAGCACACCATCTGCAAGTTCTAGTGGATATGGTTCACAAGCAGTTTCATCTACAAATTTATCGAGCGAAGATTCTATGTCCCTTCGTAGCATTAGTGTTGATGAAACGCCTGATTTAGAATCTCGGCCGCCTTTGACTATTGATTTAAAACCAGTTACTGAAGTTGCCGATGTTAATGCAGAGGAAGAACAGTTCGATGCTGAGGTGCGAATTTTAAAAATAAACGTGATGTGCACACTAATTTTAACTTTTACAGATGCAGAGTAGTAATAGTAGTAAATTAGGAGAAATGCAAAATATGGAGGACAGTTTTTACAATGACTTAACTGTAAATGGGACTTACGCAGTGCAGTCTGATCCTACTTCTGACTCTCCTTCTGAAGGAAGCAGCATTATTAAAACAAATCTCTCTCCTGGAAAGGTTGTACGAAGACGGAAAAGCAGTTCTAAAACTCAACAGTTAGTGCAACAACAAAGAGCTTCTTTTCCACAGGCCCGTCCACAATTATCTGAAAGCAAAGCTGCTCAACACTTAGAACAGAAAATTACAAATGTTGGTCTTGCACACAATGACGATAGCATGGACAGCTCCACTGACAGATTAGAAGGTAGGAATTTTGATAGATAACAGTAGGATATTTATATCTTGCCGTTTTTACAGAAGAAGGCGACAATAATTTTGGTTCCCGTCCTGATTTGAATAAATTGGCAGATGTACCCGTCCCCGATTGGGTTGTTTTAGGAGAAAGTGTACTCATTCGTCCATATAACTCATCTGGGGTAGTTGCTTACATAGGGCCAACAGAATTTGCAAGTGGTACTTGGGTTGGCGTAGACTTAGATGCTCCTAAAGGTATTTGTCGCTTACATATAAAATGTTACATTTTAAGGTTGGAGTTGACAGAAGTAGTTTTTTTAACTGTTGTAAAATATCTAAAGTTATTTTATTTTCAGGAAAAAATGATGGTTCGGTGCAAGGTGTTCGCTATTTTCAAAGCCGCCCGAAGCATGGTATGTTTGTCCGTGCTGACAAGTTGATTTTGGATCGTAGAGGACGTGCCATGCGTGTCTACAAAGCCGAAGCCCAAAATGCATCTAGTCGAGGTTCATTACTTGATTACGAAATTGAAAGAAAGTAACTAAAACATTTTGTTTTAGGAGATACCTTACCACGTTCACGTTCTCGTGGAGACTGTCTTAATACAGTGGGCACGCGGCCGAGCCCCAAAGCCAAATAGGCTTCTACCTCACTACTAGTCCCCTCCAATATTCCACCCGTTCATTTCTGTTATAATGTGTTTTAGTACACATGTGATTGTGTAGCTGTGCCGTCCATATGCATGTGGCATAGGAATATATGTGTAGCTATTCCACTTTATCAATTTTTATATTTTGTACATGCGATTTTTTATTTTTCTCGATTTTATAATATCGGTTCTTAACTGTAAATGAGTAATATTGTTTGTATAAGCATTTTTTTAAAATTGCATCCTTACTAAATAGCAGCTACCAAACCGATCGCCATGTTAATTGAGATTTTGAATATTCACGTACCAGTGTTTGTGATATTGCAAAAAGGTGCGTTGTCCGGACTATTACTATTATTGTTGGTAGATTTACAATTTTAAAATATTTTAATGCAATTTTGTCTTTTTTTTAATTAATTTAAGCATCTATTTTATTATTTGAGAATGCTTATAAATCATTAGGCGGTAATTGTTTCAATACATATAGGTTAATGTTAAACACTGATTTAGATCATTAGCTGATATGCTTAAATATATTATTACTATTTTATTATTATTTTAGTAGAAATTCGTAAGCATCGTACATATATGTTTAGAATTTACCAAAGGGTTTTTTTGGCTGCACTGGATTTTGTGGCTGCTAATTTTAAGGTAGTTCTATGATTTTTTGAGGTGTTACTAGCACATTCCAGTATGTTGCAAAATGTTTTAAAACTCACGATCTACTTACTATTTTTATAAGCAATGTATACCTGACATGACTATCTGTTAAGACAAGCCAGTATTAAAATAAGCTCTCCAAATTATTACTTCAGATAATTTTTGAGACGCTTACTAGGAAAGTGGTTTTTGGTAATTATAATTCTGGTTAAGTTAAGTTACAGAAATGGTTCAGCCTGTGAAGAATTTTCTATTACTTCTCACAACGACATTCTCTGATAATTCTGTGATAGTTAATTTGCGTTACAGACTTTTCAAAAATGTCTTGGACAGCATTTAAGAATGGTTAGTAATCCATTCGACTTTAACAGTAAAACTTCAGTGGGTTGTGTTTGTAATAGTTTTTGAAATGTGCTGTATAGTTCATTCACGTAGAATTCTAATCATGTCATTGTAATAGAGTAGCAAATAAGGTGATATAAAGGTATTTAAATATTTCTGTGTGTTTGTAGATATTAGGAATAATTAATAATAATTACTAAAATTAGCTTCATTTTAACACAACTTTGTTTATAATTAATTCTATAGCTAGTTTGACATTCCAGTTCTAAATCTGATTTAAATCGCAAGTAAATCTAGTCCTGTGTTAGTTCATTGCTCAGTGATTTTCATTTTAAAATTTAAGATTATTAAAGCACTTCCAATTTGTCGAAGTGTCTACCAAGAAGAACTAACTAAGAACAGAAGGGAACTTATACAAATTGTAGGCTGTGCGACATTGTATATGGAACTTGCCAGTTCTGTATGTGCGTACTCTTGCCTGCTAGTTTATGTAAGTTATTTTCACTAATATTTGTCCATTTCAAACCATTTCTGTCCAATCCTCAATAACACTGAGAAGTGCAGTTATCTAAAATCGATGTATAAATTTATTTGTAATTGTAAGGTAAAAGCAGACACTGCGTACATTAAAAATGAATTCCTCTACAATCACTTTTAAAAAAGAATGGTGGAACCCTAATCTGTATTCTGTGTCAGTGTCACATATAGTAGTGATAACGTGTGCATATGTTTAGTCATTAGAGTATAATGTAAAATAGACTTTATATTAGCTTGTTTTGTAATTTATTTGAGACCTTCGTAAGTAACTTATATAAAATTACTGTAGTTAGTACTTATTTTGTACCTACATATTTTACATTGCAATATTTCCAAATTTAGTATTTAATGTTTTCTTAATATAGCAGCAGATTTAGCAATACACCCCTTTAGAGATGCACCAAATTTCGTATAAGGAATTGTCAACCTTCAATCTTTCTCTGTTGTAGGCTTACGCAATCTAATTAGCTCGTTTTTTATCATAGTAGAGATTTATAGCGACTTGTACATTTTACATGTAAATATTGGTTGTTTTCATATGCATAGTTTTCCATGTAGGTCGCTTCAATTTTGTTATTACCAATTAATATGGGTTCATTGTTATTTATTTAGTTATGTACTACTTCGCAATGTAACTAAATGTTATTTTACAGTAGCTGATTACTTTGACTATTGTGTACATTTTTGTTGTTAACTTTTTTATGAATATATAAATAATGAACTATTAAATTATTCTAACATAAAATGTTTTATAGTAGATTGTAATTTTTGTAGCTGTGCTACTACAAGCAATTTTAAATAAACATAAATATTATTCACAAATTGTTTTGATCGGTGAAATATTTTGTGCTTGTAATATTTATATCTCCATTTCAAAACAATTGCAGTGGTGTATTACTTTTTATGTTCCAAATAAAATGCCTTCTATACTGAATGCTTGTAGTTTTTTAAAAATTGATGGGAAAGAATTTGCTTCATTTACTATTAAGTTTTGGTTACGAAAGTTTATCTTATCTTAAAAATGTAGCTATTGTACCGTTCTTAAACGAGGGTTGACAAGGCCTCGGCTAGCTCTTTTAACTCTCGGCAGAATATGGTGTGGTGTAAGGATCAGGTTGAGAAACGCTTCGGGCTTTTCAATTGAACAGAAGCATTAATAAAAATTGGGCGCCTTGTCATTACTCACAACATAAAAAAACAAAACTAGCTACTTAAAAATAGGTCACCTACCTTTGGTGTTCCACCACATACCTAGATTACTCGTTCAGCTAGAAGAGTTGCAGAAGAAAACAGAAACAATAGCAATAGGGGCATTTATTTAATCCCAAAAATCGCAATCAATCAATCAATGGCTTTTATGTCCCTAACTGGGTCTTGGCCGACTCCACAACAGCTCTCCAAGCAGTTCTATCTTGCGCTACTCTCCTCCAGTTGTTAATATTCAGTTTGGAAATATCATCCTCTACCCCATCCTTCCATCTCTTTCTGGGCCTTCCCCTTGTTCTTGACCCTTGTATGTTGCCCTCCATTGCCTTTTTTGCGTATCTATCGCTGTCCATTCTCATGACGTGTCCTGCCCACCTTATCTTTCCTGCCTTGATCATCGATATAATGGTTCTATTTTCCAAAATGTCTTTTATTTCTCGGTTTGTTCTTCTTCTCCAGTTGTTCTCTTCCCAGATCGGGCCCACTATATGTCTGATTATTTGTGTTTTTGTGTCATTGTCCAGGTCTCACTTCCGTATAATACTACTGGACGCACTACTGTCTTATATGTACGAACTTTTGATTCTCTGGAAAGGAGTTTGGATTTAAACATATGTTGCAGAGCGTAAAAACTTTTGTTTCCCTGTAGAATTCTTGCTCTGATCTCCTCTTCCACATCATTGTCAATATTGATTATGGAGCAAAGGTATTTAAAGGTTCGAACTGTTTCAAAATTATATTCGTTCATAGTTATATTCTGGCCAATTCTGCCTCCTCCCTGCCTTCCTACTGTTAAGTATTTCGTCTTTTCTTCATTGATTCTTAGACCCATGTTTTGGGCTTCTCTCTCCATTTCTACGAGGCTTTCCTTTACCTCAACCATTCCTCTTCCTATTAGGTCCACGTCATCTGCGAAAGCTAATATTTGTTTAGATGTGTTCATTATAGTGCCTTTCCAGTTAATCGATAGGCTTCTTACTACCTTTTCTAGAGCAAAGTTGAAAAGTATTGTTGAGAGGGCGTTTTCCTGTCTAAGCCTGAATTAGCTGAGTTTTTAGCCTTCGTTTGAGCCCATGTTAGCCCATACAAGACCATAACCCATACTAAAGGATATTAGTCCGTACTAGCCTGTACAAGCCGAATGTTAGCTTGTAGCTGCTGCCCTAAATATTAGAAATTAGAAAGCGAAAATAAGCTATGCGAAGCATTCTTACCGAAGGTGTATCGGCCCAATTGTGTAGAAAATGGCATCGCAGCGGTTTCAATTATTGGCAGCACAAGGGAATCTAACTCAAATATAAAGATCAGTATGCAAAGAATACAATTAGATGAGCGCCTAATGGCTTCGCTTGTTAAGCAACAAAAACGGCTTCAGTTTAGCCCAGCATTTCACATCTGCGAGAGCATGCTTCTCAAAAAATTAATACTCTTCCAGCTATTCGCCTTTTTGAGCAGCCTACTAGAATCGAAATGCCAAACAAGTTCCAACGCAAAATCTGCAGGTGTTTATCTCTTCGCACATATACCTGTTGCGATAAACTTGAATTATTTTGCTACAATAATTAGATATAAGGTGGTCCAAAATAAGGTGCCAAATGCATTAACGCGCTATAAAAATGAAATTGAAACGGGGCGTTACATTGTGTTGCTATAAAAGAAATGGTACTAATGGAATTAATAAACTAGGCTCCTTCAAAGACTGAAGAAAAACTAGGCACTCAGGTAAGATAAAATAATTAGTTATAGTAACACAATGATGCCCAAGGTCTAGAAAGATTTCATGATGAGCATATTCAAGCAAATAAATGAATGCGAAAACTTTAAACTCAGTGGCCTTTGCTGAATATTTTTGAGAAGATCAAAATTTAGTCAAGATTGTCGTTGCTAAGATCAACTGTCGTTTGACTTTGAATTTATAAAGCAGTGTTTCACAACCTTTTTGTATGGGCGACCCATATTTCATTAGCTGTAACTTGGTGACCCTCTATGACCAAACGTAGTTTAAGAATGGAAATATTCTGTTTAAAACTTTGGAATCTCTGCATTCTCAAGTTTCACACTGATTTTTATGCACTGTATTTTATGTATTTAAATAGTGTTCGTTTATTATTCCAAGAAAGCCAAACAACACGTAGACGTGGACGACCAAAACTTCTGCTTGACATCCATCTTTGTAGACGTTTTACTTATTTGAAACCAAAATCATTCTATTGGCCTTGGCTGCGGGACGTTTTGAAGATATTCTGATCGTGAAGTGTTGAAATGATCAAGAATATGGGGGAAACAGGCAAAGAAGGATTATTAAGCTTGATAAATGAAATAATAGAAATAGGAATAGCACCAAAAGACTGGCAAACTGGTATAATAGTGCCTTTATTTAAGAAAGGTGACACAAAAGAATGTAAGAATTGCAAAAGAATCACGTTATTGAGTGTACCGGGCAAAATATATGCAAAGATTTTAGAATCACAAATAAGAAAGAACATTAAGCACACAATAGAAGATGCGCAATGCAGCTTCAGAGCAAACTGAGGAGTGCAGAACCAGATATTTATAATAAGACGGATAAGCGAAAAAGCTATTAAAAAAGGGGGACAAATACACATCTGTTTTGTAGATCTACAGATGGCTTTTGATAGAATTAAAAGAGAACAAGTGTGGAAAACATTTAAAAAAAGAGGAAGATCATAATTATATATAACAACAATGAGATAACATGAACAACAAAATAGAATGTTTGAGTAAGAAAGAGATGACTATACGAAAAAAAATTTTTAGTAGGCACAATTAGTGGACATATGTCATAATTAAATTGGGCGTCAAGCCTACTCGAATATTTGCTATTATGTTTATCTCTTTCTTACTCAAGCAATACTTGTTATCTTCTTGTTCATGTTATCTCATTGCTGTTATATATAATTTTGGCCCCATCGGTATAAAGAAAACTCCAATATAGTAAGATCAAGGAACGAGGAATCAAAGGAATTCAGAACACTTGTAGGACTGAGCCAAGGCTGTGTGTTTAGCCCGTTATTATTCACAATGGTAATAGACGAAGCAATCAATGAAAGTAAGAAAAAAGTTAAAAAATACCAAGTAGGATATTGGAGAATAGAAAGTACTGAGGTGACGGAGCTTTTATATGCAGATGATATGGTGATTTTTGGAAGAACAAAGGAAGAATTACAACACAACGTAGAGATATACAACGCAGAGTTAACGAAAAAGAACATGAAGATTAACACAGGAAAAACAAAAACAATGATAATAAGCACAGAAACACAAATGCACAGTACCATCGTAGAAGGAAAGAAATTAGAGCAAGTGGACGTCTACAAATATCTAGGAATATGCATAAGTAGCAATGGTAAATTAGACCATAAAATTAAAGAAAGAGTGGAGGCTACTGGGAGATTGTTTAATGCGATAAAATCCACATTCTTAGGAAAAAAGACGTTCCTAAAAAAGCAAAAACAGAGGTGTTTAAGAAAGTTGTGGTCCCGGTCCTAACATGTGGAAGCGAGTCGTGGACAACAACAAAGGAATATAAAAGTAAAATCAGAAGTACAGAGATGAGATTTCTAAGAAAGATTGAAAATAAAACGCGCAGAGACAAAATACGAAAGGAAGTGTTTAGAGAGGTTTTAAAAGTGAAATCAGTGGAAACAATAGTGCAAGAGAAATAGTTGGGTTGGTTGGGACATATACATAGAATGGACAATGGAAGAGCGGCAAAAAATGTGTATGAAGGAATACCGCAGAAAGTCAAAAAAGGCAGACCAAGAAGAAGGTGGAAAGACAAGGTGAAAGTGGCGGTGGAAGAGAAGGGAGAGAAATGGGCTGAAGTGTCAAGAATAACGCAGGATAGAAAGAAATGGAAGAAAATATGTAGAAGACCAACAAAGGGGAAAACTTTGAGATATTGTGTCTGGTTCTCTGGGGCGGGCTATCTCTTTTGAGTTCATGATGACATTGCGTTGATCGTCCCTTACCTATAGTTTGAGTTTTAGGTTTGAACTCTTGAGCCAGGTACTTCACCTTGTAGAGTTCTGTGGAGTGGTTCTCAGTTGCATGCCTTTCCAACTCCGCACACAGTTTGTTGTTATGCATGTTTTTATCTTTTCTGCAAGTGTGCTTAATGTCAGCGTTCACTCTTTTCAGCAGCCGTTTCTGTTGTTCGATTTGTGATTAAGAGCCGGATGTTGAGTCGCTTATCGACCAGTGACAAGGTTTTGTCTGACAACCAGTGCTGGCATTTCAAGGTGTTGTTAGATTTTGGAATCTTATTAGCTGCTTCAGAAATCCATATTTTCATCCCTCTCCAGATTTCATCACTGTTTCCCATGAGGTCTGGTGAACCAACGTCTCAAAGAGCTTTCTGAAAGGCAACCGGCTCAGGAGCGATCATTCTCTTAGATTTTACTTTACTTGCTGGTTTGTTCAACTTGATCTTGAGATGAGCCCAGAATAAGCGGTAGTCAGATCCACATTCAGCGTCTGGTCTGGTCTTGATGTTGCGGAAGGAGGTTCTCCATCTTTTGTCTACGAGGATGTAGTCGATTTGGTTCTTATATCATCTGTTCGGTGAGGTCCATGTCTAGAGGTGGCGTTTGTTAGGTTTGAACATGCTGTTAATTATCCACAGGTTGTTGTCAATCATGAACTGGATGAGTCTGCTGCCAAGCTCGTTGCTCGCTCCAAGCTCGTAGAGCCCCACCGTGTCCCTCAAAATGTTGTCCGTTGCAGTGATCCCAACCTTCGCATTGAAGTCTGCCAGCAAGACCAGGATACCTTTGGGTTTGAGAGCTGCTATGGCGTCTTTTAGGCTAGAAGTCTTTTATTTCTTGATTGTCCACGTCGGTGGTGAGCATTTACACTTGAACCAGATGCAGCTTGTATGGCTTGGTATTGAAGATGAAGGTCAGAACTGTGTCGTTGATGGACCTGTAAGATTCCACGTGTTGAGCTATTCGCTTGTTGACGAGAAATGTGAGCCCATTCCAGCCTGTGACATCTGCGCCAGCATGTATATCACATAGTCTTTTGTGTCAAAATGTCCGCAGCCTTTCCAGTGCATTTTTGACAGTCCACAGATGTCTGTTTCGTGTTGCTTCAGTTTGTGCTCAACGATGTGAAATTTTCTTGCCTACAGCAATCCTTTTACGTTTTATGTAACAACGGTTTTGCCACTGCAAAGTTTGCCTGATTTTTCTTTTCGGTTAGTAACAATTTTACCGTGCAGGGCCTGATTGTTCGCCGCTGCTACTTGGATCGCTCAGCCCAACAATATCGTCTTCTTCATGCTGCATGATATGCTCATGGGATAATAATCAGGTGGTTTCTCTTTGCCTTCCTGGTTTTATGTCGTTTGTCCAAGAAGGCGAATGAGTCCCATATGCCTCTTTCACTCAATTCGTCGTCCCGAAGGTCTTCTCCTCCACCAAGTCAACTGTTGGTGACTTCACTCCTTACCCTAGGCAAGGGCCCTCGCAGGTTGCTACCACCTGGGCTAAGGAAAATCCGGAACTTGCTTAGGGCAGGAGCGTTCACTTTCCTGAGCAGTATGTCTCCAAGAGGTCGCTGCATGCTACTCCCTTTTTTCCACCAAAGTGATTTTGTAGATGTTATTCCATTGGAAGACTGCAGAGCAGTTAATTCTGAATGGTACTTTGAAGCTGCTATTCCACAGTTGTTTGAGAAATTAAAAACAGGCCGTCAAAGTCGTAGTTTGCGTGGTATCTTAGTCCACCACGACAACACATCAGCCCACACTACTGCTAGGACATTGAATTTTTTTCAAGATTTGGGGGCTCAGTTGGTACCCCACTCTCTTCACAGTCCTGATCTAGCCTTGTGCGATTTTTTTTCTTTTCCCAACTGCTAAACACTTGGTGCGTGGCAAAACATTTCTAAGTGCAGATGCAGTAATATTGGAATTTCAAACAATTTTAGAGGACTTTCCGACAAATTTATTTTCTGACTGCTTTACAAAATGGTTTCAAAGAACGAACAAATGTTTTAATGTAGGAGGAAAAAACTTTGCAAATAGTAAAATACATTTCTTTCAAACTGCAATTGTTTCTTAATAACTGATAATTAGTCTCGTACTTCAGAATTGTATGCGTATAAGTGAAAAAGCTAGGAGGGTCAAGCTAACAGTTATGACATTTTATCATAAATTATTATTTGTTGTTATTTGACATATCTTAAACACATTTTCTTATAAGAAGTTTTATTTTGATATTTGACATTTGTTTTATAAAAATGCCTGAGAGTATTAACAAAGCCATCTAATAGACTTGTCCGTCCGTCCGTTCGTCCGGGACGCTGTTTCAGCAGCCAAACCGTAAGAGATAGAGAAAAAAGTTATTAAAGTTATATGTTTGGAATCGTCATGTCAGCTCAGGAACCGAATTTCAGTCACGTGACACTTTCGGTTTTCGAGAAATCACAAAAAAGACCGTTTTTCAAATAGAACGCGTATTAAATAAAAATGTTTCAGCAACCAAACGGAGCTGCGACCCTCTGCGCCTTAAAACGTCGATCGGTTAGCCAACCACTTTGACACCTTCCAGGTCTGGGTACAGCTTTTATTTAATACGCGTTCTATTTGAAAAACGGTCTTTTTTGTTTTTTTAAATGAGACATTTGTCTCACTGGATTGCTTGTTATTTACTATTATTTTGAAGCTGATTTAAATTTAGAATACTGTTTTGAATTATTTTAATTTGCATATGGCGATGAAATTCCATCTTGAGCGACTGTATTGCAATGGTATATATACTTTAAAAGAAGACATGCCATATAAAAACGTGAGCTAGAAGGACAATCAAAAACAACTGTAACTCCAGAAGCTGTAGCTGCTGACTAATCTTTTGGCAAAGATAATATATTTTATCTCGGCTTTCGGTATTGAATCTGCTGCACTGAGAACAGTTTTGTATGATAAGCTTCATCTAAAGAAATTAGTCTGTTATTGGGGGAGCGCTCCAAAATTTGTCATAATTTGCAAAAGAATTAGTAAAGCAACACTGCTAATTCTGATTATAGTTGAGTATTGCATTATTTATCTAACATCAACAATTATTGATGAAACTTGCGTATCATATGATGTTCGTAAGCTTTGAGATCATCGAGATCTTGAAACGCCAACAATTCTGACAAAATAATCTTTAGTGGAACAAGTTATGTACTGTTTGTTATGAGTACTGCTCTAGTAATAGTGATTAAGTTGGAAGAACTGGCACAATATATAGGTATCTAAAATGTTAATATCAGAGATTGTATGTTACACTAGCAGAGTACCTTGCACAATTTTAATATTCCTCTGCTTTGTTGCTTTACATGGTAAGTTGTCGGTTTAGCAAATGGCTATCAAGGGCTTGGGTAATGAGAAAGTGGAAATCAGATTAATGGTATTAGAAAACGTGAACATACAAAATGACCAAACTTTGTTGACTGCTCCCTCGTCAGCCCAATCAGTGCAAAGCTATGTGCCTTATTACATGTGTGCCAAACAAGATGAAAGACATGGCATAAAAGAGACATTTGCCAAAGTCAGGTATCCTCATTACTTGATGATTATGCCAAAATTAGAATTTCAACAGCAAAGTGTCAATACTCCAAAATCAAATCCCAAGCGTTAAAATATCGCAAGAAATCAAGTCATAGGATGGTTTAAATCCCACATTTAATGATAACACACGGCAGCACACACACTCACTACAAACAAATTAAGTAGCGTAAATCGTAAAGCGTAGATAATCACAAATCAGAATAAATGCCAAGCAATAGAAAGGTTTGTATTTTGCAAATGCAATCTTGTGACTATGGTTGTTTTCCATAAAATTGGCATCTTCATAGGGAGTAAAATTTCTTACCTTCAGTAGTTAGAAAAACATATCTACCATGTTTAAAGGATGTTATTTTAATTTTTCAAGCTACATGTTATTATAAGTATATGCTTAAAAGGAATAAAGTCAAATTACAAAAAATAATAGATACAATTATGCTAATCTAATAATAGGGGCGAGATAGTGTAGGTACACACTTAAAAAAAAATTGTGTTGACATATTTCTATCTAGAAATCCCAAGAAAATACAAATTGCTTAAATATTTTCACCTACATACTTATACAAAAAATGGAAGCATTTAACTGCATTATATCATCAAGAAAGACAATTTCTTTTGTTTTATTCTAGAAACTTTTTCTTTTACAACCCTAAGCTCTTCTTGCGTCCACTTCTGGAACCGCTTTCGCATTACATCAGGCAGGTGCGAGCGTCACTTAAACTACTATGCCTTAACTAAGTGAAAACTCGAGTGCCCCGGCCGAGAGTCAAACTCTCTTCCGAGCGCTCGAGCTTTCACTGTGATCTAGCCTGCGAGCCACGGGACCGCTTGCCCATTGAAGCGCCATCCTAGAAACTTAAAGTCACATGATTTTATCAGTAGTCTATTTCAATTGGGCTAAGACTTTTTAACAGATAGGTTTTAGGTGGTAGGTAGTTATTTAGCTTTATTTTTTTTGTGGACATTTCTGCTATTGTTTCTCAATTGGTCTCTTATATAGTTAATTGCGACTCTTCTGATTACCTTCTGTATTGACTTTTTCTCAATTAAATTTTAGTAGTTACAAATTAATATGACAACAAAAATAAAAAGGTGAAAATTCATGTGATTTTAAGTTTTTACAAATGCACTTGTAATTTTATCTATATTTTTGTACAGATTTTAACGTTTATGAGTATCACTACTATTTACTAGAAATTAAAATTTATAAGTATTATGTACTAGGTATCACTAGTGTTATGTAACAATCTAATGTGCACATTTTAAACATTTTCTTAAGTTTACCATTAACAGGAACATTTACAACCAGATGACCTTGAAAAATACATATATTCCTGAAAAAACAAAACTGTTTAATTGATGTATTCAGAGAACGAAGTAGTAAATCTTACCACTAAGAAGGCAGCTCCTAATAGCAATGCTTTGTATTTGATGTCAATTGCTCGACCTGGTAATCTGAGGCATAAATTGTAAGCTAGTTGTATTTGGTCCCACTGGCGATTTATGCTTCCAACTTGAGTTTTTCCATCTGCAGTATATATCTTTAACAATTCATTAAAGTTAGTAGATTATTGATATACCTAATTTTAAACGTTAAATCCGAAAATTTTTATTAATTTGTAATTGGTTTGACAAAAAAGTTTCGCAAAGCAAAATAAATAGGCAATTAAAGTTATTAGGTAGCTACCTCTACTCCATAAGGTAGAATAGAAGCCGATTAAGTAAGTAAGATAGCTAAGTTTAAGACACAATTTATGATATAATCAGTGACGTTCTAGGCATCAATGTCAAAGGTAAAATAGGAAACTGATATAATAATTGATCGAGGACTATATTCAGTACCTACCTAAATGTGAAACGTGGATGTAACATCTGTAAGTAATTACATATTCTAAACTGTAAAGGGCTTTACACGGAACTTTTGTTTTAAAGCTAAGAATTTTGAAAATATCAAAGGAAAAATAATTAACTTTTTAAAGGTGTTTGCCCTGTATATGTTGGGTCCAAAATATGCCCTTTTTCTTTAGGGGTAAAACCCGAGCTATGTGCCAACAGACAAATGGAATTTAAAAAACCTGTTTGTCGGCATTTAGGGACCCTGAGACACGAATCTAAAGAAATCTGGAAAGGTAATTTTATCGCCATTACAATACTTCGTCTTTTAGACATTGCCATTGTTAGGAAATTATGCATAGGTACATTGAAATTATTGCATAACTAATGCAAAAGTATAATTTTGAATTTAATTATAAATGTGGGGCAACTGAATTGCATTTTTTGCTTTGCAGTGTTTCTGGCACGTGCAGAAATATGCTGAGATACGACTGGTTAAATCGAAAAATATTTAAGGCTTATATAATTCGTATTAACAGATTATTAAAAAAAAAATTCCATTGGCATTAAGACACAACTCCTATTGCTTCATTAAGTTGCTGATTTCTTTCTAGAAAAATTTTGTAGCCTGCTGGAAAAACTATTCTTAGATAGTCTGCTGCACGTCAGTGTCTGATTTGAAATGGCTTCCTTTCAATGCTGAGTTTTTTAATAATGGAGTAAACAGTTCCAATTTATGAGGCTTGATATACTCATTTTACTTGAATACGCCTATCTTTAAGCAAAATGTTTTCCATACACTTAACAGTGCTTGCAGTATTCACAACCTGTATTTGTTCCGAACGTGGCATGTTCTTGTGTCTTCTTTTACTCCATAATTGCTATTTTTGAATAGTAGGTAATCTTTTTCATAAAAACTAAGTATTTTCGTATTAATTTATTGAGGAGAAAGCCTTTAGGCAGTTAAAAAGTTTTTATTGCAAAGGACATTTCATAACTTTTGCTCACCATTTACTTACTTTTATAAGGGTGTTTGGCTTTATTCTATATAATTAATATTTGTTCTGTTTGAATTATCAACATAATAAACAGTATTACTTACTATAAAATGAGCATCTTTGCCGAACGATAAACATGCACACATAGTAGGACCTTCAATTCTGTGTATAGGATTATGTTGATTGTTGTATACTAAAAAGACGGGCTTATTCAGGTTGAGCTTTTGTTCAATAGTTCCAATTTGCTCTCCAGATGGGATATACACTTCCATTACCTATGTAATTAAAATGTATTTTATATACAATTAATAGTGAATTTGAAAATCAATAGTACCTGCAAATAGCACCAAAATGAACAAATTCCACAGGCCAGTCTTCTTCGAAGTTCTAATGCTTCTTGATGCGTTGGATCATACATCTTCATTATAAAGGATCTACTTGGTCCAAAACACATTCTTTGAAAAGAAGAAGATTTTTCACTCGCATAGTAGACTGTCTCTCCTTGAGGCACTTTAACGGTGTATCGATTTTCAGATTCTTCATTTGCTAATACTAATATGAAAATATCATCAATAATTCTACAATGTTTACTACAACTTACAATCATTCAGCTCGACAGTTTGTTGAATATGCAGTTGATCAATGTCTAATAAAAAGTCTAATTCACTTGTTGGTATAATTGAAGCGCCTTCCCTATGCCATGTTGTGAATATTGGTACTGCTCTCCTACTTACTTTAATAAGATAAAATGTGTATGTGATCTGTTTACCTTTTAGTTAATTGCACTTACCGCCCAGTTGAGGTTGAATTGAAATTGTTGGCGTGTAATTGTCAGTAAATGATGGAAAATCTACATCTAAAATTTAAATTAATTTCTGACACCTTAGCAACTTATGCGTCACACAATTTAAAAAAAAATCTTACCTGTAGAATGACTTTCTAGACTATTTCGAAGGGTTTCGGTGTCTTTGTTTTGCGGGGGATCATACATTTTTAAAAATGTATTTAATCCATGTAATAATCTAACATTTTCACATAACTAGAGCGAAATATTGTTTCACTTGTGTAGGTATTGATAAGATAACCTGAAATTATCCATCAAAAGAGAGTTTATCTAACCTTATCTTTCTTTAGTAGAGGACTTGTTTTTAAAACAAAGCAATTCTTTATCAAAATTATATTAAGGGTTACTCATTGTTCTCCATGGGCTGTGGTTTATTTTTAATGTGTCTGAAAATCGTAAAATTTGTCTATTTGTTTGAATTTTAAAGTGTTTTTGCTTGTTTAATGTTGTATGTTATCTCTTGATGGAAAATATATAAAACGAAAAATTGTAAACGTGAAACATTACTTTTTTCTTAAAGTGGCATATTTCCGTTGGTGATACCAATACCTATAGGTGACATATCTGCATTGGGGATTATACCTTAAGAATTCTATATCTGTAGTATTTGGGGGACTTACAGTTATAGCTAAACAATATACCTACTCTTTGGTTATAGATAGATTTGAACCATGAAAGTATAGGTACTTCATCTCCAGAGGCATTTTCTTGAACTAATTTGCACTCGTTAACCTGCTTTGCAACACGTCGTTTGAGTTTTATGAGCTCTATTAACCCTGCAGTGGTGGCGCCCAATTTCATGACACGGCTGGTCGCGCCAAGTCTTCTAAACCCAAAAATTACGAACTGTTTATATGACAATAAATTTTAATACCGAGATGTTTATTTACTATTACCAAGATTCTCTCTTAAATTTCAATTGCTGCTAACATTAAAAAAAATAGCATTCTATTTATTGTTTTCTATTTTTTAAAGGTTTTTGTAGATCATGCTAATTTCATAATAGTAAACACAGCCTCTGATGGATATCAAGATTTTAATTTTTTTATATACATTTATGAAGAGAACAATGTTTCTAATACTAAGAGTTAGAACAAAACAATTAATTTTTGTCATTTTGGTTCAAGGATGCACAACTAGTGCACAGAAACCCTATATGCGATAAACAGAAATTTTTTTTTAAATTTTACTTGTTTTGCAATTTTTTTGCAAAACAGCTACAGGTTTTAATTGTGGGCTTATTAGGGTCAACTACTGGATGGTCTGAAGAAGTTCCAGCTACTTCTTGTCTTCTTAGATGAATTTCCGGTAATTTGTTAGAGACGAAGCTAATTCTTGTATATATTGACGTCTTGGTATACTAACGTCGATGTTGTTTGCAACATAAATTATTGTTGAGTTCATTGCAGCTACATTCAATGTAAAAAAATTCAAGAAGGCAAAACACTTCCACGTACGTAAATGGTCGCGTCAAGTCTCACAGCCTTTTTCCCAAATAACTCACGAACACTAATGACTGTGCTTGTGCCGATTATTGGGAGGCAACTAAGTTAAAAATTGAAAGGTATCAAGACGCACAACCCTCTTATACCCCCTTTAACAAATTTCCACTCAATAACGTATTCATCGGGTTTGTGAGACTTGGCGCGACCACTGCAGGGTTAAAATGAAATTGTGGTAGGCAGTTACTTTAGCTCATAAGCAGAAGATTTTTTATAAGAGATTATAGATCTTGTTGTACCTAATATGTATTGGAGCCTAACAGGTTGTGCAATGTAATTGCTAATTAAGAGAAATTATACCTTTCTTTGTTCTTATGTAATAAGCTCACTGCAGGGCAGGTGTGAGTTGAAGACATGGGGTGTCTCGTATATACTTAAAAAAACTTAGGAGCAAATAACAATAGCTCTAAAATGTTATTATTCAAAAATGCTTCTCTTAACAGTTACAGTCTATCAAAGTAGCAAAGAAAACACAGAATATACGTAATTATTTCTAAAGGATGTAATAGCTGTCAAATTTGGTGGACTTCTTTAAATTGTTTCTATAGTTCATTTTTCCGTCATATGGAAATGAAATCTAGGGAACCCATTGGCAACAAGCATTGTCCCTAGATTGAATTGTGTTGGTACCTACATAAGCTTAATTCTGGTTTTTACTTTTCCAGTGAGGTTAGGTTTCATGTTGGCTGGTTGACATCTTAATTATTTTAAATTATACTTCTGGCTGTTATAAACTGAAATTGTTCTCAAAATGCAATACCTACCTAGGTAAAATCAAAGTATAAAATCACATTCTATGTTTATAATAGCCAAAACTAGAATTTAAAATAATGAAATGACAACCGGTCAACATGAAACCTAACCTCACTGTAAAAATAATAACAATTCAATCTAGTGACAATACTTGTTGACAATAGTTTACTTAGAATTTTGTCATTTGCATTTCCATATGAAGACAAAATGGACTATAGAAATAATTTGACTCTAAATTTTTACAAAATTGGTGATTTGGTAAACCTTTAATGTTGATTTTACTGTTAGGAATGTAAAGCAGAAAATAAAGTCTAAATCGCCTTTTTTTCCTTTTTCTTATAGCATTAAGTACAATAGGTAAAAGCAAGTTAAAGTAGATTAGTAAAGCGATTTGGGGTTTAATGCCTAAATTATACTCAAGCACATTTATGCCCCTAGGAATGTTTGCAATAAAATTAATGACGATGATTGCCAAATTTAACGTTGCTGAATAATGAATATTGTCAACGGATTTAAATTTTGAAGTTGCTTTGTTAACAATTGACCGCTCTAGTTTCTAATTCTGTAGTCAATAGATCCTGGTAGATTATAGTAGCTAGCTTGTAAATTTTTTTCACTAAGAGCTACTTATACAGTGTGTCCCCGGATTGAGTTCACTATAGGTATAATTGACAAAAAATTTTACAATTTTATTTTAATGTTTTGGGATTCCGCCCTGCTTGGTCTGAAGAGAATTTTAAGAATATTTAGTTTTTGAAAACACAAGTAGGCCTTGACAGGGAAGCGAAAACTATTTTATTTTCAGGTAAACTACCATTTTTGTCCATGATACGGCAAAATTTTGTTAGAAAAAGTTGTTTAGAATGATAAATTATGGCCCTATACAAAATTTCAGAAAGATCTGTTCACTTACAAAAAATCGTTATTTTTTAGATAATTCTATTTTATTTTCAGGTAAACTACCCTTTTTGTTTATTATACGGAAAAATTGTATTAAGAAAAGTTGTTCAGAATGAGAAGTTATGGCCTTATACAAAATTTCAGAAAGATCTGTCGACTTAGATGAAACTGTCATTTTTAATAAATGCAATTTGTTTAATCTAAAAAATAACGGTTTAATTTAAGTCGACAGATCTTTTTGAAATTTGGTACAGGGCCATAATTTTTCATTCTGAACAACTTTTCTTAATACAATTTTGCCGTATCATGAACAAAAAGGATAGTTTACCTGAAAATTAAATACAATTATCTAAAATATAACGGTTTTTTCTAAGTCGACAGATCTTTCTGAAATTTTGTATAGGGCCATAAACTATCATTCTAAACAACTTTTCTTAACAAAATTTTGCCGTATCATGAACTAAAAAGATAGTTAACTAAATAGAAAATAGTTTTTTCACATTTTTCATGGCCGTCTTAATTTCTAAAAATTAAAAGTCTGCTTAAAATTGTTTTCAGACCAAGCAGGGCGGGATCCCAAAACATTAAAATAAAATTTTAAAATTTTTTGTCGATTATACCTATAGTGAACTCAATCCGGGGACACACTGTATATAAGAGAAGAAAAAATACTGTGGGTTCTAAGACTTCAATTGTAATCGTGAAAAAAACATCGGTCTGTCAGTCTGTTTGTTTGTCTGTTAGTGGTATAGCTCAGAAACTATTTGTTGGAGGGTTGATATTTTGCATTTTAGTTTGTATATGTACATAGCTGGAAACCAAGATACCTATACAGGGTGGGCATCTTAAAAAAATAAAATGTTGTCTATTTTTGCTTTAACGTAAGAACTATTGGTTAGATAAAGGTAATATTTTGCACATAGCTCAGGTTTTTACCCCTGATAAAAATAGTATTTTTGAGACCCAATATATAGAGGGTAAACATCGTAAAAAGGACAGAAAGGTGCAGTGATCAATGCAAACTGCAGTCAGTGCAGACAACAATGTGCAGCGATTGATGTGAACCACACTTGTGAGGGAAGTTCTATGTAGAGCTATTATAGATTTTTATCTTTCATTTCTTGTGTATCTAATAGTTTTCAATTAAATGCTGAATTGCAGTCGTAGAAAAACAACAGAAGTGTTCCAAGCCTTAAATGATATGTTGCCTTTTTCTTTTTACTAGGTATTTATATTTTGAAAGACATTGTGTCTTATATGGTTTTCAACATTATGTCCTTAATCTCAGTTGTTTGGGAGATAAACAGTTTACTCAAAGTATTTTCTCATAATATCTTTGATACAGTTGATTTATTGTTTGGGATTGGATGAGAAAACCTTAATTGGGGAAAGGAGAACGAATGAAGAAGTAATGAACTTGTATGGGCAACCATCTATAGTAGCGGTAATTAAAGGCCTAATAATACGTTGGTTGGGCCATGTAAGAAGGTTAGGAGGGGAAAGAGCAATAAGACAAGTCATGGAGCACAGAGTGGAGAGAAAGAGGAGAAGAGGAAGGCCGAAAAGAAAGTGGATGGAGGCAGTGTTAGCAGATCTAACGGAAATTTAAGTTTGCAACTGGGAAGCACTGGGCTACCAGAACGGTTATATATTTTAGTTATAAACTTCTATATATGTTACCGCTGTATGCGCAGTAGACTTTTTGTAATTCACTCAGTAGTAGTGGCTTCCAAATGGGCTTTATTTCTGCACTATAGCCTGGCTAATTGGTTCTACTACCAGCGCTATGTATGTAGCTTCTTTCAGCTTCCTACGGAACCTGTTTTCCTCATTAGCTACAATTGATGCGTTATCCCATTGTATGTGGTTATCTTCATTCCAGACGTGTTCTGCGATCTTGGATTTGATGGTTTCGCCCTTTCTAATATTTTTGCAGTGTTCCGATAATCTCACTTGTAGAGGTCGTTGTGTTTTCCCTATGTATTATCTTCCACACTTGCACGGTATGCTGTAGATACAGTTCTTTGAACTCTGATCTTCATTCTGAGGTTTGGTGTGCCCCATCATGCCTCTCAGAGCTGTTTCTGATTCTTCTCAGTTTGTCGGAAACTCCTCGAAAGTATGGTATTACGGCCGTGGTTGTTGGCTCCGTTTTTTCAACCCCTGTCGGTGTTCTATTTCTGTCCATCTCTTTTAGCGTTTGGTTTAAAGTTCTTGAGTACATGATAAAACGTACAAAAAATCAGTCCTTCTCAGGACTAACCAGGAGTTCATATACCTGACGACGGAAGTAGATCAGAAACTCCCAAAGGGTTGTGTGATAAACATTCGAAACAGTGGAAAAAGTTTGAAAAAACATATCATAATAGACCACTGTCAAAAAATGACATCATTCAGAGAACATCTTGAGATAGTATTGATCTTAAAAGGTTTAACTAATATTTTGAATTTAACGTAATTGTTCTAAGGATAAAACAATAATTTTAATTTGCTTCTTGACTGCAGGTTGTTATTAAATTTTTTAATTTTAATATCTTTTTATTGGAAAAACAATATTTATAAAATGATATCTAATTTATAAAAATAAAATAAAAACTAAATGGTAAAGTAAATTAGGTATCTTTTATAGCATTAAAATTAAAATGAGTTATCGTTTAGTCAATATTTTTTCTTATTAGCAATATGACATAAAAATACTATCAGCTGGTCTTATAAAGACCACTAATCTGAGGTTAACTTTAATTCGTTGTTAAAATAAACAAAAGCACATGAAAACGTTGGTGCCTATGACATTTTATTCATTAGTAAACCAGTTTTGATGCGCTTTTGTCTATTTTAACAACGAATTAAAGTTAACCTCAGATTTGTGGTCTTTATAAGACTGAATTTATGAGGTTTAAATATATTTAACAATTGTGATGCTAGATCTATATATGTTAGCTAACTTTAGTAGTACATTTATATTTTAAACTATTTACATTTTGGATTATAAACTTCTCTATTCGCTAAGAATAATGTTTTGCATGATAATTAAAACTTATTTAAAATTATGTGTCTCTGTAAATTATTATAAATAATTAAGTAAGTGTATTTAAATGTTAGAAAACAAGAATAGCAGATATAATTTATAATTCTAATACTGGTTTGTTTGTTGTTCAATAGGTTTTTTTTTTGAAAATGGCCAATTTAATTTTTGGTTCTTTAAAAAATGTTAAACATGATAAATCAAGATTTAGGTTTATAGACGTATGATAGTGTTTTAAATAGCTGTTTTCAATATTTTAAATTGTCCTTTAATGCTGCACTTTTGGTGCAAAAGGTCTGGTATTATCTCTATATTAAACTGAGTTGATTGCTATTGGTACAGAATATATAATACAACTGTAACACTTTGAGTCGGTATTTAGACAATTTTTATTGATCCAAACAATCACATTCTACTGTTTATAGTTTTAGGCACCATTGCGTTATGTATAGCTACATATATGTATATGATAAATATAAGTATCAAAAAATAAGATGTTCTAATCAGCTTCTCATTCACTTTAATGCTTAACGATTAGGTGTATTCTTCTGTACTGCACTGTAACTTTTTTTTCAGTTAAATTAACATATGCATCTGCAACCTGACGCTTTTGAATGCTCAAAGTACATATATTGCTAAAAACAAAAAATATGTTAAATATTATAATTTTAAAATATCAATTAATTACCAGCAGGAAAGCAGTTCCTAAAAGAAGTGCTTTATGTTTTGTAGTAATTGAACGACTAGGGAATTGTACACACAAATTGTAAGCGACCTGTATTTGATCCCACTGGTGATTGATACTCCCAACTTGTGTCATGCCGTCTGCACTGTAAATCTAAAACAAATAATTTATGACAGGATCTCTACACTAGATTCTTCCTGATCATACTAATTTTTAGAACTAGTACATACCTTAAAATGTGCATCTTTACCAAATGAAACACAGGCACACATGGAAGGGCCTTCAATGCGGTATATAATTTCACGATGTCGATTGTAAACAAAGAATATGGGATGAGATAAGTTCATTTTTTGTTCTATGACACCTGTAAGTTGTCCCGGAGGGGTCCATACTTCCATTGCCTGAATTTAATATTTTGACAATCACTATATGAAATTATTTTATTACAAGTATAGATTGAAAACAAATACTAACTTGCAAATAACACCAAAATGAGCAAGCTCCACAAGCAAGTCTTCTTCTGAATTCCATTGCTTCTTGTTGTGACTGATCATAGAGCTTCATAACATATGACCTACTTGATGCAAAACACATTCTTTGACAGGATGAAGATGTCTCACTTGCATAATAAAGTGTTTCGCCTTGTGGAACTTTAATAGTATATCGGTTTTCAGAATCTACATTTGCCAGTACTGTCAAAATTGTACTTCAGTTTTGTTAGAGTTTTCAAATAAATAGTTACCATACAGTCATTAAGTTCAACTGTTTGTTGAATATGAAGTTGTTCAGCTCCTGCTAAGAAATCTAATCCATGCATTGGTATAAATTGCGAAACATTGGTAGTTCGCCAATCAATAGTCGATACTGGTATGGGTCTTCTTGCTGTGGTGGCATTATGGGATTCTGATGTAATGTCAGGAATTAATTTTACATTACATCTTTTGTGATTTGAATAACTTACCACCTCCTATCTGTGGTTGAATTGTAATTGTTGAATTAGAACTGTCACTAAACACTGGTAAATCGAAATCTAAAAAATAAAATATTTATGAGTTAACATTGAAACAAAGTTGTGTATCCTTACAGATGTGTTTCAAAAAATAATCTGTCGTCTATTTTAATACTTAGACGTATCATTTACACTTGTTCATACGTTTCATATAAGTGGAAGTTTTAACATGAAAACAGGCCATACAGATAAGATTTTAAAAATATTTTCTAAACGTTTTTAACATTAGGATTTATAGTTTTTGTTTTGCAAATTTTTATTTATAAATATTTTATTAAGTATTGTTTAGTTATAGATAGTTTATTAACATATGCAAACGTTTTTCATTGTAATTACAGATATTTACCTGTAGAATGAGTTTCTAAAGTGTTGAGTTGTATGTGACTTTCTTCATTCTGTGAAGGACGAAACATTTTGGTTTTTAGTTGCAAATGTTTATTGATCACAGGTTATTAGAGCGTACACGTATGAAATTATAGATTCTTGACGTGTCTATCTATGCTGTCTGGGTAACTGATAAAACTAATCTTATCTTTTCGATTCATCATATCTTTCATACTAGAATTGTTATTTATCGACGGTGTTAATTGTACTTTCATAAATATTTGTTTCATGTTGTAAGATGTCATATTGGGCTTGGTTAGTTCAGATTGTGTATTTTCGCATACAAACATAACATAATAGTATTTAGTTAAAATTTCAACTTCAATAATCGTTTGAGAAAGTCAGACCAAAATGCATAAAGCAGAATTTATTTGATTGAATTCTATTCATTATTTTAAGAACAGTAATTTATATATAAATTACATTTATTGTTTTCAAATTACTATATAAAATGTATATCATATATATAAAAATCAGCAAATCAGTCACGCTGCATCGTCTCTGACCACACTTACTTCGTCACCGATCGGACTTACTTACATACTTACATAAAAATACTGATAATATGTAAATAACACCAAGTTCATTATCATTACATTATATTCAAAACGAGCTATGGAATCAAATTAACTGTTACTTTAATAGCATCAACTTCATTATATTCAAAACAAACCCAAAAATCAGATAAATAACTTAGATTCAAAACATTTTGAAAAGAGTTATCAATTGGTTTCATAACAACCACAAAGGGTTTGTTTAAATGCGCCCGCAATGGATCAAGCAAAGTATATAAAATTCTAATTGAAATTAGTGTCATCTAGTACTAAACAAACTATTTAGTAAAACGATCCTCGGATTTTGTTACGTAACGAGGCTCCATCGAATGCACGCAATTTCAAAAAAAGTTCTATTTATCGCATTCAAAAACAAACACTGCTCAATCGCTGGATGGCACGAGTATAGCAGCGAGATTACACTGTTATTATTCTTGACAAATGGAAAATACAGCAGAAATTCGGAAAATACACATAGCAAGTGAAATTGCTAAACAACTAATGGTTGTTTGCTAATTATAAATTACAACACATCAAAGTATACAATGAGTAACTTCTCTAAAAACGAAATTCAATAAACTGCGAGATTTCGACCGAAGCGAGAAACGCAAGGGCGGTGGTTGAATAAAATATTCCTGACCTGCATCAGCTGACCACATGCGTTAAAACTCAAAAGGTAGGAGATGGAAGACACTATAAACAGCTCCATTAACATTCGAAGTTCACCGCAAGATCATCAAAGGTAACGTGGCAAAGATACGAAATATTGGGTGGCCAAAAAGGTGGATTTACTTCAAAAATACTGTTAAATCCTGATTCAATCAAACAGGTGCAGTAATTCACCAAACCATTGTACCAAATCAGCATCCAATAGCTGGCAATTGTCGGGATAAAGCGGTTTCCTAAGCATCACGAAAAGGAGCCCCAAAATGCATCTTAGGGCAGCGGTAGTAAAGCAAATACTGGAAATTTCCAAAATGCTACTGGAGAAGTAGTTTTATCCTGAAGCTACTTACCTGTAAATGTTCAAAAAGAGAAATGCCAATTGTGAATCCAAAAATTGCCAAAACTATATGGGCAACCCACATACCCCTATCGTAAAAACGAAGCAGAAATGTAGGCAATCCAATGTATACAACGACCTTTCAAATCTAAATTATTGTGAAATCGAAAATAGGAAAATATTTTAGAACCGTTACAACATTTAGATAAAGTTTACTCTGACGAGCAGTAATAACAGAGGGCTATAAAAAATATAATTGCAAGTAACGTAAGAATAATAAAACAATCAAACAAAATAAGATTTGTGGCTTAATCCATCTACAGTATTAGAAAAATAAATTTTAACTTTTACATCACTAAAAGTCTAGCAGCAATGTCTAATCCAAAAATGTCAATAATATTTGTATATTTCCTCCTTCTTCTACTTTAGCAATTAAGCCCTATGGCAGGGGTGGCGAACCAATGGCACACGTGCCATTGATGGCACGCGGCAAAATAATTTGGGCACGGCCTTAATTAAGTAATTTAGGTACCCCATCGAATTTATTTTTTCGTTTACATTTGAGATCATAGTAACAAAGTTCATTGTGAACAAGGCTACCGATGCCGGAACGGCAACAGACTGCGCGACAGAGATAAGTATATTTCGCGCGAATTTCTGACCGAACGGATGGGAGTAAGCTACGGTGTGAGCTAGCGCGGGCGACGTGGAGTGACGGCGAGAGAGGCGCTGTTACGCTTAGTTTGTAGTTCGCATGCAGTATTTGAAATAATTAGTTGGACTTTACTTTAAGCATTTATTTTGTTTTCCCCTGGATCGTTAGGCAGCCCTATTTACATTTATTTTTAGATATTGAATAAATTTTCCCCTGCGTAGCTAAGCAACCTTAATTTCATCTTGTGATAACATTTTTCAGCAAATTACAGCTATGTTGCTATCAATTTAGACCACTCTGCATTCCAATAGTTTTTCTGGTCGTGCTTTTCCAATTTTTGGGAGATTTTGATAACCTGAGTTGAATTGCGTGTGGTAGTATTTCTCGATCTTTTCCATCCCAGCCTTCGCTTGAATAAGTTGGTTGCCCCTCGGCTTCGTGCTTCACCAGCTTAATTATAGCTTGGTTCATTTGTGAGGGCGAATTTGGAAGCAACGAAAGCCCACTGAACGTTAGGATAATTGTTTATGGTTGCAATCCTCACGTTCACTACGCTCTTGCGGAATTTGGGGGGGGGGGGACTTTCGTTGTTTGCACGGTACTCCAGGCTGTCCGCCACCTTCAGGTTAGTCTTCTTCAGCTCCCGCCTTTTAGCTCGGTTATGTACCTAGGAATATGTATTTTTAGCCTATTTCTACCTGGCATTATTTGATGGCACGTCATGGCCTCATTAACAATTTCTTTAGAAAAAATGGCACGTAGATCAATAAAGGTTCGCCACCCGTGCCCTATGGCTTCTGGCTCGTGCTAACTATAATCATCATCTCCCTATCGGTCTTTCAACGTCACAGTTTCTTCTTGGGTTACAACTGATTTTCTATTCGTTTTAAATAATCTTCCAATCGGTGCAGGGTGTAATTAGTGTCTCTAGTAATTGTGTTTACATGTATTAGATGTATTCTATATACTTGATCTAGCCTTTCATTAATATGTATTATGTTTCAAAAAGATATAGAACTGTACAAAGCTGTGAAAGCTAACAATGCATCATTCTATCAAACTATTGGCTAACTCACGGATAGAAGGCATGCGACTCTGTGACTCTAATATTTTTGTCAAGCGAGAATCACCCAACTCTATCAGAAATGAATCATTTATTATGTTTAGTATGCAGATGGAAAAACACGTAGTCCTATATTCTAATATAATGAAAATCTATGCATGCTCTCATCCAGAAACTAAACAAAAATGTAAATATATGGCAAACGTCTAGATGACTGTAAAACTAAATAAACAAATTTTACTTGTGAAAAAACAAAGCTATTAAAAATTATTTGAAAAATATAACCACTACTGATGCCTTGAAATATTCATTATGGAAAGCTCAAAAGTGAACAAAAAGTGATTTATAAATCCACCCTCTCAGAACGTGTGTTAGGTGATTTTATGGTGCTAACGCAATTATTCAGAAATCCCGAACACAGCAAGGCATACGTGCAGAAGCGACATCCTTGGGTATCTCCCGTGGGAGACGGTCTCGTTGATCTAGCACATTTTGGCCGTGAGACAACTGTTGTTTTAAAATCACAGGCGACAGGGAGTCGCTAATTCTTCCGTTCCTTGAGTATGTAACTTCAGAAACACATCTGTAAGCTAATGGCAGGCTGCATTTGTAAAGTTTCGTTATTTTGGCTGCGATTAGGTGAGCTCCAACTGTCGATTTGGAAGCTTCTGGTGCCATCAAATCGCGCGAAGAAGCATTTAAAACGCCGTAAATCAGATTAGGAGCGACTGGTGCAGACGTGCGAAAAGGGGTTGAATCAACAGTCTGGTGTAGAATTTTCCAGAACGCAATCTATTTACAATCTTCGTCCTTATCTTGGTTTTAAACTTATATATTGATATATTAAAAACTTGTTATTCCTTTTACAAGAAAAGTATTTTTAGGACGTTGATTCCCAGATATTCTTCTATATCTTTATAAGAATTTTTGTTGGTGTGGTTCTTGGGCTTCTTGCTACTTAGCAACTTAGCAGTTTGTTCAAAATTGGGGAGCATATTTCCAGAGTATTCAAAGTTGTTGTGTGTTAGCCACATTTTATCGGTGACATCTTCGGTAGGTTTCTAAATACTGATGAAGTTGTATTTTAAATAAATAATTTAATTATGTCTGACGTTTAATACTACTTGTCGACAATGGGGACGATCTGCATCGTCTACTGTTTCAGTTCAATAAAGCTGCATAGATATATAATATGCTAGTATTCAACACAAAAACGAAAATCCTAACAATGGTAAAAGATCTCATTAGATACAAACTAGTCAACAATGGCCACACAATAAAGCAGGTTTCACATGAAAAGTAGCTATCGAAATAACTAGTCATGGAATTGTATTAGAGAAGGTAATAATTTAAACTGAAAAGGCGTACAGATGGATGTTTCAATGACACAATGTGGTACACTAAATATTTGTATAAAGAAATTAACTCAAATATATATAAAAGTATAATTAGACCAACAATGACGTAGACAGGATCAGATATTGCGCATACAAAATGCATATTAAAGACAACAATGAACACCTTAAGAACTCAAGCGCGATAAATAACTGAATACTACAAAGACGAACCCTATGAATCCTATGGAACAAACATATTGGTAGAATGAACAACGATTGTTGGACAAGCTTAATCTTCGGAAGAAACTTTGAAGAGGAAGAATTTTCAAGTCAACTGGTTGAAATGAACATAGATGCAATTGTAATTGTGAGACACAGAGGGGACTGAAATACTTATGGCAACTAAGTCTTCAAGTTCAATTTAAGATCCTTGGTTTACAGAACTGAATCCAGGTAAATGATCTGCTAAGAATGGATATTCCCAATGCCAATGTTTGATACCACTATGCAGCTAGAATGCGTCACTATCTTAACTAAGTGTTTTAAACGGATGAATAGCAGATGCAGTGCAGTGGAGTGGTCCGCAAGATCTCCAGACCTCGCACAACTTGATTACTTGTTGTGGGATTACATGGAAGAAGAAATGCATAGAATCATACAAGAAGCTGCTAACACTACACAGGAAGAATGCTATTTCCGACTAGGGTATTGGCAGGAGCAGAGCGGAATTGTTTTGTTCTTGTATGGAAAATACAAATAAAGCAATATACGTATAATATAACTAGAACTAACTTGTAACGCTTCGCTCCGATTTTAAATGAGAATTAATTATAATAGAATATTATGGACATTTAAAATTTCGCATATTCAACGTTATAAAAGTTTCAGTACGGTCGAGACCGCCAGTTCGTCTTTATGCGCGGATGAAACGAGGAAACGTCCGCTGCGCATTCTTATGTTTGCTTTGATGCAAGAGAAGAGAACTAGATAACAAGGTATAAAATCATTTTTTTTCCGAACCGAGCAGCAGCATTATTCCGAGAACTCATCCCGGCCTTCCGACCCAATTCCGCTGCCTCGGCACCGGGGCCCCCGTTCTCGCCCCAGTCGGGCAACCAGCATTACACCAGAATTATAGCAGAATTCTTCTAGAAAATTTAGATCCAGCTCCCCGAAAGCGTCAAAACTGGCTAGTTCAAATTCACAAAGCTGCACCACTTTATTAGTTTCAAATAGCGCACACCTGAAAGCGGGCAGTTCGAAATAATTCAAAGTCCCGAAGTGTTCCCAATTTACTAGTTTGAAATAACCCAAACCTGCTGTGCTATTTTAAATGATTCACATTCCCGAAGCTTCCCTAATGTATTAATCGAGACAAAGCAAACCTAAGATCGGGCTGCATTATTGTAAATAATTCGAAGTTTCGAAACTCTCCCACAGTTTCGCCGCCGCTACAAGCAGGTGCCCGGAACACGGCGCCACAGTAAAGCTTCCCGTATAATAGTCAATTTCCCCAGGTCAAAATTCACATACCTCAAGCCTCGTGATTATACGACCTCGGCACGCGCGATCTATCCGTTATCAACTAAGATAGCCTTTCATCACCCACTGCTATCACCAAGTCACATTCCTCGGTCGCGCACGTGGGAAACAAGAGAAAGTTCATCCAGGTGATATTTGAAAATTTATTTGCCTTCATTAAATAAAGTAACTGATAACATCATGCTTTCATTAACTAAAGAAACTGATAACCTCGCACAACCTATGTACTCGCACTGACATTTGTTTATATTCGCAGTACGGCAAACCTCTGCCAATTATCCTGAGAAGTTCCAATGTCAAACAGTTGAGAGCCGAGACCGCTCCTGCCATTTGGGTGGCCTATCCACGGCCGGAACCGAATGGAATTTTATTTTATGCCTACGATTTGGAATAGTTTATATATTGATTTATTTTTACAATTAAGGTTTGATATGTACATAGTGATGAATAAATGTATATTCTGTTATTTGGTATTCTTGAAATCAGTCAAGGTATAAATAAATCGAACCTGGATCCAATAAGAGCTACCCACTTATTTGAGGCAAAATTAAGTAATGCTATTATTAAATAAATATATCAGGAAGCACTGCAAACTTACCTCATTAGGTTTTAACTTTCCATATTTCCACTGCTGTATGTGTGAAATATATCTGGTGGACTTTAGGACTGCTGCTAAATGTAGTTCTGATGTTACCATTAAATATGGTGTTTTGTAGTTTGCATATAAAGGCAACGAAGCACTGCTAGTTTTAATCGATATAATTTAATAATTTTTGTTTTGGTTTGTGAATTTGGCTGGCACTTGTTGTGGCTTTGTTTTTTAAATGTTTTTATAAGAATTTAATAACTAAATCAAAACTAGAATTCCTTTTTAGCATTAAAATATATTGAAACATTATGTATATATTATAATCTGCACCAATACATAAACAGTCGATTTTTGCTTAATAATTTAAGCAAATGTAAGTACGTCTATATTTAACATGGATAAGAAAACAACTTTTGCTGATATGACAACCCTTTTGAACTACTTATACTAAAATTCAAAATTCATAGTTATCTTAATTTGGGGTTTTGCGTTTATTATGTCATACCTATTACATTATTACTTCGAAATCTAAAGTATATTTAAAAACACTAAACATTACAGGTAGTGGTACACTTTTGTCAGTATCCTTACTGCTCTATCCATGCTGTTTGTGCTATACTGAAAAATATAATACAGTACAATAATACATTATTGTCATCATTTTAAAGGGGCCAAATGGTTTTCAAAAGGGGTTGACATATATATGTTTAGAATTCTTCGCTAACAAGTTCTTTTAACCTTGTTGGATAGTTAGTATTAAATCAAAATAGGTTCACAAAAAGGTTGTTCGTTATTATTCTGTGTTTGTTGTAATGAACTGTTAACGTTTAATTGCCGAAAAGCTCACACAAAATTTTGCAAACCTATTTGAAACATTATTTTCAGAGAAATATCAACAAATATAACTTTTGGGAGAAATGATCTTTATTGTGGCATGGTTCATCTGTTATTATCAGTTTGAAGCGACATCAATAAGGTAGGTAAATATAAGATTACAACACGTAATTAAACATCGATATACACTTAGAGAAATTATACCGAGGCTTTTAAAACATGGCTCTCATTTCCTTGAACAGATGCAGCATTTCTCAACGGGTTTCTCTAAGTGATTTTTTAACGGACATGGAAATGTGTATCGCTCGACTACTGCCATTTAACAGAAACGAATAAATGATATAATAGTTTCAGTGCGGGAGGTTGAAAACTGAAACCACCTATTTTTTTCGTACGCGAGTTTTCAGTGAATTCAAGCGCAGACATATCCATTACCATTTCGAAGAAACAACTACACGAATAAAAATAATGGTATCTGATTCATGTAATTAGTACTGTTATCAAATTTATCGCCTATTGTCGGGGCATAGTAAGTCGCATTCATCCGTAGGTTCTGCCCTCAAAGACCTGTTGATGTCGAGTAGATAGCGAACAGAATGGCGGGCGATCCTTTGACATTCGGCGTCCCCATCACAGAGTTCGTCAGCTTTGGTAAGGAAAAGAACGTTGCACTGACGCGTCGGTGCAAACCAGCTATTTTCTCCCTAGAGGACAGATTGTGATCTTATAGTTTCTCGTTTTCCTTGCGCCATATCCGCATACTCACACATAAAAGACAAGCTTGATGCATGTTACAAGCAGGCTCGAGAATGCGGCCGTAGTTTCCCAGAACGTCAGCTACTTCGTTACAAGCTCTCTGTACTTTGGGGCACTCACCTAAATGATACAGTTTTATGTTAGAAATGTTAAATTAAGTTTTATTATTTTCTATACAATTTTGAAAAGTTTGATGAAGTGCCAAATAATGTTAGCAAATTTTTAGCTAACTTAGTAGGACAGTACACTAAGTAAGTTGTTTTAAAGCTGGAAGAGATATTGTTCTTCAACAGTGATCTCTAAACATCTTCCATTTAAGAAACCATATTGATCGTACGAACGGTTTCTGTTAACATGTTTCTTGAGCTGGAAGTGTTCTAAATTTTGTAAATTATTATGAAAGCATTGTGATTTAAGTGAGAAAAAATATCTATCTTTGTACCTATTAGAAAAAATCCTTTTATAATGACTGAACTTTAGCAGCTCCTTATTTTTTAAAGTCGATTGCAGCTGGTGCTTGCTTTAAGGATATAAAGAGCTTATTGCGTCTATTCATGATGCAATGTACTATGTTTATTGTTCAACTAGCTGTTACCCGCGACTTCGTACGCGCGAGGTTCGTTATTTATGTATTAAATAATGACTAATTATTTTCTGTCATCCCATCCCGTCCCCGTCCCCGTCCCTTTCTCCGTCCCCGTCCTTGTTCCGTCCCGTCCCGTCTCGTCCCGTCCCGCCCCGTTCCCTCCCCTCCCTTCCCCGTTCCCTGCCCTCCCTTCCCCACCCCTCCCCTTTCATCCCATCTCTTCCCTTCCCTTCCCGTCCCGTCATCTCCTATTTTCACCTTCAGGGGACAAATTTCCAAAAACTTTTAATGACTTAGTTCAAAATTTGATCTTACAAAATTCCAACCCCTTTTTTACCCCTTTAGGGATTGAATTTGCAAAAATCCTTTATTAGCAGATGCCTACTCCCTATAAGAAATCTGCCTGCCAAATTTCGAGTTTGTAGCATTTATACTTTATGAGATTTCGTGATTAATCAGTGAGTGGTATTTCGCTTTTATATATATAGATTAAGTATATTTACGGAATTAGGGCAACTTTAAAGCGAAAATATTTAATTATCCCCTTTATTCCCTATTCTAAGGGGTCGATTTTATGAAAATAATTACTTATTTTTTTACTGAAGTACACCTACGAAGGTTCGAATTGAAAAGTCTGTTTAATATTGTTTTCCAATACAAACTCTGAAACCCCGTTTCACTACTACAGGGTTTTAATTTTATGTCATGTCCACCGTCTTGGACATAAAAATAAATGCAATTTTCGCAATCAACGTCCCAAAAAGCCTCAATAACGACACCCATATCGATTTTTAGGCTTGTTTACCGCATTTCACCCCCTAAGGGGTTGATTTTCGGAAAATCCCGAAATACGTGTTTGCTTATTTGTTTTTAGGAGTACTCCTACGAAGTTCCAAGTCGAAATGTCTATTTAATATTAGTTTTCCATATAAAATTGGTACCCCCATTTTATGCCTTTAGCGGTTGAATTTCGAAATATCCTTCCTTATTCCTTGTATATATCATAAAGGGAACCTCTGTGCAAAATTTCAGCTTTCTAGGTCCAAGGGTTTGGGCTGGGCGTTGATGAGTCAGTGAGTGAGTGAGTGAGTGAGTCAGGACTTTGCTTTATATATATTAAGATGATTGATCCATTTAATGCTTGAAACTGTACTTGCGTTCAAGTAACTGAAAATTGATATATCTTTTAAATGTATTTTAATAAAATTTCCCATAAGTAAAGGCAAAACTTAGCAATTTAAGCGATTGTGGTCTTAGTATACGTGGGCGATTCACCAAATATTGTTCCCTCCAACAGCATTTTCATGCCTTGATAGTAATTTCTGTTTGAAGTTTCAATATAAATCTTTTCTTATTTACTAAACATTAAAATCCCTGTTCGGAAAGGACACTGATCGGTGCACCACTTTGTGGTGGTTCACGACATGATTACCAGTGACAGTGGGAGAGATATTAACTGATTTCATCACCGTGTGTCTAGAAGTATTAAACGATTATGTAGCAAAATGGAATAATTTAGTCAATTGGTGGTTTAATTAAATATTACACATATTAAAGAAAGACGCCTGTGTGGTTAAGTAAAGGCCCAGTTTAGCAACCAAGTGGACATGGGTTTAAATCTGGCTGTGGCCGAGATTTTTCTCGGAGCAGCGATAAATTTACTCATTAGTTAAGTTAGCTTTAAGCTACATTGAGGTTTGTTGCATGTGTAGTGCGTCGCATGTGACGGAGGTATCCGTTCCACTTACTGCACGGCGTGGCGAAGGCGAAAGAGAAAGGAGGCTAAGAATTATGAATGAACGAATGAAATATTAAACGGGTAGATGATATACCTTATGTTTACTGATTTTATTTAATTTATAAGATGACAACGTGGGGCCGAGGCATAAATTTATTAACACATAATGCTATATTATTTAAAATTTATTGATTTCTATGTCCGTCTTGTTATGGAAAAGGTAAAGCATCAATTTTATGTTATCTAATCAAAAGGTTGAATCAAGTAAATTACTATTATTATAGCTTTTACAGTATAGAACAACGTTTCGTAGTAAATATTTGGACCAATATCATATTGTGACATCAGAATAGTAGTTGCCGCGATATTATTACTTCATAGTGAGTTTAAAAATAGTCCCTTAAATAATATTGTTATATTTGAATCTTGCCTTACAACTTATATCTCTACCAGGTAGGTATAGCGATAAATTATTTTTCGATAAAAACTTTCAATGGATCTGAATGGAGGTAATTTCTGATAAATTGTTTCAAAGACGCCGCATTTGGTAAACTATCGACAGTATGCACCAAATATTTAGGTGGTAAACTAATGAGTCTCGGTTTAAATTGATAGAAACATATAATTTCCTGTCCTTACCTCTTCCAAAGTGCGATTGTTCTTCCAGAATGTCACTAGGTGCCCTATAGGTTTGTTCTTCGCAGTCTTCATCTCCCTGTGAGCACTTGATATTATTATCTCCCTCTGGTATCCTTTCCCTGTCTTCATCGATTGCTTGTTTCCTTGGGACGGAGACTCGTTTTTCTTCAGCGAACGACAAGTCGTCTAGTTTTCCAGACTCCTTCAGTTGTTGCCTTTGCTTGGCTATACTTAATTTGTATTCGCCCAAAGCTTGTCGCATTTTCTCTAAACTGTAAGCCGCTGCCAGCCTAGAAATGACTTTGTCTTTGATTTCTTGAATTTCTTTAGAATCCGTAGTTCCTTCGTGGGCGCCAGTATATTTTAATGCTTCGTCTACTATCGAATCTTCGATATTTTTCAACTTAGTATCCATCTCTCCTAATTTAGCTTCTTCTGAGTGAGCGTCGGTCTTTTTTTCTAAATGTTTGGAAATGCTCTCCAGCTTAGCTTCGTCGTGGTTGCGAAAATTTTGGAGAGGATAGTCTGCACTCCTTTTTGTAGCCATTGCAATCGCTTTGTGATAGCGCTCCATCAGCCATTCATTGTCTATGTCGTTATCGGACTTCTTCTTTCTGTCGTAACCGAAGTAATCTGACCAATCGATAGATTTCTTTTTAATTTGTAGCGGCTCCTCCTTGAACAGGTTAGGAACTACCTCCTTGTTACTGGCGCGTTTGTCCTCTTTATGTTCTTTTTTAGTGCTCGTGTTGTTTTTATTTATAATTTTGTCATGTAAAATATCATGTTCAGTCTTTTTCGGTTTATCTGTTTTATCAATTTTCTTGGACGCCTTCTTTGGCTTATCTTCCATCGTTGGCTTAGTTTTAACAGTCCCAAAAACATTGCTCAGTTCTTTCACTACTTTAGGGTCAGTTGCAGCGAGGTTTCTCGTCCCTCTGGTTGGGGAACGCTTGTGTTGATGAATTGGTTTCTCGTGGTGCACAGGAGGGCTGCTTCGCTTAGCAACTGGAAATCTTTTTTTCATGGAGTAGGGCCGCAAATACGACCTGTCTCGCTTCATATCCTTTTCTAAGTGTTTGTTCAAATTCCAATTATAGTATTCGGATGCGGGATCCGAAGCCTCTAAATCTTCCTCTTGCAGCCTATCGAACAGTTCGTCTCTGGGCGCGTAGTTTAGCAAATAGAGAGATTCACTCGGGCCATCGGGTTCAAAATATCTACTCCGTTTTTTCATCCCCGCGCTGTCATATCCCAGGTTGGTGTAGTATTCGGAGGGAAACAGACGTTTTTTAGCCTCGCCAGACGTATATAGCCTGGAGGCAGTTTCATAAATGTCAGGGTACGCGTCTCTGTATTTTTCATAAAGCTGCTGAATTAAGTCCAAGTATTCTTCATTATCGTCGTAAACTTCCGGTTCGTTTTCCAACTTGTTGAGCAACATTTCCGCGACCTCCTCGCGTTGCTTGGCTTTGTCTTTTTCTATCCTTTCTCGAAACGAGGAGGAAAAGCGCTTTTTAATGCCTTCTTCCTGATTAGGGAGGTCTGGATCAAACGTCCCATCTTCTCTCAGATATTCTAGCAGTGCTCTCTCGAGTAATCTGCGTTCTATAACATTAAAAATTAAGACAAATTTAGCAACAATTAGTTAAAAGCAGCTTTATTTAAAAATACATTGACACGAAGGACTTGTAGATTACCTACCCTTGGCAGTTGTTGACTAATATATATATAATATTACGTTACAGCAATTAGTAGTATTGAAAATGTAAGTGAAAAGTACATAATGTTTACGTTTTCTATTTTTACATGCACATACACAGCGATAATTATATTTCGGAATTTATGTAATGGGTAATGGGTTACGACACGCTAATACTCATAGTAGCACCATCCAAACAGAAGGAAACAGCTGACAATTTTTAAAATAATAATCCACTATCGATCACTTCCACCCACACAAAACGCTTACATTTTGTAACTATCTACTCATCCCTCAACGTGTTTCATTATTGATCAGCCTGTTATTGCTTGCTGTCGGGGTTTTCAAATTTGCCGGTTCAACAAATTGTCAGCGAGCGCAGGATACGCCAAGGCCATTAATTCTATTCCCGATAATTCTAAGGGCTTCATATCTTGCATACAAATTGGACTCACACTTTTAAAGTATACGTAGTGAGGGAAAATGTATTTTTCAAACTTATAAAACTAAAATGTCAGAGGATATAACTTTTACGGAATTGTAGAAAATATCAGCTATTTTCGTAGCCCGGCTCTTGAGAAAGCGATTGTGTTGTTAAATTTTTATTAAAACTTCTACTTTGGCGAACAACTTGGAGGTTGATAGGTTCAACTTACAGCGATGCTCTGAAATATTTGTAGTTTGCCTGCACGAGCAGGGTTATATTGATCAATCATTCATCTGTACAAGTTTTACAGGGTGGCAATGAGAACTAGTATGGAGAGAGTAATATTATTAGTTCCATCGAATGTGGATGCTTTAACATAATAACGTATTGTGTTAATGCTGAATTAATTAATTTTATTTAAGGAAAAACAAGTTAGGCCCATGTACTTTGATCCAGTAAAATCAGACACTAAAGAAGTCATGGCAAGTTACCAAAGATCCTGCCATCAAATAGCTATGAAACTGGATAACTAAAGACGTAAAGTCAAGTGAAATAAATAGCTGACTACACAATATAAATCACTGGCGAAGAAAACTGGGAGTTGTTTGTAATTCATTTGGATGAAATATTCAGAATTCAAACAATTTTACCATCTCTCATTGTCCAGGCGTGGTATATGTTGATTCCTTTTACTTTTCATGTTCTGGAACCAGCTTCCGCTATTATCTATGCCGTATATGCAGATACAAATAAAATATGCAACATCAGTGATGTTGAAAGCTGGACCCAGAAAAGTAGATATGTATAGGGGAGCAGGTGGATCATTCGGCCATGGGGTTTTTCAAACTTGCTGCGAATAAAGAGCTAACAAAGCTGTGAAACAGTGAATTTATTATCTACGTTTCTTTCTTTTTAAGTAGATAGAACACTAGCAACAAGAAAATGCCAGATCCTAATTGATAACTATTATAATTCTAAATAATTTACCTAATATTTACGTTAAATGTCTGTCGATAAACAGAATATTTGCAAATATACATTATTTAAACTTACACACACTACAATGTTTCATAAATTAGGAAATAATTCTTCTTGAGATGGTGTCACGGTTTGATAGCAGTTATCCAGAATAATTACTCTCAAAATTGTTGAAGATTCAGCTTCTAGATTATTTTATGGAAAGAACTATTTTAATAAAAAAACTAAGTGCTGTTGTGGTCTTGAAAGATCCATACTTGGTATATTTTTGTTCAAATATGACTCGATGACTCCCAAATTAAACAACACCATAATAAGCTGTATACTGGCGACAGGGGTAATCGTTTAAGTACCGAATAATTATAAAACAACAATGCGTACTTTGCAGTGCTCTATAATCTAGCTAGTATAAAAACAACCAACTTGTAATGCATACCGGGTGACAATGAGACTAAGGCCATCTTCTTTATTTATGAATCAATTTAGATAAAATTTTACATGAAGATACTAGAGAAAATTTCTGATTGGCCCATAGATATAGTCAAAATGGTCGACTTCCGATTTCAGCAGAAATTATACCAACTTTGATTTTTTTTAAATGGATTACCCTGTATATTTTATATTTTTCGGAATCTACAAGTCAAATTACATAAACTAGTCTCGTCAAATTTTCAATTTTTTAAATAAAAAAATATTTGTTTTCAACTTTTACTTTTTACGATAGAAGGTTGCCACTTGAAAAAATTTATTCCAGTTGACTTTAGCAACTAATAATAATAGCAATTATATCGATGAAGTCAATAACAAACCCTTAATAAAAGAACAAAATTTGCTAAACACGTGTTTTAAGAAAAAGTCACTTTTTTTAAATGGCATCTACTAGTGATGGGCATAACCGGACAATTTTCATAACCGAATTATTTGCATTCGAATGATATTAATAACCTAATGATTATTTGAATAATCATTCGAATAAATTTTGACTCTCGATTCGTTTCGATTTCGCCGGTTTGCCGGTTACGCGGTTCACCGTCATCTGCATCGGCACCGTAACTTGCAGATAGCAGAGGAACTCAGTTAATCGTTAATTATAATAATTGTATAAATGATTTTTATTTGATTTCTAAGGAGTTTAAACCATTGAGAATAGCTATATCAATACTAATCATAAAGGAATTATAAATATGCGAATACAAAGTATCTATTGAATCTATTTTTAGTTCCTAAACTTCTCTAGTAGCCACCCTTTTTTTTTCGCTTGCACATCATACCGGTATATTTTAGAATCCATAATTTATCTACGTTCAGCCTTCCGCGGTTCTAAGGACGCACACTTAAAATTTTAAAAATCGAAATCTACTTCTTGTCCCACGTTCATATCATATGACGACGGCTGGGTATCGACTGCTCCGTTATTACAAATTAAATATAAATCTGTTACGATATTGGAAACTCTTATTTCGCTTTCTGTTTATCCCTTATTAAACATAATCAACAGCGTTTCGAAGCAAAAATTTAGGCCGTTATAAATTAATACCAACACAGCTTCGGCAAATCTCATACTCAGCAGAGCGTTATCTTTAATAGGAACGGCCCCATAAATTTAATCGGTCGACTGGGAGTCTCAAATGTGTTAATAACATCAACAAGCAGCCGCGAGCCTCACTTGGGTCAATCAGTACAATCTGCCTTGCTTATGGTTCTGAATCACGTATTATTTACAGAATTTCGACCACTCGCAGGTCGCTGAGATACGGAACGTAGTACGTATCAAGATGAGGTTATTTTTCATTCGAATACTTGGAACGAAAACCGAGTTACAGAGGTTATTTCAATAACCGGATAACCGGTCATTATCATTAAGTCGTTTGTTACTTAATATTTAATTAATTTTTTTTATATTTTTGTGTAATACTTAAGCAAATTCGGCAGCACTATTGTATGTAATTTGAGTCGTAAATTGCGAAAAATATAAAATATATAGGGCGATTCATTTAAAAACTTTAAAGTTAGTGTTATTTCCGGTGAAACCACAAGTCGACCATTCTGATTATACTTGCATGTCAATCCGAAATTATGTCTAGTATCCAAAATTTCATCCAAATTCATTCATAAGTAACGGAGATAGAGGCATGGCCCTGGTATCATTGTCACCCGGTATATCTCTTTAAGGAAAGCTTTTTAAAAGTAGAAAATGAAGAGTGAACATGTAATAATCAGTCAAACTGTTTCCAGAAATCCATCAATAGAATAAAAGTATGCACTTATAAAACACACACAGCCGTAGAAGAAGCATTGGGAAAATAAGATCACTGAAAATATTAAAAAAGAGAACAACAAATAAATAAATAAATACCTAACTATAGGAAAAATTGCTTCAGAAAGGAGACACTTGAGTTGCAGAAGTGAATAAAAATATTAAAAAGTTGCAAAATAGAAGTAAAAAAAAAATGAATTAAACCAGGAACAAGAATCAGAATATTTAAGATATAAAAAGTTTGCAAGTCTTGAAATTTATTAAACTGGTTAGGATTAGAGAAAAACTAATAAAAGTTATTATAGTGAACGCAGACAATATTTAATACGATTAAATTGTGTTTCGAAACTGCTAAGGAAAACAACACAATTTAAAAAGTTGAAGAGTAATAATACCAAGAGAGAATTGACGAAGACCCAAGTAGCGTTCTTCAAGAGTAATAGCAATAAAATGTTGAAAGTCCTTTTATGACGAATAACTCATTCCAGTGTGAAGAATTTCTTACATTTATGTATCTAAAAATTATAAAGACACTCTCAAATATATTGCTATACACAAGACAAGGAAAGTCTATTCGAATTTTTTTATCAATGTGACAAAATTAGATATCATTGACAAATTACACCAAAAATAGACCAGTTTTCGAGGGGTCTATTTATAACTGATAACTTTTTTATCCCTAAGGTAGCACTAAAGTGTGCATAGAGAAGTAGAAAAACATATGGTCATAACAGACCAGAAAAAGTCCCCGATAGTGCCATACTCTTGCAATTACAGGGGGAAATGTAAAATGTTGTTATAACATAGATTTTCATTCTTCTTCTTTTTCTTTCATATATATCTGATGCCAACAATATGGGTAGGTTGATGCTTGTTTTCGGCTTTGATGTCTCTTTGAATGTAGACCATTTGCTCTACCTCTTGTGTGGTCTTCCCTCTTAGAGTTTGTTCCCAGTCTATTATCAATGTTTATTCAAGCAGTAAAATTGTACTACAAGACGACAAAAAGTTTGGAAAATTGCTTCTTTCTCACTATTTAAAAAGGGTGGATTAGGAAATGTGATGCTTGAAGGTCGGGGTGACAATTTCGCTAGCTATACTTTGCGCATTTGTCAGTAGCAGTCGCGGAAAATAAACATTTTAAATTATATGCTTTGGTATAATTCAGCAAGAATGTGAAAATTTTGAAAACAGGCTTAATATGAACATCAAGAAATGTGAATAACCTATAGTTAGTGTATCAACAGGAGCAAACGCCATAAAGATTACATAAAATCAAAGCTGTGACCGCTGGAAGACTAAAACGTTTCTTTTGGCGAAAAGGTGTCACTTGTGACAGTCTGTTACAATTATGAGTGGTCGTGGTCTTCTTAGAGCGTTCGTGGCTTCGATTATTTTTTCTGTCCTTAATGTCTTAAGATGTATCCTATAAATCGATTTCTTCTTCCTTGAATTATGGCCCGAAGTGTTGGAGTTTCCCACACTTTATTTAGGACTTCACCATTGGTTATATGATCCAACAACACCACTTTAAGCTTTCTTTTTATACACCAAATTTCAAACGTTTCTCTCCTGTTTCCCTATCGTCCAAATTTCGCTTCCGCATAGGGCGATACTGCAAACATGGAGTATATGGACAAATATACATACCAGAAAAGTACAACTTGTGAAATGACTTATAATGGGGACAGCCAGACGTAAGCGGCGAGCCAGAAGGCAAACGTTTTAGCGTGCCGGCGGTCATGGCACTAGTTGATCTTTCTATTCTATTAGTGTTATATATGTTATCTCTATGGTGCGTACTGCTATGGAAATACGTATGTTGTGCTTAATAGGCCTACACTTAAGTACTTTTTTGGAAAATGAATAGATTAAATGAAAGCTGAAGATAAAAAGTGTAGATGAATGTAAATGTTTGGGAGTTATTATCAACAAGAACGAAATCAGTAATTAATAAAGGTATAAAAGCAACAATATTCAACGCTACGGTGGTTTTCTGAGACCTAGGGCTATTTATGTCTCTTTTCTTTACTTTTTCTACCTTTCGCAAATTTTCCCTATCTTGTGATCTTCTTACACTGCCTCGCGCCATCTTTTCATTGGTTGTTCGTGTTTTTCCCGGATGATTGTCTTTCCATACGTTTTTTTGATAGTATTTGGTAGTATTATATTTCCTCTATAGATGCCTAAGGATTTCAGTATTTGTGCTTTTATAGCATTGGTGATTACGGGTTGCCTCAAATTTCCATAATTTCGTGGTTGGTTCTTCTCATCCATCTTTTTTTATTTTTCTTTCTCCATAGTTTTTTCTCAGCATTCGCTTTTCTCAGCTTTCCAGTTTCTCTTGTTGTACCTAATTTAAATGCAATGTCTCGCAAGCATACAATACTGTTGGTCTTACAGTTCTAGTATACAGTTTAACTTTGCTGCACTTGATATGCGATTGGAACTTAACCATACGTACTTCTGTACCCTCTTGCTGTTTTTGTATCTATCTCAAGCATTTATTGTCTTGCTTCAAGTATATTGACCCCCACATATGTACAATTTTGGATTCATTCAAGCTTATATTGTATTGCCTTTGCTTCTACAATAAACTCCTTATTCTCTGGTATCACATCCTTCTTTAGCCCTCCCATGACCATAAACTTTGTTTTTCCTTCATTAGTAACTAATACCATCTTCTTTATCCTATTACTAGCTTTTGCATGATACACGTAAGTTATTTTTCAGTATTTGCAATAACTGCTATATCGTCAGCATAAGTTAGAACTTGGTGGTTGTTGTTATATATCGTTCCCGTCGTTTCGATACCACTGTCTCTCATATTTTTTTCCATCACTATATTAAATAATAACGAAGAAAGTGGGCTACCTTGTCTTAGACCTTTTGTTAATGTAAACTGTCCTGAGGTTTTTTCTAAACACTTAAGCAATCTATGAAATTGAGTACAGCATAGTTTTCTTTCATGGCAGCTTGTCTATACTTCTTTTATTGAGAAAATCCGGTTTACTACTGTTCGGTATCCTCTAAATTGCCATTTTTAGCCAAAATCTTATAGGTTGTGGTAAGTAATACAATGATATCCTTGTGTCTTCTATTGTTACCTTTCTTGTGTACTGGACATATTACTGCATTTTAAGTTCTTTAGGAATTTCTGCTTTTTTTTATAAGTCTACTATTTGATCCCATATTTTCCTTTTGCTTTTTCTCCGGCTTGGCTTATCAATTTAGTTAACTGGTTTCGCAAACTATTGTCTCCATCTTTCAATAATTTTGACATCTTCACCAATTAACTTCCCTTCTTCTTCCGTAACCGTTTTTCGTTTTCTTGACCTTCTTCGACTCTTATTTTCTGCACAAAGTCTGTTTAGTTCTTTTCTTATTGGTCTCTATTCTTTTTTAGCTGATTTTGCTCCCCTTTAATATGTTTGGTTTGAATTCGCGTTTCTTCTTTAATTTTACTCCAAAGTTTCCATTTTATACACATTTGTTATTTTTTTTGCGTTTTGTAGGTTTTTGTTTAGCTGTTTGAGTGGAATATGTTATTTGCCTCCAATGCTCTTTAGCATTTGTAGGTACTTGTTGTCTCGCCATTTCTTTATCTAATTTATGATTGGAGCGATATTTAACTTTTTCTTTTCGTACAGCTTCAAGTTTTATTTTCTTTTCAGTTTTTTTATATTTTACCCTGTTTTTATTCGAACTAGCTAATGGCCAGAGTCTATTTGGGCTCTTTTCTGGGTTTTGATATTCGATATTTCATCTCCAGCTATATTTCATGTGTCTTTGTAAATGTCCTCATGGTCAAGCTGTATGCTTCGTATCACTATGTCACGTTTTATTGCAAATTCTATCGGTCTAATTCTATTTGAATTGCTTTTATTGTGTTCACTGTACGTTCCCACCGTCTGGTTAGATATTTTCCCTATTAAAATGTTTGAATTACAGTCTCTCATAAGTATTCTAATGCTATGCTTTGGTATGTTTTCATAGTCATACTCTTCATAATATTTTGCTCTTCCTCTTCTTTGTCATTGATTGGTTCGTTACAGTTTTGTTCCTTTGTAAATCACTTAACATTAAGGGACCCATTCTGTTCGATATTGGTTTATAATTTAATACTGCTATCTTTGTTTCTTCTTATGCGACGAAACCGACCCCAATTTTTTTTTTCATTCACTTTTGAAAAAAGTGTATATTGTATGTTTAGTATATAATTTTCTAACTGTTATATTTCTTGTAGTGCTATCATGTGTATTTTATATTTTGTTATTTGCTTAACTAACATATTTCAGTGTAGGTTCTTTTGACGTTCCAAATAGCTAAATACTGCCATTCGTCCATTTTCCATCCGATTTTTCTTTGTTTTCGTTGTTTTTATAGTTGTTTATTTTATTTTATCGCTAATTCATCTTTTACGTTATTTTATTTCACATTTCGCGTGTTGCCTTCAAAACTCTCATTCACTCCCATAGTTTCTTGTTTTTTCGTTAAGTCCTTTATTGTCTGCTATGTATTTTTTGTACTCTGTTTTTATGGTTTTTATTTGACCAAGGACTTGTGTTAGCATTCTCTTTAGTTCTTCCATTTATTTACCAATGTTCTTCTCTATATAACTTGTTTTATTTTTAGTCCCCCATTTGGTGATTTTTATTTCTTTTATTTGCCCCTGTCTTTGTCTGTTAATGTTTTTGGGTTTCGTCGCTAGTAGTAACTGTTTAATAGTTTAATAGAAACATAATAGTAGCATTAAACTTGATGATTTGGAATAAGAAAACCGACTAAATACAACCTGTAACAACAGAATGGATTGTATGAGAAGACGCTGAGGTGTGTCAAGAAAACAAGGAATTAGAAATGAGGAGATAATCGAACAGATGGTAAAACTAGAAAAATCAGTGCTAAAGTTAAAAGAAGGCAACCGATTCCGTATTACTTAGTCGACGCGGAAAAGGTCTACAAAATTTCAAAAGTAACTGAAGGCATTGTTAACCTTTTAATTAAAAATCAAATCTAGAAAATAAATGGGAAAACATTGGATATTGCATTTAGGTACATCAGATAAATTTAAAGCCTTGACTACCTAATCTCTTAATCTGCTTAGTTACCTACATACCATTCTCCGACCTAATCTTATCATTTCTTTGATCTATGATTTAGCGACCTCAAAGTTGTTTCTTTGTTTTTCTCTAGAGTAATTAATCTGCTCATGACTAATTTCAGCTATAAGCAAGTGCAACTTTCCTCTGAATTTTCAAATTATATAACATTAATCTGTACGTTTTATTTCATAGATGGATCAACATATTTGAACTAGCTGATTAGTATTAATAACTGACGCAGTTCAGTAACCACCTCTTTACTCTAATACAGTATTCAGAGAATGAACTTGTTTTGTAGTTTTTTGATAAAATATCTGTGCAGTCCTGAAGTACTCTTCAAGTGGCAATTCTCAGAATATTGGAAACGATGACAATAATATTTAAAGTACATATACTGATATTGGCATTTCTGAACAGTGAGTCTAAGCGCTTCTTGTAAGTGAAAAGTAGTAAAACATATTTCACTAAGTAAATGTCAAAATGAGTAATAGTTTAAGCAATTACAGCGAGCCAAGTATATAGAACTAGAGAATAAATGGGAGAACAAACACCATTAATTATAATCCCTTGCAACAAAGTACCGTATCTGTTTGAATAGTAAATTTTCAAAGCATAATGGGCCAGCTTTCCCAACGTTTCACTTTCAAAGGTGCAGTATAATCGCGCCAGAATAATCCAGTTGGGTTAAATTTATCATTTTATCCTTACCCACACGACTTTGGTTCTTGTTCATGACATTTCGTCTTTTTATATAGTTGTTATGACTATGCCTCTAACATTGGAACTTCTCGATATTAATTTAGCCATAGCTACTGCTGCTATTTATATTTCCAAACTAGAAACTAATTTCAAACAGCGACCGACTGCATTCGTTTAATAGACTAGACTACTGCCGTAGGGCGTTTAACTAACATCTATGTAGTAGTCTAAACACTAGTTAGCATATGCTACAGTATCTAAACAACGCTCTCTAATTTATGGTTAAAGCTGTATGACTTTCGAAAAAAACATTTATGAACTAATCGCTATCATATGTTGTTGATTCAACAATACAAATGTTTGAAATTTTAAAAAGAAAGATAATGTACTAACTGATATATCTGGTTTATTTAGGAAATAAATACCCCCAATCATTGGAGCAATGCTAATAGACATAAATACTGAATGTACTCAAAGGCAGTACTTAGTTTACATTGCCTGCTTCAGCTGGTAGTTAGTTATATTAATTGAACACAAGGACGTAGAAGGCTTGTGTATCTTAATTACTTACTTTAATTATCTAAGCATGGATTCTGTTGTAATAGTAACGATTGTTATTTTAGTAAAAACTTGGGCTTTTTTAAATTGTTCTAAAATGTTTTAACAACTACCCAATTAGTCACATTATCGACATTGCACAATTACGCTTCCTACAATTATATTTAAGTTTTAAAGTCTGCTTCATATATAGAGCTTTAAACTAGAAAGCGTATTTTTATTGTGCTAGAATGCCATAAAGCCGTAAATGTATTTTGATATGGTATGCGACATATCCTCTTTGTAAGTGGCACCAATCGATGGTAATGCTGTTTTCCGCCGGCATTGTACAACTTGCATTGAATCCGAGCAGATATCGATTTAAGGACGCCGTAATTTAATACGTGCTTCTTTATAGCAAATGCAGTTGGGATTCAATGTAACTTTCCCTTTCTTACTTCACTGAAGGTGGCAATAATCCAATATTTTTTTGTCTGGGAATTTGCAAATATACTTTGACCCAATCTAAATATCCAATTTCATTGCTTCTCAGTTATCTGATACGGTTAAAGATACTCGTAGCTAATCCATGTGTATTTAGCTTGAGAAAACGTTGAAAACTGCTGACGATCTTTTTATATCGCCACCTCTTTGTTCAAGAGCTACAGATATAACTCGAGATGTTTACTAACGCTTTAATTTTAGATAAAGAAAATGTAGTTACGATTATCGCGTTCTAAATATTACTGCAAACAAGGTACCACCGTCACAATATCAATAGCAGGTCAAATTGTAACCACAAAACAGCACTGCACACAATGACGACTGCAAGAAGTCAACTTGAAGGCGGAGAAATATAGCGTTGTTCTATTTACAGATGAATTGAGATTCTCTTTACGGATCTTAACTAGAATGATATGTACAGTGCCTCCTACCACCTGAGCTTGAAAGGAGACTCTGTGATGGTATGGGTCGATGTACAGAGTTCGTGGATGCTTTATGGCTGCTGATTCATATGTCGGAGATGTGCTTCAAAACATATATTGCTTCATGACTAATTCAAGAACATGTGATACCTTACGTTCCATTCTTATAATGATAAATAGAAGGAACCCGCCCGTCATAAGACGGGATCAGACGGGACCATCCTTAACTATTTCAGCTTCAAGGGGTTCTTGATTACCTTCAGTCTTTCTTCTTCTACCATCTTTAGCATTTTTTCAGGTCCATTTCAGTTTTCCTTCTGAACCGTCGATCGTGATAACACGTTGACTATTTAGATCAGTTCTTGTAGTAAAGTGACACATCCTTCAGTGTGTGCATCAGTTTCTGTATTCTACAATTGCATAGAACTTTGTACCATGTCGCAGTAGAGTGTGTGCCATTGTCGTTAGATGGCGCTAAGGGAAACAAGCTAGATTGTGAAAAAAGCAGGCACATAGCTTTATTTTATTTTTAGTCAGACACTTCGTTCAGGAACTCTATCTAACACACACTCTTATCGTTGTATTATGATAGTGAGGGGGAGATTGGGGACGCACGCAATTTCACTCTCTTTCATACATATATATGATGTTCGAGCATATATTGCAAGTAGGGTCGTCACTGATCACCTTGAAGAAGTGCAATTATCAGTTATGGATTGATTTTGTCCTAGTTTGGACTATAGTATATGGGTTTAACTCCAAAAAACACTAACAGAAGAAGGGAATAATATTCAAAAAGCCAGCGAAATAAAAACGAATGTAAGTTGTTATAAGAGCAAGAGAAAGTGACTGTATATACCGTACAAGAGATATAATCCAACGTATTTTAAGAAGAATCATTTAGTGCAATACTTTCACAACCAAGGAAATACAAACAATTTGGTATGATTAGAAAATTAATTTAATGTACGAAGTATTGGAAATAATTATTCGGTTTAAAATACATATGTGGCAAAAGAGAATTGTCAGAAATTAGAAGATTTTAGGAAGAACCACTTAGAGCGATTGATAACATATTCACATCGAAAAAAATACAAATCAACTAATACGAACATAAAACTAACGCAATGCCCTACATTTGAAATATTACCAAGAATCATTAGGTATACCATACAGAAGTATGCAAAGCCGAAAATAAAATAAGAAAAAAATGATATAGTTTTAGTGAAAATGGTTAAGCGTGATGGAAATGCAACCATGAGATATGACTATAAAATTTGGTGCAATGTAGGACGTATAAAATAAGGAATAAATACAAAAATATTTGTAGACTGAGATAGGTAAAATCCCAGACGGTTTCAAGTAGTAACGATCGGTTATTGACATTGAAATACAAACCTTCTGCTAGGAGCATAGAACTGATCTAATGTAGGACATATAGAATACCGATAAAATTATCCGGAATAAAATACTAAATTATAAAGAGGAACGATTTTACAAAAAAGTTGTAGGTACGCACATAGGGAAATATCATGGGTAATCGTATGTATGGAAATTCCTGCTTGGAATCTTAATCAGTGCTGGTCTGTTTTTTGTGAATAAAATGCAAAATATTTATTACAATTTTTAAGCTATTTTTATCTTAACAAGCAACAAATTCAACTAAAGTAGTATCAAATTAAGAGCATTTTTTTCTCTTTCGATTGATACCACTATTGATCCTACCAATTCAAGCTGGAAGCAGGAATCTCCATATATACGATTTCTTATGCTATTACCTTATGTTCGCACCTCAAGTGAAACACGCGGTATAGAATAGTCGGTCCAATATTCATCTGAAATAAAATACAGAGGCATGCAGAGAAAGACAGAGGTGAACAACAAGACGAGATAACAATGGTTAAACAAGATAGTGCAATAGAACTTGAAGTGGAATCTTGAATATGCAAAAAAAGTCGTACAAAGAGCAAATTTATAGAACAGTTTTACTATCTGCGTAAAATATGGGCGTAAAACGAAGAGAAACCAAAACAAGTTAGACGTACAGAGGATAAAAATAAAGATTATTACAAAAAATACCTTAACCAAAAATTACAACTACAATAAAAATAAGTATCAAACAGTGGCTAGCTAACTGTTTCTCAAAACCACAAAAGCCAAGGCGATTAGTAAAGACATGCTGCCACCATACGGAAAATTGCAAAATCTAAAAATACAAAATTGTTAGGTTAATTACTATTTTTAACACCGCTTGTTGAAATTAGTTAGTTTTCGTTCATTTGGGGTTAAGCCGGCTCTGCTCATATGGTTCTATAGACCTCGATTCATGACGGAATGCAAAATAGCGGCCCCGTAAAGTGGCTAAGTAGGCATCGGGAAAGCGCCACGAAAATATGTGGGCGACTTCTGCTGCCCTGACGCGACGGGGCGACGAGCTTAAAGTTCGCGGCTGCGGCCGCCTTTGTCAAGGCCATCCTTTTGGGGTGATTCGAGATTGAATCCGAGGCATTTAAGTGAGCAAGTTCTTTTGCGTGGCGCGGAGAGTAGCGTTTATTAGTTGCCTAACAATTTTCCCTTTCTTCTTGTTTTCACAGTCCTATGTGTGATCCCCTTTGCTGATTCCTGATGTCCAGCAGCTCCTTAAATTTTCCTCTGCACCTTGAAAGTTTCCGTTCGAGCGGCATGTACCGCTAGCGTAGGATGGGATATTTACGTCCAGCGATCTGGGCATTGCCGCATAGAGAGTGTTCGATTTCGGCTGCTTAGTGACGTATTTCGCATGTCCCGGCTGGAAATTCCAGAACTGCACAAATCTTTTAGTCTATGTAATTGTAATAAGAATATCAAACGTTCAGACTTCATAAACCATATTTGCCTGAATTAATCGGCGATTATAGCAGATCCTTAGCTTTGATGGAATGTTAATCGCAATCCTGGGATTTCAAATAGTTTCGCTGGATCAATCACGTATGGGGTCAGCTAAATTAATTTTTAACATTGATGTTGTGGGCTGTTCGTACACTTGACTTTTATGTTAGCCGCTGTATAAATTATTTTTCTTTCTGAGCCCGTTTTGCATTCCAAGGCTAAAGTGAATGTTAATGTATTAGTGAGTCACTTGGTTGGGTAAACTGGATCATCCGTAATTCTGGCATTGTGTTGATGTTACCCCCTGATGTTATTTATATTATTGTGAATAAACGAATTAGTGTTTGCTACTAGCCGATGCTATTTCTTCTGTGTTCTCTGAGTATTCGTTACTTCTTTCAGCCTCTTTGGTAGTCTGGTTTACGGAAACTGACTGGTGCCCTTATTGATTGACTTATTGTTGCTCGCACTAATTAGTGAATTAATAAAGTACGTTTTTATATATACTACTCACTTTCCAACATTTTGAGTTAGTTGTTTAAAATTCATGAAAGCTATTACGTAGATATTGGGCATTTCTGTTAATTTTATGCATTGCTTAATATTGGTGCAGCAAAGCTTGTACCCTACTGAAAAAGTTCGTAACAAATTTGGCGCCCAACGCGGGGCTGTAAAATAGTCCTAACAAGATAGCTGAAAATTATGCTGATACAATCGTTAAGGCACAACCAGATTCACATCCTAACAAAACATGATACTGTATAAAAAGTACATATTATTTCAAATGCAACATGCGAAGGAAGTATTGTAACCTTGAAAAAATTATTTCAGATCTTCACGTTTCAGGGTCCGTAGAGTAAGCATGTTTTCTCAATTCCACCTGTCTGTCTGTCTGTTAATCTGACTGGTAATTTTTGCTTTAACTCGGGATTAGATACATGTAATTTTTTGCACATAGCTTAGGTTTGTACCTTTGACGAAAATAGACATATTTCGAACTCAACAGATACAGGGTGAACATTTTAGAAGGACCGAAATGTGCAGCGATCGATGCGCCGCACTTACTGCGGATAAATGATATCGACGTCAGTTAAACCTGCTAGGGAAGTGATGTGCAAAGATTTTATAGATTGTTTATTCCTGCAATTTCTTTTAAATTACACATGTTCTAAATAAAACGAAATGTTCAAAACCCTAAACCAAAATACAAATAATAAGATTTAAAGTACGTACAAAAAAGGTTAAGAAACATTTCTGATTTTCTGATAGAAATAGCATATTCCGATGATGATCAGTATATCATTAACTAATATGAAAGAAATGAGGAAATAGTAAATTATTATCAATATCAATAGTATCTGAGTACGTACTGTAGAATATTATTGAACGAGGTTAGATATAACGTTATTTTCTTCGTAAATGTCCAATTTTAGTATTAAAGTTCAACCATTTAAAAGTGAATTCTTTTGGTACTATTTTAAATAAAGGATACTGGAGCTAAATAGCTATTTCTATGTTGTTATTGGCTTTTCAAGCATGGGATTGAAAACTTAGGAAACTATTTAAAACTAAATATTGGCGAAATATTTTAATTGTTGATCAATATTTTGTAAATTACCTAACGAAAAAGTTAGCTTGTGTATGACATACAACGCTAGGTACGTTAAAACCTGTATGGATGTATTTATTTTCTGATGTTTCCACAAAAAGTTAATAGTTATCCGACATCAATCTCGTGTGGAAGAAAGCGATTAGAGCTCGTTTCACAAGCTAAGCTATCGAATTTTTTCACATTGAAATTTGATTATCTTTTGGGATAGAAAAAAGCAAGTCGTTTGTAATGCTCAAAACATCCAAAATTAGATGATTAAAACCGCTTGTTATTTTGAAGGTAATCTAGAGTTTTAAAACCAGCTGAAGATGCTGTATTCCACTTGGTTTCTATAATTCAGTTTCAGTTTTGCAGAGTTCACTACATCGGTTAGTTTTTATGACATAACCCGTTTTAAAAGCTCAAGTTATTTTTCACGACACGAAACGGAAGTCAGGTGTAATTTACTGTATTCCGTCAAGCTAAACAAGGGTAGCAACATAAAGTTAGTGATGGTAACTTATTGAGTAACTTTATTTGTCAAGATGAACTAAAAACTGTCTACTTTTGATAAAACTGTTCTACTATTGTAGAGTTACAATATATGCGGTATACAAAGGTTTGATAAAAACATCATGTCAAAGGTTTAAAAGTATACACTTGCTACTTTACGTGTGTCACCCTAAGTGTGAAATGCTGTTCAATTTTTATTTTTAGTTATTGTACAAATATTTACCAATCGACAATGGCTGCGAAATTATGTTTTTATCCTCTAAACCAACATAGCACTAATACTGATCAAATAGAAATTTCCTGTAGCTTATTAAAAAGTTAAAGCTTGCACACAAGCAATTTCTTATGATAGAAGGGTAGGATTCTCAACCTATTTAGGCTTTCCAGACATTGCCATAGGTTATACGGCCTATCGCCATTATCTGTATGAAATCTAGTGCTCGCAAATCGCCTTCTGCATACTGATGAGGCGAAAAGCCGTCTGCTTCGGGAATATGAGGAGACCGCAATATTTTAAGAGCTCATTTCTAGTGGTGCTTAAATGTATTATAGTTCCAAATTTTATTCTCATATAGTACCCGAGCGCGAGTTGAAATTGCTCTCACTGCATCAATTTAAATTAGCCTTGACGCAGTTCCTATTGTGGTTTCCAGCAATATAGAATGTTGGTTGCTTCATACATATTTATATTTTCAGAGCTTCATTTTAAATTACTAATTAAATCGATACAGCAAGAAAAATATTGTAAAGATTAAGTTAGTAGAAATAAAGATACGGTGTGAAGAGGAACTTCTGAAATATGAAGAGAATTATATAAAATACTAGATTTCCACGTCGAACAATAGTAATGATTAATTCCTGGCATATTAAAGGAGTTTGGAAAGACAAAATTCTTTTAATATTCGCCGGGGAAATTTAATTACAGCGGAAGGAAAATGATGTGCAGATAGAAGCAGCAATTAATCAGTCGCTAGAAGTGAGACAGAAGTTGGAATAAGACAAGCCATAAATAATGATATAACGAGGATAAATAAACGATAGATTTAATTAGGAAAGTACAGCAAGATTTTTTAGGAAATGTTCAACGAGGTTTGGAATATTAAATGAGCGAGAAAACTTTATCAGTAAATGTAGACTATATTATCCCAGCACGTACTTGAGAATATCTGAACAGGAAAACTAAAAGAAAAATGATATTCTAAAAGGTAGAGAGCTTTTAATAGGGATTTAAAAATACAATAATCCATAGTATCATCTTTACTGAACGGACAGATCAGTGAGAAGGTTTTCAACCATAAGCCCTAAACTTACCTGTCCTTGATATGAACATAGGGAAAGTAGTTGAAACATGTTAAGTAGATGAAAAATAGAGAGGCAATTATTATAAACCGCTTATTTAATAATTCTTTAATTATTACAGTAATTACAGCTGTATCAAATACAAGTATCTTGGGGTCACCATTACAAACGATGGAAGAAACCAGGCCGACGTAAGACAAAAGATAGGCAAAGGGAGAGTAGCGATAAATAAATGAAACTCAGTACTATGGCGTGATGAAATAACGAAGAACACAAAAAGAACAATTTATAAAATCATAATCGAAAGTACATCAACCTACTGATCAGAGATATCAGTACTTAACAAACTGGAAGAAAACAAATTATAAGCCCTGGAAATGGATTGCTAGAATTTCTAGACTAGAGCATATTAGAAATATGAATATAAAGAACATTATGGAAGTGGAAGGGAACATAATTGACACGATCGAAATGAAGAGATTGCTATAGTACGGGTACCTACAACAAATGCCAGTATCAAGATAGCCCCAGAGCGTATGAGACTGGAATCCAACTGAGGGAAGAAAACGGGTCAGGACCAGAAAGAAATGGAAAACCGTAGTAGAGCACGCAATGGAGATAAGAGGTCTAGCGGAGGAAGATCTGAGAGATAGAGAAAGCTGGAAAATAGGAAGCGAGAGACGGCGTCAGCTGTAAAGAAGACTCGCAATTCATATAGTTAATTATTAACTACATTTGATGGTGTTGTGAACTAACTCTAAATTCAAAACAAAGCTAGATCTAATGTAAGATGGAAAATGTAGGCTTTTAGTTTTTCAACGAATTGGCAGTAGTTCCTAGGAGTGAAGCAGTAAATGCAATAAATGTTTGAAAATAAAAATTCTATTATGGGGGAGGTGATAAATTACCGAGTGGTGGAGTATGAAAGATCCTTTACTGATAAGTTAACAAAAACCAGATCATATTACACAAAACATTTGGAAACTGTAGGAAAAGTATTAGCAGACATTGACGAGACAAGTTCAGCAGATCTATTGAAATGCTGGTGCAATAAGTCGTTCAAAATGTTAGAAATCTTCTTTAGCAAATATATAAATTGAGGAAAAAATACCCTCATGGATGTAGGGCGCACTCAATATTTTCCACCGTTATTTGTATTGTGCTACTATTTCCTTCCTACAGGTCTGATATCGTCCATCCATATTTTCTGGTGTCATCTTCTGCTGCTTGTCGTTTGCCTTGGCCTCCATTTTGTGAGCGTTTCCATCCATTTTCGGCTTGTCTAGCTAAGTGTCATGCCCAATGCTATTTCACATTTGCTACTTTCCCTCTGCTGTGTGTAACTTTTGTTTTTCTCTTAATATCTTCTTTTCTTGTTTTACTTCGAAGTAAGATAACCAGCATGGTTCGTTTCATTGCGATATGATGTTTTGAGTTTTCTTTCCACAGATATCGAATGGCAGGGTATACGTACTTATAAAATAAAAATTGTGTTGTTTTTAAACAATTAAGCACTTTGGCTCTATTTAACCAATTTGATAGATTGACAAATACAATACTTATGGAGGTTTTCCATGGGATGGTTCTTTATAAATCTATGGACATGTTCATGGCTCATTATTTTGATTAAGTTGTGGTAGAAATTCGTTGAATTCGTTCATGTAGCGAACACATGACCATGTGCACAATCCATAAATTACCTCGAAAACGTCCTATAAAAGCAGCACAGAAAATCGTAAAAGTAACAACTTTTCATCGACGGGTTTTTCGGCGTAAATCAGCGGTTGACTAATTTTGGACCTAACGCTACGTAACCTTTTTGGGACAATAGCGATCGTCCGCTCGAGGATCAAGCGAACTTCGTTGACCGCTTGTAGATATGTAGACGAGTAATAAAATCCTCTGGCTGGCGCAAAACTCTCAGACAAAAGGCAGTAACACGTTTACGTCCGGTTCGGGCAAATAGGAAATAAAGCAATTGCTCGGAATACAAACTGCACACAATGACATCACTTTCCCAAAAGCGAGACCCCAGCCGGCTGCCAGTAAGTAATTAACCCTCTGATGAGAAGCTATATAAATACAGACAGGGAACACATTCTGCGTTTAGTCAGATTTCTTCAGTGACATTCATTCAGTCAGTGTCATTCCGCTTATTACTTTCGACTCAGGGATTTCGCATCTACGATCCCTCTAGCACATTTCAAACCCTCGTCAGTAATAAGGGCATTTGTTTACAGAACCATGTCGAAATACCAAGGCGCGTTTGACTGTTTGCGCAATAGTTGATTTATGGTGCACTATATATGTGTATTTGTGAATGTCGTTCTACATTCATGTATACATATATGTGGGAACATTATTAAGTTTTGTTAATATAAATAAATACTTGTTGTCCATTAAGTATTATCATTGTTATAAATGTTATCCGCTATTACGGGTATACCGTCGGAAAATCTGATGGTGCACAGATGGACTAGTAAAGTGTAATTACATGATGCTGTCTCTTGTTAATATGAATATAGCCTCTGCCACTCAATTTAGACTCTACCTCCAAATTGGTGGAAATCAGTGTCAGGGCTGATAAAAGTTGGGCCAACAGCTATGAATATGGGCTATGATTTGGGTTTTGACTTTAATTGCAAATGGTGATGGTGGCTACTTGGAAATGTAAATGGCAAACCTGGCAGTAGGTACAAAATGCACACACAGGCTGGGCAATAGATAAGGATAACGTTGAAAGGCACACCGAACCAGTTATTAAAACCATTTGCTAACCCATTTGGCAAAAGTAACAAGATAAGTACAAAGGACACCTCCGAAATCGAGTAGTATTTCTGCATGAAGCATCAACTACAGCGAAGAAGATATTCACAAAACGTCAGACGGACGTCGATGACAAAGTCACAGCACTACTTCTACACGAAGCTGAAATGATGAAGTATAAAAATGCAGTAATAGGTAACAACGAAATCAATCGTAAGAGAACGAGATTATAAACCCCGAATAAGGTAAATATGAAGGAAAGGCAACAAAAGAGATGGAGGCACTACGAGACCTGGTGGTAAATAATCCAAACAACAAGAAAGATACAAGAAGCCGAAGTGGATCCTAAGCTACCCCATGCGACAGATTTTCTTGAAGACATGGTAAAAGATGCCAGTAACTCAATGCAGAAAGATATAAAGGAAAATGAGACAAGAATGACAGCTGATGTCGGCACACACGTGGTTTATAAAGAAGTAGAGAAACGAGAAAAGCTCACTTTCGAATAGTAAAGAAGATTGGCGAAAACCTTGAAGAGCAAGAGCTGCAAGATTTGCTGAAATCGCAGAAGGAGGTGTGCGAACGATGTCATGTGAGAAAAAGGAATATCAATAGGAGCAAGAACGAGAACCGGATAGTAAGATTGGAAAAGCCTGGTGAAGTCGAAAACGTGGCTATAAAGAAGGTTGTTGGATGGAATTCGTACCTGGATGTGATATTAGAAAAAGCGAAATTACAGGGCGCTAGATGATTTGCAGCGTAGTGAGAAATGGAATTATCGGCAAACACGACGAAATAAAAAAAATAATATGGATAAATACACGTAAATACTACTGTTGGATAGCGGGACGGAAATGAGCTTGGACAAGAACTGTGAACTAATCTACAGAAAGTAAACGTGATAGCCAAAAGAATGGCAAAAATAATATTCCATGTGTGACTATCAGGAACATAGAGGAGATTTATAGGTATAAGGAAGCTACTCTATTCTACAGTGACATAACCGGAAGGAGAGGTCCGAATGATAACAACTGGGAAGAGGCCAGCAAACGCAGGGTTAAGAATGAAGATATAATCATTCTTAAACCATTGGCCGGAAGCACATATATGCTGATATCGTTAAGGCCATGAAAAGTAGAGTAGACACTAAGGGAGTTAGATCGATAAAATCAAGGAAACGAAATAGAAATAATCGGTGTTGATGCCTTTGTTGTCCGATTTTAGTTTTTTGATAACATCTTCGAGGGTAAGTGTGAACAGTTTGGGTGAGATGATGTCACCTTGCCTTATTCCCCGTTGTACTGGAATTTTCTTGGTTGTGGTTGATTCGCTTTTAATAGATATTTTTAATTGTTCGTGTATATCTATAATTGATTCTTTTATTTTCTAACAAGTTTAATGCAGACCATGTTGCAATAGAGTCCAAAGCTTTAAAAAATGTATGAAAGCCAGGTGTATTCTATTTATTGTATTTATCCAACAGTGTTATTATGGTATGTAGGCGGTATATGGTACTATGTCCCTTTCTGAAGCCGATAGTTTATCGAAGAGAGATACGAGCGATATTGGTGGATAATTTTCCGTTTGTCTTGTCACTCTTCTTAAAGAGAAGTATAACTTCAGAATTAAACTATTCCCTTCAAAGAGGCATTTATTACGCACTATTTTCAACATTTCTGTTGTGAGTTGATCTTCTGCTGGACAACTGTTGATTTTCATCTGCTTCACGGTTGTTTTTATTTCATTTCTGGCAATCTTTGGCATTTCTTCAGATCTCGTATTTAAAATGCTTCTTGTGACTTATGGTTGTATAACAGACCCGTATAATTTAATGCAGAATTTCTCAGTGTCACTAATGATGTCTTTTTTGTCATGTACACACATTACATTATGTTGATCCATTATTTTTGTAATTGTTGTTATTCCCTTTGAAAGCTGTAAACGTAGCACCTTTGTTTCAGTTGTTACCGATGGTTTCTTCTATGATCTTAGCATTCTGATTTCTTTGGTTTTTCAGATCTCTTCCCTTGGTTAGTTCTTTAAAACTATCTTATGTTAGATTTATTCTGTTTCTTCTTTTATCTAATAATTCAATTGTGTTACGATTTCCAATCTTTGTGGGCGAACATATTTTCTTACCGGGAATTTATTGTGAGCAATTTGGCTTATATCCAGTTGGCCTAATGTTCCTATTAGTATTAGTCTCAGGTGAAGATCATTTTGATGTTCCACTTCTTTCAGCTTCAATATGTTTCCAGTTGAATAACGTTCTTTCTTGAAGAGTTTGTTCTCTTCTTTTTTGTTTATATTAATGCTTGCTCTGATCAAAGTACGATACCTTCGAGTGTAAGGTCCATTGAGAACGGATACATCTGTACACATTTTATGGTTGTTGGAGAGTATTTGAGTTTGGCTATCTCCTCCAAGAATGTATTAAGACGATATATGTTTTCATTGTTTAGGTAACCTATTGACATCTCTTCTTAGTCACTTCTGCCCTCCCAATTCAACATGTACAAAGTAGCTTGTGTCAAAAAGGAATAGAAGATATGAGGGTATACACTTACACTTTTCACTGGTATGGAAAAGCGTGTAACACTTCGTTAAGTAAACCATAGGCAGGTCTCTAAAATTGTCATTGGTTAATTTTCCTTCAATAGTGCAGTTCTGTTTACTTAAATTAAACGTATTTTGTATTATTTAAAACAGTGATTGAATGAGATGGTCCAACATTTCCCGAATGAAGTGGTTTCAGAATGGATGAACATTTACATCGGAAAATATTTTTAAAGGCTCAAAGTTTGAAATTTCTTAGGGTGTACTGTTTGTTTTGGCACTTTCCGTACAACATTTTACTTATGAAACATTACTATTAACTGATTTTAATCGCATTGCGTCATACTCGATATGAAGTTTATGGAATTAAGTTTTTAAAACTCATCATATGAGTTGAGCAAGTTAAATTTTCGTAAAAGCCGCAACCGCAGTAATACATTCAAAGTAGCTGAAAAAAAATGTAACTGTAACAGCATTGTTCATACCATTGTGGTCGCTCCCGGGCTTCAAGAAGGCGAGATCGTCCCTGTCCTCTGGTGCATAGTATCTTCCTAATCCACCTTCAGTGTAGAAATTCTTGTATCCAGGGATTTGAGTGAGATCTCTCTGACGTCTGTCAACGGCGTTGAGAGCACTTTGCAAGGAATCTTCCTGAGCCGTCCCCACAGTAATAACCAGTAGCGTCAGTCTAACTCCCCATGGTATGTTTGATATCCACATTGTAATGCTGAAATGAGAGCGAGCATTAAAAAAATGTTCGGTGTTGAATTCGAACTAATTACTAAAGCTTCATTATAAATAACATCATAATTTTCGTGTAAAGTTTGAAATCAATTTTTCTTAAATACATAATCGGTTTGATATGGCGACTAATAAATTGAAACAGTAAATTTAAAAACCTTAAACAGTGTTTTAAAGAGGAATATTTTAGTAGCTATACTGCTGATGAAAAATAGAAAATATGTTAGCTTTAAATTATAAAAAGTTGGAAAATCTGTAAAGGGTTACACGAAACTTCCCTCGAGTGAATTACATTAATTTGCAAATAAAAAAATGTGTGTCTAATCAATATGCAAAATATTATTGCCTCCAGCATATAGTTTTCAGCTTTACTGCCAACAGACGGACAGACAGACAGACGGAATTGAGAAAACCTGTATTTCGTTATCTAGAGACCCTGCTACGTGAAGATCTGAAGAAATCTGAAAGGTGATTTTTTCACGATTCGTCTTTTAGACGAGTGAAGAAAAACATACATAGCATGAAAATTCTACCAAAGTGGCGCATGTGGCAGTTGACGTAGATAAAAATAAAGTAAATTCTCGATACAAAAATCTGAACAATTATGAGAGTTTATTCTCTTTCGGTGCTAAGATGATACGCTATCTACTATTTCGAATATTAAATAACATTTCAAATTATATTTGTGGGTAAAATATGGGAAGTACATTTGGTTTCACGTAGATTACAGACTTCTGAAGATTATTAATAATTAAAAAACAAGCATAATTCAATTTCTTACCGAGAATATCAATATGATTTTAAATTGTAGTCTAATACATCTAAAAATCTACACGAATGGCTTGTGTAATTTACTTGATTTCAAACATTAAAGGTAATTCGATAAGAAGTGATATATATTCATTCCATTAGTTGAATATCTTAGTCCCTTTTATAGCTTAGACTGGGCCCACAAACAGTATGTCTTGACTTACATGGTGTGTTGCTGAAGCATTTCGTTTCAAAATATGTTTATGTTAATAATTCACTGATTAGTAAGAGGAGGCGCTTATTGTTATTTACTTTCAGTTTTATTAAATATACATTTGAAGGTGTTTTTGTTCGATTCTAGACTTTAATCTTTGTCACCAGAAATTAACTTAAATGGATATATGGGTCAAGTAACTACATACTATTTGAGGGTCCAAGCTTTCGAAATTAATAGAGAAAGATCACACTGCAGAATGTGACAAAAGTCAAGAAACAGCCAATTTTGTAATTTTTAAAATTATTTATGAAAATGTGTGTATATTCTTGCGGCTTAAGAAGATGCTAGTATTAAACCAATTTGGGTTCTATTTGTTTTGACAGTATTGAAAAGTTAATATAATCTATCAATTGAAAACTCGTATTTCGGCTAAAAACTTTTATGAAGCTGTTATGGTTACCTTTGAAATATATCATTTTATTTGGATTTACACTCATGTAAACCAAGCTAGTTTTGATTTCTTTGAAGATGATTTAATTTTTTATAATAATGGCATTAGTCGGTATTGAACATTTATAAAGTTTAAAGAAGTATTAAAAAAAACGATATCCTGCGAAATATAATTGATTTATTTTAAGATATCAACATTTGTTTATTATTTAATATAGTAAAAATATTGCCAAACCTTTATGCAAAAATAAATCTATTGGTTTTATGGTAGATAAATAAGTATGTGTTGTAACGGTCCGGTTGTTTCCATTTCCGCTTTTACAGTACTTTCGGCAACTGTTTGCGTCAGTGTGTATATTAGGTTGTTTATATAATTTGTGGTAGTGTTTGAATTCGCAATTGGGATTTCTTTTTTTTCGAAGACGTTTCAATTTTTGTAATTGTTTTAAGCCTTTGCTTTATTTCTGATACTGTAAGACGCATTTTTGAACATCTTGTGCTGAACCATCTGTAAACGGATTTATCCCGAACATCGTCATTAATCAGGTGTAGATTTGGTGTAATGGTTTGGTGATTTGCTGCACCTATTTATTTGAGTCAGGATTTAATGGTCTTTTGGAAGTAAAACCACCTGTTGGCCACCCAAACTTTCTTTTTTCACAAACAATTGTCCGAAACATGACATCTTGTAAATAGTTGTCCATGATTTTTTTTGAAATATAGAACGTAAAGGGTACAACACGGACACTGGATAAAAGAAATTATATAGAGTTTGGGGAAGGGAAATTATGCATCCATGTATATTATTAAATTTTATGTAATTATAGTGTCTGCCACATTAAATTAAATTTTAACATAATTTTCAATAAAATTAATTTATTAACAATGAATTATTCAATAGAACAAAAAATAAAAATAATTATGTCGCATTCAGGTAATCCAATTGCCGACGCTGCATTTGAAAATTGTTCTATTCCATCTTCCTCAACAGTATTGAAAACAGAACATTTCGAAGAAAGTAAGTGTGGTGTCAAGTGCAGAAAATGCCATCCAAAGGATGAACGTAAGTGATGGTTTGGCCAAATATGCAGTACTAGATTCTTCTAAATTTTGCCAAATTTTATAAAAACAAGCATATTATTTTTATAAAATAACTACCAGCCAACATATTTTTCCAGAAGATAAAGTGAAAGAAATGGTTTATTCCAATGCACTTCTCTCTCAAACGGATCCTCATTTCCATTATGTGGCAGACATAATCCATTCGCCGTTAGATTTTGGTTCCGATTACATCATCCACTATCCGCAGAAGCTAAATGTTTAGGCTGGGATTTTAAATGACATTGTTAGTTGGCTGTTTTTCATTAGAGGGAATTTGAATGGAGGTAGATATTTAAATATTTCAACTCAAATAATACATGTGTTACAACTTATGACTTTCAATTGACTTAACCAAATTTGGTACCAGCAAGAAGGCTGTTTCGCGTATATGCAAAGATCAGGGCTGTAATTAAGCAAAATGTTACTGTAGGCAAGCCAACATTTTTGCGTTCCTGTGTACACTAACGATAGAGGTGACATAACATACTAATTTTAGTGTATGACTTCTGCATTTATTTCCGTATGTATGATGTATATTGAAAGCAAACAGGTAAGTATTCAAAAATAATTGCAACATTTTTAATTTAAAAGTTTTAAAAATAAACAACTAAATGTTAAAATAATATATAATAGGGTTAAAATTTTTGGTAGTTTGTGAAGGTGCATTATTTTTAAGTTTTGGTTACTATGCCTACCATTTCTGGAATAGTGCAGGTGCAACCAATATACCCAGTCAAAGAATGTGTGCTGGTCTGAGATAGAATTCGAATCGAGGCAGAATGTTTGGGGTTCTTGCAGTGGCGCGACGTCTGTTTATTAAAGTGTCCTGTTTTTCGTAGTTGTTGGCGTATGCGATTATGCGAACCAATAATTATAATGGGATGAGTTGCAACAATGCGATGCGACTCTGCAAGTGTATTCTTAGTTAATGCATTCGATGGTAGCTACTGTAGAATGCCGTGTTAGTTGGTTTCATCATATTGGTAGTTTTTTTAATTACAGCAGATGATAGACGCCAGAGGTTCTTGCTCGTGATGGACGAGTACATGATAATTGAGGGGAGTGGATCCCGCGGAGACATGTTGTTCCGGCTATGGATTCCGCGAAGACATGTTGCTCCGCTTAGCTCGCGGAGGCATGTTGTTTCGCAGTGGGTAGCAGCCGAGCGGATTTGCCAATTCACCGTAGGTGTTTTAATGTGAAAGGTCAGTAGGCATCGGGCACTTACTGATTCTGTACGGGTTCTACTACTAACCTTCCTAATCTAGCAGGTTACTATTGGGCAGTACTAGTGAACAGTACCAATAGCTAACTTAACCAGTGAATGCAGTGATGAGGTATGCAGGTTAGTAAGTTTATGTTCGTTTTACATTCAACCGTATGCCGCCGCAGTTTGATCAAGCAAGGCTCACATTTGCGCTGTTTGCACCCCGCCGCCGCATTGTGGTAATGGGTGAGCTGCGTCCACCACTTTGATACATTGCAAAATAATCAACATTTTAATTTTAACATAGCACACAAAAAACGAGTCTAACACAAAATAGAACATAAATAAAATTAGATAAAAAACAAAAACAATAAACCAAGTACATTATTATGAATTCAATAGAACATATTTCCTTACATACAAAACGCGTGTTGGACCTGTTTGTCTGTCTGTCTGCGTCTGTCACGTTTTTATCGTTGCCGGTCGAGCGCAGTTTGTACGCATTGCTTGTCCAGCGCATAAGGCGCGTGCCTACAAATCCGATTTTCTCTGGGAATATAGATTCCAATTCCACCAAGTGTCTTTTTTTGTAAATTAATGTAATTCGCATTACTAAATGTCTTCTTTTACTATTTCAGTGTTATTAAAAACGTGTATGTTTTCTAATCGTTTAATCAGCACAGGAGGAACAACTGTATATGCATCGAGATCGCCCTACTTATTAGTACTCGATTTATTTGGATGGGGGTACATCAACAAAATAGTTTACAGCAGTGAGAGGGCCAACCATCTAGATGAATTGTGACAAAAGATTAGTGGTGCTTTTATAGCCATCTCTCTTGCAATGCTACATAAACCACGATTTTTTACACAGAATGAGATATTGTTTAACTGAGGGGATCTAAAAAAAATCAGAAAAATCAATTTTATGGATAGTTTGTTTCTTGTAAGGATCACAGATCCCAGATGTAGTTACTAATTACAAAGTGAACGATTTCTAAGTAAAAACAAACAAGCCTAGAAAATATACAGGTCAGATGTAACTATCACAGCTGAAAATGAGCGTTTTATACATTAATATTAAAACTGATTTGTATATTTCCGCAGGGCAATTATGTATGCCTATCACATTCACGTGTAATGCTGCTCTAATAAATCCCTTGCCATGTTTTGAAAATATGTGAACACGAAGGTTCTAAAATTCGAACGTGTAGCTGAGTAAGGATTGGTTTAAAATCTAATTTAAAAGTGCTTATGTACTCATCACTTGCGATATATGCAAAAAAATTCAAATCCCATTTTCTCCTTTTCAGGGTATGATTACTTACAAATTATGAATGAAATAAAAAAAATTACGTACATATTACATATTTACGAAGAAGACGTTTGGTGTGAGTTATGTAACAATACTATAAAAACCAAAATCTCTAGAACAATTTCGAATATCTAAGCCTTAATTCCACCCGAAACATACATTTTGCTAAATCTTCAAGCTATCGAAATTTTATATTAAACAAAAAATCATATTTAGTATTTGTTTGTTTTTGGCAGACTGGTTTTCGAGCTTAATGGAAAACCAATTTTTTAAATAAAGAAATACCTTTGTGAATATTTTGTTTGTTCACATATGGGGTACGTGGACAATGTTACTTGTTAATAAATTTGCTCTGCTGTAGCCTTTATTCTGAATAAATTTAAAGTAACTCCCAAATTGTAACCGTAGGCGGGTTTAATAACAACGTTGAAAATGCTTGTTCTGGAGCTGTTTTGTATAAAAACGTCTCAAGAGATTGATATGTTTTGTACAATCCCGCATTCGCATTCATACTGAAGTTAGAGCTTGATACAAAAGCGGGGTTCAATTATTCTTTTTCATGTGCAAATAAACGTTGGCTAATGGGTGTTTATCCCAGTTAACCGAATTGGGGATAATTAGATATTTTACAAATGTTTCCGTTATATCATTTCTGCAATCGTGCCTTCCATTTAGGCTAAATTTATAATGCTTGGTGATTATTTGTAATTATAGTTCTAGAGAATTGTTTACTAATTAATATAAAAAATCAAATTAACGGTTCTCTGTTGAAATACACAAGAAGAACAAGCAACAGTATTTATATTGCATTTTTATTATCTTACAATTTTTATTTAGATTTATCAGCCTGATGTTCTTTTAGAAATGTCTATCAACTGCAAATTTGATATGTTTTGGATGTTTAACTCTAATTGTCTAATAATATTAACCTGGCTTATTGATCTAGCTGAAGAAGCCATGAAAATATCTCATCAAAAAGTTTGAGAACTTGTAGCATCATGAGGATTCAAAAGAGTTTAAACTTTAATCATTTCGTACAGGGCAATGACCAAAAAGCTATGAAGAATATTAAATCGGTCTCGTTTGATGCAACTCGTTCTTAAACAATGAGAACAAAGTTATTAAGATTCTTGTTCACGCGAACAAAGTTTGTAAACTGGATGTTGCCAGGGGATTACAGCAAATGCGAATCAAATTTATTATAGGAGTGAACGTTATGCTAAACATGACGTTTTATATAAATATCACATTGTTGCGGCTAGAGTTTTTAATTAATACATTTTTAAGGGCACTTTATTGCGCACTGCTTATTATGCAGAGCGAAACATCATCAGTTTAATTCGTTAATGGAATGAGTTGTCAAAAGAAGCGTTCAAATAAAAATTGTTAGGCTCTACATTTACAATTGCAATTTTCAGTATAATTCTGTGTGTTTTTGTAGTAATATATACCAGAAAGTGAAAATACCTTTTAGGTATTCCCGTACCTTGTAAAGACTATAATTGAGTGTTTTGAATTTTAAGAATTTGTAAAAATTAGATCGTAGAATTAGAAAATTAGAACATTAACTAAGCAGTGCCTAATACTTTCTGTAATTTCCACAAAATTGTTGTAATGAAAGGTGATGCTAGTTTTAGTTTGCCGAAAAAGGACGGGAATGAACATGAAACCATCTATGAAACATTTAAAAAATCAAGATGAAATTCTCTCCATAAATAAACAAAAGAACAAAGCATTAACTCTTATTTAAATGCTTTTTCGATCATTTCTATTAACAAAATAAACGAGGTTGTTATAAGTGCCGTGTCATTCTATTGGTTTTTTGTTACTTCTAATAGGTATTGATGTAACTATTTTTATTTGAAATCGGCATTAAAGTACCTCGAAATCGCCATTAAAATACAAGAAATCGGCATTAAAGTAATCCATTGTTTTACGACTTTTTTTTCTAGGTGGCGAGGCGACAAATAAACGCCAACCGACGTTAACATAACCTACAAATGTTGGTTAAAACGTTGTAATTTCACGATTTGTCGATTTCAAATAAAACATAATGTACTCCTCGGCACTGAAGTTTCTTTTTATCCCTCATGTGAATTATTTGCCTTGGCCTTACGAAAACCACATTCGTGATAAAAAACTAAACTTCAGTGCCTTGGCTTTCACGGCCATTGCCATTAAGTAACCAACGACTTCCGGGATTGGACCGTGTCATTATTGAGGTCGAAAAACTCAAAGTTTCTCCCACTTTCGTAAGGGGCTTCATCAAGAGGAAAATCAAAAGAGCACGGTAACTCAGTGTGTAAACCACACTAGAAGCGAAATTCTTCTAACGAAAGGCGAAAATGTATAGGCAAGTGCAGTCGCGGTTGAGTGACGGTGGGCGGGGTTTAGAAATTAACACATAGAAGGAAGGGGAAAGCTTTCGTCCCGATTGAGGTATCGCGTTGGTGTTCAGCAATAGCTGATGATGAAACGAGACCCGACTTGAGACAGTGACCCAGCGGGTTTTATCTTTTAAGTCTTTTAACATATTGCCAATCTAGTAGCGCCACAACTAGGTTATTGGTATCTACACTAAGTTTTGTTTGATATTTTTCACTAACACGTTCAATTTTCTGCGGAATCGTGAGTGTGGGGATATAGTGGGAAGAACCCAGTTAGAAACATACCTGGGAGCAGAAGTTACCATCTAATTATTTTATATTGGAATCGCTGTAATATCTACAGATGCGAGTTGCTTGCAGCTCCCTAAATCTGAATTCCATAAGTCCAGATTGGTTTCATGATAACTTTACAGAGAAGCACTTTATTTTCCTTTGATGACCGGGACTTCTTCTTATTATCCAATACATTTATTTTTCATTATGTTAGTCTGCCACGTTAAGACGCCTATTTAGGTGGATTCCTAGCTATTTTGCATTGTGTTGTTGTGGGATTGATGTGTTGTTTAGTTGTACTGGTGGGCAGGTTTCTTTTCTTAAAGTAAAAGTTACTTGAGTCGATCTTGTTTTATTGACATTTATGCGCCATTGCTTTAGACAGTCCTCAATTTTATTCAGATTTTGTTGTAGCATTGCAGATGCTGTGTTTAGTTTACTATGTGATGCTAAGATTGCAGTATCGTCTGTGTATGTAGCTACCATTGTTTGTGGTGTTGTTGGTAAATCTGCTGTATATAATAGATATAATACAGGTCCCAAGCTGCTACCCTGGGGTATGCCGGCTTCCATTGGATGGATGTTTGCTTGTGCATCTTTGAATTTAGCTTAGAAGCTTCGCTCCGCTAAGTATGTCTTTATTAGTTGATCGTATTCTGTTGGTAGAGCCTTCTTGATCGTATATAATAAGCTCTGTGCCACACCTTATCGAAGCATTAGCTTATGTCAAGGAAAACGGACGCACAGTATCTTTTTAGACGTCGCGTCGTGATTAATTTTAGTGGTTAGCCTATGTACTTGTTCTATTGTGCTATAGCCTTCCCTAAAGCCAAACTGATGATTTGGAATGGTGTTTCACTCTTCAAGAACTGGCTTTCATTTTTGAAGTAGTATTTTTTCGAATACTTTTGAAATGACTGGCCATAAACTTATAGGCCAGTATCTTCCAGGTTTTTACCACGTTTTGGTTTCATAACTATTTGCGCCACGTTCAACTGCTCTGGGCATGTTTGGAGTCTAAAAGCTGCAGTGATTATATATGTTATCAGTTTGATTGCCTTTTCTGGTAATTCCTTAATAATTTTAGCCGTTATAAGGTCGTAGCCTGGAGTATTTTAATTCTCGAGAAGCTTGATTGAGTTTGCTTTGTAGGATTTGTAGCAGTTTGCTATATTCTTCAAAATCTTCGGTTTTCAGCTTTTTTTTGTGTAATGGCTACAGGGCATATTTTTAAAGATTTTTTCCACAATGACTAATTTCGAGTGAATTAATATTCCTAGATCAGAACATATTACCATTTTCCTGTGCATAAATGTGATATAAAAACTATTCGAATATTAATATTTTAATATTACAAGACATCTTAAGCCAACAATGTCTTCATGTGATACCAGTGGCGGCTTGTGGTAATTGTATTTGGGGACTCTTAATTTTTGACAATTACTAAGCAAAAAATAATAACAGCTACATTGCGTGAATATTTTAATCCAAATATAGCAATGATTTTTAATACTCCAACAGGAAACATAATATGCACAGAACAAGAAGTATTCAAACACAACACAAAATGTACATAAGTGTTAAAAAACGAAACACGATAATTTATTTAATAATGTATACCAACAAAGCATGGATCACATTCACAAATGTAAATGTCCACAGAAAAACTTCAAGTTCCAAATTTAGTTTGCATATTGAAATTTCATCTAATTTCATTTATTTTAACGTTTTCAGCTAACGGCAGGTTCTTAAATTCAATGTTAAGAATACTTAGTTATGTTATTCTCCGCTATTTTTTGTAGAAAACTGCATGAAACAATCGAAATCACTCACGATAATTAAACATGCTCCAACTGCAATCGATATTATATCCAAACACGGCCCACAAGAATGCAAGAACATCCTTGGCCGAGGGTATTCATTTTCATTGTCAAAGATTGCACTACATTTGTTTATCAACAACATTTCAGGAGCGCAGTATTTGTAAATAAGACGATGAGCCCGCGAGTTTAACGGCTGTCTCAGCTGCAACATCGTTAGACTTCGCGTCACATTGAAACTGTGACACCTAGATTTTGCAGCGTCAGCGTTTTCGCCCATAATTGCCATAGAAGCTTGGGCCCTATTTCAAATCGCTCTCAGCAACTGCTAGCTGCTTGATGCATTGATACGAGCGAGTGTGTTGATACATAATTCATGTCATGTCGACAGACCTGTTGGATATTGTTTTACATTTAAGCAAGTTGTAAAAATTATACGGCTGAATATTAAAACATTTAAAAGTTTGGTTAGGAAAACAAAGATAACAGCCAAAATTAATTTCAAAAATCCAGGATGCTTTAATGGAATGAATTACGTTTCGTTTGCCTTGGCAAACTTCTTCAGATTCAAAATTATTTACATTTGTATTTTTACATGAATAAGGGTTCCTCATTCTAGGAACCGTTATTCATGTAAAAATACAAATGTAAATAATTTTGAATCTGAAGAAGTTTGCCAAGGCAAACGAAACGTAATTCATTCCATTAAAGCATCCTGGATTTTTGAAATTAATTTTGGCTGTTATCTTTGTTTTCCTAACCAAACTTTTAATTGTTTTACATGTTTTAAGTAGTATCGAATAGCTACTGTTACATTATAACGGTAGGACAGATGATAAAATATATTTTCAGTTATAGAATAGTTGACGGCTGAGAGGCTGGCGCCCTTGAGCCCTTAAGGGGTAGCCACCACTGCGTGATATGCCTGTAGTTTCTCGAATACATTTGCAAAAGATATTTTACGGTAGTAAACATTCTTTCAGTGTTTATACAAAATCAATATGGTTCGAGTTTTCTTGCATTTGTTTGATTTTCTCTTGGTCTAAAGCAGTATTACGAAATAATCGTATTCAATCCTAGCTCAATATTTTTTTCAAATATAAGATTTTCCAATAAGAGGTTGCATTTTTTAGCTGTGATTTTTTAACAGCTGGAAAGCAGACACTACACTATTTAAGAAAATAAAACGATGCAGGCTACAGAAATAGTGAAAATTTACTACAAATATGGCAAACATTTCACGGAGATGCGTTATTTCGCTAAAAAGAGACATCAGTTGGCCGCTTAGATCGTGCGATTTTACAACCGCTTAATTTTTTCTTGTGGCTTTTGGGGCTACACGAAGAACAAAGTCTACGCCAATAATCCACAAACAATTCAAGTCCTCGAAGACGATGTTTGAGCTGTTTGCAAGCTATAGAGAGATTACAGCTGTGTGTTTCACAGTTAAAAAACGCATTACAAATTAAACCTTTTATCGGAAAACCCTATATATATTTCGCTTTGTATAATTATTATTTAGGTGTTATTATATTCTGTCAAAATAAATTATGCCAGATATACGCCACAACGAGTGCACAAAAAGCAACACAAGGGAAGAATTTGGTAAGATAAAAAGTTTTTTAAAGTAACAAGAAACTTATAGAGAGAAGAAGGTCTTCTGAAATATCTGGAAAATAAAAGTCCTTGACTACTAACGGAGAAAAAGTAATTGTGGAAATGTGGGGGAGAGCATTTCATGACACTATTTTGTGGTAGACATAAAGCAAATGGAAATTGAGAAACTACCACGCAAATGGCATGTAGTACTCAGGAAAGAATTAATGACACAGTTACCACATTAGAGTTTGGCGATGCACTGCAAACATGTTTAAGTTTGATACAGCAACAGGACTTGGTACCATTTCAAATGAAATGCTAAACATTATGGGAATAGCAAATAGGAGAATATTATTAAATTTAACAAAGTGAGTATATGGTCGGTTCCAAAGAATCTGTCTGATGATCAAAGGCAGACAGAGTTTCAAATTTCACAAGAACGTCTTCAATGTTTTCAAATTGTAGAAGACGAGTTTTTGGAACGTGTCCTTACAGTAGACGAATCTGGGATACACTACTACATCCTAGAAAGTATTAAATAAGATAGCATAGATATCAGTCACATTCTTCGCCCCAAAAGAAATTCAAAACTGTATGGCCAGCAAGCAAAGTTATGGTTGAAGGTATTCTGAAGAATTACAATTTTGAAAGACTTCTCAGTTGGCTGAAAGACCGTAAATTTAAAATATTACATTGAACTTTCTTTAAGAGTCATAGAGACTGTGAGAAGCAAACGACACGGATTATTGGGTAAAAGCATAATTTTTCTCCAAGTTAATGTCTGTCCACATGTTTCCCGATTCATGCAAGAACATATTTGGAGCAGGGCGTTACGGAAGTTTAGAACGGTAGTTCACCGTGACAAACACGAGTGTCAAAAGTGTGGAAAAAAGTTCAGCAGGTTACAATATCTTTGCAAAGTTGAGTGATAGAGCAAGTGGATTAATTTATAAGTACATAATTAGCTGAGATGGTCGTAGAACCAAGAGATTTAACGACAGGCTGGTGTTCGTAAGAAGTCCTGAATACGAAGCTCCATAAAAATAACATGTACAAGAAGACAGGGATGACTATTTTCAATTTTATCTTGGTGCCAACCATAATCTATAGCAGTAAGTCGTGAGTACTTAGTGAAAAGTTAAAAGGACTATAAACGGTTTAGATGAAGTACCAGAGAAGGAAGGAGTACTTAAAAAGAATTGCTAATGATGTCAGCAGCTAAAATTTGCACAGCATATGGGCATATGGACAGAATGAAGATGAGCAGACTCCCTAACCTGACATGGAAAACTAAGCCACATGGAGAAAAACCATGAGGAAGGTTGAGGCTTAAATTTAAAGGTGAGATGATGCCGTGACCAAAGTCTCACCAGCAAAGAAATGGCAAGACAGGGAAGCTTAGGAGAAAGTCAGCATGCTGTAAGCTCAACACAGGAAGGTACAAGAGTTGGCGATTAAGTAAGGTTTTACATAGATGAAGACTTCGTCTTCAAATTTACAAAATTTGTAAATTAAACGCTCAAAACTTACATTTTGCTAATCAAAGTGTAGGTACTACAAACTGAATAATAACCTACCCAGTACGTTCGTTTAAACATTTAAAAGCCAAAATAATCACGAAGGGTTGTAGAACTTTAAACGTAGTATTGACGGAGATTTTGTAATGTTCTTTAAAAATACTTCCGTCTGTGTAGGGGCCTTTAGGATTTTTATATATACACATTTGCTATTATACTTAAAACAAAAATATCTTAAGAAGAGATGAGAAAATTATAAACACATGACAGTATAAGCGAAAATGGAACTGAATAATAGATGTGTTCAATTACCTGCAAATGCATGTCGGTAACGCTAACAACAAAAGTAAGCGATTTCAACTAAACTATCTAAATGCGGTTGTGATATTCAACCGTGGAACAGGTCAGGAATTAACCCACGTGAGTAGATAATAAACGATGCACATGTGTTTCTTCATAAATGGTTGGTGAAAAACCAATCCCTAAACCTATTTGAGGTTATCCATACCATCATGGGTTAAGTGTACATGTTATTACCTCGAATTTTAGGATTTGTGCCTGTTCTTTCGCGCGATTCGATATGAAGTTTCTTCTCTAAATATTTTCGCAACAAGTACACAATGTACTGTACTCTTCTGATCTGTTCTGTTGGCAATGTCAATTTACTGTTGTATATCTTTAAATCCCTCGTTTACAAAAGACGTCGCTGTAAATTGAAATGTTATAAAAGTAGTTGGAATGAAAAGACTCCAATTAAAAGCAAAAGCAAGTTGTAATGGTTAAGTACATGAAGCTGCCGCAGAAACGGTTGTTAAGAGTGGGCGGCAGTAGGTTTAGGGGTAAGGGTAACTTAAAATCAATGCATCAGTTCAAGAACTTGGTGCGTTTATAGAACAAAATCGAAGTTGGAGCTGTCAGACCTAAATTACCTTAGAACGTTGTTACTATTCAGGGCCAATTATCATCTGCTGTCGAATAAATTGATTATAGGTAGAAATCCGAGCATGCTAGATCCCAACCATATAAATAATTTACTTAAACAACTGATTAGACAGTAACTGTACAAAATTATAAATCCTTAAAATTATAAACCGATTTCGCTGGAGAATGTCGTCGTTGCTAACTGAATGAAAGCATTGATCTGTAGAGCATGAATGATGGCAATTGAGGAAGGAATCCAATGCCCACTTTTAAATTAAAGATTAATCAAGAGGCGTATCAGAATGAAGGTGGTACACACGAAGGCTAAGGAGAAATCATTTGAAATTGATATTAGGTTTTAAAATAATTTTTATGGTACGGTATCGAACGCTCACAGTGATATCAACAAAACTTCAAATTGCTTATCGATCTCGCTAAATGAATACCGTGTGGATTGCGAAACAAATTCAATGTTTCTTTGAACAATGATTTTTCGCTCAAACCTGGAACACTGCCAAGGTACGCTTACGTCGGTATAGGATTGTGTCGCGTTGGTGTAGTTCTACCTTAAATCAGCCATTTAAATTATAAATAACGACAATAGATAATATTCCTTAGTACATTATCACACGAGTCTTGTGAAGGTATTTTAAAATTTTAAATTGTCGCGTGATTTTCGTGCCCAAGAAGAAAGGTAGAAGTTATATTTTGGCTCCGATTGTCGTAGCAGCTTTTTTTTATGAAGAAGGTATCAGCTCGACAATAATAACTACACATGCTGTATCACTAAATAAAAAGAATGTAATTTTACCCTATAACTAAATATACGTATGTACATAGTTTAATCACGTAAGTCATTGTGAGTGAATGCAGACTTGTGGCCAAGTCGAAATTGAACTGCACCTGAGCAACTGAGCATTTAGGTAGGTTTGCAAAGAGCTTAACAGCAGTACTACGAATATGACTATCCACTGTTACTAAATCAAGTTCACTATGAATTTGTTCGTTCCTAACCTATTTTGGAGATTTGAAGCTTAAACCACACACTACATTGACTAGTTTTTAACAGGAAATGCGCAGAGCAGATTTTCTATTTACTAGGGAGTGTAAAAAACAATCTAGAGTAGCTATGCTTCATTAGGCTTTTTGTTAACGTGTAGATTCCGGGCCCTGATCAAAAAGTAATTAACGATGCCAAACAACTAGCTAATTAATTTAATAAATATTATATTAACGTTGCAGATAATATGGCAAAAAAATCATACCCAATGTGGAAGTGGATAATCAGGCACCTATAAAATGCAATAAAACTATTTTTCTTGGCCCTGTTGATGTTATGGAAATTAAAAAATACATTTATTAACTGAAAAGTAATAAATCTCCGGGTCTAGACGGTATCACTGCAACTATATTAAAAGAAATTTTTGAACGTACCTATCTCATTACCTATTATAAAATCATAATTTTTTTTAATCATCTGTATGTCCAAATCACTTTAAGACTGCTGTAGTTAAACCTCTTCATAAAGGAGGCGATCAGCAGCTTTTGGAGAATTATCGTCAGATATCTTTGATATCAAATTTAGCAAAAATATTTGAAAATGTCCTAAAATCTAGATTAGAAAATTTTATTGTACAAAATCATTTACTGTCAGATAATCAGTTCGGTTTTAGACCCAAAATAAGTACACAAGATGCGATAGCTAAATTAACTCACCTAATTTATACCAATATTAATGACAGTAAACCAACCATAGCAGTTTTTTGGATTTAGCTAAAGCGTTTGATACAGTAGGTCATTCAAAATTGTTGGAACAATTAGATTCGGTGGGGATCAGAGGAAATGCAAATAAACTTTTAGAGAATTATTTAACCAATAGAAATTAACACGTCTAAATTGGTAACACACTAAGTGATCCATTAAACGTTAAAAATGGTGTGCCGCAAGACACCATACTCGGGGCAATTTTATTTTTAATATATATAAATAATCTACTTATGGCCAATAGAAGAGGGCCAATTATATCATACGCAGACGATACGGTGGTTGTTTATCGTGCTGAAGACTAGGCTAGTCTGGAAAATAAAGTAACCGAGGACTTAAAATACATAAAATTATGGTTGGATAGTAATTTAGTAACAATAAATATAAAAAAAGCAAATTTATTGCTTTTGCATCATACAAAAACTCTCTTCCAAAATACAATACAATAGACTGTGATCTTAAACAATGTAACTGCTCAGTTTATATAGCAAGATCAGAGAAATTAAATATTTAGGAATCACTATTGATTCTAATTTAAAGTCGGATGCACATATATCATTACTAGTTAAAAAAATACGTGGTTTTTGTTATGTATTTAACAGTTGAGAGAATTTCTGCCAGTTGATATATTTAAAAGAATTTATAAAGCTTTAATTGAAACGCATCTGACGTAGGGTGTTATAGGTTGGGGGGGTATATAAGTCCACACTTTATAATTAGAGGTTGTACAAAAACTTATTTTAACAATAATACTGCTAAAAGAATGGAGAGTTAATTCAGATGAACTCTTCACTCAAGCAGAAGTCATGGATATTAGACAGTTATTTTCTAAAATAGTTTTACAAAAATTATTTTTCAAGCCAAACCTTGGTTAATAGTCAAATTGAGGAAACCATATATGTTACCAGAAATAAAACTAACAAAAATTCTCAATATTCCATCTGTCCAGAAAGAACATGGTAAGTGAAGTTATAAATTTTTATATATAAAAATTTTTAATCCATTACTTTTACATATAAAAAATGAAACAACATATAAAAAGTATATAAATAAAGTTAAACTATGGCTATTAAATTATCCAAGACAAGAATTACATAAAATATTTGATTAACGTCGTACTCTGTTTTGCTTTCCGGTTTTGGCATATACTATATAGATGCATGTACATATTTTGGTTGCTCGGGAGTGTTGTGTATGTATAGTTTCTAAATCTCACGCACAAGTTTCTTTATGGAACTTAAGTGAGGGAAATTGTTCAGTTGTTTATTTAGTTATTGTAGGTACGTGTCTGTTGCTCAAATTTTGTAAATACAAAATAAATAAATATTATTATAATTATTTAACTCCTTTAAAATACCAAGAAATGGAAAAATATTCAAGACCACGTGACCAGTGACGTTTTGGGAACTTAGCGAATCTAATGATCTAATTTTGCATGTTTGCACATTTGACCTTATTGGAGCATAGACTATCGTGGTGTATTTTTAAATTCTCATGTTGCGTTAATTTTCTAACTCACGACACTTTATTTCCTTGACATCAACAGCAGCTATATTCAGAGCTAATATATTTACCTTTCATTTGATTCAGGTAAACAGCTTTTAAAGTCAATGTTTTAATCTGTAGCATACCATTGCGACTTGTCACATTTAGTTATGTAAACGTGGTTGCCAATACTGGTAAATGGGTTGTCTATATTTCGTGATATTCAATCTTGTTTGATGTTTCTGTATGTCCATAGTTTTAATATATTCAGCGTTTTAATGAAATATCGTTATTTCAGAAGATGTTGGATCTATTTCCTACTGTTCCAAGCAATACATATTTTAATAATTTCAATAATCGTGGCAACCTAACAATTCCTTTTTCATTCTTTACTGCAGACTAATTTTCCGCCATCGAAGAATAAAAATAGTTGTAAATATGGCACATTTCAGTGGCTTTTATTAGATATCACTTAACAGCACCATCTATCAGGCGTATTCCAATAAAAGTTTCGTTCTCAAGGCCAAAATATGAGGATGTGTACGGGTTCGGAAATTCCCTATTTCCCGATATAGATTTTCTATGTTTAACAAGGTTTATGAATGAAATACTTCGGTGTGTGTGAGGGTTCAAGAATTCGTGATTAGGTTTGGCTATGCGTGAGAGCGTGCGGAATAAAATACGTCGCCTAAAAGGGTGGCAAGATAATGCGTCATAATTCGCGGGCGCAAAATTTCATTTTTTAGTTTTATTAATGGAATAACGGCAGGGCAAGGTTTGGCTTTTATTTTTATGCACTCTGGAACAGCACGTCACGAGTGGGGAACTAATGGCTTTTCTGCATTTCTTGTATTACACTCAAAGTGGGCGTTTGGGAGTTGTCTAATTCAAACTACGTACGCAGTCTGCGAACGCCTTTATCCAAATCCGTTTGATCACGAACAAAAACAAACTTTAAAAGCCCATTAATTATAACTTGTTAAAACTGGCAAATTTGCTCTAGACTGTCATTAGCACGACATAACCATTTCCAGCAGTAGAAAAGTGGGTAGCCGAGCACTTATTTGAAAAGAAAATTATTGCGGTTCGACTGCTTTGTCCCCAAATGCAGAGCAATTTCGGACGCTTATTTTAAAAAGGCGTTCGTTCTAGATTTTAGAACTGTGTCTGGGTGAAAGAAACGTAAGGGAGCAGATACGGGTCCCGCCGAGAGTGCGAAGCTTCTAAATGGGACTACTAAGGCGAAGCTGCTTTGAAACGTCCTTTGATTACGATCGAGATTGCCTTGATAGGAAAGCCAACATAAACTGAAAGTGTCCTACCCGCGAACATAGACGGGATTGAGAGATTTTTAGCATAAACGTTTGCTAGTACTGTAACCCCGACGTATGACATTTCAGTAGAGCTGTTTGATAATAAGACAAATTTAGGACCCAGGCAGATCAACAATGAAAATACAATTGGCTCATTCTACAGTCAACTACAATATACAATCTCGCAAATTGCTAGACGAGATATGCTAATAATACTTAGAGATTGGACTGCCAAAGATGGATAAACAACAACTGAAGACCATTATCTAGATATTGTTTTAGCAAGAGAAATCTAAGATGCGAACATCTCATACAATTCTATTTCGATACTAAGCTAAAGATCTTAAATTCAAATATACAGAACTTAAAAGGCGACTGTATACCTTGAACTCCACCATAAATGCAAAAACAAGACCTAGTGCTGATTGCTGTTGGTAGCCGCTATAAAACGTGCATTAGAAAATATGGAATGGACATGAAAGTTATAAAGAGAAGAAAAACTAAGCGATGCCTTGATATTGCAAAGGTCTTATTAGACGAACCACTTTATTTGCTATGCGGAGAGATCAAGACCAACTAAAACAAAATAGATTTATTGTTGGAAAGGTTGAAATTAACTATGATGAGAGAAGGGAGAAGAGATTAAACGATTACCTTGTGGTTGAGTGACGCCTCACTAAAGGCTAAAGAAAAGACTACCTTGATTACAAGTTATAAAATAAAGTAATCGGATCCATTACCTAGTAAAACCACAAAAGAAAGGATCTCAGTATGGATTACCATAAGCTCAAGAAAACGAAGGGTACAAAAGGATAAAATTGTACTAGCATACTAAGAAAGTTATTCTTTCCTTGCAAGCAGCACACGAGGTGTTAACAGTAAAGTACTAAGAAGAACGATTTTAAGAAGTCAAAAACTGACGAGGGTAACGGAAATTATAATTGAAGAAAACGAGTCAAGGCAATTGGTCTGGTTCGAAGATGTCACAAGAACGAAAGAAAATAGAACCTCCAAATTAGCAATGGAAGGAACACCACCAGAAAAGAGAAAGTGGCCCCGGGCGAGAAGGTGCTGGTATGAAGAAATATAAGCAGCCATGAACAAAGGAATTAGATAATAAGGATATTGAATAGGCCCAATCCAACGAGGACGACTTCTGAGAACCATAAAAAACAGATTTGACCCATGAAGTCGCAGAGAAAGCTACAATAGTAATAATAATAATAAAAATCACCGTTAGGTGCTGGCTAGGCAACATCGTCTGTTACAACGGCAAGGAACATTGACTTCACTATAATCTAGGGACGATATTAGGTGAAGTAATTGATACAAACCTTGTAAAGAGCGACAAATATATAAAGCAATTCTACATACTGGAAGAAATAGTAGTCTTTAGTAACTTTACATGCCCTTCCTTGGCTTTTTGAAGTACCTCTACTCTATAGTGCAACCAGCATAGCGCGTTCAGCACTGAGATCTCGGAAATGGTAAGAGGTAGAGACCCTGTTAAATACAGAAAAATGTGCAGCATCATCAGATTAATGTATAGAATAGTTGGTGAATATCATATTTTGTATTTGATAGGGATTTCAGTCTCGCTAATATAAAAGCGACAATATTTATTTAACACAGGCCCTTTAGCCTGAGACAACTGTTTTTCAATATATTTCCAATAATATCAAGGCTGGTACGTCTGTTATTAATAATAACAAAGTTAAGCAAAATTTTCATTTTAATTTAATTTGGTTGCTCTGTGAAATAGAAGGCACAAAAACATTCTTTGAATACCTCATTTACTAGTAGCGTTATTATGCGTAACTAGGCATGTTTATAGGCAGTAAATAAATTAGAACTGGAATTAATTTACTAAATATTTTTAGTGAACTTGGATACTACATATTTAAAATACTCGTTTTTAGATGCGAGACAAAAAGTAGGATCTTTTACATTTTAACGTACTTATATTCAACATATATATATATATGATAGATCCAAATATTATATAGTATTAGAAAGTTTGGAATAAACTGTCTTTATAACGAATATACAATAAAAACGTATAGACATTTTCGTTTTGTCAATGTTATTAATTTACAAAGTAAATGTACAGAAACTTGATATCGTTTGATTTGGTGATATGGGTGTTCAAGTGTTAAGCTATAAGACAACCTTCAGTTTTCCAATAGATAAAGGTATTTTTAAGGCAAATGTTCTTGTACATTCCTTTCGGGAGAGGGATATTTTGTGAATCAAGCTTGAACATCCTGCCTATTATTCAGTACTCTCCTGATGTTAAAGATTAAAAATGTAGTATACAATGTATGGTAAATATGTTGCTTTAGAATATAAACTGTATAATCATTTGCAGTACAGTGCTTTAAGATTCATTAGAAATATATTGGGAAGTTAGTTTCTTGCCCCTTTAAAGTTAAAACAAGAAGGCTGTCGCTGTTACGGACGTAGAGTTAGATAAATTTCTCCAACTCTCTTACATATTTATTTAATTTTATCCCATTATACCATACGGAGTTGGGGTTTCTCCAGCTCTTGCAAAATAAATTTGTTATCAAATGAAGCGATATAATATTTTGAACTTATCTCTGTTGGATCTGTAACAGCTGACACACTTCTACTGTTATAAAAATTACTTTAATACATATTAAATTAAAAATGCAGTACTTAATAACGCATTGGAAACTTCAACAGCAATTAATATTAATAACCAAAAACGCTACTATGCCAACATATTTGGCATTCTTTCAGTATTTGACGATTTCTATAAGCCACCTGCTCGGCATGCTCTCGTAAATGGCTTATACAAAGATACTTCGTATGGAGGAAATAACATATCGGACGATCTTAAGAGCCTGAAAAGAGAACCTTAAAAATATATGCCTGTTACTGAATTATATTAAAATGAATGATTTTGATTAACAGTCACTATTAATAATAATAGACTTACCGACTTTAATATTAAATAAGATTACTGCTTTTTAATAAAGTATGCAGTCACTAAGGAATAAATTATCATAAGTAAAGTGTTACATGGTATCAGGAATTAGTTCTGGAAGAAGCTCTATATTTGTCAAAAATAACAGATATGGATGTTGAACCAGTAGATAACAGTCTTGCACAGATTACCAAATGGTGATCAGACATTTTCTTGGAAAAAATGGAAAAAATGTCATTAAATAGCTCTTCTTTTCAATTCTAAGCTCCCTGTCGATCCCCCTGGAACCGCCTTAGCATTACTTCATGGGGTGCGAGCGTCATTTAAACTATCATGCCTTAACTAAGTGAAACCCGAACGACAGAGCCGAGACTCGAACTTCGGCCCGAACGTCCTATGTTTCACGGTGACCTGGGCTGCAGCGGCAAAGACCACTGAACGACCACTAATTAAGAAAGCAGAGAGTCCAAGATCGACTAAAATGAAAAGCTCTTTTTGCGGAAAAGTTTGAAATGCAAACCATTTAACCATGATAAAATAATAAAAAATAGTACTTTATGGTTTAGCGGTGCCTTCTAAATGCTAGGAAAAGAAAACCTTGATTACAAGTTATACGGCAAAGTACTCAGATGCACTATCTATGAAAACCACAAAAGCTAGAATTTGGAACATGCAAGTATGTATTACCAGGATGTAAAGAAAATTAGAAGTACAAAAGGATACTATCACAATTACGAAGAAGAGCGTGCAGCAAGCAACACGCAAGGTGTTAGGATGTAAGCCAACAGGGAATAAAAAGGTAACGTACTGAGAAAAACGACAGGGTGAGACCACAAGAAGCCAAAAAAAAGACGGGGGTAACAGAAAGAAGCGAGTCGTGGCAATAAGTATGGTTCGAACACCATCAGAAAGTGGGTCAAGTCGAGAAAGTGCTGATAGCAAGAAATGTAACAGCAATGGAGAAAACAACCAGACTATAAGGATATTGAATGGACCCAACCCATCAGAGAAAACTTCTGAGAATCATAAGAGATCGATTTGACCCATGAAATTGCAGAGAAAACTACAATAGCGAAAGGTCGAGACAAATACTAATAAGAAAGATCACTCTTAGGTGCTGGCTAGATAACAGCGTTGTCCATATAAAAAGTGTTAGAGAGGCAATGAAGAGCATACTCTGTTGAATACTGAATTTGCTATAACCTAGGGATAATATCAGGTGAAGTAATTGATATAAACCTTGTAAAGAGCGGCTAATCTATAAAGTAATTGTACATACTGGAGGAAATCATTGCCCTTAGTAACGTTACATGCCCTGCCTCGTCTTTTTTAAATACCAACTATATAGTGTATACAGCGTTGCGCATTCAGAACTTATATCTCGGAAACGGTAAGAGATATAAAGGTAATTAAATCGGGAAAAATATGCAGAGAGATATTTTTAAATCTAATTTATGAATTTCATATTCTGTATTTGTTAAGGCTTTCTGTTTAGCTAATATAAAAGCAACAATATTTCTATAATACCGACCCTGTAGCCGTAGAGAAGTGTTTTTCAATAACTTTCCAACAATATCAAAACTGATACGTTTATTATTAATAATAACAAAATTGTTAAGCAACCTTTTCGGTTCAATTTAATTTAGTTAATCTGTGAATTAAAACGGCAAAAACGTTGTTTGAATATCTTACTTATGTAGTAGAATTAATTTACTAAATATTTTTAGTGAACTTGGCATATTTAAAGTACTCGTTTTTAAATGTGAGATAAAAAGCAGGAAATTTTACATTTTAATAAACTTGAAAATCATTCTGTGTTGTACATCGAAATACACAATGGAAATGTTCGTTTTCCTAATACTGTTAATTCACACACTAAAGGCACACAAGCAGTGCACATCTATAAATTGATAGTAATCTAATAGCGTTTGATTTGATGATATGGGTGTACCAGTGTTATGAGTATTCATGAGCTGTAATGCAACATGCAATGAGCATACAGTATTTATTTTTATGTTTAAATGCAGTCAGTTTCAAAGGATATTAAAAGAACAATAGTATGAATGAATGGTGGCAGCTGATATAGCAACAGGTTACTATGAGTGAATAATATTTACTTAAAAAGACTTATAAATTTTTAAATCACGCTGAAGGTTAAATTCCAATCAATTGTGAATATATAATAATTTTAATGTTATAAACAGTGGCAATGTAGCTTTCCATGTGATAATATTTGATATAATAATATCAAATTATTATGATTCAAACTAGAAGTCAATTTTGAAAGTCAACCTGAGTTATATTGTTCTATTGTATATATCATTTATTTAACGTAGAATCAGTGAGTGTACCAATAAAATGGTTTCTATTGTGAAAATAGAAATATTTGTAAGAAGTTCTACGAGATTCTGGAACAGAGCCAACCAGTAAGACAACCAGTGGGGTGTTCCACAACGGAGCAGTTCAAAGTCAGGTACCTCTGAAAATACAACAAAGGTCAGTGAATGTTTTATTGAAATTTCAATGTATGTTTTTATCGAGTTTGATTTGAGATAATTTAGAAAGAACTATCTATTTAGATAATAATTGTTTATTCAATTTATTTTCTAAGTTGAAAGTTAAATCAAGATATTGATAGTTTTAGTCGTTTATATTTTGAAATTAAGATTTTGGATTTATTTAATTTATAATTTGAATAACTAATGTAAAATTTGAAATATTTGGATCAAGACATTAAATTTTAATTTGAAGTTTATTTGATTTTCCAATTGTAAATGTTAAGTCAAACGAAATAACTTGTCAGGTTTTGAAAAGTTAATAAGAAATATATTTGAGGGTACTTGAATTGAATACATATTTTCAATCAATACTATTGTCCTGGTTATAATTACTGTATACGAAAGAAAAGTTCATATAAGAAGAAATGTTAATATAAACATACCCACTTGTCTAATAATAAGGTTTCTCATTGCTTTGATATGTACTAGTCGTGGTTGGAATTAATTTCATATTGACGTAAGGTAAATGTCAAAGTATCAATTGTAATAAACGTCAGTGTTATTAGTTTATACGTTTCATATGATTTATGAAGCAGTTACTGTATATAATTTGTCATATACGTAAAAAACCGGCTATATTACAGAAGCTATCAATTATCAAAATATTGATAAAGATATTGTGTTACAACTTGACTTATTTGCAGGAATATCGTCTTGGTGCAACCAGGAATTTTGGAATATGGCTTGTTGCTTTTAAAGATACTTTTCAGGTAAATGTTCTTGTACGTTAATTTTGACTGAGAGATATCTTATAAATCACGCTTGAAAATCTTGCTTATTAATCAATATATTACTTTGCATATCTACACTAGCTCGGCTGCAAAATATAGTTCGTTGATCTTTATCTCCTGCTGTTAAATCTTGAAAAAAATGCAGTAGTTATATGAATCGCAAATCGGTTCCTTTAATATAATATTATATACTGCTGGTTTAGGTATTTTAACAATGATTTGTGGTACATTAGTTTAACATCAGAAGTTTTTTGGAAAATTGAATGTCAATGCAAGTCTATTAGCCGTTTTTGGAAGAGGCTGCCGTATTGTGCTGCGTGCTGTGTATATCTGAACAGTGGTATAGCTGTTTAAATGTAAATCAATACCTTTAGCTTAGTGTTACATGGCAAGAAGCTCCATATTTGTAAAGAAATATCACAGATTCATTTAAACCAATAGTTGAACTAGTAGATAATAGTTGAGAAATTTTATTAAGTAGTTCGTTTTTCACCCCTAAGCTCTCTTCTGTTCCCTCTGGAACCGTTTCCGCATTACTTCAAGGAGTGTGGGCGTCACTTAAACTATTATGATCATGCCTTAACTAAGTGACACCAAAACGCCCGGGCTGAGAGTCGAACTCTTGTCCGAACGTCCTGTGTTTTACTGCGACCTCGGCTGTAGCCGAGAAAAACCACTCATTAAATAGCTGCATAATAAATAATAGGACAGCCATATAAATACAACATTACAAGAAATAGCTTTTTTATGAAGAATTATTATCAATATTTGATTATTTTTTAATAATCTAAAATTTAAGTTATTTAAAATTGTTATTACATAATATTATTTATTATTTAGATGAACATTGTTTATGCCATTTTGAAATGTAGTATTCTTTTCTTCTAATGTTATTAACAAATTTCCCTAAACGGCATTTTCCTAGTCTCTTGCATCGGTAATATTGGGAAATAGATATTACATTGTATCTTTTGACGAGATTTCCATACTGAACGCGCTGTTTAGGACACTTTGTATGAAGCCCTTGCAACCCAAACTTACACTTCGCAATTTGGCTTACATCTGCAAAGCTTCTACTATTCCTTCAGATTAAGGTCGCTGGTCTTTCAGCTAATGTTGTGTGCCATTTGTTAACAATGTTTCTCCTCCGCAGGACTACATTACTCCCGCTGACAAATTAGTTTCCAGCCTGAGACGAACATTAAGCTCTGCGAACGGACTCATGACCACTTTATTGTCACAGATACTGATTACGTCATAGCACCTTCTTATTTGTTTTCTTTTCAGCGGTGAATGCCAAAGTGAATTCTGCTCCCTTATCTAAGCCTCTACCTTTCAAATTTAGGCTTGTTAATAACTTGCTGCAGAGTGCTACCTACTCTAAATATCAACGAACATTACCACTCAAAATGATTGCAGAATGGTAAACTGTGCCACAGTTACTAATATATTGTTTGAAATTGCTAGTATAAAATAATCTGTGATAAGATATAAGGATAAATAAATATTACACACCAGAGTCTCATTTACTCGACCCTGGGTTTCTGGAATTTCTCCATTAGTCGAAGTTAACCCACATTCCTGTAGTTTTATCTACGAAACTCACGTTAAATTGAATTTCGATTAGTCGAAGGTCTTGATGAATAAAAGTGTTTTATAAAATTTGTTATAACCTCTTATACACATACGCTATTAGCGATGACTTACAGTGGCATATTGTTATAGAAGCAAAATCTGTAAATTTATATCCAGAAGAAAAAAGGAAAGAACGCAATTTGTCTTATGTATTTAGTTTGAACTATCCCACGCGTCTATAAATTACTATAGGTTGGAGAAAAAATGTCAGGATATTAAAGCAGATGAGCACAATCAGAATACATTTTGTTTTAATATACAAATGAGCTGTCAGTCTTTTATACAGTGTTAATATAATAATTTTTTCAGATTTAAAATATTGGGTATTTTACAAGGGTTATTTTTTCAACCCCAATTCCATAGGAATAAACAAAAAGATGAATATCAAACATCTATTGCATAGAAAATGTAGGTACATTTCTCAGAAACATTTTGATTAATGCACTTACAACATAGTGGCACGAGATTTTCATCCCCTCCCCACTCAAAGAACGTTGCCGCCTGTTCGCTCAGCTAACCGTTCGCGTTAGTTTTCAGCTTCTTCTTTAAACTTTCTGTACGATTTTTGCAAACATCCGTCCTTCATAAACTGTACTGGAGATCACCGACTTACAGAAAAGCTACCTGTGGAAACCCGAATATATACTCGAGGAAAATGGTTACTACCTACCCGATGACCTAGAACCCTGAACCTCAAATGAAGCCGAGACGAATAAAGAACCAGCTAAAATTAAAATAACGCCTACGTTTCTGCACGACACAGTCAATCACAAAGATGTAATCAAGGATATTAAAACCCTGTCCAAGGGAGAATTCTTAACATCCCTAAATACAACTACATTGAAAATTACCGTAACAAAGCCAGACGACTACAGAAGCTTGGCCAAACATTATTCAGAAGACAAAATAAAATTTCACACATACCAAATTCCTAACATTAGACCTCTATCGGCTGTTATAAAGAACGTCCCTCCTTTCAAGATACACAACAAAAACTTAAAAATCATGATCTGCCGTTAATACGAGACTTTTAAATAAAGATAAAATACTAATGCCAGTGTGCGTAGTACTCCTCACAGCAACTGAAAAGGAAAAAGAAATATTTAAAAATAACAAAATCTTACCATTCAATAGTGACCGTAGAGCCACACAAATATTAGTAAAACCCCTCAATGCCATAGATGCCAAAGCACTGGGCATATCAAAAATGATTGCAAATTGGAATGAAGATGCGTAAAATGCAATTTCCTTTATACTAACTGTGCTAAACCATGACGAGCCCTCGGCATGTACGAACTGTGGTGATAACCACCTCTATAACTTTAGGAGATGCGAATATTTTTATAAACCAGAAATTATCAACACAGATGGTTCGAGAACGAATCTAACAAAACACCAAGGACACAAAGCAAGCCCGCACTTATTAAAAACACGAAACACTTTCTTGATATCCCAAGCAATATCCCTCCTTGGTACTACAAAACAAAAACCTCAGCACCAGAAACCCCATCCTTACTTAATACACTCTTATCATCTCCCTTAAACCTTTTTAACCCTGTATGGAAAAAATCAAACAATTCTTATTACCCAATCTCCTACCCACCCTTTTTAATGGATCATAGAACCAACATAGTTTCCCAACTAGAAATCCTCAATGGAAATGCTACCTTATTTAAATCTTTCCTCATAAGACAGTCCATAGACATATCATGTGTCTCTTAAAAGCACTTATGTCACCCGGAAGAACAGTTAGCTGGATACCAGATCTACCGCACTGATGCAGAAGCATTGCATCAGAAAGTGTAGCCGCCAGTTAACCACAAAATCATTCATCACAAATGTCAATCTATCAACACCAGAAACCTCGAGGCAGTTGGAAGCACAATCAAAATATATGATGGCACAGTCGTTAACCTAGTGTGTGTGTACAGACAAACCAACAAACGACTACTAAAACAAGACACAAGCAAACCCATTCTACTTATTGGAGATCTAGAGTAACAAACCCAGCTGGACGAAACTTCTACGATTTAACATCCACGTATGCTTTTCAAATAGAAGCTCATGACGAGCTCGTGCTTACAAGAACTTCAATAAACAAGTAATCACTGAACTAGGCTTGGACCTCTTATCAATAATCATTTCGTTTATAGTACCAGTAAAATACATCCCTGAGCCTAGATGAATCAATGGATTAGCCAACCGGGACGTTTTAAATACAACGCTCTACCAGCACCTCAAGTACTCCAACACGTCAGTCCCCGAATCATATTGATGAAACAATGTTACACACAACGAAAAGCATTTCCGACAGTGTCCTTCGGTCCACCAAAGAAAAGGTTAACAGAGAACGTGCTAAAGATAACTCGTCACCCAGATATATACTCAATTTAATAAAACAAAAAAATACGCTGAGAAGAGAATGGCAGAGAACCAGTCTCACCACATGGCTTCTATAACCAAAAGTCTCCCAATAAATAAATCGCCGGGATATGATAAAATATCCAATATCATACTGAAGAAACTCACAAAAAAACGTATGCAAAAGATATTTCCCGAATGTATGGAAACATGTAATTCTACTGATGTTCCTCAAACCAGCGAAATAAGAAAGACATTACCAGCTATAGACCAATCAGCTTACTATCAACGACCTCTAAACTATTTGAAAAGGTTATCCACTCCGGGCTTAGTAAATAAGTTGAAAATAATAATATTCTTCTAATCTTTCAATTCGGTTTTAGAGAAGGCCACTGTGACTGAGATCATTGAAAATGGATTTGAAAGCAAGCAATTCACAGCAACCCTGTTTATAGACATAGCCCAAGCTTTCGATCGCGTGTGGACAAATGGCTTCAGATATAAAATTTCACTCTTACAAATACCCGACTACATCAAGTCGTTACTATTTTCATTTTTAAAAAATCGCTCGTTTACAGTTAAAATATACACATTCCAATCCTCCAACAGAAACATACACGGGGTCCTTCAAGGCAGCATGCTGGGCTCAATTCTTTTCAATATCTTTATCCGAGACTTCCCCGTTAACAATGTTGACCTTGCGATGTTCGCTGATGACAGGGTCATATTAACCAAAAACGAACACTTGGAAATTACAAGATGCCACTAATATACTAACCAGATGGTTCAAGCAGTGGACGTTTTCTATAAACTATTTCAAATCTAGCCCCTATTGGAGGATGGAATAAAAAAGACGGCTTATCAAAATCTGCAAGGATAGAAATCCAGTTCGAGAGAGGGAAGATTGAAGAAGACTTCAATACCGTAATCGACATCGTGAACAACTTTGACAAGGTGTGCGAGTCTGTTAAGGAATTATCAGACTCGCACACCTTGTCAAAGTTGTCCACGATGTCGATTACGGTATTGAAGTCATACTATGCAAAAGACCTTCTGAAACAGCCAACCTCAGCAAGAGTGACATCCATGGTCGTATTCACCCATATAAGGCAGGAGTACGCAGTGTCAACTCAATTAATTGTCTCCAAAGGAAGATGCAGCAGATGGACGTTCATTGTCAGCAAACCAACGTGCATTTCAATCACCTACCGTGAAGAACTTCCAGTCAATACAATAAGTGTCATTCAAACGACAGAAATCAATCACGACAAAAAACTTAAAAAGCTGAAAGGATATTCCAAACCAATTGGCCTCAAATTCAGCGACACAGTAACCCAAAAGTATTTTACATATATAGCAGAGGAGCCAGTGTTGAAGCAATCAGACCACTTCTAGGATCTACAGGCAGAAGACAGAAGACGCGAACGGTTGCACCTCCAATAGCATCTGAAGGAAGTAGCATGGAGAGTCATCCGACATCGCTCTTACCTTTCCAGCGGATAACCATCAGCATCTTGGGAGCCCCTGCTATAAGTGTAGTTTATTAACAAGTAGTGTGTTTACGAAGACATTCTCCTTTCGTTTGTTATTCTTAATCTGGAGTTTGGCAATATGTTTAATCTCAAATTAAACAGATTTAAATTTAACTTAAAAATTTAATACAGTTTCATATGTTTAAAAATGCAAATAGCAACACATGCATTCGTTCAGGAAATTTAATATGTCACAACTGCATGTTAGCAGAATCGCATGGCAACCTTGCTTAAACGACCTAGTAATACGAGTTCACTGTAAAATAAGTGCATATATCGCGGAATCAGGCTTGCTTAAGCGCTGGCCGTTGTTATGTCACTTTATAGCGACCCAGTAAGAATAAACACTTTACACTTTGAAATAATGCAATTTTAGAAGTAAGCAAAATATATCTGTATTATTAGACCAAGATTTTTATAATAAAAACAATCGGAATTGAGTGTTTGATTCATTAACATCGAGGTACTACCCTTCCAAGCCTAAAATTTTGAAGTGTGAGGCTGCACTTCAGCGTAGTTACCCAATTATAGCGTCCCTCTGAGTGGCCTGATTACTTTGTCTTAAAACCTGGTTGCAGTCTGAACCGTGTGCTCAGAATTAAAGGGACGGAACCAGCTCAAGTAGCAGAAACCTGTTCAGCCTCCAGCCAATTCTGTTCAGTCACTAAGGTCTTTACACTGAGACGAATTCATAACACATCTGCAATTACAATCAACGGCCACTATATCCATGCTAACGACGGACTTGTTAAATATTTGGGTATTTACTTTGACATCAGACTTACATAGAAATATCATGTTATAGATAACACAAGAGATTAATCCAACTATATCCAATTACGAATCCAGAGTTCACCATGCAAGTCAAATGCACCACTATCCTATACAAATCATTGATACCCCCTTTAGTTCTCTACGGATGCGTTGTTTGGGGTAACAGATCAAAAACTAATCCATATCAAATCCAGGTGCTCCAAAACAAAATTCCTAGAATTTCATGCAACGCTCCCTGGATCATCACCAACTAGCAACTACAAAATGAATTGGGCATTTCTGTAGTCAAACAACACAAAACAAAGCTTACCAAAAAAGTCCATGCAAACTGTAGTGGTGCTGCTTACTATAAACTAGGTCAACAAGGAATTTATGCACGACTAAAACGTAAGCTAACCCAAGACATCTACTGAGTGACAATATTGATGATGATTAAGTGATCAAACAAGGCTAAACTTAGTGGTCGCACAGCGAACCTTAACTAATTACAAATTGAAAACTTTCTAAAGCAGTCAAATTACCGTTCCTGCTACTTAATATGTTATATGTTAGTCGTTATCAAAGCCTTGTATAACAGTGTATATTTTTGAGCAGGCATACGCCTATAAAAAAATCTGTAAAGAGTTTTACTCACAACTTCCCTCTCAATTGGACGTTGTTGTATTAAATCATTTTCAAAATCAAAGGAATCTAGGGGTAAAAATATCTTCACGTGTTTCTAATAATATTGAAACAATAGAAGGAAACACTTAGTAATGCAAATTATATCAATTTTCAAATAAAAAAACATTACCGGCGATCAAATTCAAACGGCGGACATCTGCGACTGACCGTTGCCGATGATTAGGTCGTCATAGCCAGATTTTGAGAAGATGCAAATTGTATGACCAGAAAACTTAAAGAGGAGTATGAAAACTGGGGGTCGGAAGTAAAATTGGAAAAAAGTGAGTATCTAGCAATTAGAGTAGAAAAACAAGGCCTAAAGATAAACGGCAGTAGAATAAAAACTGCAAAGGATTTAAATATCTAGGATCAAGTATACAACAAGAAAAGAAAGCTATGCAGTAACCAAATGGACTGTGGTGGCCCTATACAGGGTGTTACGGAAATGAGTGCAAATATTTTAACCAGTGATAGAGATCACCAAATTGAACAACTTTTCTATTTATCGTTTTTCAATTAATCGCATATTTTTTCAATTATTTATCTCCCCTAAATTTGACGAGCCGCTTGGTAAGCAAATCTAAGTTAAAGGTGAACGCCACAAGTATATTAAAGCTGCGAAGTTCTTGCACAAAAAACATGCGGTCAATAACTTACCTACCTCAATTAATTGATAAAGTACGTTGGTGACCAGATGTGAACTAAAGGATTTATCAGTACTTATGCAGTTTTGTTGGTTTGCATATCAAAGACATGTTTTTTGTGTTTTACGCCATTAAATTAGAATATTATTCCATAGGCGGGTATGCATTTTTAGAGTAAAATTGTTTTGTATTTTAACTCAGTTGTGAGGGCGTTTTCGAAAAAAAAAAAGATAAATGGACAAGTTGTTCAGTTTAGCGAGTTCTATTATGGGTTAAAATATTTGCACTCATTTCCATAACACCCTGTATAACTCAGAAGTTTGAGGGCTAAATATAAACTACACCAAAAAATTGCGGGTTCTAGAAACGAATACTCTTACCAGAAGCTATAAGGCATCGAGTATTGAACATATACCCAACTGCACAATTAAATGAAGCATGAAAGTAGAATACTATGTAATACACATCATCATCATCATATGAACATCTTAAATGCATTGGAGAAACACTGTGGCCATTAAAGAGTATTTAGTTAGTAATTAAACATGAGTTAAAGTGTTAAATTAAATTGTGTAGCTGATTGTAAGCAATAATTTAAATCTAAAAATTTATTTAATATTTTTTGATAGACAACTAATTTATATTTGGATAATAGTCTTAATATTAGAAAAATTAGTCTTTTCTTGAAAAGTAATAAAATATTGCAAAAGCGTAGGACGAAATGTCAGTCATTCGTTATTTGCCATTACAAATATTGTAAAAATACTTAAAAACATGTTTTCTGGTAGAATTTCCTAATGGAAAATAGTAATGTAATTTATATAAACATGTACGCAGTAATGTATATTTATCTTGTACGTCAAATCGAATATTCGACTTTTCTTCTCAATACTAAATTTATAAACTGTGTAAACGCGTTTGGATTTCGCAGTTCTGTGCCCGTTGTCTGTTTTTCGATGTCTGTAGTACATAATTTGAATTTCGCTCGCTTTCCGCCTGCTTGCTTTTTGGTTATCGGTACGGGAATGCGATAACGGTGGCTTTTGTTTTTCGGCTTTCCTTTTTCCTTTGTGCGATCATGGCCGGCAGTTAGCGTCCCAATAATTGTACAAGTTCCTGTGGGCCTTCGGTCCTTGTAGTGGTGGAATTTTTCCTCGCTGATGAAGGTGGAATATTACGGCTTGGCAATTTGGTGAGAAGTTCTTTCTCACGTCAAATTTTTGGCGGATATTGGGAGCACGTTGGTTTTACTTCTCGCACGTGCCCTTTTCACGGGGTAAGTCGTTTAAGGTTCTTTCGTACCGTGCTTAATTAAGATGCTTGTGATCCAATGTTGGGCATTTTTTCAGCCGCAATTGGAGCCCCAAAATTGTAACCCATCTATGTCGTTCCGGAAGGTTTTTCGCTGACCCGCATTGCGGGACCTGTGTTGACCTTGAAGGCACCTGCTGTATCCAGCCTTTTATATTCTATGCCAGCTTTGAGTGAACTGAAAGGGGCTCGACAAAAGGAATTGAAGTAACATGTCTTTTTTGTTCCATTACTTTAAAACCAATTGAATGCTGTAGGCAGGAGTCCGGTATGTCAAGTACCCCATTTGTTTGTTGCGTACCTACTGGGGTTCCCTCAGGACTTCGCCGTCAATTTGCTGTTCGCTTAACGACCAAGCAGATGTAGTGCACTTAATGATTTCTATTTTCGGAGCATAGAGTAATTTCCGTTACATCTTTTTAAACTGTTGTAGTGTTTAGGGTAATTTATTTGTGTACTTTTTCAACAGTTGTATATGTGTTCTGGGGTGCATCTTACATTGTGGCATAGATGTGCTACTCTACGTTAACCTATGTTTAGCAATTAATCACCGGTACTTTCTACAATATGATACTGTATTTCTGATTCTTATACTGTGATAGCATTGTGGTTTTGTTATTTTTACTGTTACCTGTGCTTGTCTAGAGGTTTTCTTTCAGAATATTTATGCAACTGGAGTTTACGAATTATCTGTGATACCTGGATACACTTGTCGTTAATTAAAAGATTCGTTGGCTCTCATTTTGGCGTTTTTCATTTAACTGTTATTACTTGAAGAACTGCACACCGTCTCCCTGAATTAGTCCGGCCGGCAACTGTATCCACGTAGTCATTGATGTTATAATTTGAGAGATTTAGCCGACGAAACACTTGAATTTAACAAACGTTCGAAAGAATCTCGATGATTATTAAAATAATTCCTGCAGATGTAGTCCGAATATGAAATAACTTGGATTCCTAATATTTAAAGCCAGAAATTTTCTCAGTATAACGCAGCATCACCTATTTGTGAATACCCGATTCAGGAGATTGCAGTTCTTACACAAACCTAGAAAATCTCAGTAGAAGAATAGAAAAGAAACTTGTGAAGTACTTACATTGCAGTCCCTTGTGTTACTTTTAAGAACTAGCCATTTGAAGTGTACGTCTTTAGATAAACTTAAAGATGTCATTATTACAAAATAGTAAAAGTACCATAAAATACTCAGTTATAGCATCAAACGTCAAGAACACAATTAATGTAATATCATTAACAAGTCAATAGGAACATGTTACTGATGCAAATTTATTTAACCCTTAGAGCTATTCAGATCATGGATTAGTGGGTTATATTTTATACAATAATAAAATTAATACATAATTAATATGTTTGTACGTATCGGTTTAGTAGAGTATCTAAAATTAAGACACACAATACCTGTAAACCCGTAGAGAATTTGCTCAATAATTCTATGTCAATACTTAATTTTGCATTTATTAACTTTTCGTAATTTTGCTTAAAATAGTGTGATATAACCAGATGTAAACCTAAACCTTGTTCAAAACTTGCTATGATGTTTTGCGTGTGACTTTTGATGAGATGCATAACTCCGATATACGAGGGTACAAGGGTTATATTGCCAGACACCCTTGCTCTACTTCTTATCAATGAAGTTCAAAGAATATTTCATATTGAAATCTTCCAGAAGCAATATTCGCAGGACGAAATCGGATTTACTCCGTATTCGAAATTAAGGCAATATTATAAATAAAACGTTCATTTAGCTTCTGAATGGGATATGCGAGTTTAATATTACTTTCTCAACTTTTTCGTGCCATCTCTATTTTATCCCGGTATCGTACATAATATCCACGATGCTTCTGGCAGGTAATCTTTATCGAATGTCTTCTTGTTTCTATTAAGAATGCCAGCCGAGGTAAAATGTTAGGGAATGTGATTTATTTTCGAATTGATTTTATTATCTGGTCGTCAGCTATTTACTCGGCTCCACTGTTTCAATATTTTTGTAGTGGTACTCGACACTTTCCCTCTTGACTGTATCGAGGCGAAGGAATTGATTTTACTTTTATTTTAGTATTGCAAAACGGTTGGAATTTTTGTGTTTGTTATTGAATATGTCGGGTTTTCTACTAAACAAAAAAAAAATGCAGTTACATTTCGATTTGTAAGTGTTGGTAAATTGAATTAGCTGTCGAATATTAGCTGGTGGAAAACCTTGTCATAATGATAATAAATGATTCCTAAAACTTATTTTGTAGTTTGGGATTGACGAATTGGGTATTAAATATGCCAGATGACTTTTAAGCAAGAGCTCGAGACCGTCCAAGCCAGAAAACCTACAGGTATAAATGCGAACTCTAAACTACCCAAAAATTCAAAACCATAAGAACGAGCAGAAGTTGCTTGTATTGTTCAATAATACTAATTGTATAATATACGTAACACCGAATATTCAGTCAAACATTCAGAGAAAATAATTCAATGCTCCAATAGCATATGGAGGTTCATGATAAAGATAACAATATTAAATTATTTAAAAGCGCTCGGAAGCCATTAAACGAAGCATATATTCCTAAATTAAAGTAAGAATAATCTAGCATTCTAAACTATTAGTGCATCAAAATCTGGAGCAAGAAATGGAAAATTGATTTACAAAAGCTTCACAAGAATTGCTACAGTTATGCGAAGAAGATAGTTTACTATTACATAAAACCATGAATTCAGTAATGTCAAAGACAGTATTGTTGTCAAATTAACCTGATTAAAAGGAGAAAGTGATATTTTTGTAAACAAGTGATCGTGTGCTGATTACAAATTCAACGTGAAATGTAGGTTTGGCTTACTGCTATAAAACGTACTCACAGGGAGCAGGATAAATATCTCTGACCTGTACCATATCTTCACATGATCCAATCAAGAAGACAGCAGGCCGGCAGAATAGATTCGGTACAATACAGTGGCAGATGTTAGATGTACTTGAGCAGGCGAAAGTATTAAGAACAGCCCCACTAGTACTTCGGCAAGTTCACAATGATTCGATCATTTGTAGATAATCAAAAAGCCATGGAGAGTTAATTAAGACCACTCGAATGTCACTTAAGAATTATTTCGATTATTATTGAAGGCAATTGGAAGAACCACTTGACGATAACTTGTAGGATGACTTTAAAGTAACAGGCAAGCAGCTTCAAGGTAACAGGAATGTAACTTCCAGGTAACTTGAATATCTGAAATAAATCCAGTAACACGTCACACAACATGCAAAGGGGACGACATAGTTCTGTACTTGAGTTAGTTCCTCTTTAAATACTGTGAAATCTTGGTTTAACCAGTCAGACTACAGCAAATCAAAAAATCATCACATAAATACTGAATCAGATTACGGACGATTTTTAGGAATAAATTCGTATAAACAACATAATCTCAAATACGGTACGAGAAGCAATCTGAAGAATCAATCTTTCAAATTGGAACGGGAAATAGCCCCCCCCCCCCTTCCCTCTATAATTTAGCGACGTACAAAAGAAGATATCAATTGTAAATCGAAAGTTACCAAAACCATATGCGTAAGGATCTCAAAATGCTGATAACTGCAGTGGACCAATGCAACATACGCAATAGTCAAAACGTGCAAAGATAATGTAAAAGTAAAATAGAAAGTTCGACATTATTCCCAAGACGCAGGCGCTGAAAATCATCCGTCTAAATTTAGATGAAGGAGATAGAAACAAGAGAGAATTATTAGACAAATTCTGCATTAAGCGCGGATATCAAGACTGACAAGACTAGACAATAGTATTCTAACGCTATTCTGTTTATCCAAACACTTACTCAGCTCCTACTCTATTATATATTAAAAAAAATCTTAAAAGAATAAAAGAAACAGTAGAGTTTAAACAACTAATTCCATCTTGTAATTTTGGATTTTGGAAAGACTACATGGCAATACAATACAGTTATCGAATCATTGTCTAAATAATGTAGAGTTTCAACTAGTGATGGGCTTATTCGAATGAAAAATAACCGGTTATCCGGTTATTGAAATAACATGTGTAACTCGGTTTTCGTTCCAAGTATTCGAATAAAAAATAACCTTATCCTGATACGTACTACGTGCCATATCTCAGCGACCTGCGAGTGATCGAAATTCTGTAAATAATACGTCATTCACAACTCATAAGCATAAGTAAGGCTGATTGTATTGAAAACATCATTTGGGGTCTCGCTCTACAGTTTTCTCCCTTGCTTCCTTGCCAGCTGAGGTTCGCGGTCGATCCGTCGTCATATGATATGAACATAAATCAATTTTTTGCCGCCTTTAACCCGGCCGATCGATAAACATAAACGTTTTACCACTGTTTTTTATTGCGCTTAGCAAGCAGTCCCGCATATTTCTTTCTTTCTACACTTAATAAATACCTCTTATTTTCCAATACATAACACATAATGTACATATAATGTTTTGGTAATCTCATACAAATACAACAATATATTATTATTATTATATTATTATAAATTGCCAGCAATCGAAAACAGGTGTATCCAGATATATTTCATTTATATCCACAATTACTTATTGCACAAACTCCTTAGAAATCAAATAAAAATCATTTATACAATTATTATAATTAACGATTAACTGAGTTCCTCTGCTATCTGCAAGTTACGATGCCGATGCAGATGACGCTGAACGAAACGAATCGAGAGCCAAAATGTATTCGAATGATTATTCAAATAATCATTCGGTTATTAATATCATTCGAATGCAAATAATTCGGTTATGAAAATTGTCCGGTTATGCCCATCACTAGTTTCAACACAAAGGTGTTCTACCAACATACATTAAACTTTCCAAGTCGCTTGATGTTAGTGTTAAAATAGTACCTCAAGTAAAAATAAACACTGCATTATCAAATTATATCGCGAGGAAGGGTACTGGGATGGTTGCTCTACCACCTCAGTGGCATTAGTATTCAGGAAGTGCTAAGTTCAAAACCCATAACCCTTCTCAGTCTATAGAATATTTTTTCGAGGCGAATGCCGGAGCAGTAGTTTCGGTTAGTCACAATTCCTATTATTGGCCAACGGGAGACGTAAGTTCCCCCTAGTATTCTGTCCCCAGTGAGGTAATCGAAATACAATGTACAACTACGAAAACCTTGCAAATGCCGCATTTATATTTGTTCTCGATCTGTTAAGAAAACAGTAGCACCTGCAAACCCAACTACAATATTGGTTGAAAAGTGACACAAACGTGTTTACTAACAGACGTAATGTATCTTCGCAAGCTACAATCAGCAACGCTTTAATGCCAATGAAGGTTGAAACAAGCCTTGATTAAAAACTCACTTCCAGCTTAAAAAAGGCAACTGGACTTTCAAAGACAACATTAGTTATCTGGAAGGAGGTTCTAACCTAACTTTCTCTTTCAAATAAGTTGAAATTAAACATATACCGATGTGATTACATGGGATTATTGGGCTTGTTATCGATGAAACACCGCACAAAGATTTGAGAATCTCAGACGTCAGCAGCAAAATACCGAAACTTACAAGCTACTGCAACCTAGAACGAGACGAATCAAGAAGGCAGCAAGGTTATATCTAAAAGGCATACCTTTGTAGTTAACCAGAACTAACTTGATATTCTATCTGAAGAATAGTGATATGTAGATCTTCTTCAAGCAAAATGCAATTACACCTCGTTTCTTAAACATTTACAGGCAAATGAGTAGTTACTCATATATTGGACTATTTATGCAATTGTTAAATATTCGTTGAGCTGAAAAATAACTTAAGAGATAGTGAAGAGTGTACGTTATGGAAAGAAATTAAAAAGAGACATTCCCGTAGGACAATGTAAAACTTGGTGAGCATTATAACTAATTGAAGACTATCTGAACGAAAAGAACACCAAAAGACCAAAACTTCATTGTACAGAATAGGGTATACAGCAAGGGCTATTGTGCTATCAAAATAAATTTGCCAATGACCGTTTTGTGATTATCGATAGATTCGTACAGATTTGTTGTGGTTGATAAGAAGAATGCATCAACGTGTTTCAGATAGATAAGAAGCGCCGATTATAAAAGATGGATATTCTTTCCTAAGGCCCTGGACATACGTGGATTATGTATGCCAGATACCGGTAGCCCAGATACAAAAAATACACGCGTTCAAATGGATCTGTCACACGGCATTCAGCGACGCATACAGTATCGCGCTACAGAATTTGTCGCTGGCGGCCGAAAAGGACAGATACCGAAATTCTGCAGCGCGATACTGTTTGCGTCGCTGAATGCCGTGTGAACAACTCTATTTGATCGCGCGTATTTTCTCCTTCCGGAGACCAGTATCTCGCATACAGCATCCACGTGTGTCCAGGGCCTAAAGCAGCTTTGCAACACAACCAGCGCTAATATGATATTTGGTACAAGCCCAATTCCAGTCTCATGCCATATTTCTGTTACTCAAACCTTAAGCTTGTACTGTAAAATTGTAAATAATTTAATAAAAATGTATTTCTACTTGCTGTAATGTAGTAAATATAGTCCTTGAGTATAAAAACGTTTCTCATGTATTTTTATTTCCTTTTACGATAAAGGAAGTATTGGATTCACCCCAAAAATTCGAAATTGAGTTTTTAACAGATCTTCACGTTTTAGAGTCCCCTGATCACAAAAAACATATTTACTTTTATTGGTCTGTCTGTCTGTGTGTCTGTCTGTGAACAGAATATCTCAAAAACGAAAAGAGGTATGGCGTTGAAACTTCATATATAAGTTTTGTGTGCTATGTAGATGAGACAGCAAGCTTTTGAAGAAAATCGCATAACCAGAAATAGGTGTCTACTCTTGTGATTTTTCAGTTTTTTTATTTTTTCAAAAACGGCTCAAACTTCAAACTTTACATTTTTATTACATTTTTTACTACGCTCGTCTGAAAGACGAAGGAAGTATTGTAATCACGAAAAATCACCTTCCGAGATTTTTTCAGATCTTCACGTTTCAAGGTCACTAGATGACGAAAAAGAGGTTTTCTCAATTCCGTCAGTCAGTCTGTCTGTTTGTCTGTCTGTCTGTCTGTTGGCAGTATAGCTCAAAAACTATTTGTCGGAGGAAGACGATATTTTGCATACATGTTATATATCTACCTCTAATGAAACGGGCACAATTTCATACAAATATATACAAGGTAAACACCTTAAAATAATAAAATTTTGTTTATTTTTGTGTTAATTTTGAAATGAAAGAAAGTTATAACTTCACTTTCACTGAAAATAAAACTCGACCGATAAGGGATAATGTCACAAAAGATAAAAATGTTTTAACCATAACACCGCTCTCTTCATGAAACGCGCGCGCCGGACATCCTCTGCGGAGACTCAGCCAGGATCGAGCATTCTGCAGAGGCGCAGATGCGGCGGGTTCAAACCCCAGCGGGATACATTTTTTTAAAATTTGAAAATGTATTTATTTTATTAGAAACGTGAAGATATTTGTACTCCTAACTTATTTTAATTTTTAAAGTTATTTAGTGTCACAATGTCGACGAGGGAAGTTTTGCGTAAAGCCCTTTACAGATTTTTTAATGTGTATTGATGTGAGATAAGTGATTTTCCAGTTGAATACTTCTAAAGTGGGTTTCTTTTGTTTTTTTATTAACTCCTATTTTAAATAGAACACCTGGTATATTATTACATTTTTGAATTCAGCTTAAAATTTTAGAGAAAATTTGTCTCTTCAACTAGCGCTCTATTTTGTACCGTTTTTGTAGAATTAGTAATTTTTGAAAATTTTTGACAAATGCTTAAAAATTAAAAATGAAATTTTGACTAATTATAAGATCACTGTAAAAGGAAGTTGTGTGAGTATAGCACACCAGATTTTTTCCTAATGTCTTTCTTACAAGGGCGGTAGATAAATTAGTAATATTAACACACTATTGAGATAATTCCAAGCATGTTTACAATATGAGAGCATTATTAATAAAAAATCTACATAATATTTATAAACTCATATAAAACTTGTTTTTGTAAAACATTCTTAAGCGAAGTGTTGCTTGCTGATACACCTAAACCTAAGTCATTAATTTTGAGTACGAGTATACGTCTTCAAGCATTATATTAACTATGTATTATTTATTGAATAAATCTAATAGCGTAACTTATTTTGAACAGATCGTATAAATAATAACTGTAATATACAGTGTGGAATTAAAGTAACCGATAAATTCATTAACTTCGTTGATATTCATTTTTATGAAAAAATCTATAAGGGGTGTAGCGATTTTGGCCATAGGGAATATTTTCTGCTGATTTTCAGTTTCTTATATAATTGGTTTTTCATGATATGACGTAATTGACTTTGTTTTTAAATAACAACCTATATTTTTTATTATTGATTTCGGTAGTACTTTTTATCCCGTTTCGAACGGTAAAAAAATTTCAATATGTTCTATTTGAAAAAATCGAGAAAAATGGTCTTAAAATTTAAATATTAAAAACCAATGAAATGAGCAAAATAAATGTAGTTACAGGTGGTAAAAACGAAAAAAGATTAGTTACATGTCAGAATTAAACAATTTCTAAATGTCATAATAAAGTAAGCGTCCTTTGCTTTTTCTAAATTAGAGTTTACCTTTAGCAAACTATTTAATTAATAAAAATGGTACAATTAAGCGATACATAGAGAATTGGATTTTTTATTATTTATTATTGTATTGTTTCAATTGTTTTTTAAATTTCAATAAAAACGAATGTGTCGTCAATGACTTTCCGTCAAGCGTAGGTAACTAGATTTATTTTGCTCATTTCATTGGTTTTTAATATTTAAACTTTAAGACCATTTTTCTCGATTTTTTCAGATGTAACATATTGAAAATTTTATATCATTAAAAACAACATAAAAAGTACTCCCAAAATCAACAGTAAAAGATACAAGCTGTCATAAAAAAGAAAATGACGTCATAACTTTTAAAACACACTACGTAGTAGCAACATAATGATAGTTGTAGTGTATGTCATATAATTAAAATCCCTATACCCCTTCAAGATTAAAAAAAATAGTATTAACAAAGTTAATGAATTTATCCGTTACTTTATTTACAAACTGTATATCCAGGCTTGTTTTAAGTTTATGTTACTTATTTGCATTTTAAAATTTCGTTTAAATATAAATCCAATTTTATAATTCTAATTAAAATAACTGAAGCCCCAAGTTTAAACAACAAGCTGTGTATTGGCACCCTGCAAGTGAAATAATCAAAGCTTTAGTGTTTCATGTAACAGAGATCAAAGTTCAAGGCAGCAAAATTAGCTGCTCCATGTCACTGTCTAAATTGTGCTTCTGATGACGACATTTCGCTGGTAATTCGAACTGTAACTGCTTTGTTTCGAACGTAGCTGAAGAAAACTTACTAACATTTTGAAAATTATAAAACTTTTAATTAGTCGTTTCTTAAAGTACCAAATCTGAGACAGTTTAATTAAAGTAAATTGATAAAATAAATTCTTTTTCTAACAATAGGTTTCGATTGTTACCTGGGTATTGTACATTCACTGCGGCGTTAAATATGCCAAATAGCAAAACGATACCACAATATGGAAATGGTAAAGTTCGCATAATCAGAACATGGAACGCTTAAGCGAACATTTTCGTTCTTTTATGCAGCTCAAGCATAAGTTTTTCCGTATTTTGATTTATATCGTATTTATACCTCTGCTGGAAGCACACATTCTGCAAGAATTTGCTGCTTGAAGAAGCAAAGCGTTTATTTGTTTTGTAAGGGCGTAGCTTCAAAGCTCGTGGAACAACACTTAGGATGCATCATTAGTATGTCGTGTGGAACAAATATGATTTTTTCATTGCTACATTCCATTTTTATTTTAATTTATTGCATACTTTAGAAAATGTTTACCTTAAAAGATACATGATAGGAGAAAGTGTAGATTTCTAACTTTTTTACTTAGACTGAGAGTAAGATAACCGTTAGGTTGCTGAAGGAAACACTGCAACTATTACTCATCGTATAAGAATCGCACTATTTTAAATGAATTTCATGAATTAAAATATCTATTAAATAAAAAAAAATGGTTTTCTATTCTTTATGTCAGTAATTTTGATTCCTGCGCCACATAATCTCGTTTTATATACAGGTTCAGATATAGGCATTTTATAAGTGAGCTGTTTTTCTTTCTGTATCTATTTAAGGGTAGTGTTACGTACTTTTTCAAAATGTTTATAAATTATATTCAAATCATTTGAAACTGTGAAAAGGACGATACGCTAACACAGTTTACGGTAATATTTGTGCAAAAGAACAGGAGATAAAGTCTATAGCGCCGATTCGTTTAAAAATGTTACTGTTCAATACGATATATGGGGTATTAGGAAGAAGAAAAAATATTTAGAGTACCTAAAAATGCAACGACCTAACAACAAGAGATACGAAAATGCAGCAACAAATAAGGAAAATGTCGATAAGGGGAAAGCAACAGTCCAAGTGCTAAATTTGGGAACATTAAAATTACTACAGAAGGAATAGAATGGAAATGGAATAAAAATATAGAAAAACTAAAACCAAAATACTAGCTCGAAAAATTAAATGGATCAAAGATGCCAGATCAAGTAAGTATAAAGAATATGATAATAAAAAATAGAAAATAAAGTAAATCGAAATAAACAAAAAGGAGCCTACAAAATAAACGGACACATGAGAATAGAAATATTGAATGTTCGAGAAATGTAAGAGGTAGCAGATGTAGAAATTAAAGAAGATTTTTGTAACAAAGATTGGACAAGAAGAATTGTTTGAACCTACCATAGGTTCATGTAGCAACCATGAAAATAACAAAAATTACAAGAGAAGCATATATGTTGATAAAAAGCACTTGTTAAAAAAATAAATATACAAAGACACGTGGATTAGACCACATGGATTGCATATGAATTAGATTGACCATGTGCCAATAGAAAGGGGCAAAGAGAGATGCATAACAAATACTCGAAATCAGAAAGGGGCAGATGAAGACCACTTTTTGGTAGGTAGGCATAAGAGTTGAACAAGAAATATCAATTATTAAAAGTCAGATAAAAGGAAAAGTAGCCAAAAAAGAATAAACAGATTGTGCAAAGAAAATTATGAATAGTGTATCGAGAGAAACTGAGTAACAATTGAATTCTAGCCAGGATACCAATGCGAAAGAAAGTCTGTGGATAGCTATATCGATGGAATGAAACAAGCAGCAGAAGGGTATCAGGACAAAGTGGAAAACCAAAGGGAGAAATAGTTTGATAGAGAATGCGAAATAGAATTGGAAACAAGAAAAGCACTACGGTTGGAAATGATACCAAAAAACAAGTCGGAAGATATACCGAATTGCTCAAAGAAAAAAGAAAAGAAAGTAAAAATGTTCTTCGCGAAAAGAAAAGGAGGTATAATAATACATTAAACAACGAGATAGAAAAAAATATAGAAAGACAAAGAAATGAGAACACCCTATCAAGGATCGCAATTCTAATATTTTACAGAAATAGCAGTGGTTAATAAATCGGAGCAGAAGCAGAAATATTAGAATTGCGGAAAGAACATGTTAATAATCTATTGAATGGAATAGAAGGTCAAAACAAAGACAATACGGAAGAACATATAGAGGTCAACATGGATAATGAAACCGGAGAAATGGACAAGCCGCCGACCCATGTAAGGTAAAACTAAATAAGGTAATAAATAATCTCAAAAATAACAAAAGTCCAGAAAAAGATCACATAACCGTGGAATTGTTTAAATATTCAGCGTACCAAACTTGTTCGAAAAAATACGGATACAAGAAAAAAATCTCATAAAAGTGGAATGAAGCAATATTATTTCCCTACAAGAAGGGGAATAAAGTAGATTGTGGAAATTATAGAGGAATAGTGCTTCTAAATGTTACTTATACAAATCTAACCTCACACATAAAGAACAAACTAACATCGAAATGAGAGGAAGAGTTTGGTGATTCTGTACGGTTTAAATGGGCAGATCGGTAATGAACTAAATATTTACATTGAGATAAATACAGGTGGAAAGCTATGAATATAAAGAGAAAACATTTATAGATTACAAGCAGGCTTATGGCAAAATAAATAGGAGTGAATTATATAAAGCATTAATAGAAGTAGAAGTCAATAGAATGTTTGTAAATATGAATAGCACCCAAATTAGGTTTTTATCAACCTAGCGGACAGGCAGGTTTTGGCACAAACGACCACTTACAGAGTGTTAAGACCCTCGTCGAAAAATGTATGGAATACAACAAACATTTATTAATAATCTTAATCGATTACGAAAAGGAATTTGATACAATAAATCACCACCGAATGTTACAAGCTGTTACAGAATGTTACATTAATATAATCAATCACGTGTACCAAAGAGCAAAAGCATATGTCGTACTGCTCGATGACTCCCAAGACTTCAATATCGAACGGGGATTGCGTCAGGGCGACGTCTTATAGCCAAAGCTTTCTATAACTTTTTTTAAATATATGTTCAAGCAGATTGACTTTGACGATATGGGGATAAACATAGACGGCGATAAAGTAAAATATTCATCATAGTTGATCGTATTTACGGAGCAAGGGAAATACTATAGAGGCTGAATGCAGTATCCAAATTAGTTGGGTTCAAAAGCAAAGCCAACAAGATACAATGCATGACAAAGATATTGATAGATGGGCCGAACATAGAACAAGTGAGCTCTTATAAATATCTAGGACACGAAATTCCCATAGAGAGAGATAATCAAACCGTTAAATTTCTAGATGAATAGGTTTGGCGTGGGATGCCTTCCAGAACTTGGGTAACATATTTAAATTAGACAGTTCATTATGACTAAAGAGGAAAGTATTTGACCAATGCGTGATACCTGCGCTTACTCATATAGCCGAAACACTTACCCTCACCAAGAAAATAGTAAATAAAGTGCGCATTCCATAAAGAACGATGGAGCGGTCGATGTTGAGTATTTCTCTTTGGGACCGGATCACCAATAACAGAATAAGGTAAATGACCGGAGTAACAGATGCTGCTCAACATATTGCGGTGTACTTAGGTTAGTTATGTGTCACTAGTCTCCAACAGCGAGACAAAGAAAATCTTCGAGTGGAGACCACGAAGTGATGTCTATGCAGCGGAGATCGTCCACCAACTCGACGGACTGACGACATAAAAAATTCAAACAAATTTGATAAAGACAGCATAAGAACGGCAAAGATAGAGAGATTCTGAAAGGCCTATGTTCAGCAGCGGACGCAAATGGCGGCTTGATGATGATGATGATGATGATGATGATATAAAAATATGATAAAACTAACATTAAAAAAACAGACAAGAGTGGGAATAAAGAAAAATTTATCAGAGAAATTTGAGGTTACGGTAGATTAAAACATGGTGATCCATTATCACCAAGAATGTTTAACTCTACCATAGACTACGTCATGAGAAAGGCGAATTTAAATAGATTAGGGTTGTTATACGATGGAAGACATCAGTGTCTTGCAGAAATTACAGAAAGCTATTTTAAGTTAGTACTTTCAGCACACATAATGGGTTTTAAAATAAATAAAGATAAGATAAAACTTATGACATGGACAAAAGGAGAATTTGATGAACGAGGAAAACTGGGAATAACAGTAAACGAAGGGAAAACAGAACACACTTCACTTCACCGAATTTTATAGAAAACGAGAGATAAAAAAGGAAAAACAACTGGTGGGTAACTGTCGTTAAGTACATGCAATTAGAAAATGGTTGGCAAGAAGAACTACCAAATAGTTGACATAAATATATAAGGAACCCGATATTGTGACTTTTATAAAAAACGTGTCAACGCATTGTTTTAGTGCTGATTATAGATTGCTATAGGCAACAATGAATAGGCATTTCTGGTTATTTTATCGAAAATAAGTTTCTTACAGTTCTCATGATACTACCATTCTAACACCACGTTAACACTTCAACTTTTTAGTCTTTGCGGTACATGATTGTACTAAAATTCACAATTTTATGCTAAACTCAAAAAATAAAAACTAATTGCTATGAATTTTAGATTAAATAATTTGGTTCCTGTTTACAAATTGCACAAATTTAGTGTATAGTTGGTTGCTTATAGTCTGTAATAAAACAATACATTTTTTTTAATAGATGTATGTATGTATTCAATAAAGAAAAGTTTACTTAGAAAAATGCACCTCTAGTCGTTGAACTAAACCACAAATATTCTTGGGATTGGAAGTGGTAGATAACCTAATCATACTGCAATGCAAATTTATATTCAGCTCCATATATTTCTTTAAGAAAACGTTCTACAGTGTTTACTTCCCTCGTCTAAAAGGCGAAAAAATCAGCTTCCGAGGTTTTATCACATCTTCACATCTTCAGAGTCCCTAGATGAGGAAAAACAGGTTTTCTCAATTCCGTCTGTCTGTGTCTGTCTATTCGTCTATCTGTCTGTCTGTCCGTCTGTCTGTCTGTATGTTACCGGTATAACTCAAAAATTATTTGTTGGAGGAAGGCGGATTATATGCCTTTCTGGCATTAAACCCAGAAAATTTCGGTAAAATATATACAAGGTGAGCTCAAGAACTATTGCCTAAATGAAAGTAATATATTTTGCATATAGCTCAGGCTTTTACCCTTGACGAAAAAAAGCATATTTTGGGCCTAAAATATACAAGGTGAGTACCTCAAAAATATAATTTTGTTTATTTTTGATTTAACTGAGAAATAGATAAAAGTAATAGTTTGCACATAGATCAGGCTTTACCCTTAAACGAAAATGGGACTCAACAGATACAGAATAAATGTTGTAGAAAACAAAACGGGCTACGAATAAGTACGGTGCGTTTAATGAAGTTGCATCGTAGAGATCCGAACAGTCCCGTGCGGCGGCGTGAATTGAGCGTTGAGATCGCATTGGCAGGAGCTGAAGTTTGAATCTTATCGCCGGTAATGTTTTTTATTTGAAAATTGATATAATTCGCATTACCAGGCGTTTCCTTTTATTGTTTCAGTATTATTAGGTTAAATTTTTGTTAACCCTAGCTTTTTCTGATTTTTAAAATTGTTTAGTGTCACAACGTCCACATGCAAGGGAAGTTCTGAGTAAAGCACTTTACAGATTTTTTTGTATTATGTATTATTTATATTTGCTGAAACTATTTGCTATTTTATAAACGGTGGGAAAAAGTAATAGATAAACATTTTAGAAAGAATCTCTAATAACCATACTGTTTCCATTCACGTTGTTTACGTTTATAGAGAAAATAAAATATTTTGAATACTGCTTTATTTATTCTATTCTATTGATGCTCTCGACTAGAGATAAAAAACTCGATAAAGTTATTTTAGCAGTGGAATAACAGCGGCAGGAAACAATACCCTTAGGCAAAGTGGACCAAATACAATACAACATACCATTGTTGAGCAAGGTTTTGATGATAATGGTCTGAATACTATACAACCCGCACTTGCAGATGTTTAAATAAAAATAATATATTGGTGAACAAATCAAGCAATGGAAAACAACCTGAAAGAATTTCATTCGAATTTTTCAATTAAATAGAGCAGGAGATTTATTATAACAAAAGTTACTAAAACATCATAAATATTTACCTAATATTAGCATTCGCAGATATAAAAAAGTCCTCTATTGCGTAAAAACGATCAATGAAAATAGAAAGACTGCGCACCTTATATATGTGAGCAAATTACAATTATTAGTTGTAGACAAGAACTGATGGAGGCATACAAATAATATAAAAGACAAAAGAGAAGGCTTTGGAAAGGATAATAAAATTCTGAATATGATGTAGAAGAAAAAATAGCTAATACAAGCATTACTTTAAAAGGGGTGCCGATAAATAAAATAAATAGTAAAGAAATCAGAAGCAGTAAAGTGGCTTTCACTCAAATACTCAAACCGTAAAGTGTTATGTGGAAAATATCTGCTAAAGGCCAGAGAAAGGCCAATGCCTCAGTATACAAATTGCTGGATACAACCAGAGCCATTGTAGTATCAAGACTTGTCGGTTGCCCTTATCAACAGACTTCCAGCTGCGAAATACTTGTTCTAGGATACTAAAAATATATTATGTTTACGAGATTACCTTTTATTCACTCAAGGCTGTAGGAGCCACAGAACTTATTCGGCTAAAGATCGATTTATATATCTACTTTCTATAGATGAACAGCGTAGCGATGGTGGACAGTCGTTAGTTTTGACATTATTAACAGAATTATGACAAAAAAATTATTTATCTCTTCAACTAAAAAAAAATAGGTTAATTTGTGATTTTGTCGTTATTTGTTACTATTTTGAAAATCTGTTTAAATACACATAAACTTTATAATGGGGTGCAGGACATAAAGCAATATAATTATTTTTTTATTTTTTCGTTAACGTGTAATTAATTTTTTAAAATGGGACTAGCAAGTTTTATTCTTAATAATAGATATTCCCATTTTAAAAAATTAATTACACGTTAACGAAAAAATAGAAAAATGATTCTATTGCTTTAGGTCCTGCACCCCATTATAAAGTTTATGTGTATTTAAAAAGATTTTCAAAATAGTAACAAATAACTATAAAATCACAAATTAACCTATTTTTTTTTAGTTGAAGAGATAAATTATTTTTTGTCATAATTCTGTTAATAATGTCAAAACTAACGACTGTCCACCATCGATACGCTGTTCATCTATAGAAGGTAGATATATAAATCGATCTTTATCCGAATAATTTCTGTGACACCTACAGCCTTAAGGCTTTTAATGAAAAATAAAGTAATATCTGCACGGTTACACACACTACTCGGGCACTGCCACGGTCATTGGCAAATTTAACTTGATATTGAAATGGCCCTAGTTGTCGGCCTATAGTACAAGTTAGACATGTTAGGAATTTGAGTTGCGTATATGGACCTTTTGATAATCATGAAGAAGAATATGAAAACTGCTCTAACTTTATTTTTATTGTTTGTAAACCTGTATCGATCATAAAAGTGCTTAATATTCATTCATAATTATTCACAATTATGAGTTTGTGTTACATCATTTACTCGAAACAAGTTTAGTTTGGTAAATCAGATACTTATTATTTGTGCAAATCTAGTAATGTCGATGTACAAGCTCTGCAAACATGTTTGCTAATTGAAATAAATGTAGGTCGTCGATTAGCAAATAATTTAATATATGTCCTATACCTACTATGTTAATTAAAAAATAATTACCAGGCGCTATGTGACAGAAAAATCAATACTTTGTATGGCATATATTCATCACTGGAAGCGAGGATTGCTAATTTGGTACGCTCGGAGTAATTTTCAAATATTCATTACATTAAGACTAATGAAACACGGACTGGAGAGCGAATCTGTGACAATTAGTAAGAATCGGACTAATAAAAACTGAGTTCAATTAGAGTCTCACTTTTGGGAAACTTTACAGAAATTTAATTTGCGATTTTTCTGACATGACGTGATCCCACGAAATGCTAAACTGTGGTAGCGATTCCCCAATATTAAATTGGGCTAGGTTCATGTAGAAGTATAATGGTCGATATTGCTCGCACCGGATTCTTCACAACAATATAGGGCGATATTGCATATTTATTGGAGTATTGATATTAAGATTGCGTCGATGTTTAATATGACATGAAACAACTGCCATTATCATGGTAATACAGTAGGTATTTTTGAAACTTTTCAAGAGCTTAGTCGTGTTCGAAGTTCGTGCAGATTTAAAAATTCGAAGTCAAAATAAGATTAAGATGATAAAACTGAGATTCAGGCAGTGATTAGGTAGCAGTTTTTAAAATGAATGGAAGATAATATTAAAATAAGTTCAGTTAATTGGGGATTTATGTCTATTGGGGTTGAAATTGAAATTTATTGAAAGTATAATTGAAAATATAATTATAACAATAACAATAAATAATATAAGATAGATAAAATAGATAATACTAATAATACATTATTAATAACTATTAATAATTAAAAATACACCAATGTTTGTAGTACCAGTTAAGCAAAGCTTGTGTTTGGCAATACGCTTTATTCTTGAAGCATTGTTCAGGTATTGTCTCTACATCAATACGGATACATGCTTTTGGTTATATTAAAGTAAAAACGAGATGCAGATAGTCTAATTTAACCTAATCCGCAAATCAACACTCAACCAGGACCCATTTTTTAAATTTTTGAAGTAAATTTATCTTTAAATACAATTTTTTTAAATTCAAATCTCAATCTATTATGTAGATCTATGCCAGTATATAAAGAGTGTCTTTGAGAAATGGTTCTGTCAAACTTGGGAAAAACAATATTCAAATTAGTTTTATCTCTTGTTTCATGTCTATGTGAAATTTCATTTTTAATGTTACTATGAGAATGTACAACATAAACTGCTAGTTGGATATCTACGGTTCTTTTTGTAGAGTATTTTTAACAAATATTTTTGTGTTATTTCCAAAGAATTAAGAGAAGCTTGATATAAACCTCCCCAACCTATAATACCATATTGTAGTAAGCACTGTACAAGGGCATCATAAACATTTTTTTTTGTTGATAATATGTTACTTAACATCTTAAATTTATAGATCATTTTTCTTAATTTATTATTCAATTCTATAATTGTATCTAAATATTTAGTTTTATTTACAATTTCTATTTTACTACATGTACATATTTCACTATTTAAATTGTTGCAGCGCTTTGTATGTATATTGATGGCTTTTAAATTAGGTTACGACTTTTCTTGTAAAGTATATAACATTGCTTTAGTTTTTTTAATGCTAAGTGATAAAAGGTCGGTGTCTAATACACTTTTAATGATGGCCATATCCGATTCGACGTATTTAGCAGCAGTATCCCATGTCTCTCCGCAAGTAACTATCGCAGTGTCATCGGCAAATGAAAAAAATTTACCATTGCCTGCAGTATTGAGTAGTTCATTAATATACACTAAAAACAGGATTGGTCCCAGAACAGTACCCTGTGGTACTCCAAATTTTATTTCTCAGCATCACTGATTTCGTTTCTTATTTTTACTCTTTGTTGTCTGTTTAACATATAAGATTTAATTAGATCTAGTGCTGAACCACGAATACCATATCTCTCCAGTTTCTCATAAAGATTGACATGGGAAACCGTTTAGCCAAATCTAAGTACCTACACAGCTACGACTTTTAAGTTATTATCAAGTGATGTAATTAAAAAGCCAAATTATATACAAAAGTTAAAGGTTTTACAATAGAATTGCATAATATTTTGATAGTTTTGTTTGCTAAGTCATCGGGACCAGAAGCACAAGTATCTTTTAACTGTAAAATATGATTTTTGATTTCATTTTCAGTAATGGGATTAAGATATATTGTTTGTTTCACTGTTTTACATTTTTTTTTGCAAGTATTTACTGGCACGTTAATTTCTTGGGTAATTTTTCCTACGATATTACAGAAATAGTTATTGAATACATTAGCTATGCTTATTGAATCACTTACAGCATTCCCGTCAGCATCTACTATAGATTTAAGTTCATTTACTGAAGTCTTGCTTTTACTCCTAATATCGTGAATAACTTTCCAACTTTTTTTCATATCATGAGATGATTCGTTTGGCTGGTGCTGATAATACATTTCTTTTGTTTGCTTTATTATATTATTTAATCGGTTTCTATAATTTTTATAATAGTTTTTAAAGTTTTAGTTGTGGTTATTATTTTTTTTGATTAATTTTTTTACAGTTTTTTAGTACAGCCATAAATTTGTCCAGCTCCTCATTTACATTATTAGAATTATAGATCTCGTCCCAAGATACATTATTAATTCTATTAACAAGTTTGTCATATTCAATTCTTTTATGTAAGATTTTGCTTTTTTCTAACAGCTTTGAATTAGTGTTTAATAAATTAATATCACCATATACAAACAGAAGAAAGTGATCTGTGAAGTCCAATTTCAAGTACGGTAAGTTTTTTAATACTTATTTCAGAGTATTTTTTCAAATATATGATTCAAACACGTTTCAGAATATTTATTTTCTTTAGTGGGAAGATTTGAATATGCAATAAAACCATATTCATTCAGTATATTTAGATAATCATTTTTTTCATTAGAGTTTGCTGTATCAGCGATGTCAATATTTACATCACCTAGAAAGGAACTCAAGTGGTTTAATACATGTGGCTGTTAGAAATTCTGCTAAGCTATTTAAATAATTGTCAATATTGATGCATAAGACCGATAATTCGAATCTAATAAAACTGCAATCAGTAATTTGCATTTCGTGTTCCAACTTATCGTGAATGTATACTATGGTTCCATCATATTTGGTTAAAATGCGAGGTTATTATAGTAGATTTTATAATTACGAATTTGAAAATCATTTAAGTCAACTACATTCCATGTTTCCGAGAGAAAAATTGCATCAAATTCAATATTTGTATCTTGCAGACTAATTAATAACTCCTCAAAATTTTTATTGATACTTTTTATGTTAAAGCGGCAAATCCTGATTTGTTTGGCTTGCGGGCCAGAACACAACCTTAATTCGACAAACTGGTTCATTAAATAGTGTATAATTACATATTAAGCAGTTTTGAAAAAGAAGAAAATTTACAAAAGTGTTCAGTTTGTGCACTAGCACGGCACCCTGTACATATAAACAATTGTGCTTAAACAAATCGTGATACAGGCTCTGAAATTATCATTTCACAGCAACCCACTTTTAAGATAATAATTTCGAGTTGTGGGTCGTGCTGTCAGAAGAGACAATATAACCATGAGTAGGTAAATGCCCTTTGCATCTGTCACCTGGAGAAGTCTATTCTTACAAAGCTTCTGTTCTAAACTGTTCTCTACGTGTGTTCTATTTTTATCTACTGCCACATCATTTTTAGGGTAAGTAAAAATAAGTAGTAACACGACTTTCAATCTCTTGGTTTTCGATTTTTCCAAGTGTTCTTGCAATAATTGTATTTTTATCCTTCAGCTAAAACACTAGCATTAAAGAAGATTGATAAGAAATGGAACTTCAATCATTAGAGAAAGTTTAAGAGTTCATTAATTTTTATTTTGCGATTGCTGCGAGCAGAGTGCAGCTCTTGCAAGTTTCAGAAATCTAAAAGATTGAAATAACGAGAAACTTTTAAATTTAAAAGCTTTTAAAGTGTTTTCAAGCCAAGCGACAATTTTATTTATTTTTCTTGTTCATATATAACCACTGCACCAGCAGAATTATATTCAGTGAAACATTTATTTAAGTTACAACCTTAGAAATATTCTTTAGCAGATGTTAAAGTGAGCTTTGTTCAACTTAAAATAGTAGATCAAGTAGGAAGGGAGATAAAATACTTTTTTTGTTTTCCTCAAGTTTTCTTATTTTCTTAAAATCTGCTATAGAAAAATTGTAATTCTATACACGACGTCTTGCCTAAAATATAATTATTAGTCAATCTTAAATTTCATGCAACTTTTTCAATCTTTATATACACTATTTGGATTTAAATAAAAATATTAAGATTGTTATAGTAGTAAATGTTCGAAACAACGTGTTTAGAGTACAAAGCAATGAAATCAAGTATAGAATTAAGAAACTATATCTAAAACAATCCCTGCATAGGAAACTGTGTATTTTGAACTATTCAATATAAAAATGTAAAAGACATTAAAATAAAATATGGAAAAGCTGGTTTTATAAGTATTGATTTATTAAAATGGAAAAGACGGTTCAAATCTCCTGGAGTCGCGAGAAAGTGGGGAACATTAAAGAACTTCAGAACTTTTGGATATATAGGTAATGCATCATCGGCCGTAATTTTTCCTTTAATGTAGATGTTCAAGAATCTGTTGAAGCGTAAGGAAAATTTACAAAAAAGAGAGATTAGATTTAGGTCTAATTATTTTGCAAAGATATTGAATTCGAGCTTCTTTTCACTGTTTGAATGATGGTATAATTCACATCATAAATTGTCTTTTAAAGAAAAAGCGGAAGAATCGTTGATGCATTTTTCTACTGTCTTAATAATAAGTGCTAGCAAATAATAACACCTCTTAGATTTTAATCTAGTAAATTATAAAATAATTTCCTGAGAATGATGCAGTGACATTCCGTTTTCGCTACACTTTTTACTTCTCTCGTCTAAAAGACGAAGGAGGTATTGTAATAGCGAAAAAATCACCTTCCGAGATTTCTCCAGATCTTCACGTTTCAGGGTCCCTAGATGACGAAAAACAGGTTTTCTCAATTCCGCCTGTCTGTCTGTCTGTCTGGATGTCTGGCTGTTGGCGGTATAACTCAAAAACTATTTGTTGGAGGAAGACAATATTTTGCATACACATTATATCTACCTGACATGAAACCGAAAAAGTTTCAGACAAATATATACAGGGTAAGCACCTTAAAAAACTTTGTTTATTTTTGATTTAACTAAGCAATATATACAAGTAATAATTTGTACATATTACAGGCTTTATCTTTGCCAAAAATAGATATAGAATAACTGGTGTACGATACAAAAAGGAGGAACGAATTTACCCGAAACGTTCGCAAGCGCTGAATTCGAGTCGCATCACTGGCAATATTTTAATTTTTGGTTTAATCCTGAGATACAGAAAAGTAACAATTTGCACATAGTCCAGATTTTACCCTTTACAGCGTAAGAGGTGTCAACGAAAAGAGGTTTTATTTAAGGCAGCCGGGACGCACGTAGTCATGTAGTAGTCCGTAGCCAAGGTAGAAATAGCCCACAAAACGTTGGGATTACATACGCATCCGCCTGCCATTCGAATTCCACCACCTCTATTTTTTTATTTAAAAATCTATTTCATTTATTAAAAATATGAAAATATTTTTACCCCAACTTAATTTGATTTTAAAAATTATTTAGTGTCACAATGTCCACTAGGGAAGTGCTGGGTAAAGCCCTTTACAGAGTTTTTATAGAGAAATACACCCAAGAGGCCGCTAACGCCGTATGGTCTCTAGTGATCGATCACATCTGTTATAAATTAAGAAATAGAAATGGTTGAATGGTTCCTTTTTGTGTTTAATATGCGAATACAGCAAAAAGCGAATGAATATACGAATAACTAAAGAGGGAAAGTGCTATTGCTTTTCAATGTCATTGTTTATCAATAAATATTCATGGTACGTGTAATATAAGAGCAACGTATAAATAATGTTACATAATGTTGATTTTTCTTTCTTTTATACATAAAACCAGCTGAATAAACCAATTGTTCTACGTGCTTCAGTTTCTAGATGAAGTAAATACCGTCAATAATTTAGTGAGTCAACAGCGTAGCACGTACTTCGGTAACTCATTCATGTCAATCACTAATCTCTTATTTTTAAACTCATATTTTTTTGTGTTTACGTACGTACAAGACTACTATTTTCGATTTGAATAAATTAATGTTACTTGGTATGTATTTTTATATTATAGGTCGCCTTGATGCAATTACGTGTGTATGCTTTATGAACATTTACATAATGGGTGGTGATGTCATATATACATATAAAAATAGCATGTATTCATGCTCTGTTCGTTATAATGCTTGGAAGCAAAATTTATTCGCGTTGATGGATTAAGGAAGTAAATAACTTGTTAACAAGATTATTATAGAACTTATAACGTCATAAACTAATGCAAGCCGTTGGAAGCACTTCTAGTAATTGATAATTTCAAAAGATATATCATACGACGTCAACTAGTTAATACAGGGCTTTGTCTTGAAGCTTCTCATTACGAAATACGCTAACCTGTAATATATTAAAAAAACAGTAACGATGTACTTAGTATTTTTCATTGTTGTAAGGGAATGTTTCGGAAATTTCAATTTTGTCAAAAAATTACGTCAAATTCATTATTGGATTTTATAAAATTATAGCGATTTAAAATATATCCATAAAATATGACTTGGTCTCCTTATATGTTTTTCAAATTAAAAATTGGCATGGAAATTGATTTACATAGAATCTGTATGCATCAATAGTTTTTAACAACCCTATTACGAAGTGAATTGCATGTTTCCGCAAAGAAGGGGTTCCGAATGTAGATATACTTCTACAACTGTTTTCTTCACTGTTGTAGTATAGCTGAATGCAGCCTGTTAGGTAAGTCAGTACCATACACTGTCGTCTTCTTTATTCAGCATATTTCGTCCACCTTTGAACTTATGCCTCCCCTAATTCCTTTCATTTGCTTCTATCCTGCGCCGTTGTTATCTATCTTCTACTTGCTATTTTCCTAATATCGTCGTACCATCTAGTCATAGGACACCCTACGCTCCTTTTTCCAATCATCGTTTCCAATCAGTTGTTTTCTTCGTCCATCTTTCATCATCCATTGGAGCAATATGACCCCCCCCCCCCCCCCCAACGCCATTTGGTTCTTGCTACCACATCAGCCACATCTTGAGTATAGCTCTTTCCATGTGGCGTTGTGTAACTTGTAATTTGTGAATCGTTTTCTCCGTAAATGCCCATGTCTCTACTCCATATATAAGCACTGTAGCAGTGTGCAATGTTAAAAATGGAATCTAAAACTCGTTTTTGAAATTGGAGGCACAGTTTTGCCACAAATAAAAATATATCATAAAGTTTTGGAATCGCTCGATTTCCTTAACACCCTCTATATTTTATATTGTTTTTATACTGGTTATGTACTATTTTGCATTGTTCTGTACTTCATTATAATTTGTCCATGTATTACCTTGGGTCAATCTTTATTGCCCCTGTAGTGTTACGTACAGTTCCTATGCTGTCTATTTACTGTCTTAAAACCACTGCTTCCAGGCGGATATCTGTTAAGGTATTGCTGATTACTGACCCCTCCTTATGTATTTCTTTATATTCACTTATAAAGCAGTACATTGACGAAATATACTAATCTCATATTGTCTTATAATGCCCGTTTACTGATGTGAACTAGCAAACACTGTCTCTAATACACTGCGTATTATCCAATACCATTATACTGTTACTTATTGTTGCACACTGACTATGATAACGGGTGTCCCGCGGCAAATTTCATTTTTAAACTTGAAATTAATTTTTTATTTCTTCAAGTATTTTATTGAAAAACATTACAAAATAGACCTCAATCTTTGGGAAATTATTTGTGAAACAGCACATCCACCAAATAACGCCCCTCACGTTGTACCGCCGCTTCTTCCAAACAAACTTGAAAATTGCGCATCACACGCATAAGCATAGCACGTGTAATTCTACGAATTTTGCCGGTGATGTTCTGCTTTAACACATCCACAGTGGCTGGTACATTCTCGTAGACTTTTGATTTGAGATATCCCCACAACAAAAAGTCCAAAGGAGTTAAATCAGAGCTTCGCGGAGGCCAATTTAGAGTCCCTCTCTTAAAAATTATGCGATTCGGGAAAAGTCAGAACGATACCTGGAAATGATCAGAAACTTTCTGTGGCCTTCTCTTCGTCGTCGGATAATGTTTAACAGAGGTCAAGATATCTGATTTATGCAAGATAGGGCTACTCCTGATACCGCGAATATCGTAATGGCTTCGCCAACTTTTCCCGAATAGCATCATTTCTAAGAGAGGGACTCTAAATCCCCCCCCCCCTGTCTCAAATCAAAAGTCTACGAGAATGCATCACCCACTGTGGATGTGTTAAAGCGGAACATCACCCGAAAAATTCGTGGAATTACACGTGCTATGCTTATGCGTGTGAAGCGCAATTTTCAGGTTTGTTTGGAAGAAGTGGTACGACGTGAGGGGCGTCATTTGGCGGATGTGCTGTTTCACAAATAATTTCCCAAAGATTGAGATTTATTTTGCAATTTTTTTCAATAAAATACTTGAAGAAATAAAAAATGTATTTCAAGTTTAAAAATGAAATTTGCCCGGGACACCCGTTATATTGTCTTGTACTGCTCAATTTTTTATTATAATGTTTATGTTTCTTACTACTATTATATTGCTGCATATGCTTGCATACTATTTACTTCGAACTGCTCAGCACTATCTTTGTTATGTCTTGAACTGTTTATTAGGTGGCAGTAACACCTACCATATACCTCTTAATTACTAGATTTTACTGCTTTATCCTCTCGTACGACGCCTATACTTCCCCACACTACCGGCTGTGTAGAACCTCATTAAGCCTTGAGCTTCTTTGACTAAGTATGACTCCACGTTGTATACTGCAATTCAATGTACATGAAATTGATCTGTACTACTATACTGCTACACGCCTCTCTATTCTGTTATATAGTCAGAACTACACATATTAAACTATATGTATACTGGCTACTACTCTTCTACAATATTTTATAATATTTACGTAGTGCGTTGTACTAGCAAGTACTGTTTCTAAACTGCTTCCTTCTGCCTTATGCTGTTTTGTACTACTATAGATCTATACTAGCTTTATAAAAGTGTTACCTCTAGTTGTCCCAGAGGACCTCACAGAGCTCTTTAATGCTACTATACTGTTAAGTACCTTCTTTATAGTGTTCTATATTGTCCATTAACCCCTTTCAAATTGCTCAGTACTATTTTTATGTTATCTACTATCTAATACTATTTTGTAATGATCTAGATTTTCTATGTATTGCTATGCTTGTACTGCCCGTACTGCTTTTGACTACTGGCGCCCTGCACTGCAACCTATAGCCTTATACTGCCCGAAACTACCATATATTGGCTATTAATCTTACGTGTTGTACTTTTATGCTTAAGCGTTATCTCGCACCATCATGTATTACATTATAATGTCCATATACTATCTCGGAGTACACTGTACTGCTACGTATCATCTCCGTACTGTTCTATATTGTCAATTTATTTCATCGAACTGCTTAGAAATTTCTCTAGTACGCTATGCATCGTCTAAAACTATTCTCTAATACCTTACATTAGCTGATACTGACCTCCACTGTCTCGGTACTGCTCCATACTACCACATGTTAGTGTGATATGCTATGTGATTCTGTCCAAATACTACATCGGACTATCCCTACTGCATTAGATTGTTAGTTTTCTTTCCGAGTGTTCTATGTTGGTTTTAAACGACTACAAATTTCTTCATACGGTTCCATATTGTTCACTTACCGCCTGAACTGACCAGCACTTTCTTCATTATGCTATACAGTGTCTAATACTGTGCTATTATTAATTTACTGTTTATGTATAGATTTGTACTGTTCCGTGAGGTATTATTCTGTCCATATATTACTTCGCATAGTCTCGTACTCCACTGTACTGTTAGAATATTGTGTTCGATATTTAAACTCTTTGTCTGATAGCTTTCAGAACTGTCCTTCTTGTGCTAAGTACTATCCAATATTCTTCTATAATGTTTGGCTTGTACTGAACAGTACTACATGTATACTGTTATTTACTAGTTTATTCTGCTTTCTACTGTCATACATTATTTCATCGTATTGTCTATGCACTGTCTTAAAGTGTTTTTACTGTGTCTATTATGGGCCGTTATCCATTAGTTGGTTCGAATTTGCATTCAATATGATATGATACACAACTTAAAAAAAAGCTTTGCATATTGCACCTTGTTATCTCTGGCCAGCATGTAAGCTGCATAGAAATGAAAATAGTGCTATGTTATCTGTTACGATATAGACCCTTATATTTAATATTTTTTGGTTTCGAACACTTTAACACAGAACATTTGTAACTACATGTAAATCAGGTTAAGTCTATTGATAAAAACAACGAAGTAGCTTAAATACGACCTTTACGAGCTGTAAGACCCTGTAGAGATAACCGCCTAGTAATGAAATCATCAACACTCTCAAACAAGTTTTGTTTCGTCATCTTCAGACTTGCACGTAATATATTATAAATAAGATAGATATCTTCTTTATAGGATTAGAATGCCTAATTAGCATTCGGGATGTCCTGGGTTCGATTCCCGCGACCGTCTGTTCTGATTCAGGTTTTTAGGTGGTTTTCTTGAGTTAACAGATTATCTTCTTCGAGGTGAATGTCGGGGCAGTACTTCTCCACCTTTCCTGGGCTCTCTTCCATTCTCTACCCCTCCTTTATCTCGCCCATCCTACAATTCCCATTCTTGGCTGAGGAGGGACGCAAGGTACCTATAGCAGCCCCCCCCCCCCCAGTTGGGGGAATTGAAATTACCTTGAACCTTTTACCTTTATAGTTTTTAAGATTAAGGTGCTCAAATTCTTGTAGAGAATCTAAAGAGGAATTTATTGAATTCTTGCGGATTCTATAGGATAGATTTAATTTATAAAAATGTTGGTTGATAATTTCTACTATTTGTTTTTGTGTAGCGAATGTTCGACGGTTGCCGTGAATAACTTACATTGTTATTCTGTTAAATTTGAAGAAAACCGTCCTTTCAGTTAGCTGCCGCTATAATTTCATTTACACTTAATGCAATTTTGGAGCATGACATTGAAACTTTGTTTCATTTTCGCTAAAAATGTTTCGTGCAAGAGACGCCTCTTTGATGTACGTAGAAGAGTGGCTGCTCCATTTATCTCCGCGAAAATTATTACCCAGACCAACAATTCCTAGGACGACGCTAGTGAAATTAAAATCGTAGCACTTGTATTATTCTCGAACGCTGTGAAATAACGTATTTGTACGGTATCTTGCGTTTAATTGTCAGAAGTGCTCCTTGTGGTTTACTTTTAATGCGAAATTGAGAAACTACGCCATATATTGAGTTCGTTAAAACGAAGATTGCCGCAATAACCTTGTACAAGGCATTGTCTTATTAAGTTCAGTAATGAAACACAAATAGCCCCAATTCTGTTCTTGTTAAAAATTTGTTTATTCAGATTAGTCCCTTTTCATTTCTCAAAGGGTAATGTAAGTACTTTAAGCTAGTACTTGCAATTTATATTTTTCTCGTTGAAATATTTCTATTATAATTATATTTGTTTATTACAGCTGGGTATTGTCCATATGCTTTAGAAAAATTAGTCAGCAAATTTTTTTCTTTATAAATTTATTTAACGTTTCGTCAGTTTAGCTGACTTCTTCAGAAATACACCTTATATTAGTAGATAATAAACTAAAAAGGAAAATAAGTTTTAGGTTAGATAATTAAAACAATGCATATTTATTCTTACCTCATGTAGTATCGTCTACATTTTTTGGATTATAATGTTTTAAATGTTTAAAACTAATAATTCTTACAATATTGACTGGAAAGATATTTAAAATAATTGTAGAAATAAAATTTATAAAATGTCAGATGTCAATTTTGAAACCTAAACAGGATATCTTTATAAAAAAAAATATTGTATAGGATATCTTGATATTAACTATATAAGAATATTTACAGAAGGTTATAGTAAATAATAGAATTTGGATTTTGTTTTACTTCAATCATTTCATATATAAGGCGTTTTTGTAAAATATTTTCTTTGTGCAATATTTTAGGTGAGTCAAAATTAAAATTATAATAATTATTAACTGCATGGTCAGAGAGAGCAGTATTAGGTTTATTTGGGGTTAAAGGTTTGTTTTGATAGAATTTTTATGTTGAGTTATTCTTTTTTTAGATTTTGTTTTGTTTGTCCTATGTATTTACCATTGCAATTATTACAATTAATTTGATAAAAAATATTTGATTCAGATTGAATTTTTGTTTTATCTTTTAGATTGTTACAAAATTGATTTTCTATTGTATTGTAATTTTTACAAGATATATTAAAATTATTTTTGTTTGTTAATATTTTACTTAAACGTAGTGATAGTTTTGGTATATATGGTATTGAAATGTAAAATAAATTTTTCATGGTTTGGTTATTATTAAATCCTTGTCCTAAACAATTAGGGTATAAATTGATAGTGGAAGTAATATTATTTGTGCTATTATTTTAAAATGTATTTATTCTGTTTAATGTTGGTGTTAATGAAGTCAATAGAATAATTCTTTTTTAATAATATTTTCTTAATTTTTACGATATTATCATTATGAAATTTATTTGAAGATAATAAAATTGCTCCGTCAATTAAGGTATTCATTACACTTTCTTTATATTTTATAAAAATTGGCTGACTAATTTTCCTAAGGCATATCTCTATTAGAACAAGTTTGAAATTATTTGGAATCCACAAATCAGTGTTTCCCTAGATAATGCCTAAATTCTCGTGCAATTTTGCAATGGGAGCAGCTCTGAGTGCATATTTGGAGATTTCGTCAACGCTTGCAGTATGTATATCCATACATGTTTATTTAATACAAGCAATTTCTGTCAATGGCCTCAACAGAACTTTAACGTTTAGTAACACAATGGGCAACAATTAAAATTTATAAGAGCAAAATAACTTCTTAGTTTATGCAAAATGTTAAGCAACTCCACTAAGTTTAATTCCTGGTAACACTGCCACTGTCATCCTACTGTTAGCAGATGCTGAAGTTTATGAATATTTTAATTCCTATTGTTACTGGAGAAGGCAGGAACTTACCTTAAAATTATAATAATTCATAGCGTCGTTTATGTATATCTGGGACCATTATATATTTTCTAATAGAAGTCAGAGAAATTATATTGCTTTACCTGCAATCTTTAGAACAAAGCATGACTCAATTTTTACTTGAAAGCACGATAAATTGAAATTGTGTCCTTTCAAAGCAAATTACAGAACAGGGCCTCCTGCACTACTTTGAGCTCTAATTGTATAGCAGCAAAATATTTAAAAATATAGATCATCACGAGTTTGAAATGCAGTTTTAGTAGCGCTTTCGCTGGGTGTCACGTTAAATAAATTTATTTTCTAGGAATGTGTCGGAGTATATTAGGAAAAAGCATAAAGATCAGAATTTATGTATGAATTCCGACTTGGCTATCATAACATTTTATACGGCCATCTGAATATAAACTTACTATCAAATAATGTTTCTTCATTCAGATTCATTTATCGTAAGAATTTTTTTAAACGGCTTCTGACATTCGTTATTTAAAATGGAATATGATGGGTGAATGCAATATTTCGAACGGTGCTAGTTCAAAGACAGTGTGATGGGAAATTCTACTAGTGTTTATAAAGTCTAAATCACTTTAATGAAATAAAGGGAAAATCACATAACAATTTAAATAATTGTCAACCATGACATCAACACAACAATTTCCTCGCATATGTATATACAAAAAATCAAGTTAGCTTTTGAGCCATTAAGGCGTACCTGTAGGAGCACCGGGTGTAGCAATATTCAGTTAGAGAAACTGTCTCCTTGAACTTCAAAATCGCCGTAAATAAAAATAGCAGTATAATAAGTATCGTTATCGGTTCGTTACTCTCATTGACTACTCTTTGTCCGTTCACCTGGTGTGCGTGGATGGCTTACAAAAGCTACACGAGACTGCGTGGGTGTCAAGTTCATTATTTCGAAATGGAAAAGTTGAATACAATTCAAGACATAAGTGTGTCACTACGTTGGTTAGAAATGAAATAACCAAATAAACAAAGCCTCACATGTTCTTTCATAAATTTGAGTAATACCAAACGTTCCACATGGAAGGCAAAAGATTAACATCGAAAAGCTGCTTACTTGAAATATTCGTTTCATCAGATGCGAATTCACAAACTTCTTTGGTTGTTATTGTTATATTGAAAATATTTGCAATCTCAACAATTCTAATAACTAGAGGTCGTTGAACAATTCTTCCCTTTGGGTAGCATTTCGAAAACACATATTTCAGTCCAAATAACTATTGAATATTTTCTTTTTCCACAGACAAATTTGTTCTGTCAGTTTTATAGTGTGGGAAACTACGTTTTTCGGTTTTCTATTATCAGAATGTATTTGAAGTTCCAAACCTCGTGATTGACTTTGTAAAAGAACTTGACAGGCAGTGATTTGTACTGCGATACAAGAATTGTGAATAAACCGGAATGCTTTCCATAAAGTTTCAAAAGAAAATGAATGATGATAAATGTGTGGCCGTTCTTCTATGACGCAACGGATTTTGATTAGCTGAGACTAGAATGTTTTTCTGGAGCAAGTTTGAAATTATCTACTATTAAAGCAGTTTTATATGATTTAGTTGGAATAGTAACTATATTCAAGCATTAATTATTGGATCACTTCCATTTAAATCTTGTAAAAACACACTTATAGTCCTGCGTTTTCTAGGTTATATTACCTCCAGCATACTCTAATAAATTCATTTCAAACGCCAGGTATTCTATTGCTAATGAGAATTAGAGCCCAGACTTCCACTAAGTGCTGAAAATTCTTGACAGTGATGCACGAGCAAGATCCTGTCATTGCGATACATTTTGCGGCGCATTCGTCCTGTTGCCAAGACAATCGGGGAAACTGCTAACTTTAACTTAAAGTTAGAAATCTTGTTGCGCTCAAGCGTATCCGTGAGCAACTTAGAATGCAGTATTAGGTCTTTTCGACAGGCAACTAAACTTTGTTAAGAGATGTCAGTCGTACCTCCGGAATACGATTGAGCAATTAGGACTTCAAACAAGAAATCTAAATACATAGATACCGCAATTTAACTTCTGCTTTATAGATTAAAGCTGTACTCTACATGAGAAGTAAATATGGGAGAAATGAAAACTTATATAAATTAAAACAAGAAGCCGAAACTGACATGTAATTACTTATGTTTTTGGGTCTAGACTTATTTATGAAATATTGGCAGTGTGTATTTAACAATAAAACGAAATTAAAGATATGGAGGTGATTAATAAAAAGTAAAGTTGAGGGCGCTTCATTCCACACGTAGGAATAAGGCCTGAGACTCGGCGGGTCAGGGCTGCCGAAATATCTCCTTCCGAAACCCAGTACGGGGTGATGTGGTTAGCATAATGCCTTCGACTTTACCAACTTTCACAACCGTGGTTTCCGCACGCAATTTTAAAAGGAATGGCTGAGCCCCTCGCCAGTTGCCAGATGTGGGGATTGAACCCCGTACCGCAGCACGGCAGCCGAATTCCCTAACCGGTCGGCCAAGCTGGCGCTACGGAGGTGATTAATACGAAAGATAAACTAATTTTCTTGTTATTAACATGTAAAATACTTAAAGTATAGTGGGAGTAAAATAAAAGACAAATAAATCTAAAATATACAATTTATAAAAATCACACGGGCACTTGTACCCAAATAATACTTAACAGTTTACGTCTTGACCGGGTCTTAGTGATCTGATAAGCAGTACAGTTCAGTACAGCAAAAACTACAAATTTAAGGAAAGTGGGGGGATTTTGGGGCAAAGAGTCGAAGGGACAAAGAAGTTTTACGGCAGGTAGGAAGGGTAAAGTGTACCTTTTTATAGTCCTACGAATTGCAATTACATCTTTTATTAATATTAATTAAATTCATATATTTAACATAGATATAATTTTAATACTGACTTGTAAGAATGTAAAATTAAAATAACAAAAATACACTTACATACATAAACTAAAAAATGTGTTGACTTTTGTTCATTAACATCCAGTTCAAAAATTGACATGTGCACAACTGTCCAATACAAAAGCACATTTATTATCGGACAGTCGTTTACAATAGATGGCGATATCGAAATTTATTTTCGCCATTTTTACATCAAAAGGAATTTCAGTGCTTCCCGTTGTTCATCAAAAAATCGGTAAACAAGCAAAGAAGTGAACAATAAGTCGAAATATCAGCACTGGAGGAGGACGGAAAGCACAAACATTTGCATGTACTTCAAGATTAATTAGTTATTCTACTTGCACCCGATTTGTTTAGCTTAAACAACAAAGTCGAAGTACGGGCGAGTTTCCCTTGGCCTTTTCCCATTTACTTTGTACTTCGTTAACTGAAGGTTTACCGAAAAGAAAAAGTTAGTAAAAGGCAACGTAAAGGGCATTTCCTGTTCATTTAGGAGCAGCAACTTCTCTTTAATGTCTTTGTTCGTTAGTTTTTTGTTCCGTACCAAAAAGTACTTCATAAAAGGAATTTAACTCGGTTGTGAATTATCGCAAAAACTCCATAATAAAACAAGTCACTTCGCCAGCAATTTAATATAAACAACTGTAATTAAGTTTAAATTAGTCTGTTTGATAAACACTTTTCATTGCGTTATAATCAAATTTATCAAGGAAAAATAGAAATTGTTTTCTTTGGAATATTTTAAAAAAAGGTAAATTCGACGTTATTTGTATTTTTCTTGTGCTCAACCGAAGAATCTATATTCTTTTTAATATTTCTACGTATGATGATCATAAAAGGCATTTTGTGCGTAGCGAAATCATGTGACACGACATTATATATCGGGGTAACGCTTGTTAGAATGACACGAACGTCATTACGTTAGAGAAGGCTTTAGAAATTGCAAGAATATTGATACTAGACACAGATTTCCCTCGACGTGTCAGGTAACGGTGTTAAGTTGTGAGATTTTTTTGCGTTTTTACTTCTCTCGTCTAAAAGACGAACGAAGTATTGTAATCACGAAACAATTATCTTCTGAGATTTCTTCAGGTCTTCACGTTTCAGGATCCCTAGATGACGGAAATACGTTTTCTCAATTCCGTCTGTCTGTTGCGGATATAACTCAAAACTCAAAATAACTCAAAAACTGTTCGTTGGAGGAAGACGATATTTTACATGCATATTATATGTCTTATTCTCCTAAAACCGACGAAATTTCGGTAGAATATATACAGGGTGAGCACCTTAAAAAATAAAATTCTTCCTATTCTTCCTTTTAACTCAAGAACTATTACTTAAATGAAAGTAATATGTTACACATAGCTCAGGTTCTTACCCTTGGCGAACAGGGGCAGTTTTTTCACCCAACATATACGGGGGTGAGTACCTTAAAATAATAAAATTTGGTTACTTTAACTTCAACTGAGAAATAGATAAAAGTAGTCATTTGCACACAGCTCAGGCTTTACCCTTGACGAAAATTGAACCCATCAGATACAGGATTAATGTAAGAGACCGCCAAAGATTGAAATCGTATCCGCAGGCTAGTTCGCTGAAGTTCAAATCCCATCGCCGGTAATATTTTTTATTTGAAAATTGATGTAATTTGTATTACCAAGTGCGTCCTTTTATTGTTTCAATATTATTATGACTGAACAGATTTTTATCCCAATTTTGCTTTATTTTTTAAAATTTTTTAGTGTCCACGTACACTTGCGAGGGAAATTCTGAGTAAAGACTTTTACAAATTTTTAAAACTTACAATAATGGAGCATTCTCATGCAGAGGTCTAAATTTAAGTTAGTTTAACAATTAAGCAACAAAAAACGAGTATAAATTACCAAGCAACCGCACACAAATATTGTTTTAAATATCGGCCCTGAATTAAATTTAAATATACAAGACTATCAAGCGTACATAATAGAATAAAACTTAGCTAAAATATATTGATTTTACTAGCAATTTTAGTCAAATTTCAAGTATACAAATGCCACTGTATTTACCTTAGTATTGCAATTTACTAGACTCTTCAACTTAATATTAATACAAAAAATACTGTGATTAACATTAGCCTGACTGTATTTTACAACAGTAGCAAGTTTACACTGATAAAAAAGTTAAGCAAAAATGTGTGCATTTTCTAATTCAGTTGAATGGTTTTGCAGCATATGCTGAATTTAAAAATTTTACTAGTTATTTATAAATTATCTAACATCTAGCACATAAACTAAATAATTCCTTGTAGATCATATGCTAGACAGATGAAATACGAAAATGTATAAGATAAACAGTATTACTTTAAAGTTACTTGCGATCTTTGTTTAATTACCTGCCGCCGGGAGTCACGCGTTCTTTGAATTTGTCTTTAATATATGCAAGAAGCAAGTAACGTTTAAGTTTGAAACATGTTCATCTGTAGATACTTTGCGATAAGGTGGCGTCTTTGAAAATAACACTTCAAGCATGCAGATTTAAAGAGATATCCTCATATAAATAAACGACTTCTGTCAAAGTTTTCAGTGACGCTGGCATAACCTAACGACTATAACCGAAATGAGAACCGAAACCAACGGCTTAACGTGCCCTGCATAGCAGGCGGTTGTCATTTTCCTACTATTATAGGTCGGTCACCCATTTGAGTGCCTACTGCGACTAACAAGTTACGGTTTACAATCACAAATGTTCTTGTAATGGAAACAAATTAAACGCAAAACTAACGTTTAGGGAAAAGTCGAGTTTCCCGAGTAGTCTAAATATTTCGCTAGCGTTTTGGTGCGCACAATTTGTGACTGGGCGATTAATAATAATATATAAAGCTGAGCGTAAGTGCTCCTAACAAAACTTGTTGTATGTTACATACTGTCATGCATTCTACACATAAATTTGGTAATTAAATACTAGCTTAACCAGCCCCTTATAAGTCGGAGAGCATTTCTTTTTCTGTCACCTGTAACTTCTGTTCTATTACTTTAAGCTTTCCTTCTAGTCTGGGCGATACACTTACGCCATCAATTTGAGACAATTTTTTTTGTAAAATTTGCACTATTGCTGCTGTACGCTGCTGAAGGAAGCAAGCCTGATCGTGGACAAAATAGGTCGGATAAAGAATAAAGTATTAATAATTATGTAGAAAATAGATAAAAAAAATGGTATAATGTTTCTCATAAGTCTAAAACAGTGAAACTAAACACTCCCAGAAGGCCAGGAAGACTACGTAACACAAACGCTTACCGTTGCATCATAAAGGAAAGCGTGACGACATTAAGGAGTCCAATAGAGCCTTTTCCTTTAATAATTAGCATTCTTCCTATTTAGTTACAACTTTTATTTGATTAATAAGTTAAAAGTGTTAGCATAACTTTACGTATTTTTTAAACTAGAAACAGTGCGGAAAACTAGTTTATGATTTCTCACCGTCCCACAAGACTAAAAATTACACACGCCCGTTAAAATTTTTAGAGAAAATCAAGAAATAACGAGACATTTATCAGTCCTACAGCAGAAAAATTCCAAGAATTCTTTCAAGTTTGCTTTATTAATTTAATTCATTGTTTAGCTAATGCGCGCGGATTATTTGCCGTGTCGTTTACTTTGTTTTTATTTTTAAACTTCCAGCTCTGTTAAAATGTAGTATTTAGAATCAGTTGTGCTTGAAATCAATGTAAGTGTGGGGAAAAAGGAACACTTAATTATATTTTCAATGTGTTTTTTACTTGACTATATATACTCCCCGCCGCCAATGGGTTAAAAATTCTTATACATACTGAACCACATTAATTTTTTTTATTAAAAGAGTTATTTTCGGAAAGGTTTTGACAGCGGTGTCTACCTTAAAATCAACTTTAATCCACAGACATATTTCAATACTTCCATGATAACGGTAATCCCATTTCTACATTAAAATTGAAGGCGAAGGGTAAGCTATTATTATATAATTGACTTTACCAAAATAAACTCTCATAAAATAAATGTAAACATACCAAATGTTAAAATTATAATGCAAATTTGATCTTATTTTAAAAAAACAAAAGAAAATTTTAAGGTACTGATTCTATCCGTCAAGCACGTAAACAAGACTGTGTTTACGTTTTAAACCAATGTAGTCAATGGTACTTGAAACGGACGGCAGTAGAGACACTAACCCTCGGAGCACAGCCTCATGCCCCGTGAATATTATGGCTTAGAAAGGGTAGTGAATGAATCAAACATTAAATGCAGATTAATTTTATTATGAAAATAGACTAGTATTTATACAAATAAAAAATGCTTAACGCAGTAACAATATCAAAGTTCATATGTACAGTTTAGTAGGACAAAGTGTTTAAATTACAAAACAGCAGATAAGCAATTGTGCAGGTTTATTTCCTGGTCGAGCGAAGGTCGCCCGTTGAACTCGCTGCTGTGGGTCGATATTATGCAAGAAGTGCAGAATTGCGTTTTCCTGGTTTTTAACTCATACGATTGTGTAATAACACTGGTTTTTAAATTACGAATAATGTTTCGTAAATTTGAACTGAAATATATAGTTTTAATCTAATTTAAACATATTAAATTTAGTAATTGGTGATAGCAATATTAAATAAATTGCATTTAAAAGCCATGCAACTGGATTTCGTAAATTTTAGAAAATAAAATTTACGTGTGTTTAAATCAAGTTTAAACAGGTACCAAGATTTGAAAAGCGGTTGAGAAAACTCTTTAAATATTAGGAGCTCTTCTTACTGTAATTTTAATAAAACTTTTTTATATAGGACTTAATCACGATATTTTTAGATATAAATCTAAATTAAAATTTGATAATTGATGATTAATAATGCAGTTGTTACCGAAATTTAGGTGAGCAAATATGTTGTCATTAAAACTAGCTTTGCATTTGTGATGTCATAGTATTTTTCTATATAAATAATGTGGTTCCTTAGCCTAAGCTGTTATGAAAACTATCGCGAAAAAGTGTATTTTAGTTTTTTAATTTCTTTTTTTAATGAAGAAGCTGTACCATCGTTTTGGATTTAACATTTGAATTTATATATCCAAATACATAAATAATTATGATATTTAGGGTCTGCCTAGTATTAAAACTATTGTTCAGGTTTAACTTAGATAATCTAAAGCACTGGCTAGTTACCATCTGTAAACACCAGTTAATTGCTTGAAAGTTGACCTCGCGTACAGTTTTATATTTAAGTCAACAGTTTTAATTTAATTAAATGACTACTGCCTATAAATGTAATCGGCTTCACATTTATAGGGCATACATTCTTGAGAGAAGCCAAAAAAGCACCATTTTATGACAGATATTGGTTTAAAAAGAAAGAAACCTGTTCGGCTTCAACTGTTTCAAACGTTTAAAAGGTTTGACAATCTAAGAATTCCCATTTAAGAGATAACAAGTGTTGAGACCTCAATCGATTTGGTGGAGGCGCTTGAGATTAGTAGTCTTAATGTTTTAGTTCGAACATGAAAAACTGTAATTAATGACTTAAAATTAAACATGTACCTGTTAACACCGCTAATGCCAAAATTATACAAAGGTGAGCTTATCTGAATTTTTACATATTCATAGTTTCCGTTTGTAACTTAATTCCGCCTAGTTTTATAAGGGTGATATTTGTGTTCGACTCGATGCATTTAATAAAGCGTTTCGTATTTTATCTCTATAATTAATCTAGTGAAAGATTCCACTGTCGTAATAAGAGCCGCCTATTCAGCCAGACAGAACAAACTCTGGTAAGTTACCTTGACTGGCAAAATTCAGATAAAAATATTCCAGGTACGAACATTAATCTTGAAAGCAACCTAACAAATTGCTTGTCAGTATTCAAAGCTTTTACGACCCAATTTCTGCCAAATAAAAAGAATTTTGTTCTGGACAGCTAACTGCTCCAAAGGTTTTTAAGGATATTATTTAGTGGTTAACATTACCAACACGCCACGATGGGTTAACAAATCTTGTAAGTCACAAGCAACACCGACAATTTTGCTTTTCAAGCTTTAATTATAAAAAAACGCAATTGTATTTTATACATTTAATTTTGGTTTCGGACAAATTTCAACTATAAGGGAAAATACTGATTTTTAAATAGAAATGAATACAGTGTATGGCCTTCTACTTTTTCAATTATTTTTAATTTTCCCCTGAGAGTGCTCTTAAACTGGAAATTAGCATCCTCGATATTTACGCTTATTATCACGTTAACCGTAGTTATAAAAGCTAAAGGTAAGTGAAGATGGTTAATCTTTTGAACAAGGTAAAAACCCCAACATAATTTACCACCTGTTGTTGTGGTTAAAATTTTTGAATTAACTATAAGAACACTTTTAGTAACACTGGTAGTTTTAAACGTACTTCTACTATTTCCAGGTCGCTAACTGTAATATTAAAACGGTTTCTTGAATTTGATTTTTTTATATGCTAGAATCAGATGCCGAATTTGCTAAATTCCCGAAATGCATTTGCTGCAATTAAGCAAATTCATTCGGCAATTGGGCGAATTTAGGTTTTAGGCAGTTCCCGGTCTGAGTATTCCATTTCGGCAATTGAGCGAATTCGTCATCTGAGTCTACCATACACATGCGTATGTTTATTGAAATTAAATCATTTGTTGTTTTGAGTTAATTTTACTCTAAAATCAACCTTACATCTGTAATGCAGCATACAGGATGTATGATACATTGAATTTAAATATTTATATCCAGATATCGAATGGATATCATGTGATATAACAGTTGTATGTTTGACTGGTGGGGTTGTTTTTGGTAACGATATAAAATAAATAATTGGAATTGAGAATCTACGTGAAATATTCACGTCAAGGGTCAAATTTCCATTAATTGAGTGTTGGTTTGGTATGTAGTAGTAATAAAGTATTCTCTATGATCAAATTTGACTTCAAGTTACAGTTATTATAAAAATATATAATTCAACGTTCAATCAGGCAACAAAGTTCCTAAGAGCTACAACGACCTTGTGAGTTGATCGAGAATCACCAAGAGGGGTTTGCTGACTTGAATTTTATCCAGTTAGAAGTCGAGATAGAAAGTTCAGGTACATAGAACAATCATCAGAAGGTTAGTGACAATTTCTTAAATAATATTAAGAAATTAGAAAGTGAGTTTGGTGCGACAACTATTAAAACCATTGTAATTATATTTAGAAGATTATTATAGAATATTAATTAATAATTTTTCTAAATTATACTTGTGATTTGAGTACTCAACGTTTTCGACCATTATAATTTGAAATTTGAACCTTTTGGAGTAGGATAATTTTTAGAACTTTATATTTTAATTTAATCAAGTTTCAACGATAATTGATTAAATTATTTCTGACAACTGAAATTTTATTGTGTAATGTCAAATCAAACTTCTATCAAATACTAACAAACTGATTATACAAAACAAGTCTATGAAATACCTAGAATTGTGCTTTTGATTGATAGCATCAAATAATTATTATTCTTTAAAAGACGATGCAATCATTAAACATACAGAAGAAGTTGTTAGTTGAAGGTTAGCCCATTCAGCTGGGAGTTAGGGGTATCAACGCTTTTAAATTGACTAGTTGTGGCATAATAATATTAAACACTTGACATACTTTCAAATGTCAGATTGATTTATAAATTACGTCAATTACTACCGATTTTATTAAGCAATAAGGTAGGTATAAGAGTACATTTAAGTAAAGGATAGTATTTCTTTATTGTAAGTATTTTAACAGTATATTACATATTTCAACTTGGCTCGTAACTTGGAGCTATGGAAACATCTATTACATTGTATTAGAACCACCAAAAGGAGTGCTGATACAATCTGCCACATTTCAAGACAGTTACTGTCAAATTTAGTTGATAATTTTTTGAGAATGAATATATCGCTTAAAATTCCTTCGGGTATCACTTTACATTTTTTTTCTATTTGGTATATGTTTTACGAGTCAAAAATTCACTAGAGAATTGCTTTTAAGCTTCAGGTAAAGCTGTACTATAAGTGTTATGCTACTAAAAGCAATTAATTAAGCAAATATATACAGATTACAGTAAAAATAATTGGATTTGGGTTTAAGTATTTCAATTATGCTTATGCCTGGTTTATTATGAAAAATACCGATTGAGGCTACTTTCACCAAACGCCTCTGTGAATACGTGCTGTATAGATTTTGCTATTTAAAATTCTAGAATTTCTTTGTTGAAGAGGAACTTTGAAAATATTTAATTTGGAAATGCTCTCATCCTGTTCAAGTATTTGATTTGCAACGAAACGCAGCCGTGACTTACATAAATACAATTAATTAACTCCAAAGTAAACATAGACGTAGTTTTAATACATAGCTATTTACATAAAACTGTTTACAATGTGAGAAATTCGGGGGTCGAAGTGGCACCAAGCGAGAAACATTGTGGAAATCATTAATTTAATTGAGCGTTTATTGGTCGGAATCGATAATGGGCTACTGAAGTAATTGCTACCTTGATTTATTTCCTTGAATTTGAATCATGATGTAGACGCAATTGTGGTCTACTCAAAAATGGGAGTAAGTATATGAAATACAAATATTTAATGAAAAAGAAAAACCTTGTAACAAGTGTGAAAAATAAAATACCTAAAGACGTGTTTAGGGGCAACAATGAAATCGCTGGTTAAATTGATAGCGCACAAAAGCCGGATTTTGCTTTTATTGAATTGCTATCGATGTTCTATAAATTTCCAGATTGATTATTGGGGCTGGTGGGGTTTTTATGTGGACCCGCAACTGCAACTTAAATTGGGAGATTAAGTTTATAGGAAGTAGAACGTGCAAGAAAGCGTTATTTTAATTTTGTACTATACGTGCCTCCACCTTTAACTCCGTAAACTGAAAATTGCTTTACCGCTGAAAACGTGATTACATTATGAGGTTATTTGTACGCCTCTTCATTATCGCTCATCGTTAACATGTTACCCTACATCACGTTTCCTTCTGACAAGTAGTCGAATGACAAAATAAATCGATAGCACTTTGCATTACATTATCAGGTGCTGGTGTGATAGGGACCTGTTGATATTAGAACAAAGCCTAATTGTATTTCGAAAATGTTTATTTTTCGAGCACTCGACCTGAAACGTTTTTTCAACCTGTGGCTTCTGCCTTGAAGACCGAAATTGTTAAACCGCAGGTTTGTCATTCCAACAGCCGCCGAAGGGGCGCTCAGAGTGGCGAAATTCAATTTTGAAAACTGTTTTTAAAGCTTTGAACGTGGGGTTGATATGCGGGTTCTAAATAACTTCCACATTTCGGCAAAACCGCGTTAGCAGCACGTTAGGGCTACTTTGAAGCAGCAAGCATGTAAGCGTTCGGTAAAAGAATAATAGACTTACCCCTAATATTTCATGAATCTTCAGCGGGTGATTTATTAACGTGGTACTAGCACCCTTCTGTTAGCAGCGAGAAAGTACCTATAGGACTCCAACGGTAGGTTGTTTATATACGCGCCGGCGCTGGGCGTCTGCGGCATCGGGTCGATATCTAATCTCGCTAAAAAGAGCAAAAATGAGCACAGTCGCCCTATATTGTAAGAGCATTCTTTCTGTGGTTTTATTCAATTAATGGCACTGACAATACTATAATCACAACTTAATTTGCAGGTTATTTGATTAATCCCAAGTTACTTTGCACTCCATTTTAAACGGTTTTTCCAACAACTCCCAAATTGAGTTTAACTTTCAAATTTGCTGTTCCTGATTCAATTCTTACAATTACATGCCTAACCATTACGAAAACCCTTGCAACACTCCATGGTAGAACTTTGTTTTCTTAATGGGTCATTCTTGGTGCTCTGGTCATCATGTTTACATTAAAGGTAGGTATAGGCCTTAGACAACCCACTCGTGTTTTCAGCGCTATTAAAATACTCTTCAACAACATATTTGGAAATACATTTCGAATGTATATATCTTGTATAATTTTTAGAACACCAATTACGTCAAGCCATTTAAACATAAATGGGTAGAATGTATAGTCTATGTATCTCATGGCTAGACTATCAGCAGGTTCTACCAGGACCCATTTTAAATATTTGCGGGTCCTAGACAAAAGGGTCAAACACGAGCCATAAGTATAGGTTTAGTACTATCAAGATTTTAAATAATAGCGCCGCCCACTTTACTTACACCAAACATTTTTCACACCTGAATTTACACAGCAAATACAAAAAACAGCAAACGAAGAAAACACATATATTTACGTAGTTACAAAACTAACTAATAACAAAATTATATAGTTTTTTCCTTACTTTTAATCCAACGAAATCTTCTATTATCTTATTATAATTTAAAAACTGCTTCTATTTGAAGTATAGATTACGCTGATAATTTGCCCTGTCCAAGTGTCCAATACAGGTTCGTCACTAATCGACATAGTAAGATCTTCTTCTTCTTCATCTTAGCGTATTTTTCATTCTGATTTCCACTTCTGAATATAAGCATCCTCCAAATCTCTCCATTTTACCCTATATCTCACTGTTTGTCTCCTTAGGTCGTCCACCCATCTCATCTGTGGTCTTCCTCTGTTGCGTTTACCGTCATAGGGGCACCAGCTTTGTATGTGGTGGTTCTAACGATTATCTTTATGTCTTTTATCATGTCCGGCCCACTTTCATTTTAATTTCGCTGCTTTGGTTGTTTCTCTGATCCAAGTGTTTCTCTTGTGGTTTTCTAGTGTTACACCGATCATTTTTCTTTCCATACTTTGTTGTGTTTTTTGCAGCTTGTCAAGATTAGCTTTTGTGAATGTCCACGTTTGTGCCGCATAAGTTAGAACTGGAAGAACGCAGCTGTTGAATACTTTAGTTCGAAACTTCATTGGTGAGACTAAATGCAATTTTCCCAAAAGCCATCCATGCCAAGCGTACCATCCTGCTTATGTCCGTTGTTTGGTTTTCTTTAGTAAGTTTAACGGATTGTCCCAGGTATATATACTCTTCGACTATTTCTAGAGGAGTTAATTCTATTGAGAATTGTCTATCATCGTTAGTGTTTGTCATGGTTTTTGTTTACTTTAAGGCCTTTAAGTTTTCATGCTGCGTTTAATTCGTTTAACATATTTTGTAGATCTTCAAATGTGTCAGCTATTAAGACAACGTCGTCTACAAATCTTAAATGATTGAGTCTTTGTCCGTTTATTTTGACACCTAACTGTTTAAATAACTATGTCCTCTAACGATAATGTGAAAAGTTTCGGCGATATGATATCTCCTTGTCTAACTGGATATTTCAATAGGATTTGTCTCCAGAGATGGGTCTAGTTTTATTGTCATTGTTGCCTTTTTATAGATGTTCATTAATAATGTTCTGCATCTATGATCAATTCTACAGTTTATTAGACCTTCTTCTATTGCCCAGAACTCAATACTGTCGAATGCCTTTTCATAATCGACAAACGCAAAGTATAGTGGGAAGTTATATTTGTTAGCTTTTTCGATAAGTATTTTTACTGTTAAGACCCCTTTCGAAATTCGGCCTGTTCAACTGGTTGGTAATCCTCTAGCTTCCCTGTTAATTTTGTGACGATTTTAGTTAAAAGCTTATACAGTTGGGATAATAATTTTCCAGACTATATAAGTCTCCTTTTTTGAATATTAGTATTGTTAACAAATTATACCAATTCTTCGGTATATCTCCTTCAAAAAGACACTTGTTCAACAAAACTTTTAGACATTTGACCCCTTTTTCTCTCGCGTCTTTAATGAGTTCCAGTAGTATATTGTTTTTACCCGGAGTTTACCCGGAGAATACACTCACCAACCCGTCCGGCCAGCGGGGTGAGTAATGGCCAATTCCCCTCTCTCTCCCTCTATCATGATATACAACAACAAATACAGGCCCTCAGTCTTCAGCAGCATCAAAAGGGCTGATCAAGGCAACGATCAGGAAACCCAAGAAGCAGAGGATGCCCAGAATCCCTGGAGTTGTTCAGGCTGCCACAAGAAGAGAAATAGACCCAGCACGAAATTGGATATCGCAACATATAGGATAAGATCTTTGGCTAAAGACGAAAAACTTCACGAATTGGAGGTGAAACTATCAGAAATCAAATAGGACATATTGGGATTATCCAAAGTCAAATGAAGAGGCGAAAATCGCCTTATACTACCATCAGGACATACATTTTATTATAAAGGGAAATATGACGAAACACTCGATGGAGTTGGATTCTTAATAAATAAAAGAATTGCTGGAAATGTCACCAAATACCAAGCCATATCTGAAAAAATCTCTTTACAAATTATTCAGATGTATGCACCTACCTCAACGCACGAAGAGCAGGAAGTTGAACAAGTGTACGAACACATTAACGAAGCCAGTAACAACAATAAATGCAATTATATTATAATAATGAGAGATTTCATTGCGAAATTGGGTTGCAAATAAGAAGACTTCAAAGATTAGATTGGAGACTATGGATATGGAAGAAGAAATAACCTAAGCGAAATGCTAATGGCATATTTAGTACAGCAAAAGCTATACGCAATGAACTCATTTTTCCAGAAAATGTGGCTATGGCTATGGAAGAAGAAATAAACCAGGCGAAATGCTAATGGCATATTTAGAAGAGCAAAAACTATACCCAATGAACTCATTTTTTCAGAAAAAAACCCAGAGAAAATGGACATGGATCGAACCAAACGGAAGAACAAAAAACGAAATTGACTATATTGTCACTAAAACGAAAGAAATTGTTCAAGATGTTACAGTACTTTATAACTTTTTTACGGGCAGCGATCACAGATTAATAAGGGCAAAAGTGTTCATAAAACATAGGATGACACGATATTTAAACGTAAAAAGAAATCTAAACCATACAAATATTGACACACAAACGCTAGACCACAACGAAGAATATCAAAATATTCTAAACACCAATATACAATATGACGTTCTGGAAAACATGACCATAAGTGAGATAAATACGACAATAACAAATGCTATGTTGGAAGCTGGGCTAAAAGTTGCTAAAAGGAAAAAAGCAACGGGGAAAGGGTTGAGTAACAAGTCACTGGAATTGCTGAAAACAACTGTTAAATGAGAATAAAAGACACACTATAGAGTATACTGAGCTCAACAAAACAATTATAAAACAAATAAAAGAAGAACAAAGGAAACAACAAGAAGAACGAATTAAAAAGATCATCGAGGAAAACAAAAACTTAAAATACCTAAGACAAGGAAAAGGCAGAAAAATTACACATGAACAATAATACGGGACACAAAAGAAATTATTGCAGAAATCGAAAACTACTATAAAAAACAAAGAACTAAACATCGGAAAACCTGAAAAGCGTCCTAAAACGACAAGTCCTTAACGTTAACTCTGAAGAACTATCCGAAATAACAGAAAAAGAAATTACTAAGGTAGTCGCAAAAATTGAAGCGAAATAAAGCTCCGGGTATAGTAAGATATATCCTTAAAAAGATTTCTACATTGTGAACTTTCGAAATAATATTATTTTTGATTATGATATTTAACATCCCATAAGGCGAGTTTAAAGAATTCCTTGTAAGTATCTTTTCTCACCGAATAACTCTTCTTCTGTTTCCGTCTCATCATAAAAATGTCAGCTAAGTCGTATTTCTTAAACATATTGCAACCCAGCAACTTGTTTATCATTAAAGATAATCTCTCCGGCATGATAGTTGGCACTTGCAGTTACTTTAGCATACAAGCGCCTGTCTCAGCTGGTCAATTATTCTTACCTATTTTAACCACGTACCATACTCGACAGAGGTTTATTTGGTTCAGGCAAAATTTCCAATTCCACATTCCAGAAAGATATTAGTACATATGAGAGAAGTCTAGATTTGACCTAGATCTTCTTATTTAGCAATAACAAGAGTAACACAAAGCTGATGAAAACGGTCTTGTTTCAATATGCACTTATTCCAATGCTAAGGCAACATGAGAATACAGGCGCAGAAAAAGTATTATAGTTGCATGTGAACCAAATTCATCATCTTCCGACTTAAATTCCTTGCCTGCCATATATTATACTCCATATTCGCAGGGAGATAAGCCAGGGTTGTAGGTTGGGTGAAGCAACACTTGCATTCTAATTGATCCAATCTTTCTTGGGACATTATCATGGATACAAATACCAACACATCAAAAGTTGGCATCGTTCAGTTCTCACAATCTCTTTAGTTCTTAAAAGAAGTTGACTATTATATTCTGCACTTATAGTCTTTCAGCTCACTAAGAAATCTACCAAAATTGGACCGTTAATATTCTGTAGCTTGTCTTGCAACATGGAAGGTATTGGACACATCTTTACCGAATTGTTCTTGAACCTTAGGATAAATATTCATCGCTTCTTAACCTTCAGTACACAAAACCTTAATGGCACTGGATGAGCTATAAGTGACGTTACTGAAAAATATAACTTATTTATTTGTTGATTGTCAGAAATAAGTAACAGTTGAGAGAGTTATAATGGAGAAATTCACAACGGACCAATAGACTGAAATTACAGAATTTTATTTTTAAAATTAATAATTTTTGGCGAACGGAAAATTTTACGAGACTCGGCATTCAATTGGCCGCCACGTTCAACCGACTTGATTACAGGACTTTCTTTGGTCTTATCTAAAGCAGCAGGTGTATAACAAGCCCCACATAATCCAACAGTTCAAGGACAATATTCGCATAGAAATTCGAGAAGTACAGCCAGAAATATTGATAGTTGTAATGGAAAATGTTCTAAAAAGAGCTCAACACATTGTCTATCATAAATATATTAAACAATTCTCCAACCTTGTGTTTTTATTTAGATCTTCTTTGATTCTTTTATTTCTGAAAATAAATAAGCTATTCGATTTTTCAGTGATAAACGTGACTTATGGCTCCAGTATTATGCAGGGCACCGAAGTGCGATACATCATTCGATATCATCTCCAATAGAATTGTCATTGTTTATTGAAACAATTGAATATCCGTGGAATCTGTCATCTACATATGTGTCTTGATTATCACATTAGAATCTTGGCGATAGCTGCTTATTAAGACAGTAAAAAAATCTGTAAAGATTTACACGAAACTTCCCTCGCAAAAGCGCGACACGTAATTGTAAAAACATTTTAACGATTCTAATAATACTGAAACAGTAAAAGGAAGCACTTGGTAATGATAATTACATCAATTTGCAAATAAAAAAGATGCAGCTGTTGGGATTAGAACTCAGCGCTGTGACAGCACTTGGGAGGGCGATTTTAGCGCCTGTGGAAGCAGGTCGAACCCGATTGGTAGTCTCGTTCGGTCGCGAAGGAGGTCGATGATTTACGCTTGCGGTTGCTTTATATGCGACGTGCTAATCGTTCACAGTTTTGTTTATTTAACGACATTTGTCACGTATCTGTTGGGTCTTATTTTAATCAAAAGTAAGAATATGACCTATATGCAAAATATTAGTTTTATCTATTGCCCAGTTAAAGGAACAATATACATTTTATTATTTTAATGTTTTCACCCCATATACATTTGACTGAAAGGTGGATATCTAATCCGAGTGCAGAATATCGTCTTCCTCCAATGAATAGTTTTTGAGCTATACCGCCAACAGACAGACAGACAGACAAACAAATGGAATTGAAAAAACATGTTTTTCTTATTCTAGGAATTGGACGAGGGAAGTAATAAAAAGTCAAAGTCAAATCTATACATCTCTGGTATTTAACTTTTTAGAAGTATTGTAATCGTGAACAATCACATTCCGTTTTCTCAATTCCGTCAGTCTGTCTGTCGGTCTTTCTGTTCGTCTATCTGCATGTCTGTTGGCGGTATAGCTCGAAAACTACTTGCTGGGGAGAAATATCTTTTGCATTTTATATTCCGGTCAAATATACACAGTGAGCACCTTAAAAACTAAAATTCTGTATATTTTTGCTTCAAATCAAAAACAATTAATTAAATCAAAGTAATATTTTGCACATAGCTCAGATTTTCAGCCTTGATGAAAATAAATATGTGTATTTTGGGCCCAGCAGATACAGGGTGAATACCTTTAAAAATTCTTTTATATTTTCGAAACTGTGACTTTCAAAACTTCCACTTGCAAGGGAAGATATTTTACTCAGATCCCAGCGGTTTACAAATTTTTTCCTTTTGTGAAAGCCGAATGATGCTGACATTTTTAGTAGACACATCCCAGTGTGCACAGACACGTTGAACTAACGTTGAAACGTAACTTTGGACCAAGCGTTATGTCAAAGTTCAAGTATCTCGAAAATCAACCAGTTTTTCATCATTATGTGGTTGATTCTACATCAGATTATGACGGTCTCTTAACGATTTAGTCATGACTAAACGTTAACGTTATGTGTGGACGTTATAATTGCACTCCAAAGCACGCAAGCTTTCAATATTGTTGCCCCCTATTTTACGTGCTTTTTAAGTTTGGTTGCCAAGTTGACGTCTTTTGAATGTCGTGTTATTGCACAATTTTGACCCACATGTTAACGTTGTAACGCCCTAGCCTTTTCAACAGAAAATGTACGTGCTTTATATGTTACAACGTAATGTTAATAACGCCATTTTCAGTTAAGTGTAACGTTATAAGAACGTTGCATTTTAACCAACTTCAATTGGTTTCTACTTTGAAACGACGTTTTATTTGATACAAACTTGATATTTTATTTACGTCAATTATTAAAGACAGAAAAACGTTATTTTTCTTTAGAATAATCTTAATTGTGCACAGCCCAACTGAATAAATCGGCGACTTCATTTGATAAACCAAATCTAAAAACAGATCGAGTAACTACTTTAACACTATGTACTTCCACCCAAAGTCGAGAACCCTTTTATCTTAAATGGAAAAAATTAAACTTAGTAGAATATGGGACGTAGTCATATATTCTTCGAATGTAATATAATCTGGTAGCCTTATGTCAAACTGAAATAATAAACACACATATTTTCTGATTTCGTCAGCTTCACAAATGGAGACCTAAACAGTCAGTCCAGGACACCACACAAAAGGAAAGAACGGCTTGCAGCGGGCTGTAACATTCCACTATGGTGTGGTAGCATAACACGTTTCAATTGGTCGGCACTATCATGTGAGTAATGACCTTACTCGTGATAGGCGCACTTAGCATACGTGTCTCCTGCTGAAAAAGGGTACAACTTACGTGTTTTAGACAACGCCATGTCAACCCTTAATATTAACTGCTGGTGTAAAATTCACTTAAAATCAACGGAATCAGAAAGTAATGCAAAAACGTAATTACCACGTGGAATGAAAATCATATCGATGTTCAAAATCGACTACCGATCTAAAAGCTGTTTTATATTAACATTGTTTTAACGTAATAATAATAATAATAATAATAATTTTATTTGTTTCCACAATTACATAACAATATAACATAAATATATATATAAGAATAACAACTTACGTGTTTTAGTCAACGTCATGTCAACCCTTAATATTGACTGCTGGTATAAAATGCACTTAAATCAACGGCATCAGAAAGTAATGCAAAAACGTAATTACCACGTGGTATGATAATCCTATCGATGTTCAAAATCGACTACCGATCTAAAAGGTGTTTTATATTAACATTGTTTAAAAAGCACTTAAAATCAACGACATGACAACTTTATTATAACATTGTTGTAACCACGTTATATCGACGTTAGGAAGGCGTTATATATTCATGTTTTTATGAACATAATATGTACGTTTTACATGAATTTCTGCTTTAAAAAGCTTTTAAAATCAACGCACATCGGCTTAATATAAACACGTTCACTAAACGTCATAGCCAACACGTTTAATAAACGGAATAATTACGTCAACAGTAAAAAGAATAACTAAAAATCAACGTCTAATTCACGTTGAGAGATGCCGTTAACTGCTTGACGACAATTCAACGTTTATTTTCAACGAATAGCATCTTTTCAACTATGTCAACGTCTTTTCGACGTATTTTAAAAGTACGTGCGCCTGCTTCGGCATACATATGATATACAATGTTGTTCATACACTTCTAGGGAACAATGTTTACATCAGAATTTGGAAATTATTTTTATGTGATGAGCGTTAATTACTAAATTTAGTCGGTTCTCAGTGTTGAGGTTGTGTTTTACGAATTTTCTACATACATTTCTGCCTTGCGCCATTTATTTTGCTTGGTTCCATGTTAATCCCTGTAGCTACCATATCTACAATTTTTTAGCGAGTTTATGCTCTTTCCGGTATTAGGTCTTGTCCTTTCCCATATTTTTTTGCTTAATTTTGTTACTTTTAATTGATCTTTAAACTGTATGATTCATATTTTGTTTTCTTTTGCTACTCACAGAAATGCTTTTAAAATTTTTATTTCGGTTGTTTGTGTTCTCTTTTGTTTTTTACATACACAATTCCAACACATGTAGAAGTGCTGTCACATATCGTCTCCGGCAAATTCCTCGAATGCAATTGCTCGAAATCAATTGCTCGAAATCAATTGCTCGAAATCAATTGCTCGAAAATCAAATTTCTCGAAAGTAACTTTACTCGAAATACAAGTTCCTCGAACAGCAATTTCTCGAAAATGTTTTGCTCGAATTTATGTGGTCTTAAATAATGCGTCAATACTAAAATCTTCAAAATCTTTTATAGTAAGTGGTCAAAGACAGTATTATGTTCTTGTAACAGAAAAGTGATTATGATTGGAATGTAATTTATTACGGGTACTCATAAACAGGATAATGGGTTTGTTGTTATTACAAATAATGTTAAATAGGTTTTTCTTAAGACACAAAGTGATTATCATTGGAATGTAATACATACCTATACCTATTTTCTTATTAATGAAGGTTATAATTTGTAACTTGTGTTTTTTCGAGTTAAGGCTATTTCACAACTTTATTTTTTTCGAGCAACAGATAATCGAGAAATTGTTGTTCGAGAAACTTGCACTTCGAGCAGTCACATTCGAGCAATTGACTTTCGAGCAACTGATTTCGAGCAATTCGTTTTCGAGCAATTGTATTCGAGCAATTTACCTAGAACAGTCACATATATGGTATACTAGTTTACCTCTTTCTTCTTCTTCTTCTCGACAACATTAGTTCTCCATTTTCCATATTCCATATTTTTTACTTGTACGCTTTTTTTCTTTTCTTCTTCAATGTTTTCCGTTTGTGTCACGATGAGACCAATATATTTGAATGATGCTAGTTGATCAACTTTTTTCTATTGATGTGACAATATTAATTGGTATGAGCTCCTTGTTTATAGTAGTAAATAGTGCGAGCTCAGAGTATGCTGGTGTGTTATTACTTATTGTGTGCTGAATTCTTCTGGTCTTTATTGTATTTTTGCAGATATTTCGTATTACTTCTTTGACATCCTCATGGCATGCCTTTCTCAGATCAATAAGGCAGGATTAAACTCGCTTGTCATGTTCTATAGTAGTTTCCATCTGGTGAATTATGTAATTATGTATATTGCGCTTTGAGTAGTTTTTTTTCTGAATCCAAATTGCTGCTATTCCAATGTCGGAATCTCTGTAATTTACTCAGACATCTTACTTGACACAATCAACAGAGAGATGTCGATTGTCGATAGTTTTCGGTATCGGTACTTTTAGATATTTGTAACATCTTCGTTATTTTCGAAAATTTAAGTATTTTTACAAAAGCATAGGAAGACTTTTTGCCGTTCTCTATCTTGTGTGTCTTCTATCATTCCGCATCTTGTCGTAAGTCAGTTTGAAAAATTTAGTTCCAAACCGTATAACATTTAAATTTATGGTCTATTATTTGTTAGAGCGTGTTGCGATGGTTTCTGAAAATTAAAAAAAAACACCGGGCAGTAACTAAATTCTTGACTATTGAGACCGTTCATATTACTGAAATACCTGAAAGGTTGAAAACAGTTTACCACGATATTTTGCCATCAGAATTGACCGCCCATCGTTTAAGTTTAAGCGAGACAGAGAGAGCCTAGGAAACGATGCAAGGAATGGAAGCTCTACAACAACACAAAACTATGAATTGTGGCCAAAGTGGCAAACTCGGTGATGAAAGACAGACGAATTTCTGTTTAAACGGTAGCTAAGACTGAAAAGACCGACGAGAAATCGGTTAGATCGATAGCATAACATTTTGGGCACAAAAAGGTCACAGTCCGATGCGTGCCTTGAATGTTGACACCCTTGTACATACCGGATGACATCAACATTTGTTGTGAGCTTTTTCCCCATGCCGATGCAGATTCTTGGGTCCATCACTGTATTACTACGACCTTTTGACAAATTTTCGAAGCTAAATTAAGATCAAACGTCTGCGAAAAGGAGTGCTCTCAGAGCACGACAGTGCGCAATTGCATAGATGCGTTGCAACGACATTGAAAGCTGCTGAACTGGGCTTCGAAATCTGTCTGCTCTCAGTTTATCCTCCGAACCTCGCACCCTCGGACTTCCCACTGTTCGGGAAATTGAAACCTCACATTTTCAAGATTGTTAGTCTTGGTCAACGTTTTATTCAAAGTCACGTAAGAGTGTTGCATCAAGTGGTGCAATAATGACGCAATCCGAACGTTTCTGTGCGAGTCAGAGAGAGAAAGATAAGTAACGCACGCGCGCGTTTTCTTGGGCTTCGGGATTCAACGGCCTGACTTCAAGAAGGCAACATGTGTGATCGTTTATTCCGCTCGGCGACATCATAATTAGAACCAGCTAAACCCCGACAAGGTACTGTGTCTTTTGTAGTAATTTTAAAGCACACAATGTGCAGTAAAGTGGTTATTTATATGACGAAGTGCCATTTTTACGATGTCATTTAGAATTAATATTTTTGAATAATAATTACCACCATTAAGTCAGTTTAGATTGTTTGTCGTCAAGTTTTACTGTCTGTAATTAATTTAATCATTGCGTAATTGAAGTTGTTTTTGAGTCAGATTGTTTATGTCAAGTCAAGTCACCGCCTGTATTTAGATTATGCGTTGCGCCATTATCAACATTAACCTTTATTGAGTACATATATTTATTTAATGTTCAGTGTTCACATATACATTTCTATGTTTCAATCAGTTTTGCTTTTCTTTGTTAGATTTATGACCTTTGCAGGTGTTATTTTTGTGATGTTTTTCCTCTGTAAAGGAGTTCAGACAGTTGGGGGAAAATGCAAGCAAGGTAGGTCCCACGCAGCTGTACGTGGACCGTCGCTCAATCACTGCCAAGGTTGGATCGGAAAAGTGGGTCCACCGCTTCCACTTTCTCGGTGAGTTTACCTATGTTTTTCTGGATTTAGTAAAGTGGTGGCGTTTGGCGATTAACATCTTTATTTCGTTTACCGGGTCGTGGTGTAATTAAAGTTGTAAAGAACCTCCCCTTCTACATCTGAGTTTTAGTCGGCCACTTTAGTTACAGCCCATCGTAACATAATTGGGGCGACGGATCCGAGAATGGATTTTTCTATGGCTCTCCGTGTCACTTGAAATTTATCAGCGTTTTTTTTTTGTGAGAACTAAATTACCATAGCGGTGTATTTTAAATTGATGAGAATATCTCCATTTCCTAATATGCGTCCAAGTTAATGCAGTTCTTCTCGTGACCTCTGCAGTTTGATTTTATTTTCCAAGCGTAAGAGTATGTACTACATCAGCATATTTTATTTGCTGATTTTGTATGGTAATGCTTTCTTGATTTTTACTCATAGTAGTATTTTTGAAGTACATATAGACTAATCCTATGGGTGCGCCGTTTAGTTGTTCTAACATTCATCATATTTTATTTTTAACATTCTTGTTTTTCCTCCTGATAGTTTAGATCGCAATGCTTTACTACCTGCATTTACTTCAGTAACGTTTTTTTGATTTGTTAGGTATTGTATGCCCTAATATCTTTGCTAATTTGCTTTTTTACCTGTTTGTTTAATTTTTTATATTTATCTGCATCTTTATTGTAGTTTCTGCTTTGTTCTATTATTTTTATAGTATCGTGGCTTAATTTGGATACATTATGATAGAATTTGTATATCTTATGGTCGTCTGTCGTACTTGTTGGAACATAGGTGTGTCTTATTTGCATTTCCTACTGCTTGTTTAATTTGATCACAATGTATATGGTTCTGTCTGATATGGAGATGAATTTTCTAACAAGATGGAAAAGTTTGTTAGTTATTAGGAATGCTACACCTCCCTCTATGATATTTGCATTTGATTTTTTTATATAGTATGTGATCAGATTTTAAGGCTGTGTGGACTCAATGTCTGGATTTCATTTTTTTGAGTCAATTTATTGCTCTTCTCATATTCGCTGAAGCAGACTGACAATTTAACGTCAGGGTGGGATTTAGGGCGTTTTGCTCGACCCACCTGGAGATTTTACACACTTTTGGATTTAAATAAGAGGCTCGCTCGTGATGGTCCAAACAATTGTACGCGGAAAGATACGGAAACAAATTCGTGTTATTTGTAAGATCTTACTGCAAGAATACTCGGAACTGTACTTCGATCAACGAATAAAAATCAGCAGATTTAAGAACTCTATTAAATAACGTTAACAAAAATACATACATGAAGGCACCAGCGGAAAGCCAGAATCGTCGGAAGTAATGGTAGCAAAACAATCCTTAAAAGTTCTACCTGCTCGTGACATCACGTCGAGCAATATACAAAAGCCTTCACATTTGTCTGCCTGGCAAGGTAAAAACAAATTCGATAAATTGCAGCAGATCGCTCAAGACGTTACTAAACTTTTAACGCGGACACGCCCTAAAACTTTGGCACAACTGCAATCTTACTCTAAAATTCAAGCATAAAAACTTGGTTTAGTACATATAATATATTTAAAATGTGCAATAAATTAAAATAAAAACAATCTGGGAGCAGCAATGTAATCGTCAATGATGCAAGAATGAAGTTTGTCTGGAACTCGAGCTTAAAAATCGATGCTGTGGCTAGTACCGACTCAATAAAATCAAAAATGGTAGCAATGTATGCATGACGCAAAGGAAGTTTTTTTTCAATCGGAATACGGGGCGCCGATATACAGAGCGCTGATATATATGGCGCTGCGAGCGTTTCTCTAAATATATCCGATCGTAAATGGATATCGATAGGAAATTCCGTGGCACTCAAACTAACCGGGAATCGGAATTTGGAAAGTTGGAAATATCCGACAGTCATCTTAAATTTCCAAAATTGATACTGCAAAGCTGTCAACTGCTGATCTATTTTCGCTGCCGCGGGAGAAGTTAAAAGAAACAGACTCTTCTTCTTTGTGCATAAAAAGCAGTGGCGTCGTCAATTCTAAAATTGACTTACTACAGTACCATGACGTTTCCTTTAATCGAATTTTAAGAGAGATTTCTGTTCCTAAGAGCCGGAAATAATTTTGACCGTTGCATGTAACTGATGTAAATACCACTTCCACAGACATGATGCTAGAGAGGCTTCAAACGCATTGTAAACTACAAGAAGAAATTCACATAGAGTTCTGATTACTATATGGAAGGAGATGTGAAAATATATTTTAAATGTAGTCTTAAAACCTGTACAATTCTATATACCTTATGGTTAGACTGTCAGGAAGTGTCATCAGAAAGAGCGGCTACACGCTTTGTTAGGGTTGTCTTCTTCTTCCCCTTCTTCTGTTTTTACATAGACCTAGGGCCTGTTTCTTCCAGGTAGGCAGTTTTTCCATCTCTTGTAGGGTCTGCCGATATTTCTTTTGCTTCTAGGAAACATGCCCCTTGCTATTGTGACCATCCTGATGTTGCCCATCCTTGATATATGGTTATTCCACTCTTCTCGTCTTGTTCTTGTCCACTCTCTTATTGCTTGTATTTCACACGTTTGTCTTATGTCCTGATTTTTAATTCGGTCCAGTCTTGTCTTTCCAGCTAGCTTTCTTAGGGTCTTCATTTACGTTGTTTCTAATATTTGTTCCGTTTTGTCTATATCTGGTCTGGTTCCTACCGCGTAAGTTAACCCTAGTAACCCCACAAAATTGAGAGCACGCCGAGTACCAAAATGGGTCATTTTTGACCCACTGGATAATTTTGCTATATATAATTGTTTAAAACATTTTGTTGCTTTCCTTACATATATAAAATATGTAATACGTTTCTTATATTTAATATTTATCATACATACATAATAAAAAATCTGGTGTGATACACTCACACAACTTCCTTTTACAGTGATCTTATAATTAGTCAAAGATTTCATTTTTAATTTTTAACCATTTGTTAAAAATTTTCAAAAATTACAAATTCTACAAAAACGGTACAAAATCGAGTGTTAGTTGAAGAGACAAATTTTCTCTAGAATTTTAAGGTGAATTCAAAAATGTAATAATATACCGGGTGATTTATTTAAAATGGGAGTTAATAAAAAAAATAGAAAAAAAAAACAAAAGAAACCCACTTTAGAAGTATTCAACTGGAAAATCACCTATCTCACATCAATAAACATTAAAAATGTAAGAAAAATGTAAAATTTAAAAAAAATCGTTAGAGCCGTTTTTGAAAAAATCGAAAAAAACTGAAAAATCACAAGAGTAAACACCTACTTCCGGTTATGCGATTTTTTTCAAAAGCTTGCTGTCTCATCTACATAGTACACAAAACTTAAATATGAAGTTTCAATGCCATACCTCTTTTCGTTTTTGAGATATTCTGTTCACAGACAGACACACAGACAGACAGACAGACAGACCAATGAAAAAAAATATGTTTTTTGGGATCAGGGGACTCTAAAACGTGAAGATCTGTTGAAAACTCAATTTCGAATTTTTGGGGTGAATCCAATACTTCCTTTATAGTAGTAAAAGGAAGTAATAAAAAGCGAAAATACATTAAGAACAGACTGTACATTCATACTGCATTGTGGAAGTCCTTCCCTTTCAAAAAGTATATTCACTTGTTTGGATTTCCTTTTTGGATCGGACACATATGTCCACATCCTCCCATCTATTTTCTCATTATTAGCTCCAGCAACGAGTTCATCATCTGACCCTCCAAAACCGGAAATTTTACTTCCAAATTCACTGTCACCGATTCTCGCAACTTCTTCGTTATCGTCTACTTCGCTGCACACTTCAGGAACGTTTTCGTCACTATAATCACTTTCTTCTAAAAGCTTAGCTAGTTGCTGGTCAGTTAGCAAATTTTATTTGGATTCATTAGGACCAAATGGTAACAGAAAACTGAAAGTACATTTTGAATCTTGCTTTTATATAGACATACGACAAACATGTATAATTCCTGTAAATTCCCCAGACATTTCTTACCAATAAAATTCATGCACGCAGCGACATGCACAAGTAGGCAAAATTCGCCAAACGGCACTTTACAATGAAATTCATGCATGCAGCGACATGTACGAGCAGGCATAAAACATTAATTGGCTACAATACGCGAAGTACCGAAATGAGTCAAAATTGACCCTTTACGCAAAGAAATCAATAAAAAATTTCAGGTACCAATTTTTAAATTTCTATTTATGGCATACAGTAACAGACAGCATAGGAATAGCATATCTAGAAGCACAACGACGTAATAGCATCTGAAAAAAATGGCACAAGAAAATTCGAATCCTGGGTCATTTTTGACCCGGTTTTGGGGTTACTAGGGTTAATATCGGTCTGAGGACACTTTTATAGATCTTTACTTTAGATTCATTTTTTAAATATTTATTGTGCCAGATTGTATCGTTTAAGCAACCTGATACTACAGCCGCTTTATTTGCTTGATGTTTAACTTCGTTGGTCATTCCTCCACTGCTAGTAATCTCGGCACCGAGGTATGTAAAACTGCTTACTTGTTCTATAATTTTATTTTCAGTTTCCAACTTGTATCTTATTGAGGACTTACTTATACCTTTATTTACTGTTATTGCCGGTGTTAGCTTTCCATCTACTTTTATTCTTATGTTATTGTGTATGTATATATCATGAACTAAGCTGATTAATTCATTGGGCACATTTGGCTTTCTAATATATGTACTATATAGTATATGCACTAATTCCACACTATCAAACGCTGCCTCTAGATCTACAAAGCAGATAAACGCTGGTTTATTGTACTCTATAGCTTTGTCTGCTATTTGTCTTATTATAAATATTGCATTATTATACGATCTTCCTCTTCGAAATCCGCGCTGCTCGTCATTTATCGTTACATTTTCGTTTAATTTTTGTGCAATAATATCTGTTCAGCGCTGAATTCAATAGTGTAATTCCTCTATAGTCTTCCGGCTTCTGTTTTCCCCTTTCTTGAATACAGGTATTATAATCCCCGTTTTCCAATCTTTCGCTATTTGGACTGATTGAAATATCTGTTTAATTAATTTAGTAAGCTCTTAGTAGAGATGACTGCCTCCGTATTCATCATTTCATACGTAATTGTGTGGTGTCCCGGGGGTTTTCTGTTGCGTAATTTTTCTATTGTTTCTGTAACCTCATCTACGTTTATGTCTACAACTATTCTGATGGCATGTTCTCTATAAGCGATGCTATCAGTTGTGGATGTGTACAATTTTGTAAAGTGCTCCACCCAACTATCCTTCTTGATGTTTGTGCTTGTTACTAGTTCATTGGTTTCTTTCCGCTGATTACGTATTAATCTCCATATTCTCTTTTGTGCTTCATATAGATCTCTTTGAAGTCCTCTAGCGTACTCTTCCCAATAGCCCTCTTTAATTTTTCTTATTTTTGAGTATGTTATTCAGAACCTGAGTCGGATGTACCTGCCTATTTGTGATAAAGTAGTCGATGATTGGTCGCGTAATTCGACACCCTGGAATTTATTGCAACAGCAAGAAATTCCTTCTAGAATGTTCAAAGCCCCTCTCGCTTAAAGCATACGCAGTAAGTTTCTTTGTTTCGCAACTCTTGGAGAAATAGTGCAAGGTTGCATTCTTGCCCACGCTCTGCGTCGGGTTTTGGAACCATTGAAATAAGGTTTGATAAGCCCTTGGTTAACCGCACATATAGAAATGATGGTTTCGGGGTTCGAAATTTTCTTCCATTGTGTTCCTCACGCGAAGCCCGATTTGAAATTAATTAATTAGTGGCAAGCTTCCGACCAAGAACGTTTGGGAAAAACGCTCGCCCCGGCGCCCCGGCCGGGGCCGTGCTGTTTTTGTGAGTGTCCTGTAGCAAGTCTCGCTGTCATCGGGGAACCTTTTATTAAATCTGCGTGTTGATTTTTCTGAACTTAAGTGAGTCGAGCCCGAGCCTTTGAGGCGATCATTTTTGTGAGTGTTTGCAAGTTCGCGCGGCGAAGCATGTAGTGAAGTAATGTAGCCGGCGTCGTTACGATAGGCAGTGGCGTCTCATATAGTTTGGCCTCCCGGGGGAGGTCTTGGCTTTAATTGCCGATCTATTAAGAGACGTCCTCTTGAAGCCTTCAATAACTTTCCCTGTTTAGTGGGGAAAACCATTGCTTAATGCATATTTGTGTACCAACGCCGGGTGTGTACAGTAATTAGCGGGGGGCTTGCCGCGCGATATTGTCGTATTGTCTGCTGTGATTTCTTCCACAACCGTTGAGGGGTTCCGGCCCACCCTTGTTTGCCTCCTTCTTGGGGTTTTCGCAACACCTTTGTCACTGCAACCCTCATTCTGCTAAGCGATTCCACCGGGTACGTGGTTCACCGCTTCCGCCGAAGACACGCTTTGGGGCCAAGGTAAAATTGTTTAAAGTAAATATGTGTTTTATCTTTGTTTAATTATGTGCTGCGTAAAGTGATACATACCATTTGTCGTGCGCTAGCTAAGTTTATATCGGACACTGCGTACGCCCGCTCGATTGAACTATTCAAATTAATTATTACACGCAGGGGCGTCTCTCCTGTGATTTTGTTCTGCTTACTTGTTAATAATGCTTAGATTAAGTTAACTTTTTCTAGGGGACCCCGAAATTCCAGTTAGGATGTACCCATTGTATTAAATTCAAACTTACCGCTGGGTGGTCTATTAAACATAAATCTTGATTAATTTCAGTCTAGTTATTTGTTGTTGCTGAACCCTTTAGTCATTAGTTAATTACGGCAAAAGCCGGGTGTAATGAAGTGTGAACCCAAAGCCTGCCCTTCAATTCAGAACGCCCCTAGATTTGGGCTTGTACTAGTGTTTTTTTAATGCTCTAGAGGGTGTGGCCATCAAGGTAAGCTATTTGTCGCAAGGCCACCCCGTGTATACACCAACAGGCCCGAAGGAGCTTGGCGGAGGAAACGCTGTAGCGGAGTGCAGTTACCTGGAGGACATCCCCATAGGCTACGTGTGTGTTCTTGTTTCTAACACGTTAGCCATTCCCTATCTAGAAACAAGTGGCGCTTTAGGCATCTATCTTAAGCAAGCCATAGGGTAGGTGCCGCCGGTTTTTCTTTGAGCTTTCGAACTACGCCTTCCCGATTGAGCTAAGTGCGGGTAACTGGGACAACAACATCTGTTCCGACACATTAAGATCTGTGTTTTCTGGTAAAGCCGGCGAACCCTGTAGTTTGTACCCGATTTTGGACAAAAGATATGATTAATGTCGATTTGAGTAATTAAAACTGTAACACATTTCGACCAGGCCAGCAACCTACTGAAAGATGGACCTAAAAAGAATTTTGTAAGAATAGGATCTTGGAACACCCGCTATTGGAATCGAAAAAACCAAGAAATGCTGATAGAATTAGATAAGCGTAATATTGACATATGTGGAATTGCGGAATCAAAAAAGAAAGGTAAGGGAGTAGTAACGTATCAAAACTACACCTTTCTATACAGTGGCGTAAATAAAAACTTAAGAGCGAAAGGAGTGGAGATATTAGTTCATAACAAACACAAAAGAATAATTGAAGACTACAAATTCATTAGTGAAAGTTCTACTAAACTTGAGCGAGACAAAACAAATATATATATTGAGATGGTATTTAGCCCGTTACTCAATGCTGCTTGCAGCATAGATAAATAAAGCAAGGCAATAAGCACAGAGCTGGGGTAAATCAGGCAACTGCAAGAAGTTATATCAGAAATTTTAATTCATAACTACATTGGTAAAGCATTGCCGATATTAAATGGAATTACTTCAGAATAAATGACAATAAGGCAGAGCTCAATTCGTAAATTAGAGTCACAGAAATATTAAATAGCATAAATTAAGAGGTTAGTGCAAAATAAAGCCAATCAAAATTCAACAAATGTATCACCAAAGGGTTTATTACATGCGTGTTAAATAAATTTACATGTCAGTATAATTGAATAAGTACAGTTCTATACACTATTTAAATAAAGGTAAGAAGGACAGAATGTTCTTAATACAGTGCAAAAAGAGCACAATACTAGATCGAATAAGGCTATCAAAAATGGAACGACAATATTCGATGAATGGTGAAAAGCATACAATTATTATAAAATACAATACATTTACACAACAGGAAGTGAACGAGATTGGTGTTTAAAAAAATGAGTCAGTGAAGTGACATAAGTAAACAAACAATCCAAATAAAACATAGTGAGTGGCGCTATAACCTAGTTTAAATACGAACGTGAACAAACAGTAATTTTAAAATTAAGATTTTGTACATTTTTATAATATAAGTTAAACTTTAGTTTATAAGTAACTGATTTGTACTTAGTTAACATCCACAATTATGAATTTAGATAGGCAATTGTTGTTAACTACCAGAAGAAACAATTGAATAAAAATTATTTCATGACAGTCTAATTTGTCTCTGCAAATTAATTAAGTTTTAAGCCATTTACAATTGAAATTAATTAAAAATAATTATACCATCGTGATCAGGAGTTTGTAGTGCATATTTGAGAATGTGGGTGTAAAAATCCATCACCTAAAAATGATTTTCATCTGCGACTACCTTCCGAACCACTTCGCCCACGACGAGAAGTTTACGATCATCAGATTTGGAGCGCAATTGAGGTCAGGCGTTTTAAATTTTGGTAGCACCATGTCCGCACGCCGTGCAGGAGTACACTGCAGCAGTTACAGCATCCTAGGGTTCCGCTTCCAGCAGCGAGCATCAGGAGAAGCTGTTCCGAGTCAGTTCCCACAGCCTAAAAAAGGCCAGGTTGGTGTTGCAAAGCAAATATCCGTGATAGAGTTTCAAAACTTACCATGAGGAACAAGTCCTATAAGAGGAAACCGATCCCAGTCTTACAATACTTCGAAAAAGAGCATGAGGTCCAGAAATTGTAAAAATATAAGTTGAGGTTATGTTTTCAGATAAAAGGACGCGTTCAAAACAATTGAATTCGCAGGAAGCCGCGAATAATCTAAAAACAAAACAGGACTAGTGATGCTTAATAAAGTGCGAGATTTTAATTACCTGTTAATTTGTTCATAGATTTGCATTTGAATTAACTTGTAAATACACCAGGAACGAACCGCATGAACATTCAAGTTGTTGATAGATAAATTGAACGTAGTGAGTCTGCGCGCTGCTGCTTTTTAATTTTACAGCCCAGTGGCGTAACACGGGAGTTTAAATATGAACATGTTCGTGAACCTAAGTTGCAGATTTGAGTCTTCATGCCTACTGAAAGCTAGCCACAAATAACTTTACTTGCAGATGTGCGAATTATTATAAGGGGCAAAAGACTACAATCAATGAACCCATTTATACAATTATTTATTTACTTTTAATCAGTCTTGTACATGATGTAAGTATTAAGCTATTAAAAATTACAATAGTCCTGTACAATATATTCAGTGTATATGAGCCAGAAGACTGAAAACTAATAAGTGAAAAAAAAAATTTTATAATAGCTTACAAAAACAGTTAGATAAAATTCCTAACAGTGCGCCCATCATAGTTGTAGCAGACGTAAATGCCAGAGTCGGCAATCAGACTATATTGGGGATAAAGCAGCTATTTAACGACGATGCATATACCAACAACGGTGCACAGATAACACGTTAAGAATAAACAACACCTGAGGGTTGTAAAAAAATATGTTTTGATAGTTTTTTATTAAAGCAGTTGTAGACAATTTTAACAACAAAATGCTTTTCTAAACAGTCTGGAAAGTTTTGTATCTCGAAAGTAAGGTTTCTGAATTTGTCAAGTAGAGCGTAAAATATACAAACTTCTTAAATGTTCAGATTGTTGCTGAATTTTTCCTGAAAGTTTGTGGGCACAGGAGTTTGAAGTTAAAAGGTCGACGAGGTATTTAAACGAATTCTTGGCGTACGGTTGCTAAAAGGGGTTTTGACAGAGACTAACCGTTGGAATTCTGTAATTATATATGCGAATCTATTAATGACAACGAATATTTCCCAAGCCAGGAGCAATCGCTCGATCACACGTTAAGTGCTGTACGAATAAAAAATTAACAGCAATTAAAGGGCTAACTGCTATAACCTGTTTATAATTTTTTAAATACTGTCAACAAATAAATATAACAATTATTGTAGAAACGCATATGTTATTTTAACTGGAAAAGCGTATTGACACAGCATTCACCTCTTTCTGGGATATTCAGAGACATTTTTATTGTCTGAACTACAACTGAAAAAATGTTTGCCGGAAAATTGTTAATATTTTCTAAGCTTCAAATACAGAGTGATTATAACAGAACTATATCTATATAGTTGCATTTATACTTGTACTTGTACTTACGAGGATTTTTTTTCAACCTCCGATTCAGTAACAATAATAAACAAAAATAAATATGAACATTTATTGTATATAAAATATAGGTAAGTATATCTCTCAGCTACATTTCTACATAATCCCTAGTTCAATGAAGGCACATATCGTACCGTGACAGAGGTTTTTGTCTGCCCTCCTCAAAGAAGAAGGTTGTCCGCCTGGTCACTCGGCCATCTGTTTAAGTTGGTTTTTAGCTTCTTCTTTGAACTTTAAACTGTGTCGTTGTCGCAAACAGCCATTGCTGAATGATGAATTTTGGCTGAATTTTGCCCTTACTCTGGAAAGCACCGAAAGAATTTAAGATATCGATGATTTAGGTACCTCAATCTCCAATTGAAGCAGACTGTGGAAGATGGGCGAAAAGCAACAAGCAGCAAAAAGCAGATCTGTTTGCCAATCACCTGGAGAAAGTCTTTCAACCACATGAAGATGAAGATATAGAAATCCAAGCGCAAGAGGAAATGACTTCCACAATTACTTTTTGACAGTACTTAATTACTACATTCAACTACTCAATTACTTTTGAGCTTGTAGTACGAATATCGTGACCCCAGTGTTCATTAGGTCGTGAGTTACTTATCTAAAAATTCGGCCTTCTGCTGTGGTTGAATTGAATAGATTTCAAACTGGCTCTTATAGCTATACTGCCGCAGGTCGACGGTGACGACCTAGTTCACCAGAGGATCACCTGGCGAAGTACCCAAAAAATCAAATTTTGCTCCCAGAAGCAGGAGAGAATGCACGCCTGTGAAAGTAGGTGGAATCGATGAGGCCCCAAGACTTCCGGGCAAGAAAAGCTAGGAACGCAATTAGCTGAATGCGTTACGTTACCAAAATCGAAAATAAAGTAGTCACTCACTCTGAATTCAGGCTTTTCTAGGAAACGACCATTGAATGCACTTTGCTGATTCAAAGCCGAATCCGAAGAAGCAATAAAAAACGCTATTCAGGTCGGAACAAGACGATTATTTTCTCAAGGACTAAAAAAATTTAATAGTTCAGACTAAATTAGCAAAAACGAAAGTGAGGCGGTGTGCGTCAAAGATTAGTAAGATTTGCCTGTTGCATTTTTAACTACAAATTAAATATTTTATGTTAGGATCTTATGGATCTGTAGCATTTAACTTTATAAGACAGGCAATTCCTTAATTTACATATTGAATAACTGTAGAAATAAAGAATTTATAAAAAGGATATATTTTTTATGTTTACTAATAACCGTATAGTAAGAGAATTGAACCAACAGGAACAAGAATAGTTTTTCATAATTTTAGTAAAAAATCATTTTGTTCCAGAATGTAGGCTTGGCTTTGTTCCCTACTATACGGACTTCAGTCAGATTAAAAAGAAGAAAGTGAAAAAATAAATAACTCTTTAACTAGAAGAATGAAGAAAAAAGATTGTTACTAGAGGTATTATCCGGAATTCGAAAATTTATTTAGAATCACCTTTCCAAAAACATGTCCGTTTAAGTATAAATGTTCAGTATTTACACATATCGAGTTATTGATAACAGGTGGGCAATGAAGATTTCGCCATAAAATGAAAAAATAAGAGAAGCAAAGGGTTAATGGTTAGTAATAGGAGATTAGAAACCAATGGTAGATGTAAGTACCACAAATACAACTTTTTATCTAATTAACACGTTAACTGCCGATGACTCAACTGTTGAGTCACTGGACCTTCCCACGCTAGGCCGATGATTCAACTGCTGAGCCAAGTTCAACACTACTAAATTAGGCAGTTTTGCTCTGACTTTTGCGAGAGGAAATGTGTTTTATGCCAGCCTCTTGCAAGCTTATAAATACATAATTTTCCATTATTGGTTTTGCGGTTGAGTTTGTAATTCTGCTGAAATGGATGACAAAGTTCCAGGACGATTCAGGTACCTCAATCTCCAATTGAAGCAGACGGTGGAAGTTGGGCGAAAAGCAACAAGCAGCAAAAGCAGATCTGTTTGCCAATCACCTGGAGAAAGTCTTTCAACCACATGAAGATGAAGATATAGAAATCCAAGCAGAGGAGGTAAATGATTTCCACACACCCAAGAAGTCGCCAAACATTAAAACTAAAAATGCTCCAGGATTTGATTTAATTACAGGGGAAGTCTTAAAGCAATTTTCGAGAAAAGTAACAATAGAAATAACCTATTTGATTAACTCTGCCCAGGTTAAGATACGTACCAAAAATGTGAAAGATAGGTCTTTATGGTACCAAAACCAGGGAAAACGTTTAATGAAGTTACGTCGTATAGATCAATACTACCAATAATGAGTAAGCAATATAATTGTACTCAAACAGCTTAAAACGACCAACGAGAGAAAATAAATAATACCACTTCATCAGTTCGGGACTAAGCGTACAACTATAGACCAAGTACATAGAATTATCACTATGATACTGTGATAGAAAGAGGCCTGCTGAACAATATTTTGAATGTAGCGCAGGCATTTGCTAAAATATGGCACCATCCATTATTTAACAAGCTATACGCGTACCTATCAAAACAATATAGTAAACTACTGAAATCTTATGTATCGGATAGAATGTTTAAAGTGAAACAAAAATATGAATTTTCAGACCAGTGGCTATCAATAACACCGTGATACTTTTTGTCAACGCAGCAAAATATTTGTCCATGACATTAGATGAAAATAAGAGAAGAATTAAACGTGAGTCATAAGAAAATGTAAGCTACTGGCTGAAGGGAAGAAATTATTTTCTTTGAATGCATAACAAGCTTATGTTTTACTGACATGAACTTCAGTTTGAATGTATTCATACAATTTGCGCTCTTGGCTGAAAATTAACTATACACTATACATGGACTGTAATTTAAGTTAGCCTTAAGCAATTTGTAATTTTATCTACTCCTACTGCACAATGACCATGAATTATGATTCATAATTCACGGTTTGCAGCCAATCATAAAATTCTATTTTCATTATTCAATAGTTTGCAAATTGCAACCAATCAAAAAATTCTAGTTTCATTATTCAATAGGTTGTAGCCAATCACAAAATTTATTCTTATTATTAAATGACTTTTGAAGTTAACAGCTGTCACAAATGTCATAATTCTGAAATATGAACACAAGACTCCTATTGCATAGGAGTAGATAAAATATCGTATTATATTCGCGATTATGGCCATTATTCACGAAGATGACATTTGCGCCACAAGCCGAAGGCGCGTGGTGCAAGTCATCTTCGTGAATAATGGCTGTCATAATCGCTCATATAATAATATACTATAATTATTTCTAAGAAAGAGTTTCGTGGGAAAATTTAGTATATTCAAGTTTACGATAGGCTGCGGAAGGACGTGTTTGGAACATAACTTTCTCTGGGAAGATCGAAGTTAGTTGAATCTCACAGAAGAACGAAGGTAAATATATGCTGAGTTTACCGCGAAGCTAGTAAAATGTTGGGAACACTAGATTGTCAGTACTTGCTAGGACTGGGCCATCAACACTAAGCAACTAATACGTGCCGATTGGGGCAAATTTACTTAGTTAGTATTGTAAAACTTATTAGAGTGCAATTATTGCTAAGCGTCGACAGCTTGACAAAATTGTGTGTGAAATTTACAAGGTGCAAGAATACTTCACATTATTGGGCGAAGGTGCACCTTCACGTTCATGAACCCAATTTAGAAGTCCGAACTTAAACATTTTGGAACGCCTACCGAGCTTTCTTGATAAAACGGAACTAAAAGTGACTTTCTACCGCTTAAGTTTTTCTGTATATAGCAGAAAATAAATGTAATTATTGGTACTTAAGTGTTCTTATTAATCGCGCAACAGTAGCTTCAGTCTTCGTGTACAAGTGTATTGTGACTAAAGCGATTGTCAGTTACCTTGACATTAGGCGAAGTTGCAATAGTATTTCGTTCAGTTATGGGGGCGTATAAAGCAATTCAACATTAATTGTATTCAACGTTTTCAGAATATCCTCGATGCGCCTTGGTACATAAGCAATAACGATCTCCACAGGCACCTCAGTGTGGAAACCGTGAAAGACGAAATACGGAGATCTTCCCGGAATCACGAAGAAATGTTTCACAAGTACGAGAATTTTGAAGTATTCCAGCTACCTGATTCAATTAGTGCAAGGACTCAAAAGAACCAATTGACCTAGTATAATAGTGCAAGTTAGTGCTAACACTGAAAGGCTGAGTATAGTGCGCATGTTAAACACAAGACAAAGGTTTACCCAACACTGGACAGAATAAACTAGAATTTATAAAAGGAAAAAACTAAAAAAAAATTTGGTGTCAAAGGCACTATGACTTAAGGGGTCATTGGCCTCTGAGATCTGTTATCTTCTGGATAGGCCGATGACTAACTTCCTGAGTCATACCATTTTTTACGTAAAATAAAGAAGAAACAAGTTAGAATGTTTATTTACATCAAAACCCAAACATAAAACGTATCAACAAAAGCAACAATATATTCAGGAAAACATAAAATACATAAACAGATAAACATTATTATTGTAGGTTAAACTTTTTTACTTGAATAAAGCAAAGTATAAAACCTACTAATAAAAATAAAATATAACTTAAAAACTTCTCAAAAAGTAAATCAACTTAAACAAACAGTTAGTATGATGTGTGATCTGATCATGAATTTCTTCTTCTTCACTTGAAACTTTGTTCATCCTGCTCGTGCGCACTTTCACTTTCTTGATACGCTTCTCCAGCACTTGCAAAATTATTTATAAGTTCGTCCAGTTCGAATTACGTTACGATTTTTGATTTATTACATTCCGTAAAGATTTTTTTAGTCCTAGATCGTCCTGGAACTTTGTCATCCATTTCAGCAGAGTTACAAACTCAAGCGCAAAACCAATAATGGAAAATTATGTATTTATAAGCTTGCAAGAGGCTGGTATAAAACACAGTTCCTCTCGCAAAAATCGGAGCAAAACTGATTAATTTAGTAGTGTTCAACTTGGCTCAGCAGTTGACTCAGGCAATTAACGTGTTAATAATGCATGCATTTGGTACTTACATTGGTTGTTTATCTCTTATTACTAACCATTAACGCGTTGCTTCTTCTATAACTTTTTTATTTTATGGCGAAATCTTCATTGCCCACCGTTATCAGTAACTAGATATCTGTAAGTACTGAACATTTCTACTTAAACGGACATGTTTCTTGAAATGTGATTCTAAATAAATTTTAGAATTCCGGGTAATACCTTGAGTAACAACCTTTTTTCTTCATTCTTCTAGTTAAAGAGTTATTTATTTTTTCACTTACTGCTTTTTAATGTGACTGAAGTCCGTATAGTAAGGAACAAAGCCACGCCTACATTCTGGAACATAATTATTTTTTACTAAAATATTGAAAAATTATTCTTGTTCCTGTTGGTTCAATTCTCTTACTCTACGGTTATTAGTACACATAAAAAATATATCCTTTTCATAGATTCTTTATTTCTACATTTAATATTCAATATGTAAATTAAGGAATTGCCTGTCTTACTCGTATAAAGTTAAATGTTATAGAGCCATAAGATCGTAACATAAAATATTTAATTTGTAGTTAAAACTGCAACAGGCAAATCTTACTAATCATTGACCCACACCGCCCCACTTTGTCTTGTTGCGACCTGAATAGAGTTTTTACTTTCCCATACCCATAGGTATAGGGAAGTCTTGGAATCATGAAAATTTTGGTAATCGAGATTTTCACAGAAATATCCGTTTTGGGCCTCTAGGAACCCAAAAAAGTGGTTTTTAAAAAATGTCTGTCTGTGTGTGGGTGTGTGTGTGTGTGTGTGTGGGTGGGTGACGCTCCTACAGCCGAAAGTATTGCTCCGATTTTGATGCGCTTTGGAATGCGGGGGTGTATCGAACATTCATCGACAAAATAAGCTTTTCAAAAAAATCCGAAACCGGAAGCGGAAGTTACGCATGTTTTTTTGGTATCACTGTTTTCGTGATTAAAATTTTGAAAATTTTATCACGGATAACGATAAAGGGTCATAAGACAAATCTGTTAGTTTTTTTCCGAACTCGCCAGGCTTAAATTGAAGGGCGCTATGATTTTTTGAAAATTTTGAGTTTAACGCCCTATTACTCAAAAACGGATGAATCGATTCAATTGATTTTTGTTTTCTGAATAGTATATGAAGGCTAACATGAGGTGATATAAAAAGTGTTTTGAAAAATATTAAGGGGCCTAAATTACAAATTTTCAAAATTTTGGAAATTTTCTAAAAATCATTTCTCAAAAACTGCCCACAGGAATTTGTTTAAACTTCATACACTGATAGACCCCGAAAAGGGCTATCGATCTGTTTTTTAAAGAATCTCATGAATTATCTGTGGCGCCCTCTACGAAGCTTTGAAGTTTGAAAATTTAAACCCCTTTAATTAATAAACAAAACAAGATAGGTAGCTGGGGTTTTCACCGAATTGCTCAGTGCATAATGGAGCATATGAATATGCAAAAAAATATTACACTCGTGGATATATGTAAGCGCACCGCCCCCCCCCCTCTATTTTTGAAAAATAATTTTTTTATTCTAACGGTTGTTATATTTTTGCGTCAAAGAATCTTTTTCCGCGAAAATAAAAAAATCGATTTTGTATGCCCTAGAAAATATAATTTCCAGGTACTTAGAAAATTTCACCTCGGTGCTACAGCCGTTTTGAGGAAAATAATACATAAACTAGCACAGTGGCGGCTTGTCCACTTGGCGCCATCTACAGAAGCTCGGTGGTCACGTTTTGAACTACACATCTTATAACATAAAATCGTAGCTCTCTTTGTTTGCGTGTAACTATGTTTGTTCGCTATCTCCTCCGAAGATACTGGACCGATTAAGTTGTACGATGGCTTAAAAGTTTGCTAATTTTCAGACCTATTTAATTAACTTCTCTAGGCAGCAGTATAATTTAATTAACTTCTCTAGGCAGCAGAGCGGAGCGCCTATCGCTGTCTACTATTAGCTCGGGTGCGCTCATTATTCAAACAGGAGAGTGTGGTTCTGCGGTAAGCGTGCTGGCCTATCACGCGGGAGCCCTGGGTTCGATCCCGTCGATGCATCTTTTTTTAAAATTTATATTAATGAATCTCTCTTAATTTTGCGAACCGAAACGTAGTTCGGGTGACTCACTAGTTCTTTTATATTTACCCGCAATTTACGTGAAAGTGTAAACGCTTATCACGATGAAGACGTGAGTCATCGAGTTGAAATTTTGATATGTTGTAAAGACTGTTGAATAAAGACGATATGAACAGTTTCCAGTATGGGAAAGTCCAGGGAGGTAGTCACGTCCACTTTTTTATTCCTTCTTCGGATCCGGCTTTGAATAAGAAAAGTGCATTTAATGGTCGTTCCCTAGAAAAGCCTGAATTCAGAGTGAGTGACTACTTCATTTTTGATTTTGGTAACGTAACGCATTCAGCTAATTGCATTCCTAGCTTTTCTTGCGCTGGAGTCTTGGGGCGTAATCGATTCTATCTACTTTCACAGACGTGCATTCTCTTCTGCTTCTGGGAGAAAAATTTGATTTTGGGGCACTTCGCCTGGTGATCCTCTGGTGAACTAGGTCGTCACCGTCGACCTGCGGCAGTATAGCTATAAGAGCCAGTTTGAAATCTATTCAATTCAACCACAGCAGAAGGCCGAATTTTCAGATAAGTAACTCACGACCTAATGGACAATGGGGTAACGATATTCGTACTACATGCTCAAAAGTAATTGAGTAGTTGAATGTAGTAATTAATTACTGTCAAAAAGTAATTGTGGAAATCATCTCCTCCTGCGCTTGGATTTCTATATCTTCATCTTCATGTGGTTGAAAGACTTTCTCCAGGTGATTGGCAAGCAGATCTGCTTTTTGCTGCTTGTTGCTTTTCGCCCATCTTACACAGTCTGCTTCAATTGTAGATTGAGGTACCTGAATCATCGATATCTTAAATTCTTTCGGAGCTTTCCAGAGTAAGGCCAAAATTCATCTTTCAGCAACGGCTGTTTGCGACAACGGCACAGTTTAAAGTTTAAAGATGAACTCGGTCGTCACCGTCGACCTGCGGCAGCATAGCTATAAGAGACAGTTTGAAATTTATTCAATTCAACCACAGCAGAAGGCCGAATTTTCAGATAAGTAACTCACGATCTATTGAACACTGGGGTAACGATATTCGTAATACAAGCTCAAAAGTAATTGAGTAGTTGAATGTAGTAATTAATACTTTCAAAAAGTAATTGTCAAGTACTTTTCAACAAAAATAGAAATTACCAATTACAATTACCGTATTTTGAAAAGTAATTCACGTCCAAGACCAATCAACACAAAGAAATTTAATTACAAAGTAATTAATTACTGTCCAGCTCTGCATGCAAGTATGTGTGAAGATAATCTTAAAACCTTTTTTTGAGCCCTCTAATGCGATTCATGATGTTTAGGTGAGTAGCTCTAACTAAAACATCTGAATAAATGAAAGAAAAATAGGGAATAATTCTAGGGCCAATTTATATATATAAAAACGAATCCCTATTTCTCTCGGTCACTTGAGAAAGACTTTACCGATTTCATTCATCTTTTTTTTAAGTTTTCTAATACTTTGTAGAAGGTTCTTAAGGAAAGAAAAATTAAGAAAATTGGGCAGAAAATTGGAAAATTTCAGAAAATTTAACGACTATTTAACCTTCGAGCGTTTGACAGTTCGTGGAGGGAACGGGGCGGAACGAAACGGGACGGGACGGGGACGGGAAAAGTGACGGGGAAAGGGACGGGGATGGGATGGGATGACAGGAAATAATTAGTCATTATTTAATACACAAATAACGAACCTCGCGCGTACGAAGTCGCGGGTAACAGCTAGTATTAAATAAAAATAAATGTAAAATCATAATTAAAACCAGAGAAAATTAAAAATACATAAAGTATTTTGAAAATATATTGGTGACAATTAGAAACGTTAAATAATTATATTTGTTTTGGTGCAGGCATCGATAAATATGAGAACTGCTCCAATGAAATAACAAGAAGAATATCAGTTGCAAAAACCGCTGCAACTAAACTTCAAAAGCTGTGGAATACTTAAATATAACAAAAACTAAATTGACCACTACACTAGCAGTGCGGATAGCATTCCATGTCTTAGAATCATGGTCCATAAAAAAAATAGACAAGCAGAAGATACGCGCATTTGAAATGCGATGCTGGAGAAGACTATTAAAGGTTTGATATGACCAGCATCGTAGTAACTACTCTGTTATCTGTGAAATATGATAAATATAATACGAAATAGAATACTTCAATTATTTGGATATATTTCTCGTAAAGCAGTTGACAATTTTGAAAAACTAATGGTTCAGGGAAAATAGAAGGCAAGAGAGGTAGATATTCAAGACGGTGGGTAAATGAAATTAAAGAAGCAACCTCAAGAAAAATATGAAACTGGTACAAAATCGAAATAAATGGAGAGATATCATCAAAAGACATACAAAGTGAAGTAATTGCATAAATAAGATCTTGGAACAAGAAAAATATGACGGGGGAGAGAGAATTAGGTAGTTTGTAAACATACGTGCTATGCACACCAGCTATGTACTTTATCTGAAGTTTGGTTGGCTTAGAATATTTAACGGCTATGTCTCACAAATAACCCCTTTTGTGTTTTGCCACTATTGTTAGGTGGTATTCATGAAATGTTTTTGTACCAATCGAGAGGGCTTTTTTTATTTCAAAACTTTTTAAGCTTGGTGTGTGAAGAAATTGAAGAAGCCTAAGTTGTCGGTAAATATTTCCATTGTAGAAGTATGTTTTCTAGCATGTATGGAAGTACTATGCAAATTTCTTCAATGTCGAAAAGCTTGGAAGATCAGGAACTAGTAGCAAAATATTGACCAATAATTGTGGTCAACCGTAGACTTTCTTGAATTTATGTTGTCTCCCTAGCTTTTAATTCAAAGATTTTTTTAAATTTTGGAAGCATCAGTCATTGTTAGAATAGCGACGGTCTTTGTAATATTTCTGTTTGTGTTTAGTGTTAAGTTTTGATCTAGTTTCATCATCGACCGATTTGTAGGTGGCTAATACTACATTCTTTTTCTTCTGATTTTTAAGCGTCTATCGCATTCCTGTTTCAAGTAATTTTCTCCATTTTCCCTATTGTCTATCCTTCTCTACTACTGATTTTGCTATCCCTTGTTTCTAGCTTTCTTCGGAATATGTGCTTCATCCACCCTGTGCACATGTGTATACCACCCCAATTGGATTCACTTTTTTCCTTCACTATTCCCTCTCCTACCCCTAATATTGCTTCACATCTTACTTTGTTCAATTTAGAAATTCTGACTGAGCGCCTGTAGCAATCTATTTTCATTACATTTACATAATATTTTGTTTTCTTCAGTCAGTTACTACGCTTCATATGTTGCTATACTTTTAACCATACTCTTACATGTGTATTTGTTTTTTGCTTTGCTTATTGATAGTCTTATCCCATAATACCGAATTAAGTAGTTTAAAAGCTTATTTTTTTCGTTATTTTGTACTTTATTGTACCGTTGGTTATGCCATTTTTGTCTATGGTGAATCCCAGGTATGGATGACTACATGTCAATTATTAAAGTTCTTAGAATAACAAAATTAGTAGATTTGTTCTATGTATAGTTTCTTTTTGTTAAATGAATAACACTAATCAGCAATAGCAGTTCGAAAATACTTACATTACAATGACCATGGCAAGTATTCATGTTTTTATAATAGATTATCAGCCCTGCTTTAAGTATATTTTGTTTCTGTTAAATATATGTATACCAATAATCATTGGTTTGCAGTGTATCTGGGGTTTGGGTAAAAGTATATGCCAGGTCCGTTTGTTTCGATTCCGTAAAGGTTTCTGACAATTCAATAACAAGATATTACCTAGGTATTATACTGAAATGTGCATATAACCATAGTTTCTGCAATGATTTACAAGTTGTACATCGTTTTATTAGTAATAATTATTATATATGAGCCTCTTTAAACTTACCTGAGCATGCAGTAACTTCTTTGCACAGTCTGCTCAACCACAAAGCCAGTATGAATGGCACATCCGTTATGCGGTCACAGTACTCCTGTAAAAACCGCGTGGGCTCTCATTGTGTGTTAGTTTAATTTTAGCATGGCAAGTAGAAATTGTATAAACAGCCTCGACATATTTCGTATAGAAGTGGTTGTTTAGTTTCTGAAAAACTTAAGAAGGGTATCTTCATTAGTCCTTAAATTAGAAAATTCAAGAGGGTTAGTTTGAAACGACTATAACCGACCTTGAAAGGGAAGCCCGGGTTGTTTTTAAAAGTGTAAAGGGAAACTTTCTGGGGAATCATAAATCACATGATTACGAGAAATTTCTTCAAAATATGTTTGAAAAGCATCGCAGCTTCGGTTGCAATGTAAGTATCAACACTTGATTTTTGCATGCTCATCTTGATTTTTTCCTGAAAATCTTGAATGAATGAGCGAAGAATAAGGAAAGATATTTCATCAAGACATCAAGGAAATGGTGCAAAGGCACCAGGGAAGGTAGATTGCAAGCATGATGGCCGATTGCTGCTGGTGCTTAAGAAGAGAAACCTGGAGCTGTACATAAAGGAAAAACGATTCAAACAAGAGGCAAAGGTTTGATTAATAGAAGTTTTAGAATTTTGGTTAATACTTGTTGCTATTTAAGAATTTTTTAATATATACAAATGTAATCCTATCAATTTGTCATTATTTATACAATATATACTTCAGTAAAAACCACTACTTCTTCATTTATTCAATCATGATGTATCTGGATGTGATAGGAAAAAAATGTCATATTTGAGGTCACAGCAACATATTTAGGCAGTAGGATATATTAAAATTCAAAGCCCAACCAAAAACCGTAAATTTGTAATCAGCAATATCAAGCTGCAGATATTTACCTACCATGACGTTTCCTTTAATTCTATGTTAAGAGAAGTTTCCATTTCTAATGGTGGGAAATAATTTTTGGAAGTTGAATATAAGTTATGTGAATATCAACTCCACAGACATAATATGAAATATGTATCATACGAATCATTAAGTTTTAACAAACATTCATATAGAGTTTTCATTACTATAGAAACAGAACGATGAAAACATCTTATTGAGGCATCTGGATCGACTACCATCGATGAAACTGGCGAGAATTCAATATAAATAAATATTTATACATCTCTCATAGTCATCTTTAAAAATATTCAGTAACTTCTTTATGATCTAATAGTTTAAGCATTTTATGGTGAAATCTTAGAGCCTTTGCCAGTAATTAAAAGATGGGGTTCGTTTCAGTAAAAGTCATGATAAAAGCATATGTTTGGAAAGGAATATGGTGATTTTTATGAAATGTCCTTTATCATGTTATTTAATAAATTAACATTGCAAGCTTACAGTTTTAAGCTGTAGCGTAGGTACTATTTTTTAAATTAATAAATGTTAACCAATTGTCATCTCAGTTATGATTTAAAAAGCGAGTGGCCATTCTCAACATACTAGGAATGTGATGTTTAACCTTTTAATATGCTACCGTTCTGAAAAGCTGTTGTTTAAATTTCTATGTTTCGCAGTTGACATTTAAACTTAACGAACACAATGACGTGCACCTTTAATTTTCTCTACATTCTCATCGCCTGCCTAGAATGGAACATTAGTGATACAAGTTTTGGAAATATAATGTTTTTATTTATAAGATGTTGGTTGGTTTGTAGGTGTTTTCAAGATTTTGCTGTACATAAGACTGGGAAACTGTTCAGTACTAGTGAAAAGATGCCTATTCGGTCAAATCAGTTTTGCTCTGGTTCAATTGCTCTTGTGATATACCTCTATCTTGGATTAAATTCCACTGACAGCTCTTCAACGTAAAAAATGTTTTGATGTTTTTTTTGCTAATGAAATTCTTGACATAAGACAACCTGTGGTATAAATTAAAACATTTGGTGGTAAATTAACATTTAGTACACTTTATAGAAAGCGGGACTTCTTAAACACATAGATTTTTACTTTCATCGTCTAAAAGACGAAGGAAGTATTGTAATCGAGAAAATATCACCTTAATAGATTGATTCAGATCTTTACGTTCCAGGGTCCATAGATGGCCAAAAACATGTATTCATGTCTGTCTGTCTGTTGGCGCTATAACTCAACAAATATTTATTGGAGAAGGTCGATATTTTGCATGCAGCTTATATATCTACCTGGCATAAAACCAAGAAAATTTCATACAAATATATAGAGAGTGAGCATCTTAAAATAATAACATTTTGTTGATATGTGCTTTAACTGAGAAATCACCTTCCGAAATGTCTTTAGATCTTTACATTTTAGGTTCCCTAGATGATGAAAAACAGGTTTCCTCAATTCCGTCTGTCTGTCTGTCTGTCTGCCTGCCTGTTGGCAATATAACTCAAAAAATATTTGTTGGAGGAAGACGATATTTTGCATGCATATTATATGTCTATCTGGCATGAAATACAGAAAATTTCGGAAAAATACATACAGGCCGAGCACCTTAAAAAAATAAAATCTTCTTTATTTTTGATTTTACTGAGAAATAGATAAAAGTAATCATCTGCACATAGCTCACTCTTTATCATTAGCGGAAATGACCTAACAGATTATTATTATTTAATTTATTGTTCAATAATGTATAGATTATTTAATTGTAACTGGAAAATAAATTGACCAATAAATCATCATATACCTACAAATTAATTCATCCCAGCTGTCTGCCGCAAAAGCTACCGCAGTGTCATCTGCGAAAGAAATAATTTTAGCATCGATGTCAAGTTTAAGAGATCATTTATACAGGGTGTTCCGAAAAATCGTTTACAAATTTTCAGGGATTGGAGAGGAAGGCAAGTGAAGTAATTTTCGCTACGCAACATATGGTCGGAAACGTCTCCTTGTTATTGAAAAAAATTATTTATTACAGATTGCTTTTTATCGTAAGTTACAAAAGTAAAAACAACAAAGTGGTACTTAACAACCATCATTCATAATAATTGCTCGAACTGTCGACCTACAACATCGTTGCAAGCGTGGCAGCGACGCACCATGTTAGCTCGAACTCTGACCAAAATTCCTGGAGTTTCCCGGATCCTTCCACAGGCATCAATAATTCGGGCGGAGCCGCTGGATTTCTTCCTATGGGGAGATTTAAAAAGCTTAATGTACGCGACTCCAGTGAACACACAGGAGGACTTGGTAGCCCGAATTATTGATGCCTGTGGAAGGATTCGGGAAACTCCAGGAATTTTGGTCAGAGTTCGAGCTAACATGGTGCGTCGCTGCCACGCTTGCAACGATGTTGTAGGTCGACAGTTCGAGCAATTACTATGAATGATGGTTGTTAAGTACCACTTTGTTGTTTTTACTTTTGTAACTTACGATAAAAAGCAATCTGTAAGAAATAATTTTTTTCAATAACAAGGAGACGTTTCCGACCATATGTTGCGTAGCGAAAATTACTTCACTTGCCTTCCTCTCCAATCCCTGAAAATTTGTAAACGATTTTTCGGAACACCCTGTATATATGAGGAAAAGTATAGACCCGAATAGTGTCCTGTGGGACTCCCATTTTAACTGCAAGTTTACCACTGTTCACTCCATTAACTGTCACTATTTGACTTCTATTCTCCAAATAAAATTTTATCAAATTATTCACTAATCCTCTATTTTCACAATTGTCTTGTTTGTGGCAGGGGGCCTAATGTGATACTGTATCGGACGCTTTCGCAACATCAAGAAACAGTGTTAGGTTTTTTTTAAAATTATTATCCAAATTTGTGTATAAGGTTTTGGTTAAATCAAATATTACATTGTTGGTACTACGATTGTTACGGAATCCATATTGCGTTTGAGCTAATGTCAAATTTTTAGAGGAATTTAATAAACCTACTTTTAATGCATTTTTCAATAATTTTTCCCACACTGCTAGTGAGTGAAATTGGACTGTAATTACAAACTTTGTTTTTATCACTAGCTTTAAAGCTAGGAATAATTAAAGCAATTTTGTATATAGTGAGCAATTTTCCACTATGGAAACAAAAGTTGATAATGTGCACCATTGGTTTTATTATGTGTGTAGACGTTTTTTTTATTAAAACGTTAGAAATATCACTTAAAATCACAGGAGTGAGTGTTTTTTAGTGTTTTGATTTGTTTCTTAATTTCACTTTCGGTAACCGGTGTTAAATAGATCAATTTGGATAAAGTTTTTCAAGCTGGTGGATGTTATCAGTTTTATTTATTTCTTTTGCCATATCACTTGCAACATTCTGGAAATATTTTTCTTTATTATCAGTTATTGGTCCGTCAACATCATCAGATAAGGAACCAATACACGTATCACTAATTGAAGAATTAGTGATTGCATTTATCAATTGCCACGTTTTTTTAGATTGCCGTTCATTCGCCTCAATTTATTTCTATAATAATTTTCTTTCGTGATTCTTATTAGGTTGGTTAAAAAATCCCGTAGGTTCGATAATATCTGAGAAGCTGATTGTTATCAGGATTACATAGGACTTGTTTACTCAACTTATCTCTAGTTCTTAGGGAATTTAATATACCATTTGTCATCCATGGTTTTAATTTCTTAAACTTAGCTTTAATTTTGATAATCATTTCTGAATTTGATAATTGTGTTTTGTGTGAATTCATAAATAATTGGGCAGCATTATCAAGATCATGTAGTTTGAACACTTCCATCCAATTTTCATTACTAACAAGGTTATTTAGTTTATCAAAATCAAGCTGTACTTGAAAATTCTTATTTATAATAGGATTTGAATGATTGTTGATACTACGGTCGAATTGTTTTATGATTAATGCAGTAAGGTAGTGATCCGTCAATTGTGATTAAATAACAATACGGTAGAACGAATTAATGATTTGTTGATTACATTTAACAAAAAAATGATCAAGGCAACTTTTGAAAAATGTAGTAACCCTTGTAGGTTTTTGCAGTATGTAAAGTAACGAAATTTATTAAGAAGATTTAAATAGTCAGTTGTTATAGGATTATTCGTTCTCAGAATGTCAATGTTGATATCACCAGTTAATATTTCGATTTGTTGATTAAATTCATTCAGTTACAGATACAAGGTAAACATTAAAAATGGGACAGAATGGTATGGTGTGTTTATAACGCAACAGAAACTAGTCCAATTCGAGCATGCCCGTGGCTCAGTTATTCTAGCGGCGGTCAAGAAACTATCGTCGAAATATTCCCCTGAGAGCGCTGAGTTCGAATCCCAGGGGGCTACATTTTATTATTTGCAAATTTTTGTCATTCGCGCGAGGGAAGTTCTGTGTAAAACCCATTACATATTTTACCCGTATTTTTCTTTGATTTTTAAAATTATTTAGTGTCACAACGTCTACTTGCGAGGGAAGTTCTGAGTTGCTTTCTAATTCATTTCAGCTTTTTATTAAATAAAAATGGTTTGAAAATAGAAATTAATTAATTTCCACAAGATGTATATGGAAAACCCTAATTGTACTGAAGTAGCACTAAAGAATTTGTTTCAAGTCTCCAACGTTGGCATGTCTCCATAACTATTAACTCGCAAGTATATTCCCAAGTATATTCGTATATGTTGCATTTTCAAAGCTACGTATGAGTAACGACATGTCGGAAGCCTTGTCCATAAATAACTCGTTTAAGATTCACCATTATGAAAATTTTAATGAATGCATTAGTTTGAAATTCAAGTAAAACGTTAATAAATACAAATAAAGACGGGCGCGTTTTATAAAATTTACTATTAAACTTGAAATGAAAGGCTTTACATGCATTTGTAGTTATTCCTTGTCATTCCTGTAACTATGCTTATCCTCTAAATATTAATGTTTAGTTCTGTTCTCTAGTCCTTTTGTCTTGACAGACGCATGGTGATCATGGATATGTAGTCTTGTCTAATCGGGTTGTTATTGTTCTTACTGTTCTGCGCCATCTTTCCCTATTCGACGCAGATCTGACAGTTTGTTCTATATCTGCTTCTAAGATGTTCTCAACAGTATCGATCCAGCGCATCGGTGATCTGTCCCGTCTTCATTTGCCGAGAGATTTTCCTTGAACAATAAGTTTTTCAAACTTGTCAGCTCGAGTAATGTGACCGAAAATGTTAGGATATTCATGGATAATGTTTAGTTAATTACATATAAACAAGGTTTCATATCTAGTGATTAGAAGGGCAATTAGAAAGTAGAGTGCCCAGTTCATGAGTCTTTTAGAGGAAGGAAATACAAGAAGATGAAGGATTAAGAAAGTTCCCAGTTTATGCACGGCCGAGGCTTGTATCTTTTGAAGAAGTGGTCTCATCGTTAAAAAATTCACCACTTTAGAAAATAGCTTGAACTTGTACATACATGAGTAAAGTTGTTTAAATAGTACTCTCTACATTGATGCATGAATTCGAACAGACATATTTGACTGGTTCTGGAATCTTCTTGTTCCTTCATATTTGTGTCTCGTACATTACTTTCACCTCAACGATCAATAGTACTATTTTTGTTCCCGAAGATGAAGATTGGAAAAAGCATCCTTCAATTCAAGCTTCCATATGCTAAATTAGAGAAATAATTTTTTTAAATAATTTTTGAACGAAATAACATTTTAGGTGATGTATTACTTAGATATATCTTACAGGAAACATATTTATGACAGCTTTTTTATTCCTACAGTTTATTTAAATTCTACATTATTCACTTAGTACATATTTTCATTCAATTTGAGGGTACCCACTTGGCTTTTGAAGTGTAAATATGTGGCGTTAACTTCTGCTGTGCACGATGAAGATATCAAATATCCATGCTGATAGCAAATAATCGGAACAAGCTGTAAATATAATTTTAAATTTACTTTTACCTCGCCAAATTTAATTAAACTAAGTGGTGTAAGAGTAGTAAAATAAACAATTACACAGAGCATCGAATATGCACAACCTTCAGTACTTTCCAAATGGAATTCCAATGACTCAAGCGTCTAATTATTGTCCACCTTTTCCACCAACTACTTTTCAAAATTTCCCACAACAAACTAATAGTTTCCAAAGTCATACAACGTTTCAACCTACTATCACGCCACAAATCTGTTGGTCATTATCACAACCAGCATTGAAGTTTCAATCAAACTTATCTCAAAACCCGAAAGCACCAACCAGCCAAACTGTGAACGTAGTAAGTCAGATGGCCTGTCCGAAGACGATGCCAGCGACTCCGTCAGCAAATGGTAAAAAGCCAAAGGTCTTGAATGGAAGCCAATGAAAAAGTCTAATGACCAACCGACCAGTAGCGGAAAGCAAATATCATATACTCCAGTAAACAAATACTCAGAACTTACAGATACATTAAAATAACTCGGAGTCAATAAATAGAGAAGCAACTACTCCATAGCCTATATTTGTTTACGGTGTAAAAAACTACAACATGATGACAAAGATTTATTAGCAGTAGCAGAAGCGGACCAAAATGTTTAGCCGACAACGTCGTTAAAATAAACACAAAAGACCCTGACCTATACAGAAAAATAATACAATATATGTAAGAAAAGAGCGTTGTTCACTACATATATCAAATGAAACAAGACCACCCCTACAAATTAGTCATGAAGCACATCCATCATGCAATACCAATTGAAGAAATAAAAACGCTCATAAGAACTGGGCCACAAAGTACGAAATATTCTAAATATTAAAAACAAACGTTCTAAAGAGCCGATGCCTATATTCTTTATAGACCTAGGACCCTCTGAAATAATAAATATATTTACAGTATTCGATCCATATATAACCAACACGTCCTCTTTGAACTTCCAAGAAAAAAACTCTGAAATAGTGCAATGTACAAGGTGTCAAAATTATATTCAAATAAGAGCATACTGTAATAGACCGTATGCTTGCGTTAAATGTGGCGGACCTTACGATAGGAAAATTTACACCAAATCAAGAAAAAATCAGCCAATTATAAAGGCTGCGTTGTCTATCAAGAATAAATTAAAGAAAAATACAACCCAAACAAACAATTGCCGGCTAGTAAACCATTTCAAATAACAAATGGAAACATTCAATTATGATCAACTCAACAAAATAATCATCACCTATCCAGCTAACTTGTTCCCACTAATCTATCTTATGCACAATCTTTAAAACAAAGCTCTGTCCAACATCAAGACCTAAGTCTCCAACAATTTCTGGATGAATTTAAAAGCATGTTCAACCCACTTCATCAACAAAATAGCATGATTTTAAACATGCTCACTACGGTCATTAACAAATTAAAACGCTAATGAAATAATACAAAAAAACTGGAAATTGAAACATTTTTACACCTCCATAACGTAGACATTCTGCTTGTGGTAGAGTCACATTTCACTGACAGACCATATAAAAATGTTCCCCATTACAATATTTAGTATACTGAACACCTCGACGGAACTGCACACGGTGGCTAAGCAATAATAATTCGAAGCTCAATTGTATATCATGAATTACCAGCATATCAAACTAACTTCAAAAAATGTGTCAGCTATCTACTCCACCCTCCCCCTTCCCAGACACAACTTCACAAACAAATGTTGCAACCAGTTTTTAACTCCCCGGGACGGAAATTCGTAGGAGGCGGAGATTTTAACGCCAAGCACACACACTGGGGCTGACGTCTAACCACAACAAATGGCAGAGAGATGTATAAACTACTAATAGATAACAACTACAACTTTGTCTCTACGGGTAGTCCAACTTATTGGCCATTTGACCCAAATAAAATCCCTGATATCCTAAACCTTTTTTTTTACTAAAGGACCTGGCAGTAATTACATGAATATCATTTCTCTATGACGTAATGTCCCATCAGTCTTTAATAATAGCCACAATAAGCTCAACAATTACGTACAAAGAGCCCCCCGCTGCGCTCAGCAATAAAAAAAACGAACTGGGACTTATTTCAACATTACATTGGACAAGCCACAAACCAATTTATAAGTACTATATAAGCAGCAGGCTGGAGTGCCACTCCGCAACCTACCACTATTAAAATCAACAGTCCCAATGTTCCATTTGAAATGGAAATAGTAAAAGAAAAAAGACGCGTAAAGGCAAAATGGCAGCGTATAAATAGTATAGAAGATAAAAGAAAATTTAACCAACTAAACAATGAGCTACAAAACAAATTAAGACAAACTCGCAACGCAACATTTCAAGAGTACATACAAGCTTTATCTACTAATGACCACTTGATACGGAAGGCTACCAAGGGTACCAAACGACCGAAAACACATATACCACCACTACGTGGCCAAGGAAGGAATTGGATAAGATCTAATAAGGAGAAAGCTGATGCACACCATCTAACAGAAGTCTTCAAACAGAACACCGTTACAGATGTCATTACCAATACGAAAGTTTACGATTATAGAAATTGACAATGAAATAAAATTCCTGAACAACAAAAAATCTCCAGGACAAGATCTAATAACACCAATCATACTAAAACAACTACCTGAACAAGGAGTTAAATTCATGAAGCTCCTGTTTAAAGGAATTCTGAGGGTAACATACTGGCCACTACCACTCAAATTTGCCTAGATCATCATCATCCTCAAACCTGGTAAACCTCCCAATGACATCCAGTCATACCGACCTATCAGTTTCCTTTCAGTTATATCAAAGTTACTGGAAAAAACTATTTCTAAGTACAAACTTCTTGCAAGATAAATGGCTGCCCAACTACCAATTTGGTCTTCGACATCATCACTCCACAATTCAGCAATGCCACTGTATAACAAATTATATATAAATTGCACTTTAAACTATTCTCTTCTGATGTGATGTTAGATGTCAGATAACCATTCGATAGAGTTTAGCATAGACGGCTACCATTCAAAATAAAGAAAGTATTTCCTCATGAGTTTTACCTAATTCTGTAATCGTACCTTACCAATCGAAGCTTCCAAACAAAAATTGGTGACGAGGTATCCCAGATTGAACACATAAACGCAGGTGTATCCCAAGGTAGCGTCTTGGGTCCAATTTTATACTTACTCTCTACCTCTGATCTGCCAATCTCCAACTACACAATGATAAGCGCATTCGCCGACGATACGGCGATTCTTGCTTTTAACAAAGAACAGAATACAGCATCTGCAATGCTTCAAGCACACCTAGAACAAATTGAAAAGTAGTTACAAAAGTGGAGAATAAATGTAAATGAGGAGAAAACAACTTTTAAAACAAAACGCCCAACTTGCCCACCTGTCACCCTCAACAACACTCCCATTCCGCAAACAAATAAAGTGAAGTATCTCGGACATCTCGACAGGCGCTTAACTTGGAAAACTTACATTAGCAAAAAGCGCAAAGAAACGGACATTAAGATAAAGAAGCTCTACTGGCTACTCGGAAGAAAATCTCCCTGAACGCTAGAGAATAAAATCTTACTATTTAAAAATATAATCCACTCGATCTGGACATACATATGCCAGCTGTGGGGTTGCGCCAGTAATTCCAATCTCGATGTCATACTACGTTTTCAATCGAAAACCCTTCGAAACATATCAAATGCACCATGGTGTGTGTCAAATCGCACCCTACATACCGACGTAAACATTCCATATGTGAGATATGTCATCAAATAAGACGCCATTAAGTACCATAATGCCTTGGAAAGTCACCCAAATGAAATCATGAAACCACTGACAGAAGACCCACACATTAGGCGACAGATGAAATCACCAAAGAATCTGACAAATTAAACATGAAGGGACACCGCTGTGAGCCGTCTTCAACAAAGTCCGAAGTCCGATTACTATAATTATAATTATAGTAATCGGACTGGTAATTACCAAATATTAGCTCACAGAATGTAATATATTCTGATTGCTAATAAAACTATTAAAAAAAACGCTTGAGGGTTAATTTCGAAAATTCCCGATTACTAAATAGATCGATAACTTAATACATAATTAATGAACAATTCTATGTTTAGTTTTAACTAATCGAAGAGGCTAAACATCGTTCGAGCGAATTGTATGCTACAATAAAATGTTTAAGAAGCAATCAAACATAATAATACGCGCGCGTTTATAACTGAAGAAGGGGTTTTAAGTCGTAGAATATTTGAAATGGTCAGTAGTAGTGAGAAATCTCACTGCTTAATTATGTGCAGAAACAGAGTTACATTATTGTTTCATTTTTATTCATAGCTTCATGAAAGATCTATAAGTTTGAGATCTCCGTAAAACGTTTTTAAGAGTGTACTCAGAAATATCCTCAATTATAAAAGTAGCAGTATCATTTCAGAGCTGGGCAAATTACTTAAAAAAAGTAATTAATTACCAATTACCAACTACCGTCCAATAAAGTGATTGAATTACCAGATTTTCAATTACTTAAATGAAATAGTAATTCAACTTACTTGGTAATTGCAATTACACAACATAAATTACGTTTTCAATTACTTTCACTAAAAATTATTGCCGTATATTTGTATTTAGAAGTATTTAGATAGCCATGTGCTAGTACGTCGTTTGAAAGAAGCAAACTGAAATTAATAAATTATTATTATAAACAATTATTATATAATTAAGTCATTTGTTCTCACTATTGTTATGGAGAATATGAAATTATATTTTTACCGTACTTTACTCTGTAATCTGTACTTACCGCAGACATATTTTTTGCTTCTTACACAATAATTATTAGCAAGCAACAATGCTACATCCTGCACAGCCTACACTACACAAGACGCAACACGTGCGTACCTCATCTACAAATATACGAGCCTGCACCAAATATTTATTAATTTCAATTACCACTAGTAATTCAAATACTTGCAAAAGTAATTTGAATACTTTAGAGTAATTTAATTACTCAAAAGTAATTGAGTAATTGAATGTAGTAATTAATTACTTTCGAAAAGTAATTTTCAAGTACTTTACAACAAAAATAGAAGTTACCAATTACAATTTCCGTATTTTGAATGGTAATTAAATTCCAAGACAAATCAACAAAAAAGTATTAGTTATTAATTACTGTCCAGCTCTGTACCATTTCACAAATGAATGCACTGAAATTGTTCCACAGTTTTTACTGTTTGTTCCTCAGCAATTTGTGGCAAGTCCATTATCTGTTTTACAAAAAACTGACTAAACGTGCAGCGAAAGAAAAATTAAATAGCTAATTATCGTCGCTGAAGGCTTTGGATTAACATTTTTTCAGTAATGTTAGCGATTATGGGTTACTTAATACTCAGTAATTGCTTAAAATAAGTACTACTATTAACATTAACCAGCCCTATTCTATGATTTATCTGCATGAAATGCGTAAAGCACTTACAAAAAGTTCTCTACCATATACAGCATGTTTTAGAGAGTGCTATATATATTGTGCGGTAGATAGGGTTTAAGGAAAGTTCGACATTTGGCACAATTATAACTAGCCACTAGCCCCAGCAACACAAGTGCCGTTCCAAAACGAAAGAAGGGTCAGCTGAATTAGTTTCAGCAACTTCAGGGATGTGTAGGCGTTGAACTACACCGAAATTATTCCTAGGATGCTGAGCAACTTCTGAGAGTTTTTAAATGCTAGTTAACATACAAAGTTGTTTTTGCAGTTGAACAGAAACTATTATCATTTCTTTATTAATTTTTTTTGAAATCGGCAGTGAAGTAATCCATTGTTTTCTGACTTTTTGTAGGTGGCACAGCTAAACGGAAACCGACGTCAACATAATCTAGAAAAGTTGGCTAAAATATTGTAATTTCACTGTTTCTCGATTTAAAGAAAAACATACTGTACTCCTCGCACTGAAGTTTCTTTGTATCCCTGCTGTGGTTTATTTACCTTGGCTCTACGGGCCTCGGCAAGTAAATCCACATTCGTGATAAAAAGTTAAACTTCAGTGTCTTGCTATACAAACTACTATTATTCCATGTGAATATTTATTTCGATTTTATAAATGTCGTCTATAAGTTTTATTCTTTTAAGAAATATCTGGGGATATATTCTGGCCAAAGTTACGTAGTCATTTGTACTTAAAAATGTTAATAAAAGTGTGCCCATGTAAATAAACGATAAATATGCAGTTGCATGCGTATAAAATGTTAATGAAATTTTAAAGTAACCACCTTGGTGAAATTTAGTTAAAATGGTATAATTTTGGTTATGCCACTCATATTTCAAAGGATAAATAGAGAAATATCTTTGACATATAAAAAATAGTTTGTTGAAATATTGATAAAGTTATACAGGGTCCAGCAACAATGTGGGGTGGATGATATTTTTCAAAAGTATTTGTTGTAAATGTTGTGCATATTACTAAAATATTTTTTATTATAAATGGTGGTTGAAACCAGTGTGGTGAACCAAACTTACTTATTTTCAGCTTAAGAGTTTTACATAGAAACGCTACTCATTTTAATAGAAAGTGGTATAGGTCGGAAGTTAACTCGTTTGGGAATATTAACGACTTTGTGCTAAAATTTAAAAAAAGTTAACAAAAACATTATTTTGTGAACCACATTTCGAATGTTAGGGTGCTCGAAATTTGCAAATTTAATTATTTTAGATTATTTTAAATGAAAAACCTGTACATTTTTGCATATTTGGAAAGCCATTTTAGTGAAATTTGTTCTGATAGGTATCTTACACTTTTTACACTTAAATTCAAATTTTCAGATATGCGAGATTGCACCTAAAGAGCAAATTTTTTTAAATGGATAACAAACAAATACCGTTAAAATGCTGATTTACTCAGTCGAACTCTCTGTACACAAAAAAAAATCTGTAAAGGGCCTTTACTCAAAACTTCCCTCTCAGTGGACGTTGTGACACAAAATTGAGCACAGCTGTATTTTCGATAAACATATATTCCTTTAGCAAAATGTCGGTTAAGCGCAATATTTTAATATTGTTGACATAATATTCTATCTTGAGTTACTCAGAATTAGGGGCGGATGGGACAACCGAGAAACCAGGAAATTTCCAGATGGGCACGCGCCCAGCGGTCCTCCGCTTTCTGCAAGCAAAAGCAATTGCCAAGCCGGCATTGTTCTGGGCTAGTTTATAGTTTTATGAGGATACTTTCATAAAGGCAACAAGTGGGCGTTGTGTTACACTAAATAATTTTAAAAATCGAAGAAAACTGTGGGTAAAAATATCTTTACGTTTCTAATAATACTAAATTCAATTTTTAAATAAAAAAAATATTATCCTTAATGAGATTCGAACTAGTGCCTGCGAAGGAGCCCGAACATTGGATTCCTTTGTTCACCGGTGAAGCACTGCTGCTCTGACTGCGCCACGCTCGCGCTGGCAGTTCTTGTGATTCAGGTCTATTTAACGTAAGGCACTTATTCGTTGTTTCTTTATGTCTCGTAGAACAGTTATTCTGCATTTTTGATTCCCATTTTTGGCAAGGATAAAGCCAGCACTATGTACATGTTAATACTTTTATGTATTCCCCAATTCAAGCAAAAACAACCAAAATGTTATTTTTTAAGGTGCTCACCCTGTATATATTTGTATGAAATTGTACCGGTTTCATGCGAGGTATATATATAATATGTATGCAACATATCGTTTTCCTCTGACAAATAGTTGTTGAGCTATACTGCCAACAGGCAGACAGGCGGAATTGAGAAAACCTGTTTTTCGTCATCTAGAGACCCTGAAACGTGAAGATCTGGAGAAATTTCAGAAGGTAATTTTTTCGCGATTACAATACTTCCTTCGGCTTTCAGACAAGGAAAGTAACCAAAATCAAAGCAAACATCCAGCCATTGTTGACACAAGAAATAGCCGACATTAAAAAACGACAAATGCAGGAATAAGTTAAACCTAGTATCAAATTACATCAAAAATTTGTTATTATTTCTGAAGACGATGATACGTAAATAGAATCTAAATTTCCAGTTTTGTTTCTTAACCCTTAAGGACTTATTGCATTTACACGTTTTGAAGTAACCAATTTAACATAATGGCAGTGAGGTCGCACGTGACTGGGATAGTGTATGCAACCTGTCCCAATATTTTTTACTTTTTCACGTTTTAGGTTTTATCAATTCCGTCTGTTTGCTTGTTTGTCTGTCTATCTGTCTGTCTGCCTGTTGACGGTTTAACTCGAAAACTATTTGTTGGATGAAGACGATATTTTGCATGCAGATTATTAGTCTGCCTAACATGAAACCGAGAACATTTCGGAGAAATAAACACAGGGTGAGCACTTTAAAAAAATAACATTTTGCTTAGTTTTACTTTAACTAAGAAATAGATAAAAGTAGTAATTTGCACATAGCTCAGGCTTTATCATTGGCGAAAATGAGACCTAACAGATACAGGATAAACATCACAAATGCCACAGAATAGTATGGTGTTTTTATAATGCAGCAAAAACTTCTACAATTCGAGCAGCTGTTCAGAGGTTGCAAGCGGCGAACCCGAGCACCGGAATAGAAACTGGGCTCGAAACATTTGTTTGCAAATTGATGTAATTCGAGCTAGGAAAGTTCCGTGTAAACCCAGTTACATATGTTTACATATTGCAATTAAACGACGAGATAGAATAACAGTGTTATAAGCAAACAGTTATCAGATCTTTAATAAAGGGGTGGGTTATAAAAACTGATTATTCTTTGTTGGAGTTTTTTATGCTAATTCTAATCAACTAACTTCTTTGTATAAAGATTAATATAATGTTTACAAAAGTACTTATTTACAATAGACAACGAATTAGACTAGTAGGTATGTCAAGTGCACGTATAAACAACATACAAAGTTCAAAAATAAAGAGAATGGCGTCGCGTGACTACGGGAGTTGCTTCGAAAGTAATCGACTTTCAAAAATTCATACAGATTCCGTAACTGACAAAGAATTATCAATAGGTAATCACTAAATCAGCATGCGTCAGGAACTAAAACTCCGAAAGAAACGTATGTTTCCAAAAAGAAAGCAAGCAATAGTTAGTATTTGCATTGTATATACTGAGTGGTACGGTTATCATTAGCTAGGATATATATTCTGAAATATGTAAGATATCGAAATATTTCATGGGAACAAGTTTTTGTAACTTTATTTACTCTAAAAATATTAGGGATTAAATATTTTTCATGGCCTGCTGTATTTGAGCAATTTTATGTAACTTTGGTTTTTTAAATAGAACACCTTGTATATATTTTTTTGTAAAAATACTCTACTTGAAATTGTCCTTACGGCAATATACAGGGTGAGGCACACAAAGTGTTACAGAGCGATAGCACTCAAACTATTGATCATATCCAAAAATGTTTCAGACAAAAGTTTCAGTGTTCGAGAAGGCCGTCATACAGGGCCGTAGCTACAGGCTTGGGGGCCCTGGGGCAACAAATAATTATGGGGCCCCCATATTATCTTCCCCTTTACCTCTACATCACTTTCACTTAGTAAGACTTTTTTAATAGTGTTACTATTTGGTGATTTTTTTTTCTGTTAAGATAGAAGAATGGGTATTTAAAACAGACAAAAACACATATTTACTTCACATTGAGTTTAATATAAAACTGTATTTAACGTTTAAACAGGCTAAGTTTAGCTCAAAACTTTTTAAAGACAATTTCGTAAAAAAACTTCCTGCGTCTTCGGGGGCCCCTATGTTCGGGGGCCCTGGGGCACTGCCCCGGTTGCCCCGGTGGTAGCTACGGCCCTGCCGTCATACTGGACTACTCTATTTTTTTTATCGGTGGAGGCGCTGAAGCTACGTCAAGGTCAACTCCACTTTTTTAAATGGAAACTATGTATTTTTTTTTCGATGACATTATTACCGATTTTAAGACGAATTCAGAGACCTGCAACACAAGGTCATTCTAGTCACGCAAAGTTTAAAGATAAAGATAGTCGAAAAATCGAAAAATATTGGAATAATCACTTTCAAAGGATCCACCTGACAAAAGATGCTCGAAGTGATGACCCTCGACTTGTAAGCACTTGTTAATTCGCTGATGAAAAGACCGTTTAACTTCAGCCAACATTTGTGGTGTAATTTCGGTACATGCTCGGCGTATTCTGTCTTTCATGTCGTCAGGCGTGGTAGGTGCTACCGCCATTACGCGATCTTTGACAAAACCCCATAAAAAGTAATCTGGTGATGTTAGATCTGGCGAACGAGGTGGCCAAGCTACAGGACCGCCTCGTCCTATCCACTTTTCGCCAAAAATCTCATTTAGCACTTGTCTTAAACACATAGCATAATGGGGTGGTGCACCGTCGTGTTGACTCGTGTTTGTTGCACTGTTGCATTTTTCGATTTTTCGACTATTTTCATACTTTGCGTGACTAGAATGACCTTGTGTTGCAGGTCGCTGAATTCGTCTTCAAATCGGTAATAATTTCATCCAAAAAAAAATACATGGTTCCATTTAAAAAAGTGGAGTTGACCTTGACGTAGCTTCAGCGCCTCCACAGATAAAAAAATAGAGTGATTCAATATGACGGCCTTCCTCGAACACTGAAACTTTTGTCTGAAACATTTTTGGATGTGATCAATAGTTTGAGTGCTATTGCTCTGTAACACTTTAGGTGCCTCACCCTGTATATAAATTAATGCATTGAAAATATGTTCATACATAAATTTTAAAATAAAAGCTAATAAGAAAACTGCTTATCTTAGTACCTTTTCAAATTGTCCATCATTACATTCTAAACATTTATTACCTTGAACGATAAAATTTCTTCTAGCAGCTTGCATTAGGGATGGGAGCGTGACGTGAAAACAGTCGTGTCACGTCGTGTCACGGCGTGTCACGTCGTGAACGTGATTAATAATTGAAAATCGTGACGTGAACGTGAGTGAACGTGAGTGAAAATTTCCATGGGCGTGATTCACGTTTCACGTTAATTTCACGTTAAATATTTAGTAACGAATAAAAAACCGCAGGGTTCAGCAACTTTTAAACGTCATTACATCACGAATTGTTACATTATGTGGCTGTATTTTTGAACCCTAATTATAAATCCTTAAAGTTCATACCTTCACATAAAAGAGAAGATATTCGTTCGACTGTAAAGGAAATCCTAGAGCAAATCCAAATATACGAAAATGCAAATAACACTATAGATAATAATGATGAAATACATAGCAAACGACTCAAAACTGGTACATCAGCATCAGATTCTTATTTTTCTACACTTGGAGATAGCTCTGACGATGACACATCTAACGATGATGATGTCGAAACAGAACTAAATTATTATGTTAAATTAAAATGCGGAAATGTAGATGAGATTTTAGGATTTTGGAAAAACAGTGTAAATACGCCCACTGTTAAAAAAATTAGCTCGAGAAATTTTAAACATACCGGCAAGTTTCGCTACAAGCGAAAGAGTATTTTCTACAGCTGGGCGAATTTTAGAAGAGCGCAGAACTCGACCTAACGCCGAAAATGTTGATTACATATTATTTTTAAATCAAAATTTTAATGTTTTGCTTTGTATACTCGGGCTAAACGCTGAAAATGACAATTACGTTTTATTATTCAACCAAAAATTTATTGTGCAGATGTGTAGATGAACCTGTTTTTGGAAAAGTAATGTTTTGTTTTGTATACTCGATTCGACACTGAAAATGTTGATTACGTTTTATTTTTAAACCAATTTATTGTGTACATGTGTAGATGTAATTATTATTCCAATAAAAGTAATGTTTTGTTTTGTATACTCGCTTTAACCCTGAAAATGTTGATCCTTGTACGTAAAAGTACTTTTAAACCTACGAATTAAAAGTGTTGCCTAGCAACATATACATTCTGTACTTATACCAATAAGGAAAACGTTAATTTCAATGACAGCTTTTTGTTATTAAAATTATGTATTTGAAGACAGCTGCAAGAAATGTATTTGCGAGAAATCAGTATTTATCCTTTGTCGGAAGTTATTGTAGTCAATTTTCATTTTTTTTTCTTTTTATGTCAACTATTCTGATTGCAACATATCACGTAAATTATGTCACGTGCAGCAACATATTTTTAGTTCTCTTTACGGTTTTTTTCATTGGTTTTAAATTTGAACATTTTGTTTCTATTTAAATTTTAAAATAAAAGCTGCGTGTCACGTCGTGAGTGGCGTGTCACGGCGTGAACGTGAGCGTGAACGTGCGTGAACGTGAGTGTTTCAAGCAAGCGTGAAACGTGCGTGACGTGAGCGAAAACTCACTCACGCGCCCATCTCTAGCTTGCATTACCGGAGTAATTAGCAAGCAAGCTGCTTTTTTTTTGCTATTAGATCTTCAAAATATCGAGAAGGGGTAGTAAACACTTGATTTTTTTAATCCCCCAAACAAAGAAATCGAGAACTGAGAGATAAAGTGATCTAGGAGGCCACAAAATCGATCCAATTCCAACAAAACTCATTATTTGTTGTAACATTAATTCCATTATATGGCGGAGCTCCATCGTGCTGAAACCATATGCTTGGCCTGACAGCTAGAAGGATATCATGTAAAAAGCCTTGAAAAGAATTTGTCAAAAACATAAATATCTATTATGGGTTAAAGTACCATTAAAAATATATAGATCTAATATGGGGTCATCCACTACACCTATCCACATATTCACTGAAAATCGTACTTAGGCACGGGTTTTAACAATTTGTAAAGGACTTATATTATTGCAATAATGTGCATTTTTTTCTGTTAAAAGTTCCGTTTTTATGATAACACATAGGAACAACACATAACTATTAAAAATATAATAACACTTTCATTTGTTAATGTGACAGATAATTGAGAATAAACAATTAAAATATAACTGAATTTGTTTGACAGAAACAATTACAGTCTACTATAGCAATATATAATCTTTAAGAAATTAGAGCAGGACCTTAGCGAAACCCAATTTGTCTTCAGGAAAGCAATGGCACCAGAGAGGCTCTGTTTGCAAGTATGTTTGCTTCCTTAATTACAACAAAGCCTTTGACAAAGTCGTCACAACTATCTCATGCAACTACTTAAAGACAAAAACATAGATATGAAAGATATGAGAATAATACTTCACCTATATTTTAACCAAACCACTAATGTAAAAGTAGATAATGAACTATCAGAAGAAATCCAGATACAAAGAGGAGTGAGGCAAGTGTGCGTACTCTCGCCTCTGCTCTTCTATCTATATTCAGAGGAAATAATCAGGAACACTCTGGGAGAAACATCAGCCGGTATAAGGGTTAATGGAAAATGCATGAATAATATCAGATATGCAGGCGACACTATACTCATTGCACGGTTATTAGAAGATCTACAATGAATACTAGATGAGGTAGTAGTAAGAAGTCAGGAACCAAATTCATGACGATCACAAAATCTCAACAACAACAAGAACATTTATGGGTTGGTGAACAAGTGGAGAAAGTACAAAAATATAAATACTTAGAAACAATTGTCAACGAAAATAATAAATATACAGAAGACATTTGGGCAAAGATTGGACAAGCCAGAACAATATTTAATAAAATGAAGAATGTAGTATGTAGCATGCTGGATTTACAACTTAGAATCAGAATACTGAGACGTTATGTATTTTCAGTAGTATTGTACGGAATGGATGCCTGGACGATGAAAAAACATTTCAGCAACAGACTAGAAGCATTCGAGATGTGGACTTACCGAAGAATGCTGAAAATAAGCTGGGTAGAGAGAGTAACAAACGACGATGTGATTAGAAGAATGAGGAAAGAAAAAGAAATGTCAAACACAGCTAAAATAAGATAATTACAATATATAGGCCATGTAATACGAGGAGAGAGATATGAAATCTTACAAAACATTATACAAGATAAAATACAAGGAAGAAGAAATAGAGGAAGAAGACGTATCTCCTGGTTAAGTAACTTGCGAAAATGGTATAACTGTAGTTCCATTGAACTGTTCAGATCTGCAACGTCAAAAATACGAATAGCCATGATGATAACCAACCTTCTAAGAGGAGATGGTACCTAAAGAAGATAGCAATTCTATTAAAGTTATTTAGCGCACTTTGAACAGAAACCATTGATTGTGGCATATTGCCGTAAACATAATTTCAAGCAGAGTATTTTGCCAAAAAAGTACAAGATGTTCTATTTAAAAACTAAAGTTACATAGTATTGCTCATAGAGGTAAAACACTTTGTTCCATGCAATTTTTCTATATCTTACGTTTTTTAGAATATATATGCTGGCTAATGATAACCGTACCACCCTGTGTCTAATAATCGAGTATGGCATTTGTTGGTGAAGTTGTCAATAATACTAAAGTCATAGAGATAGGTGGAAGAGAAGTAGAAATTCAACAGATCAGCGCTAAGAATAATATTTTCAGACGTGTGCCTTTCTATACCTCATAAACAACTGGAGATCAAAGTTAAGCTAATGAGATTAAATCCTGTCTCTCCCATGTCGTTTCTGGGTGCTTTAATTACTGGTAAACAATACAATCATATTTTAAGCTTCATTCGACAAGCATATATACAACCTGGTGAGGCAGTATCTCTTTCGTCGACTGTGTTAGTTAACTATGAGCAAGTGTCAAATCAAATTTTCTTAATCTGTGATGATATAACATGCTTTACATGCAAGCAACCAGGTCATGTATGAAATGAATGCCGAATCAGGTATTACTACTCTCTCAGAAAATATACCTCTCGAAGATACCAGTGATATATATAATAAAAATCCGAATTAATTTAGCCCGCCCGAAATTAAAATACACAAAATTCAAAAAAGTTTAAGAAAAGTCCATTCAATGTAAATCTGATTACCAAACATGAAGAAATTGAATCTGTTAAAAGTGTAATTAAACCTAACACCTATCTTATGCATTAAATTTGGAACAAATGAGCGACATTCTAGAAAATGTGCATAGGTCTTTCGATCCGCTAAGTGTAGCCAAACAATACAAAGACGATATTTCTAAACTCATATAAATAATGATAGAACCTTATCTACATTTTACTCGTCGCAGTATGAAGTCGCTACTCACTATAGAATTTGAAACAAAATGTCACAACAAACCGAATCTCGAATAATATCTGAATACGACACAGATACAACCTTTTAAGCTTTATATTCTTATTGCAATGGAATATCAATGGGTATTATTACCACTTGAAATTGATTGTCTCTAAATATACACCATCTACAATTTGTATACAAGAAACTAATTTTAACCAAAACAATGTATCTGTTATAAAAAGCTTTACAGTGTTTCGTAACAATAGAATAGGAGCTGGTAAACAAAGCGGTGGCGTAGCCACATACGTAAACCAGAAATATGTATCACAGGAAATTTCCCTCATAACTGATCTAGAGCTTGTAGTAACAGCTTTTGAACTTTCGTTCAAAATAACAACATGTAACATATACACCCCTACGGTAAAGAAATATGCATCACTGAAACTTCATTAAACCTAGAGTGCTTTATAGACCAGGCAAGCTTATCCCACTAGATTTTGTGTCACAGAAACTTTAGCGCCAAGCCGTTGGCTGCGCTGACCGGTAACCGTACATTATGTCGTCTGTCAACCAAGCCAGACTGGAAACCGTTCGAGTACGCACTGCTCGATCCAGACGAATACTGCAAGCTGATTTAAATCTTGGTACATTCCATTACGATGCTAATTATAATTACAGTCTCCATCCCAGTGCGGTTATTGAAATCTATATACAGTGTGTAGGTTTTGTTCTGTGCTGTCATGTATCTGTCAGTTCTGTTGATTTCTGTCACTCGTCACTGTTGTTTGAACTAAGGTACCATTAAAGTTCTCTAGTTTGAACCAAGTGCGTGTTAGTTAACAGTGTTTTCGTTCGAATTTTTTCTGCTTTCTTTTATTTGTTTAAAAACCAGTCTTTTTTAAGACTAATATAATTAAATGACATGATCGTTGTTTTTCCGACTTACCGTATTCTAATTGGAAAGTAACTAGAATTTGAATTTGCCGCCACTTTCAGTAACTCAAAATGGTGGACAAGCTTGCTCGTATAAATATAGTACCTTAATTAAACCCGCATAAGAGATCGTCTTCTTACTTAATATTGGGTGATTGTAATTCTCATAAAGTCATGTGGGGTTTCGAAAAATTAGATCCAAAGAGAAATGTACGTAGGTAGCACCATAAATTTCTGCAATCTAACAAACGTTTTGTAACCAAAATGTATTTTTATTGTGTTTTCAAAATATTCGCTGTTAAACTCTATACGCATTCGATAAAAGCAATTTTTAAAACATAAATTCCACTCCCATTCAGTCACTTAAGAAACAAGGTTTTTGGAGTTTTCCAAAGCATTTTAGTCAGTTCCAAATCGCACACCATGCATTTTACTCTTTAATCGAGGAAATAAAAGTAATCGGAAGGTGCTAGGTTAGGACTGTATGGGGGATGACTTAGCAATTTTATCCCGAAAGCCTCTAAAAATAATTTTGTTTGATGTGCGGTATGACAATGGAGAACGATCTCACTGCTTGAACGCCGTTAACGAGTTTTTTTAATAACATCTGGCAGGTATATTGTTGTGTACCATTCTGCGTAACCGTATGCTTACTTTCAAGCACGATTGTTGTAATAGGTCTTAATTTTGAAAAAAGAAAGCACCAACACTTTAAGATCGCTTCATTTTAATTGAATTGGAATCTGTTGGAAACACCCATTGTGAAGACTGCAGCTTAGATTCGGCTTCGAATGCATATATCAAGCTTTCGTAATCAGTTATGATGTTGTAAACTGCTTAAGACATCCCTTCATTATAGTTCTTAAGTTTTCTTCACCATTCCACACGCTCTTGTTTTGTACTTCTGTTAAACTGTGTGGTATCCACCGACAACAGACTCGTCTTACGCCCAAGTGATTATGTAAAATCTTGTTTATTGCAGTTATGCCAACGTACAAAATAATTCTATATGTGACTGGATTGTTCTCCTGAATCATTCTTCGTACGGCTTCTATGTTTGTTTCGGAAACTGCTGAAATTGGCTTTTTTTTCGCTTAAATCGTCGCTGAGTGAAACTCGTTCAAATCTATATTAAACCAGTTATAAACAGTTCTTTGCGAAGAAGCTTGCTCACCAAATGTGGCACGAAGTCGTCCATAGCTTTCTTACGGAAGATAGGAAACTTTTCAAGTCCTAGTAAACCATAGCTCTAAAATTTTTTCTCGTTAAATTAATTTTTGCTGCACAACTCTTATTTCAAAATTAACTTTTATAATAACTAAGAACTGTTGCAATTATCAAAATTAAATTTTAACTTTCAAACTAGAAAACAACAAACATTGGTTTCATGGCAACTATGATTTCCGTGGTGCACTTGATCTATTAATTTCCAGAAATTATGGGTGCTACCCTTGTAATAGAAGAAATTTTAGAATCATCTAACCTAATGCTCTTAAATACTAGCAAACAAACAAAATTTAAATTTTGTAACGGTAGGTGTAAGTCTATTTATCTAACTATGTGTAGGTAACTCAACGGTAGCAATAATTGTGTTATTACATCTGAACCGAAGATGGCTTTTAATTATGACATATTCTGGAAAATAGAACTTTCCAGTAAAAATAAACTACACCTTTTCAAGCACAAGACACTACAACATGAAACACCACAGGGATCGGTAATTAGCACCACTCAATTTTTGATCGCTGTAGATGATATCATTCAACACGTAAAGGCCTCTGTAATAGAAAATTTGTTTGCACACAATTCACATCGTATCACATGCTAAAGGCAAAACACTAGTCAGAAATTATTATACAATTCCTATAGACAAAATGAAAGAGTGGGCCAAAACAACTGGTTTTAAAATTCCATGGAAAATACTAAATGCATTCTCTTTTCTAAAAAAAGCGAAGCTAAATAACACAGTACTTCAATTTGTAAGAATTTCTTAGAAAACATTTTTTTAAATGTAATATTTGATTAAAGATTAAATTGGAAAGCTCATATAAATTATTTTAAGCACTCTTGCTAGATAAGGCTGGTATTGATAAGAACACTAGCAAATAATTTCTGAAGAGCAGACACAAATAAATTTCTACACCTATACAAAAGTCTATCCAGATCATGAATCGATTACGGAAGCTGCAGAAAAACCTATTTGAAAGTGATTAAGTCAATTCAAACCAGCATTAAGAATTTCAGCGGATCCTTTTGCATTAGCCCGATAGAGAGCCTACATACAATATATCAACGCATCACATGGTTATTTCTTTCTTATGCTGCTCGCTATACAGCTATAAAATAGTTTATCAGTTGAAGAAAAATATTCAACCAATACATAAACGCGTACCTCGCAAAAATCCAGTACGAATACTATTTTCTTCTTCTTCACGAAACTCCTGTTTCACCGTAGACTATCGTTCTTCCAAGAATAGATACCTTCCTAATCACGTATCGTAAACGCGAAACTCTTCCCATCATAATCTGCCAATGATTCTATCAGTTACAAAAAAATATGCAATATATTGTTAGAATTGACTATGTTACAATGGTCTTTATGTTATAACAATATTTATTATGCTTTAGCTATTACGTTTGACTTTTATTATACTTTAGTTTATTTTCAATCAATTCTCTTTAAAATGAATTTAAGTAACTTATCTACCCTTTTATAAATTATGAATTATCAATACTATTAAATATCTCTAGCTCCGGTAGAAAACATGTACTCTTAAAAAACACATGTCGGATTCACGCATAATCAAGATTGCTTTTATTCTACAAATTCATTTTTAATTACATGACAATTTGTAAGTCTGTCAACGTCACTTCAAATTATGCAAGTGCAAAATTAATTACAAATATCTTTTCGTTACATTATTTGTCATTCAACAAATATTAAATAGTAAGTACTCCCTTTTATAATTACCGCACTTCACTCTTTCTATGTTTTACTGTCAGTTTATTACATAAATACCTGTAACCTGTCACCTCTCTATGGACCTTGATATGCTCCTTTACCAAGCCAAATGCATCCGGTAACCTCACAGAAATCTCCCAATATCCAGACAAATTTCAGCACGAATACAACCAACCACCAGGAACCGCAAACAACTCCAAGCCAAACACGACAAGACGCCTATCACTTTTCTCCAACAGAACTGCCAAAACTGATCAGAAGGAAACGCCTTCCACGTCTTCCTTCCAAAATTCACAAGCCGTTGACAACCTAGTACCACGAACATCGACTAGATGCAAGTTACAAAATGTCACTTCAATAACCAGCTTGGCGCAGTACAATTCTAGTAGATAAAAAACCTTTTATCTATATTATAAGACGTTCACTCTACTAATAAACTCGATATAAGCCACTTGCAACAAATGCAGCCCCTTGCTATCCAATTCATATGATGTAATTAATTGACAACAAACTTAGTTCTGCACCCAATTCCAGTAATTGCTTTTGTAGATTATAACTGTTTTACCTATGGCATTCTCACCATATCCAAACTTCTCTTCAACATCACTACATCTTGAAATCTTTTAAAATTTTATTTTTAACTCTTCTCGCAAATTTTATTATAATGCACAACCCTTTACATACCAAACAGATTCGAAATCATTTTATAAAGGGTTTATTTTAGAAAATTTAGCCGCTTACAAACGTATTACATTTTTTAGTCCAAAAATTATTTTACATTCTAATAATAATTACATTACCTTAGTGATATTGTTTTGCATATTTTTTCCAACACTCTATATAATCTGTATCATATTATTTAACACCTTTAACGCCTGCGTCCTCAACTATTCTGAGACCCGTAAGCACTATAGCGGGAACGGGTACGGATAAGAGCGACAGGGACAGACCTGTGTCAAATTCTACTCCATCCGTCTCTCAGACGTCAAATAATGTAGAGACTTTAATAATAACTACCGCAAACTCTGGTGATTCCTCTAGTGTAGAAACCAAATTGAATACGCCTACAGGCACAACTGCATCTTCCAATATTGCCATGGATGCAGAGGTTATAGTTGAAAAACGTAAACGAAGTTTATCTACATCAGCCAACGTCGACGCTCAATCTACAGCGGGCAATGACGTTGAAGGCAATCAAACTAGCCTCGAATCTATTGACCAAATGGTAATAAAGGAAATCACAAATAAGAAAAAAAAAGGATGGCCTAAAGGGAAGCCCCGAAAGCCAATTCCTAAATAATAAAAACTTCTATATACCTACTGTGAATAATCCACGATGACTGCCCAATAAAATACAGTAATCTAAATAATTCTTTCACTAGACTTACATTCATAGAAATTTATTTTTCACTTAACTTTAATAACTACCACAATAATGGATCACCCAATACAGCATACTAACAATGATAATATTGCGTCCACATCTCGAGAAAATAGAAACAACGTAACGTCTAGTAATGGATTGACATACAACCAGAATCAATACTGCAACATTTTGCAATGGAACTGTAATAGCTTCTTCAACAAACTTGCAGATGTTAGTCTTCTAATCAATCAATATGCACCGCTTTGCCTGTGTATTCAAGAATCGCGATTCTACGGTCCAAAAAGTGCCACTATTAAAAACTATGTCTATCAAAAAAATGCTGAGGGTGGTAGAATAGCTCACGGCGGAGTGGCCATACTCACCCGAAATAACAGTCGTGTCTCCAAACTTCCCCTTGCCACCAGCTTGCAGGCTGTAGCAGTGAAAATGGAATTTCCTATCAAAATAACTATATGTTGTCTATATTTGCCAACGATGGATTATATGATTGAAGATCTGCAAGCTTTGATAGCTGAACTTCCACGTACATTCCTACTTTTGGCGATTTCAATGCAGCGAACACCTTATGGGGCTCTACACATACTGATGCTGCAGGTCGTATTGTGGAAGGGCTCTTGGAAACCGAAGACATAGGGCTTTTAAATAATGGCTCCCACACGCATTTCTCCTCCGCACATGGCACGTTCTCGGCGATAGATCTATCACTTTGTTCATCATCATTATTATCCAACGTAGTTTGGAGTGTAGACTCTGAACTACACCATAGCGACCACTTCCCTCTTGTATTAAGGATTACTCAGCCTCAGGTTAGCAATTTTTATCTGCCTGAAAAATGGTTGATTCGGGATGCTGACTGGAACCGATTTGAGGAACTATTATTGGGTTCACTTCAGTGTGCTCACCATACTCCAATAAGCGATATTACAACCTTAATTCATGATGTAGCAAAGGAATGTGTTCCAAAACGACCGTCAGGATATATGTGCAAACGGCCAGTTCCATGGTGGAATAACGAAGTAAAAGTGGCAGTAAAAGAAAAGAAACACACGTTACAAGTATTTAAACGGCATCCTACTCTTGAAAATTTGATTACATTCAAACTGAAAAGAGCGATCTGTCCCAGACTCATTATAAACGCCAAAAAAGACTCATGGAAAAAATACGTATCATCAATTAGTTTGGCCACTTCTGTGAATGAAATTTGGACGAAAGTGAGAGCTATCAGACGAATCTCTCTACCGCTTTCTGCTCCGTTACTATCTATAGGTGACAGAATGGTAACGAACCATAATGACATTGCAGATGCATTAGGTACTTCGTTTGCGGAATCGTGCAACTCAGAAATCAGCACAGCAGTCTCTATAGACCATATAACGTTCGAAACATTTGACAGCCTTCCTTATAATGTCTCTTTTACCCTAGATGAGTTTGACTATGCAATTAACAAAAGCAAAAGTGGCACCCCAGGTCCCGTTGATTTGGCCATTGATTTTATAAAACATTTACCTCAGGAAGTCAAAATACGTCGTCTGGAAAGTCTAAACGAGGTTTGGGAGGGTGGTAGATTTCCGGACTCATGGAAGACTGCGATTGTTATCTCACTTCCAAAGATACAAAACCCCTCTGAGCCGTCGCACTACAGACCAGTCTCACTATCGAGCTGTATTGGGAAACTATTAGAAAGCATGGTCAACAATAGACTGAGTTGGGTTCTGGAACAGAAGGATTTATTAGCATCTTACCAATTTGGCTTTAGAAAGAACTACTCAACTACAGATGCAGTAGTCTTAATCGAAAATGCACTCAACATCAACAATTGTTTTCTGTATAATTTACATGCTTCGGCTATATTCATTGATATAAAGAATGCCTTTAACACGGTGCGACATGCCGACATACTTCTCCAGCTGTACGAGTGCCGATATTTGTGTAACGATTTCTAGACAACCGTACTATAAATGTAAGAATCGGTAATGTACTGTCAGATACATACCAGCTTAAAAACGGCACACCTCAAGGCTCGCCCCTCAGTGCCACCCTATTTTTAATCGCTATCAACTCAGTATTGTCATCAATCGACTCTTCCCTATGTTACTGCGCATATGCAGACGACATTGTCCTTCTCAGAATAAGTAGTTTTACCGATGTAATTAAAGAAGCCTTGCAATCAGGCCTAACAAATATCTCAAATGTCTTAAAGGATCGCAACTTTTCAATATCCATAGACAAAACAAAATCAATACACTTCTGCAGAAAACGATCTACCTGCCTTACAACACCAAAGTTTACTCTAGAAGGTCTTCCCATTGAAAACGTCGACTCTTTCAGATATTTGGGAGTCCTGCTTGATAAGAAACTCACGTGGAAGGAACACATTGACAACCTCGCCTCTTCATGCAAAAGGAACTTGAACATAATCAAAGGATTAGCTCACACAAAATGGGGAGCGGACAGAAAGACGTTACTGATGCTTTATAAAAGTTTAGTGCTGTCAAAGATCGACTATGGGTGCGTGGCGTACTCCTCGGCAAAGCCGAGCCGGTTAATTCCATTAGATGTCGTACATAATCGGGGTATACGAGATGCCATAGGAGCTTTTAGCACATGTCCAGTAAAAAGCATGTACGCAGACTCTGGTTTGGAACCTTTAAGCTTAAGGCGTCAAAAACATATAGCTAGCTACCGATTGAATTTAAGCAGGCAATCAAACCATAGAATACTTTCCCTGTTCAAGGGAAATGTATTCTCTGCTCGTTATTCGACGGAAAATACTCGGCTCAAATCGTCATCGGTGAGATAAGCGAATATCATTACTGAACTTGGAATACCTGAACAGTCATTATACATGGCCGAGGAACAGGTCTACGAACCGTGGATTGTGAACCTCCCAGAAACTCGGACGGACCTGATAAAAGTCACTAAGAAAAAAATAAATGCAGCTGCTATCAGGCAGTGCTATTTCGACTTACTTGAGAATTATAGCAACCACATTTTAATATTTACGGATGGGTCAAAAACGGACACAGGGGCTGGGTTTTGCAGTCATATATGGGGAAGCAATTTTGAAGCATTCGCTTCCACAGATTGTCAGTATTTTTTTCTGTGAAGCATTTGCGATCTATGCCGCGTTGCGGCTGTGTCGGGACGCGAGCCAGATGGCTTTTGCGATATGTACTGACTCTCTGTCTGTTATCGAAGCTATAAACAATCGAACTATACATGACCCATTAATCACAGACATTAGGTCTCTTTGTAACACGATAGTATTAATGGGAAAACAATTATCACTCATATGGATCCCTAGTCATGTTGGCATAACTGGTAATGAAAAGGCTGATAGAGCTGCGAAGGAGGCAACCCTACAAATTCCGTCCACATATGAAGTTACCAGTCTCAAAGACGTTAAAATATTTGTTGGAAAACAAATCAGAGCCAAGTTTCAAGAAGTATGGAACAATCAGAATACGTATCTGAGGAGGTTCCTTCCAGAAGTGGGTAAATTTCAATATCCCACTAATATCTCCAGAAGGGAACAAGTTATCTTGACGAGACTGCGAACCGTGTCAGGTCATTTTGTATTTTAATTAGCCACCTAGGCTTTAGGGCAGCGTGGCCGTATGCTAAACCCTTTTAGTTACTTATTTGGCTTCATCGCCTAATTCCATAATAATGACTTTGCACATATTTGGCCTCAAGCGCAGTATTTCTCGTCATCCGGGGCACCCCTTTGTTGGTACTTTGACAATCGGGTGTTAACGCTCGCAGGATTTCCGAACCTTCTAGAATTTACGCTGTTGGTGTGACTGCGAGGCCTCGCGCTTTTCGTCACCGGCACTTATTTGTTTTATTGGGCGCCTCGCCATTGGCTGTCTTTGTCACCGGCACTTATTTGTTTCATCTTATCGCCTCACGATTGGCTGCCGAGATATAGTCACGTGGGGACGCGACCGATGTGTCATGTTGCAGCGTTTCCCTCTCGGCAGTTGATCGCAGCCCGTTGCAGAAAGCGTTCGTTTGGTGGTTGTGTGATCCAGGCGGCGTTTTTTGGCCCCTTAGGTGCCCGAGGACGCCTGCCGCTGTTGATTAATATTGTTGCCGTGGAGGCCCCCTTTGGTGTTGCCCGTTTCGAGGTGTTGCAGCGAGCGCTGCGAGAATTGTTTCACCTTCGAGAGGTGTTGTGGTTGTGCGAGCTCCAAATTGTTTCGGCGTAGCGTGGGTGCATCTTAAGTCCAGTTTCTGCTCCCGTAAGTAAGGGGTCGTCCCCTTCATCTCGACATTCGAGGATCTGTCCCGCAGAACGTAAGTGGCCCATTTTCGTCGTCAAGTTGTACGCGTCCTGACGCGTCGCACGTCGCCATTATGGCGGATACCCAGTCATCACTATAACCGTCGAATATCGAATGTACCTGCCACCTAAGACTGCAGCCTGTCGCAACTCAACTGTACCAGGCTTTCCGACCGCCTACGTATTAAGGTATGTGTTTTTGAACTGATTACCGTTGTGAACGCGAGTGTTCCTGTCCCGCGGGGAGCATTAAGTTCCGTGTGCGAGTTGTTTTGGAACGCCGCAAGCGAACCCGTCACGTCTCTTGTGCCTACAGGCACTGTCGTCATATTTGCCCGCATTTCCAAATTACAGACTGTCTATTTTACAAGGGCTGGCGTTACTGTATGTTGCATAAGGCGTCGCGCCCACATGCTGTGCGTTCATTTCAAATTACCGATTTTCTATTTACAAGGGCTTGCATTACTGTATGTTGCATAAGGCTTCGCGCCCACATGCTGCGCATTCATTTCGAAATTGAGACTGTATCTTTGCACGGGCTTGCGCCTAGTGCTATCTTGTGTATTCTGTACATCTGTCGCTAGGTTTAGAACGTGCGCCAGCTGGTGTTTTCTTAGATATAATATATATATATATATATATATATATATATATATATATAGGGCGACGCACTCCGCTGCCCCATTGTAACCCGTGATTCAATATATGACTTGTTAATTAAGGGAACTATTGTTTTGTTTCGACTTGTGCATGTTCTGTTTCAGATAAGCGCCCCTTCAGTGTAATGATTATTGGGCGACGGGACGAGGGAGCCTTGAGCGTACAGGTGGGTAAGACAGCTGCGTAGTAGCGGCCGGATTGGCACCTAATTACAATCTTTGCATAAGGCAATCCCGAAATTGTTATTTGAATTTGCAACTCTTGAGTAATCCTACCGACGGACTGTCTTGAATACTTCGCCCCGTCTAACCGCCCAGGCCCGGTTATCCGGGTTAAGACAGGCTTGGTGGCGCCCTCTTTATTTTACCGTTATTTACCGACCCTCTGGCCGTTACCCTTAGATAATCTCGTTAAGAACCCGCCCAACTCCACTGAAAGTCTAGCCGGCCTATCTTGTTGCGGCTGGGTAGCGGCCTAGGAGATATTTCGTCCCGATTTCGTTAGTTACGGCCCGCGCCGGCCGTTTCGTTATTGTATGAGCCGGTGCGGTGTCGTAAAGTCAGTTTAAAACCGTAACAACCGGACATACTCAACTAACGTGCAAGTATTTACTGTGTGGTGAAAATCAACCGTCATGTACTACTTGTAACGTATCATTAACAGTACATCACATTTTAATGGAATGCGCTAGATACAGAGCAGCTCGTACCTTTCGAGAAGGGACATCGTTAAAAGAATTGGGGCACAGCGCAATTTTGGAATTCACAAAACAAATTGGACTGATGGAACAGATCTAATCTGAAAGAATTAAATTATCCAGTTACTAACGACTAATAGCCGTAGCAGCTGATGCCGGAAAAAAACTATTTTCCAAAGTCTACGATATAATGCGTTAAAACATAATATCTAATTTTGGAGAGAAAAATGTAATAATCTATGTATCACGAATAACACGGAATGAACACACTTACAAAGCAGTGGTGATACTGTTACATAATAAAACGGTACTTACGACCAGAACAAGCTTACGCCGCCCTAGAAAAGCTAGGCCGCCGTTTGACTGAAAAAGAAAAGCTGAAATTCCCTCAAGGGGGTGTTAAATTAGATGTTTTAATTACTCTCAAGGCTAAACGGCCCCAGCGTTATATAACAAAAACTGCACGGCTAAATTACAGTCTGGGCAGAGAGGTGGGACAGTACGCCAGAGGGTAGCTAGTTAAATACGAGGTGTTATTTGCCTAGAGCGCCGCAAGTTCTTAATTCAATCACAAGCGCTGTTAAGAATAGAAATTAACCTAACAATGCAACATTGACAGTAGGTATGATATTAAACACCATTTTAACCTAAAGCTATATGAAATATTGCAAAGCAAGTAAAACCTAAGCATAACTAAACTTACAAGAATTATTCCTGGCGTCGATCAGTTTCTACGTTACCGGAAACAGGACAGCGCGAGTTGCGAAAATCATAATCAGTCACACTAAGTATACCCATGGAGAAAGACAACTCATATTTAATGTATGCCAAGTTACGAACACAATTAAACCTACTCATTAAATGCCTCCCGAAAAAAAGCGGTGGGGAGTCACGCACACAGACTAATCAACTTTTTGAAACATAAATATGTATGACGTTTAATCTTCACTAAAAACATATTTCTCATTATTTATGAAACGCAGTATATACCATATATACAACAGTAGACTTACCCTAGTAAATAAATACAATATTTATTTTTGAATAAAGCAATGCAGCTTTAACCATACCTATGTTGGGGAATTCTGCCTAAAATGACACACTAGGGTAAAATGACACACTGAGCTTATTTTGAATTTGCCGCTTCAAACCGGCTTCCGATGGTTCAAATCAGAGTTTATGTTGGTAGCTCTGCATTCCTACGCGATCGCGGCATTCTAACACAAACAGTGGGTGTCTAGTGAACAAATTATATAATTGTAAGTATTTGATGTAATACTTTTTATTTGATTAAACCAAAATCCTGAAAATATTTAAAGGCTTATTTAGCTCCGATTATGGCTAATGCCAGTGTGGTCATTATTGCTAATTTTCTGTATAAATTTATGCAGTTAATTTGGATGCATGCGATAATAGGTTATGTTTATGAAATTTTCGGAGTTCAGGCCAAAATGACATATCACTTATTAGGACAAAATGGCAAACTATGTCATTTTGCCCTGAAACTTGGTTGGAGAATTAAGAATTTTGATAACTACCTATTATATTTCTTTATAGATGGTTGGCAAGTATAAAAGAAAAAGTGATCGGCAGAGCTGGAGCGTGGAAGCAATGCAGCGCGCTATTGACGCTGTCAACAGTGGTGAAGTAGGTTGGTTAAAGGCATCAAAACTTTATGGGGTTCCACAAGCTACGCTTCGAAGAAGAGTCCAGAATAAAAATGTAACTGTTCGGAGTAACAAGAAGGGGTTAGGTCGGTTTCAAACCACTTTTGATGCTGATTTGGAAAGGGAAATTGTAGTCCACATTAAACTTCTCGAGTCGCGCCTATTTGGATTAACCCCAACTGATGTGCGGAAATTAGCATATGAAATGGCTGAAAAAAATGGTTTGGAAAATCGATTTAACAAAACTCTGAAGTTAGCTGGCTGGGATTGGCTGGCTGGTTTTCGAAAGAGAAATCAAGACATTTCTTTGAGAAAACCTGAACCCACTTCTAAAGCACGGGCAATGGCATTTAATAGACCCTAAGTGTCAAAATTTTTCGAAACATATCAAGCGACTTTGGCGAAACATAACATTCACCCGACCAGGATCTACAACGTGGATGAATGTGCTCTATCTACAGTACAAAAGCCTCCAAAAGTATTTGCCCAAACTGGAAAAAAACAAGTTGGTGCTCTTACTGGTGCCGAGCGTGGAATTCAGGTCACCATGGTATGTTGCATGAGCACTACAGGCAACTTTGTACCTCCAGCTTTAATATTTCCACGAAAGAGATGGAAGAATGAATTAATAAATGGGGCATCTTTAGGAACTCTGGGACTGTGTCAAAAAATGGTTGGATGAATGGTGAATTGTTTCTAAAATGGTTACAACACTTTAAAAAATTTTCCAATCCCACATTGTCAGAGAAGATTCTCCTGATTGTAGATGGACACTCGAGTCATAAGGGCATTAAAGTTCTAACATTTGCTCAGATGAAAGGCATTGTCATATTAAGCCTTCCACCACACTGCACGCATCGTATGCAGCCTCTAGATGTTGTATTTTACGGACCCATGAAGACCTATTATGATCTGGAAGTTTCTTTGTGGCTTAAGGCAAACCCTGACAGAGTTTTGTCACAATTCCAAATATTCAGATTATTTGCAGCAGCTTATTCGAAGTCTGCGCAAACTGCAATTGCCCAAAACGGTTTCTTGAATACTGGAATCTGGCCAGTAAATCCCAATATTTTCCCAGATCATTTATTCGCACCCTCAGACACTACAAACGTCAGGCAAGACATTAATAATGAAAAGAATAATAGCTAGCAAGATGATAATATAAATGCCAATACTTCTACCAATAACAACCATGTGAATGATGGAGATGACAATGAAGACAATGAAGACGTTGTCAATAATCACAATGTCGACATCGAGATTGAAAATTCTGGGGCTTCTGAACAACTAACAGCTGAAAAATCTTCTCATCACCAAGAACAAGGGGCAGCTGCATCTTCATCTAGCACATTACTGAATACAAAGAAACGCTACTTGTTTTCTGTTCAGCAAATTTCTCCAATTCCGCAAGCTATTTCAACCACTACAAGAAAACGCAAGGCCAATGTTTCTGAAGAGCTTACAGGTACTCCAAATATGGAAGATATGAAGGAAAAGCAGTTGGGAAAAAGTAAGATAGAAAGAGCCAAAGAACAACGTCGCAGGGCAAGAAAAGTAAAGAAGAGGTTAGTCCAGCCATCCTCTGAAGAAGATGAGCCAGAAAAAAACAAAGAGCTACGCCGCACAAAAAGACAGAGCAAGAAAAGATTGGTCCAGCCTGAATCTGAAAGTGATGCTGGTCCAGAAGAAAATGCATTTGAAGATGACAGCGAAGACGATGCGGCCTGCATATATTGCAATTCGCTATTTTCCAGATCCAAGAGTCGGGAAAAGTGGATTAAATGGCTAAAATGTAAAAACTGGGCGTACTGCAAGTGTGCTGCTGTTTCACAAAACCGCAAAGTGTTTATTTGTGAGATTTGCCTTTAAATAATTATTTTAATTTGTTAATTTTAGTATTATTTTTCGTTAATAAATGAGTTCCTTGCATTTTTATCGTGTTCTTGACTTTTTTCTCTTCATATGTCATTTTGCCCTTATGTTGGCCTAAAATGACATAGTAGCACACTTTTTTTAAATCATAGTTTTTTTTTAATTTTCCCCAATTTAAAATTTTCCCTGGGCAGTTATGTGTGTAGATCTAATATCTAATAAGTGCATGGTAAAAATTAGCTATAACATGATTTTCAGCTATTTTGTGACCGGAAATGCTTAGGGTATGTCATTTTAGGCAGAATTCCCCTTCACTTCTTTCGGGGTAGACGTAGGCTACAAATGTTTAAAGGAAAAGTTTGGCCTGGCTTTCCTGCTCCCAAAGATCATCCTGCCCCAAATCATCAAATTATACTTGGTCGCAACATCGAATTTGTATTCTAAATCGTATCGCTCCCTATTACGGTGGTTACGTAAACAAAAAATAATTCTGTTTATATTTACTAGGCGACTATAACTACAAAACTAATTAATTTTGCATTTCAGAAAATGATGACAATGATATTTATTTTATCAGTAATATTTGGAAAAACGGCTGAATTTACAGCAGTCGCCAGAATTTTTAATATATTCGAAACAGTTGAATTTAAAACTATGAAACTTTATTTTCTTTAAAACGTATTTGTGTTAGAAATAACAATTAACTGTAGTTTTAATTATAAAATGGTGATACTTATAATTATAGTATAAAACATTTTATAATTCATAAATACTAAAACTGCAATAAATTAGCTCGAATTTCAGCATTTCTTTTAAATGCAACGATTTCACTTGTTCAAAATAAAGTTTAAAGTATTTATAAACTTTAATTCACAGGGAGTTATTCAAAAGATTACAAAAAAATCTGGTGTGATACACTCACACAACTTCCTTTTACAGTGATCTTATAATTAGTCAAAAATTTCATTTTTAATTTTTAACCATTTGTTAAAAATTTTCAAAAATTACAAATTCCACAAAAACGGTACAAAATCGAGTGTTAGTCGAAGAGACCAATTTTCTCTAGAATTTTAAGGTGAATTCAAAAATGTAATAATATACCGGGTGTTTTATTTAAAATAGGAGTTAATAAAAAAATAGAAAAAAAAACAAAAGAAACCCACTTTAGAAGTATTCAACTGGAAAATCATTTATCTCACATCAATACACATTAAAAATGTAAGAAAAATGTAAAGTTTAAAAAAAAATCGTTAGAGCGGTTTTTGAAAAAATCGAAAAAAACGGAAAAATTACAAGAGTAAACACCTACTTCCGGTTATGCGATTTTCTTCAAAAGCTTGCTGTCTCATCTACATAGTACACAAAACTTATATATGAAGTTTCAACGCCATACCTCTTTTCATTTTTGAGATATTCTGTTCACAGACACACAGACACACACACAGACACACACACAGACAGACAGACCAATGAAAAAAAAAATGTTTTTTGGGATCAGGGGACTCTAAAACGTGAAGATCTGTTGAAAACTCAATTTCGAATTTTTGGGGTGAATCCAATACTTCCTTTATAGTAAAAGGAAGTAAAAATATTTTTGGAATAACGCGGTTGTAAAGTTATATTTCTGTTAATTTGCTCTTTTGATCCTTTCTGTACAGGGTGGGCAAATTTAGATGTTTTCATAGGGAATTTCGATAACTAGAGGAGAAATGAAAAAATGGACCCCCTACCCTCGATCTCTTTTTTCGAGAAAAACTTAATGGCAAAAACCAAAATGGTTATCGTCTGTTGTTTTCGAGTTACAGACAAAAGTTCGAGTTTTCGACTTTTCGTTTTGTGGCTATATCTGGCTTATTTATGAAAATAGAGAAAAGCAATTTTTACGTTCTTCATGCACTTTTTTGATAAGAATGCAGTGATCTAGTCAGTTTTTCAAAAAAAAGTTCTAAATTTCGAGATATACCATGAAGTTGTTTTTATATGGAACTCATAGTTGGCTGTGGCATCATGGGAAAGGTTTTTGTCTAATTATAGTGATATATATCATAATATAGAATATAATATAGAGTGTTCGTCATAAATTTAGGCACATATGGAATTTTGTTATCATCCATTTATCAAAAAATGTTATTTTGATAAAAGTGCTTGCATCTTCTCAAACTAAAAATTCATTTGCCAAAATTTAAATGTCTCCTTTCATAGAAGCGGGAGGTTCGAAAATATTAGAATGGCTCTAGAATAAAATACCTTTATTTTTCAAAATACATCAAAATGCAGAAAAAGTTGTTTATAATTTAAGGATTTTTTTTTAAACTTTATTTATATTTACAATCTGCTCTGGTGAGCAATAAGTAAGTTAGGTGAATTTACAAATAGAATTACATGTGGGATGCCGTCCCATTGGATGGCTGCCCTTATAGTTACTTATTAATTGTGTACAGATAGTATTGATGCACAAGTCTGGCTAATATCGTTCCGGAAGATCCAGGGGGCTGAGTCTCCTCAGCCTGTGCACTGCGTTGCTGTTATCCAGCAGGTTCACAGCAAGAGGGTTTGTGTGGTTTTCTAAACGTGTGATGTATCTTGCACTCTCGCACTGCACTTCCTCTTTCACTAATTTCACTCGGAGATCCCGATGGATGACTTCATTTCTAACGTACCACGGTGCATCTGCTATTGTCCTCAAGGTTTTAGACTGGAATCTCTGCAAAATTTCCAAATTGGAGTTACTTGCGGTTCCCCACAGTTGCAGCCCATATGTCCAGATAGGTTTGAGTATGCTTTTGTATAGTAGTACCTTGTTGTGTAGGGTTAGCTTGGAGTTCCGCCCTAATAACCAATGTAGTTTGGTGTACTTTAGACCCAGTTGCTTTCGTTTGCTGAAAATGTGTTTTTTCCATGTTAGTCTGCGGTCGAGGTGCATACCAAGGTACTTGACGTCTTCTGCTTGCGGAAGTGGAGTGTTGTTAAGGGTTACTGGTGGACACGTTTCCCTTCGGAGTGTGAAGGTCACTTGTGTGGATTTGGTTCCATTTGCTTTTATACGCCAAAGTCGGAGCCAATTTTGCACTTGGCTGAGGGAGAATTGTAGATTTCTTGATGCGACAGCAGGGTTCTCGTGAGTTGCGAGAATTGCAGTGTTATCTGCAAATGTAGCCGTGGTCGTGTGGTCGGTGGTAGGAATATATGCCGTGTACAGTAGGTACAGCACAGGTCCTAAAAACACTTCCCTGTGGTACGCCAGAGTTAATAGGGTGTAGTTTCGTTAGCTCATCTTGAAACTTCACTTGGAAGTGTCTGTTGCTTAAATAGGATTTGAACAGTTGGAAATAAGTGTGTGGCAAGTTTTTCTTGATCTTAAACAGACCTTATCGAAGGCCTGGGCTATGTCAAGGAAGGCAGCGGAACAATACTTCTTCTCTTCGAAGGCCTGGTTTATTTCTCCCACTAGCCTGTGAACCTGTTCGATGGTGGCATGTTCTTCTCTAAAACCGAATTGATGATCTGGTATGAGTTCGTTATCTAGGAGGATTGGTTTGATCCTTCTAAGTAAAAGTTTTTCGAAGACTTTAGATAGTATTGGTAGCAAGCTGATCGGGCGATAGGATGGTAATTCTTCAGGCGGCTTCCCTGGTTTAGGAATGAGGATTATTTGAGCTACCTTCCATTGGGTCGGGAAATGGTTCAATCTGAAGATAGCATTAAATATGGCCGTTATTAGCTTATATCCTTTCTTTGGCAATTGTTTTAAGACTTCGCCTGTAATCATATCATAGCCTGGTGCCTTCTTGGGATTTAGTGCGGATTTAATTAGTGATATTACTTCTGTTATCGTGATTTTTTTTATTGGTAGATTTAATTGATCTGGTGACTCCAGGTGTAGCTGTATTTCAGTTTCCTCTTCTGGAGTTAGTTTAGATGGAAAAGGTTGAAAGACAGCTGCTAGGTGTGCTGCGAATGTATTAGCCTTTTATCGTGCGCTCCTGGCCCAATTTCTATCAGGTTTTCGAATTGGTGGGATTGCTTGCTGCGGATGTTTTAGCTTTCTCACGGCTTTCCATAATGAGTAATCTGTTGCTTCGGTGGAGGAGAGAGTTGATAGGTAATTTTGTATAGCCTGGTTTTTTGGTCTTGTAGCATTATTTTCAAATTTCGTGTAGCGTTATTGAGTCTATTTTTATCATACGGTGATCTAGTGTTCTGCCAAGTTCGGCGGAGTCTTCTTTTTTCAGCTATTGCTCGTTTTATTACCGTAGGCAGGGTACTATGCACAACATTCGCTTTCGATAAGGGGGTTGCGTCCCATGCCGCACTTTGTATAGTACGGTGTAGGTGTTCTACTGCATCGTCGACCTGTCGGTGGTTTTGAGGGGTATGTCTAAAACTATTTTTTCATTAAGTGTTACTCTGAACAAGTCCCAATCAGTTTTCTTGTTGCTGAGAGCAATTGGTCTGGCCCTGTGAAGGATTTGTGTACTTAGCGTAACTATGATTGGGGAATGATCTGATGACAAATCAAGACATGATTCAATTCGTAAATAGTTGTTTGCTATGTTTTTTGTAACGCAAAAGTCGAGCAGGTCTGGAATTTTATGTCTATCTGTAGGCCAGTAAGTAGGTTGCCTAGTGGTGAGATAATTGAGATTATTGTCAAGAAGTGATTTTAAAAGTTCCCTGCCTTTGGTGGTGGTTATTCTAGCACCCCATTGCTGGTGTTTAGCGTTGTAATCGCCGGCGGCGATGAAACGTGCTCCAAGTGTGTTAAAGAACTGCGTGTAGTGCTGCGTTTTTATACTGTGCCGCGGGGGACTATAGAGAGCAGTGACTGTAATTGGTCCTGTCCAGTCTTCCACGACTACGCTGGTAGCTTGGATGTGTTCATGATTGTACTTGTCTGTTTGGTAATGCTTGATGGTACTTTTAATAATTATTGCTGAGCTTCCGTGTGCTGCTCCGCTAGGATGCTGAGTGTCGTACATGATGTAATTAGGTATTGTAAAGTAACTTCTATTCGTAAAATGGGTTTCAGATATTAAAACTATATCCAAATCGTGATTAGTAATAAACGCCCTTAATTCTAGGGTGTGGTTTGACAAGCCATTGGCATTCCATTCTGCGATTTTGAGGGTTTGTATCATTATTTCAATTTAGAGACGATGGCTGTGAGGAGGTTTAGCATGGTTTTTATGTTCTCAGCTAGTTCTATCATCATTTTTTCTAGTTTTTCCATATGGGACGTTTGTGGTGCATTTAGGTGGTGAGAGATTTGTTGATCATTTGACACGACTTGGGCAAATGTTCTTCCATTTATGTCAGGGTTTTGCGTAGGGGTAACAGTTATTTGTGGTTGGGGTACAAGCCCTCTGGGGCGTGGTGATGGAAACTTTCTTTGTTTCAGCTCCTGGTATACTTGACATCCTTTATAGTTCGCGGGGTGTGAACCGCTACATAGGACACATTTGGGTTGGGATTCCTTTGTTTTTGTACACGTGTTTGTTAGGTGGTTTGCCCTGCATTTTACACACATAGGTTGATGTGTGCAGAACCTCTTGGTGTGGCCATATCTTTGGCAGGTTGCGCATTGAGGAATCTCCCTTCTCTGATGTGGCGGTTCTATGATTACTTTTGTTTGTAACAGGTATTTGATGTCGTATATCTTTTTGTTAGATTCGCTAGGAGCTAGGTCCAGGAAAAACATTGAGAGGGGCTGTTTGGTTGCTCTGTGCTTGACATTATATATATTCAGAACTTTATGCCCTTGGCTTTCTATTTCGGTTTTTAGTTCACTAACATCAGTAGAGTAGTGAATGTTCTTGATTACAACTCGAAAGCTACGCTCTTCTTTCATCTGATAAGTATGAAATTGTGATTTAAGTTCTATTAAACTAGCCACTAATTTTCTGTAAATATCTGCGTCTTCCGTCATTATTTTAACTTGGTCTCTACCTATGACTTTTAGGGTGTATTTTTTTTCAGCGATTTTATTCAATTCTTTTGTCAGCGGGTTGATATTTAACACTTCTGTGATGAATATTGACTGCGTGTTGGAACTTCTAATCACTATACACTGGTATTAATTGACTACGAATTAAAACTTTACATAAGAAAACTGAGTAAAATAAATAGGTAAATAAGTTTATAAATGAATGAAAGAATTTGGTTGTCGCGGAAGCGATATCACTCGCACGCGAAGATTAGCACTTTCTTGCACAGCGATAAATGCACTATTTAAGGAATGAAGTCATAGCTACCTAGTCCGAAAAACAATTTTCCCTCTTTTTTTCATGTTTTTTCTTACCAACCTGTGTATTACGGCAAATGGAATACTTCAAAATTTATTATTGGATACGATATGTTTTGCCCAGCAACCAGAAGATTACGTTAATCGCAATTAGTAGAAAAAATTACATTTGTTAGTGCCGAATGTAAAAAGCAGGTACCTTAAAAAACGTAATAACAAACGATCTGAATATCAACAAGTATTCAAAACAATAAAAAAATGTAATTAAAATGTTATAACAAATTTTGCCAAATAACATTTTTGTGTATTTTGAAAGATAAGGGTACTTTATTCTTGAGCTGTTTTCATATTTTCGAACTTCTCCCGTATACGAAAGGAGATATTTAAAATTTTGGTATGTGCATTTTTACTTTGAGAAGATACAAAGACTTTTATCAAGAATAAAATTTTCTGATAAATAATGAAACAATTTTCCATATGTTTGTGTCTAAATTTAGGAGGGACAATATTATAAGCAACAATCAAACGTGATTAATTCTGTCAGTTAAAAGGTGGGTATTGTAACAACGCAATGACATATACTTTGTTTCATTACGTATATTCTAAATGACACAAACCTTCAATTAGAAAACTAAGAAATATTAAATACTATGAAAATTTTTGATATAATGTAGTGAAAATGAATAAATCGGTCCCACGTGATGTATATTACCGAAATGAAAAAAAATCCTCTCTCTCGTGATGGCACAGTCAACTACAAGCTCCGTATAAAGAATACAACTTTATGCCATAACTCAAAATTCGAAACAGTTTTTGAAAAACTGCCTAGGCCACTGCATAAAAAAGTGGCTGAAGAGCGTAGAAATTACTTTTTTCTATTTTCATAAATAAGGGAGATATAGCCACAAAACGAAAAGTAAAAAAATCGAACTTTCGTTTATAACTCGAAAACAAAAGACGATAGCCAATTGTGGTTTGTACCATTAACCTTTGTCCTAAAACAGAGAACGAGAACGTAAATATTATATTTCCATATCTCCTATAGTTATAGAGATTCCCTATGTAAACTTCGATATTTGCCCACCTTGTAAAATATAATTTTCGAGGATATGGAAAGCTATAATATTTTATAAAACTATTAAAAGAAAGTTTTCATTTGTTATGAACTTTCTAAACCACACTATATGCATTTGGTCTGCGAAGGCATCGAATAATGAGATAAATGGTCTCTCGCAGGTAAACTTAGATCTAGGTATTTAAGAAGCTGCAATTATTTTCAATTAAGGTAGATTTACAAGATCACAGACAGAATATATCTTGTCGCTGCCGTGAACCTCGATCGGCTAACCTTGGAATTCTGAGAATTTCTTTGTACTAGCTCATTCTAATAAACTTGCTGCGAATTATCCTTAGAAATTTCTTAATTAAGTATATGAACATGAAGATGTCTTAATAATAAATTTAATATCATGTTATTGAAATAGTTTTATTATTAACCTTATAATATGAACATTCTGTACATTTGTATTTACCTGTGAAACGAATTAAAATTAACATGCAAATTATATTTCACAGGTTTCAAAAAACAACCGAAATAGTACTCACCTTTCCAAATATATTCTACAATGTAAATTGTATATTAAAGAGAAAAGGATGGCATTTCACAAATTCCACGCTGAAGGATTAAATTGTACAAATCGAAAATTCCAGACGGCGATAGAGTTTATGGCTAAACGACTTAGCAGCCGAATAATTAGATCAGGGCAGCATTTAACATGTTTCTTATCTAGGAATTTTATTATCGACTAAAGAAGAGCAGTGGGTCAACACTACTACAAAATATTATAACGCCCCGTTTCAGTTTTATTTCAAAAGCGCGTTAATGCATTTAACACAGATTTTCGGACCACTTTGTAGCTACATTTTGTAGCAAGAGAATTCAAGCTAATCGCAGCAGGCGTGTGTGCGGAGCGATAAATACGTGCACATTTTCGCGTCTGAACTTGTCGTCGATTTTCTATCCGCGTTGACTGTGAAAACAGTGCAATAGCTGGTATAGTATTGACTTTTCGAGAGGCGTTTTTGTTTTCCAAGCAAGCGAAGTCGCTTGTAGCATTGTTCGTGGGCGCGCTTCCAGCGTTAGTAAGAGCGTTTCTTCTAATTTTATTCTTTAAGTATTAATTTTGGTTATTTAGGCTGGATTGCTCTGCGCTTCCGCTCATCGAAATTGCTGCGATGAGTCTTCTAAATTAGGCCGTGAACATCATCGATAAGAATGCTTTTGATGCATAATTTCGTTTTGTAATTTTCAAATATTTAGGCCGTTTAGTATGGGCTAGTTTGGACTAGAAACCGCTAATATTGGGTCAGCTATTTGGGCTCAAACAAATGCTTAAATTCAGCACCCCGGGGCTAATGTTTTGGCTCTTTCTTGAGCTAACCAGTTTCCGGAATTCGCGCCTGTACGTAGCCAGGAATTTCCTTCCTTTTGATGCTAGTTCCTTTTTTGAGCGTCGACCTTAGGATTCTGAGAATCATGCAGTCAGTTGGCTTTGAGTCTTCACAGAAAAATGCAACAAACAGACCCCCCTGCCGATCACTGGACTTCATCATTAATTAAACTGTATGTACATGCCCATTGTCAGCTCCGCTTTTTTAATCGACAAAGGCATGTCAGTTCTTACTAGGATCTTAGCAACTCAAACTGAACGTGTTTAATCAATTTTTTGGCTTAATTGTTATTACCGCTCAAGAGCGAGTACTTAAATAATTCGAAATTGCTGAAATAACGTGTATACTATATCTCAGATAGCGCCCTTGGCGTTGTGCGTTTATATAAACTCCGATTGCACAGGTGTTAGTCTGAAGTTGTACTTTAAGCTATAACTAGCGAGTTCTGAAATGGTACTTCGATTTGAAGTTTTTTTAAAAATGTCGTTTTGTCTGTTTTGTCCTGATATACAATTACATGTGTGTGTAAGTTGGGTGACGCCAACCTTGATTTGTTTGTGCTGGATATTAAATATTCTTTTGACTGTTACTGTTAGTATTTGTTGTTGCTAGCATTACTACGTTTAGATTGAGGTATGCAGCGAAGCTTACAGGGTAGGTGTTGATTTATTTTGCTAGCTGACAAGAACGGCATCAACCTTGCCACAATGTTATGCTTTCGTATACTTGAAAAATGCTTTGTTACTCTTCTTCACAAGCTCTGATTCGCAGTTTTCGTTGGCAAGTTTTAAATCTGCAAACAGAGAATTTGCAAACATTTGCGTAATACAAGATCATTTGAGTTATCTTATATACTGTCTTCCATAAAAATCGCAACACCTAGAATTAATTGAGCGATTTTATTGAAATTTTTATAAAATCTCTATTTGGATGAAACAAAGTAATGATTAAAATTTGAATAAAAAGTATAGATCGGTTGTTGTTTTTTCTGCGTTTGTTTGTTTACACTTAGTAACAAAAAATTTTTAGAACAAAAAACAATCGGTGCGTAATAACTGTCAATTTTGCGAATTGTTTGATCACTATTGCCTTCTGACTATAACAACACTGCCAAGAGTTCATGAACGTGAAAATTATCGTCAATTAAATGATTTTGAAAGTGGCCGTATTATTGGCATGAGAACGGCCGGACTTTTTCTTAGAGATATTACTGGCCGTGTAAACCGTAATGTTGCAACGGTGTTGAGATGTTGGTCCAGATGGTCCGAAGAATGGGTTCAACAACGTCGCCTTGGATCTGGACGTCCCCGGAGGACTACTCAATTAATTCTAGGTGTTGCGATTTTTATGAAAGTCAGTATATACATAAAGAAAAGTCCTGACTCACTCATCAACGGCCAGCCTAAATCCTTTGACCTAGAAAGCTGAAATTTTGCACAGAGGTTCCCTTTATGATGTATATACGGAATAAGAAAGATATTTTGAAATTCAACCCCTAAAGGAGTAAAATGGGGGTTCCAATTTCGTATGGAAAAATAATGTTAAATAGACATTTCGACTTGAAACTTCGTAGGAGTACTTCAAAAAACAAATCAGCAAACAGGTATTTCGTGATTTTCCGAAAATCAACCCGTTGTGGGGTAAAATGGGGTAAATAAGCCTAAAAATCGATATGGGTGTCGTTATTGAGGTTTTTTGGGACGTTGATTGCGAAAATGGCAAGTCCGAGACGGTGGATATGACAAAATTAAAACCCTATAGTGGTGAAACGGGGTTTCAGAGACAAATTATTTTTGGGCAGAACATCGTTTGCCGGCTCAGCTAGTAAGATCATATATACTGTAACCGCCAGATCCTAAAGCGTACAAAGCACCAGCTTCTACACCGGTAGGTAAAAGGCGTTACAGATACATACATACATACACTACTCAAAAGAAAAAAGTAGTCACGTATTCAAAGTGGTGTAAACTTATTGCCAGTTTCGGAATTTTGTTGAAATTTCCACATAATACAAAAATATCATCAAGTGTGTTTATGTCAAATAAGTTAGACAAATGAAGTAACAAAAAACAAAGTAGGGTGAACATTATTATTACATGCATACATGCTAGTGTAATTGTTAAAACTGCTTCTTAACATTATGGGTGAACACATTCAAGATGCACCACAAAGAAGAAGGCAACTACCGTCAATACAGGTTATGCGAGCGGTAACTTTACTACAAGAAGGGCGATCTCAGCGGTACGTGGGTCAACAATTGGGAATTGTACAGGTAACTATGTGGAAGCCCTGGCGATGTTACAGGGAGACCGGGCTTGTTACTAGACGTCCTGGTAGTAGTCAAAACCGAAAAACTACTGTAGGTGAGGACCGTTTTCTTCGTTTGCAAGCCCTACGTAGTCGTACAGCTACAGCATGAGACCTTCAAGCAGACGTTCGACAAGTTTCTGGGTGCATAATTAGTGACCAAACTGTTAGAAATAGACTGCATGAGGTTAATCTAAGGTCCAGAAGACCAGTTAAAGTGCCCAAATTGTCTAGAAATCATCGTAGAATGCGAGTGAAATTCGGCCGAGAACACCTAAACTGGAAACTGAGGCACTGGCGACGTATCATGTTTACAGATGAGTCTACGTTCCTTCTATTAGGTAATGATGGACGTTTACGAGTATGGAGAAGACCAGGAGAACGTTACCTTTCCAATACAGCATGAAACTATTCGTTTTGCTGGAGGGTTGATAATGGTATGGTGCGGCATCACATTAGATACTCGTAATGAGCTTGTCATTGTTCGAAATGGTGCTCTGAATGCACAACGATACATAAATGAAATTCTACATGTGCATGTTCGTCCGTATGCCCAAAATATTGATCAGGAATTCGTGTATATGCATGATAATGCTAACCCACACGTCCCAAACATAGTGATTTATTATCTTCAAGGCAAAGACATTCAAACAATGAATTGGTCAGCATGTAGTCCGGACATGATTCCCATTGAGCACATGTGGGATATGCTGGGAAGAGCTGTTCACACTCGTCCAAACCCCCCGCAAGTCCTTGCTCAGTTAGAACACGCTCTGATAGAATAATGGCAGCGTATCCCACAGGATGTGATTCGCAGGCTAATTCGAAGCATGCCAAGACGCTGTCAAGTAGTAAGTCGAGCAAGAGGAGGCAATATTTCATATTGAATTTATTGTCATCATAATTAATGAAGTAAAACTGACTCATAAATTCCCTAGATTACTTTAGCTTTTGTTACTGATAAGCTCGACGCTATACAAAGATTGCAAATTTAATTACATTTTTAAAAAACATGTACCATTATCCAAAAAAACAATATATCTACATATACATATACCAAGTTTCAACAAGATTTGTACACTCGTATTAAATTTACGCCACTTTGTTTGTGACTACTTTTTTCTTTTGAGTAGTGTCTATACAATACCTATTGTAACCTTAGCTGTTTCTTTCTCTTTTTACTTCCCTCGTCTAAAAGACGAAGGAAGTATTTTAATCGCGAAAAGATCACCTTCTGAGATTTCTTCAGATCTTCACGTTTCAGGGTCCCTAGATAACGAAATACAGGTTTTTTCAATTCCCTTCGTCTGTCTGTCTGTCTATCTGTCTGTCTGTCTGTCTATCTGTCTGTCTGTCTGTCTGTCTGTCTGTCTGTCTTTTTTTTGGCTTGAGGAGGGAAACCTTTTATAGGCGCCCCGTCTTCGCGGGGGGGGGGGGACTCCCTACTCTCTTGAGTTACATATACCCACTAAAACCACTCCTCGGGTATCGTAGATGGGTTTCTCGGGATCGCGATAGCATACTTCAAGAAACCCTTATATTACCTTATTAGATGTTCTGTCATATTTTCATATCTTTTACCTTCTGTAATTGTATGTCCTAGTTTCTCAGTCTCTGCTGCTGCCTAGCGCGTTCATCTCGCTCTTTTGTTACCATGATCCTCCTCAATCCGTCAGCAATTGTATCCCACGCCGTTCTGATTTGTACCATCAGGTCTGTCAGGTTCCGAACATTTATTACCGCTCCAGTTGTTAATTGTATGGTATGTCTCTCTGTTGCCCACCTTGGGCACTGAAACACTGTATGGTCCACTAAGTCTATCTCTCCGCAGTAGTGGCATTCTTCTTCCTCCTAGATTTTAAATCTCTTCAGGTATTGCCCGAAGTAACCGTGTCCGCCTATTACCTGAGTTACGTAGTAGTTTATCTCGCCATGCGTTCTGTTCACCCATTTTCTTATATCCGGAATGATGTGCTTTGTCCACTGGGTTTTCTCTTGCATTTCGTTCCATCTCCTCTGCCACTTCGTGAGCGTTTCTTCTCTCAGGTGTTTCTTCCCTTGTTGTCTGTTCCTGTGCGCCGCACAACGTTCTTCTATTAGGAGGTCGATCGGCGGTATGCCCGCGATTACTTGCAATGCTTCAGTTGAGGTGGTTTTATAAGCACTGCAGATTTTGAGCAGGGTTCTTCTCTGCACCTTCTGCATTAAGTATTTATACTTTTTATATTTTATTGCCTCTGCCCAGATGGGTGCTGCATATAACATAATTGAATCTGTTATTGAGGCCAAGATTCTACGTCTACTAGCTCTGGCTCCGCCAAGGTTGGGCATTAATCTGGCGAGGTGCTTTGTTATGTTTTCTGCCTTTTTAGCTGCACTCTCAATGTGTTTCGTCATGTGCATGATTTTGTCGAAATATACGCCTAAGTATTTTAATGTTCTGGCGGTGGTTATTTGCAGCCCATTTATATCTATGGTTACTTCGCGTAGCGTATTTTTTCCTATCAGAACTACCGCTTCTGTCTTGTGTGGGGCCAGTCGTAGTTCTTTCCGCGTCAGCTCTCTCCGTACTCTAAGTATCGCGGTGTTCACTGCCTCTGTGATTACTTCACCTGTTCGTCCACAGGCCACTATTGCCAAGTTGTCTGCATAACGCACTAGGTCTATTGCTTGTGGCATATCTAGCTTCAGAATACTATTATAGAAAACGTTCCATAATAGTGGGCCAATCAGAGATCCTTGTGGGACACCGCATGTTACTTCTTTCTCTGCTGTTCGTCCTATTTTCAATTTTCGGTTCGTGAAATAGCTGCATATTATTTGTATTAAGTATGTAGAGATTTCCCTGTCCTTTAGCTCTTTAACTATTGCGTGCCATGGGGCGCCATTGAAGGCGTTCTCTACATCCAGGCCTACCATGACACAGAACTTCCTTCCCTCTCGGCCTTCTATGTTTGCGAGTTGGGCTATATTTTTAACCATCGCCATGGCGTCGATGTTGGAGCGTCCCTTGCGGAAACCAAACTGCCTGTCACATAGTCCCGCTCTCTCATCCAGTTCCTCCTGCAGTCTCTCGCAGATCAGTCGTTCCATTAGTTTTCCTGCCGTACCCAGCATGCACAGCGGGCGGTACGTTTGTGTCTCGTCTGGATTTTTCTTTTGCTTTTCCAAGAGAACTAGTCTGGCTACTTTCCATGGGTTTGGAAACTCCCTCCTACTTAGTAGCCTATTGTATGCTTTTAGGACGTATTGCGGTTGTCTGCAGATCAGTACCTTGATTACTTCCCCGGGTATCTCATCCGGTCCTGGAGCTTTCCCCGCTTTAATTTTATTTGCCGCTCTTAGTATCTCGCCTTCACTAAACGGTACCGGGTCATCTTCTAGCAGGTCTCTGGTTATTTCTTCTTATCTCTGTATAGGCTTGTTTGGAAACAGCTTGTTTGCCTCTTTTTCCATATCTTCTTGCGTTAGTTGTATTTTCGGGTGAGTCGAAGCTTATGGCAAGCAATGTCTCGCCGGTGACTCGCCGGAGTTTCGTTATGAATAGTATGTTGGCGGCACTGTACGTCTATGTCAAATTCGAGGTTAGATTTTGTGTCAGTTTCTGTCAAAGTAAACTGAACAGTTAGGTTTTCCGTCAGTTTTGACAGAAACTGACACAAATTCTAACCTGCTAACCTCGAATTTGACATAGACGTACAGTGCCGCCAACATAGTATTCATAACGAAACTCCGGCGAGTCGCCGGCGAGCCGCTGTCGAACGACTATGCATACGGGTGTTAGTGTTTTCTTTTATTGCGTTAGTATGATTGCGAACCCCTTTCTCTGATTTTTTAAATTATTTAGTGTCCCAACGTATACTTGGTAGAGAAGTTCTGAGTAAAGCCCTTAACAGATTTTTTTAACTTACTATTTGTCCGCGATGCTCCTTGAATTTATGCAAGCTTTCCATTTGTGTATTTACGTGGATTATTTCTTGCCCACGTTCAGGACGCACTTCGGAACATAAATTGTATAGTTATAGGACCAGGTTATTTTACTGAAGCAGTTTACACTTGGCGAAGGGATGAGGGGTTGTAGGATAAGATGTGAATGGAGTAGCTAGGCTCAACTACCCCTTAAGACATTTGTAGCCTTGTCTCTTCACAAATGAGTACACTTCAGAGTTTAAAAGTATATTAAAAAATCAAATAAAGTACAGAGCTTTATATGCAATTAAATTGTGTCGTGTTTTGCTATTTGATGTAATAACCCACTATTTGCATAGGTGCAAAACACAACACTCGCATTTATTCCTTGCTTGTAAACAATGTGTATGCAACTCGACCTAATGATACCATATTAATGTTGAGGCCGGCACACGTCTACCTTAATGGTTACACCTTGTGAACTAGTTTTGCCGTCTAATTTGTTTCCGCATAATTTCACCAAATTCTCTATTTCATGGGCAAACAGAAGTTTGAACATTATTGTTTATTGTTGGATCAACAATCGTCAGTTTGTTATACATGACAGTGATAAAATGTAATATAAATATAGTAACAAAAATCATAACATAATAAGAATAAGTAATGGTCTCAAAGGTAAATAATTAGAAATAATTCAATCATCTTCATAATCTGATGGAATAATGTTTTGGGGTAAATTTCGTTTCAATCTGGTGTGAATGTTTGTTTGAAATAGTTAAAAGTATATTGTACCACTAAAAGCACTTGAGTTTATAACAAAGTTTTTCGCACATTTTTTAATATACTCTTCGATAGGTAAGACTCCAAGATCTTGATGCAGCTGTGTGTTACGAAAATACCATGATGTGTTGACAGCGATTCTCAAAACCTTATTTTGGAATCGTTGCAGTTGTTGTATGCTGGTTTTCGAAGCGTTGCACCATACCGGCGATACGTATAATGTTAGAGGTCGCAACCAGCTTTTGTACAGTAATACTGCATATTCGATTTTCAAGGTTAATTTTCGATTTATTAACGGATACAGCTGTCTGAGCCTATTGCAGCTCTGGGTTAATTTTTGATTAGTCGGGTATCTAGGTGGATTTCCAAATATTTTACTGTAGATTTTTTAGAATTCCAAGGTATTGCACTATTATTGATATGTGCGCTATCTGAATCGTCAAGTCTTTGTAGTGTGAAGATCTTAGCTTGGTATTTATCTGAGTTTATTTGGATATTCTACTGTTTGAACCAGCAAGAGCGTTTGTTGCTTGCTGCAATGCTATTACTGCATTATCTAGTTTCGCGACTTCATTGAAAATGGCCGTGTTGTAGACGAATATAGCTAGTGTTGCATTAATTTCTGGTAGGTCTGATGTCTATACATTAAAGAGAACTCGACCCAGGATACTGCCCTGTGGAACGCCTGCTCGAATGCTCTTAGTTTAGAAGTAGACTTTAACAGCGAAGGTTTAATTTTCGAGAAAAGAAACGACGATGGTTTTGAGGTAAGTAGGTATTTTAATTTCAAAGGTTTTCTTCTTAAGACCTTCGACCGAATCCCTGTCGAAGTCTTGGGCAACATCACGAAAAACTGCTGTTGTATACAGTTTGTTTTAGAAGCCACGTTCAATGAGTTCGCTAATCCTTTCTAGATAGTGGTACGTTGAATGACCTTTTCTAAAATCAAGTGAAAGGTAGGCAGCATGTTGAGGTGGTCCATTTTGGCAAGCCAACGTTTATAAACATTTTTTTTTCTAACAGTTTTGATAATGTAGTCAGTAGGCTTATCGGTCTGTAATTATTTATTGTTTCTTGTTCTTCCCAGGTTATGCAAACATTAGGACATGTGCATATTTCCATGACTGGAAAAATAGCCTCGTTCCAAGCAAGCATTAAATGTTGTATTTAAATAAGCTAGGGCTTTTCTTGTTAAGTGCTGTAGGATGTAGTTTGTAATAAGGTCATGACCGGGGGGTTTCCTTTTCGGGTAGTTTCTCAATTATATTACTAAGTTCTTTGGGTGAAGTTTGTTTTATTCGATTAAGTATAGGCACCTTTTTTTATGTCGTATATAACTTGTTTAAAATGAGTAGGTGTGCAGGTGGTTCCTGGGGTAGAGGTCTTTTCTAGGTAAGAAGCAAATGCTGGAGCTTTTTCTGCATCGGAACTGTAATTTTCACTATCAGTTTTTGAAGGCAACGTGGGCAATTCTTCTCTTTGTTTTAAAATCTGTCTAGTGTTTTTCCACAAACCCATATCTTCTGGGTTAAAATCGCCTGTATGTCTTTTATAGGTATTTATTTATATGTTTTCCTTTGATTTGATGTGCACTATTGTTTAGTCGGATTTTAATTAGGGGGCTCTTTGTCCTTTGTCATTTGCGTCGGATTTAACTTTTCATTTTAATTAGATCAAGAATATGACTTTGGTGATAATTGTGGTTGATCGGAATCGTCCTTTTTCATGGTTTGCAGGCTAGGTTTACTCTATTTTTTATTGATGTGGTGATGTGATTTATCGCTGAATCAATATCTCCTGTAGTATGGAGGCGTATGAGACAGTGTAGATTATGATCTAGCAGGTTTTCAAAGCAGTTCCTGTCTATTTTTCCATATAAGCTTTGGGGTGGGGTGTTTGATGGATATTTTGTTTGCGCAAAGAAGACTAGTATTGGAAGATACTTTGAATTCAGATCGGTTATGTTTTGACACTTTGGAAAATAAGTTTATTGGCATTTTTCTGCAGGACAATGTTGAGTATGTCGGTCGGACTGATAATCGGTCGGTATGGATAATAGATGTATTCGTCGGGCGCCAAGATTTGAAAAGAGTTTGTTATCGTGGATTTTTTAAGTTTTATTCACTCTGGATTTGAGGCTCTACAACCGCACAAGGTTTTTTTTTTGGAGTTGTATTTGCATCAAAGATTTTTTTTATGTCTTCTTCAACTAGTTTTATGTTTGGCTGTCTGTAAGCACTTCTTATTATATATTATAACGCTGCTCTGGTCCTCGATGTCGTTTTCATTCTCAAATTGGGTGCTTCTGGAAGTCGTGTGTGTTGAAATTTTATTTTGATGATAATTGGCATTCCCTTTGAAGCTATCGTAGAATTTTGGTCATTACGGTAAAATTTGGCAATAAATAACGAATGTTGGATGTTGATACCATTAGCGTTCCAATTAAGGGTAGTAAAATTTTGTATTTTTCTCTGTTTATGGTCCACTAATAAGCAGCGATAGAAGAGTATTTGTGGTGAAAGATTTTATTTGGGCAATATAAGATGGGATTAGTTCTAAGTGAAGTTGAGTAAGATTATTGGGTATTACTGGTTCGTTTGGTGAAGCTGTTGCGTTATTACTTAAATTTAGCCCGCTTTTAAGTTTTTCTGCAAACGTCTATGTATTATTTACGTAAGAATTTCTGCCGTACGGGATTCTAGAGGTACTGGACTGAGTTCTAGCTAGTTATTTTAACAGGTCTATGTGATGGGTACAACCATGTGCTGTGGTTTCCCCGCAATTTACACATTTTACAGGATTATTAGACTCCTTTGTACAATCGGTATGCAAGCGGTCGCCTGCACATTTAATAAAAACTGGTTTTATACTACAATAATTTTTGGTGTGACCGTACTGTTGGCATCGATGCTACTGTGGTATATTCTTTGAATTTATTCTGACTTCTGCAGTACACTATAGGGTAATACAGTTTGGTTAAAGAAAATCTTGTTGCTTGCTCATTTTTCGTAAGTTCAATTACGAAGACTGGCAGAGGTTTCTTTTCTTTAATGTATAAGCGAGTTACCTTTATTATTGGCAGGTCCTGTGTTAGTTCATTTTTGATTTCCTGATCGGTGAGAAAAAGCGGCACATTTTTAATAACTACGGATAAGGGTTTGTCGTTTGGGTTTTGATAAGTAAGGTATGGTATTTTATTTGGAGTAAAAAAATTTCTGAGTTTTCGATAGTCGTCTTCTTTAGATAAATTAATGTGGATGTGTCATAAAATGTTGTGACGGTTCCGGTTGCGAGGTTTTGAATGTCTGCTATTAATGCGTTATGATTTATCCCGTTTTGCAGGTAGATTGGTGAAATTTTGATTTTTGATGTATTTGTCTGGGTTTATTGCTAGCCATTGCTATTAGGAGATTGTTTATCTGCTATCGCAGTTTCCAGTTGAGGCGGCAGGTAATATTTACTACCCGTTAGGAGATCTTGAGTGGTCCATGCGTACTGGTTTTGTACCTCAGTAATGGGCGGTGTTAAATTATCCATTTTACGTTGGTTTTTCAGTTGATAATCCATTTTTAATTCATGATTGGTAATTGTTGGCAGTGTTTAATAGAGATAAGCAAAATCAAACTCACTACATTTGTTATGAATAGCGTTAAGACCAAGCATATTGTACTCTTATCGGACGGCATGCGAGACTTCCGCTCCGATACATTGCTCTGTATCTCTGTGTCCGTCTAAAACCACATTTCGGTATTCCATCGTTTGGATGTTTTAGCTAAGATTTTTGAATTTTCTGTGCAAGTGCATAAATTTACCCCTTCACTTTTTAAGTTAAGACATTGTGGCAATATTTCTCTTCATGCCCGTCATGGTCGCAAATCGGTTAAGATGAAGAGTGTTTGCTCTTTTGAAGAGAAATTGTTAATTATGGACTGTTTTTACTAGAACAGATCGCCTGTAATGTTTATCAATAAGTTGCCAAAGATTAGCCAATTTGTTCTTTATTTGAAAAATAAATAACAAATAACACAAATTATAAAAATCTTGAGAAAATTCAGCAATATGGAAACAGCTATTGACAATTATTTTATTTCATCGTGTTTTTAAGTTTCTTTAAAAAGTTTTTAATGTTTTTAGTAGCTATGTATATTCTTCAAATAATAAATGTATTTTTACGAAACAGTTTATTATTGCTATTTTCACAAAGTATAGTCGCCTTTCACTATCATACCTCGTGTAGAGTTGTCAGTTATTCTCCACCGGGCGCGTTCCCAGGTTGCGGATCGTACATAGAAACTAAAGTAGAACTTCAAGCGGGAAGCAGCGTTTGTAGAACATACCTAAGTGGAGATGATGCATAATCTGTACAATTATAGATTGGAAACCTACAGGCGAAGATGAAAGCAATTATGTTGGCTGCCGGACTGCGATGTGGAAAGGAAGCAGAATCCATCAGATTGCAATGTCAAAGCGACAACCAAAGTACTATAATGAATCCTTCTGATACTAAATTTTCCAGAGATGGAATAGTCTCCCAAATGAATCTCTGAGCGGGAACGGCATGAGATAGAACGATCAGCAAAAAGTACGCACACAAAAATAAAATTGAAATAAACATGAGTAAAGTTAATAAAATCACGACATGCAACGTAAGGTCACTAGGAATAGGTGGCAAACTCAAAAGCATAAAAATAGAAATAAAACGAATAAATATAGACATTCTTGGAGTGAGTGAAATTAAGTGGAAAGACGAAGGGAATTTTTGGAGCGATGATTACAGTGATTTATACAGAAGATAAAAATAGCACAACATTGCTTGGAATTATCTTAAACAAAGAGTGGGGAAAAAGAGTAAAAAATTACCTGCTTTACAATGATATAATTATGCTATTGAAATTCGAGACAGACGAAAATCATTTAGTCACTATACAGACCTACATGCCAACAACTGGTTACACAAACGAAGAAGTAGAAGAAGTTTACGAGCAACTAGAAGAAGTAATTTCGAATGTGACACAAAATTACATCTAGTATTACTAGATGATTGGAACGCTGAAGTTAGTGAACGATAAGAAAGAGGCACAATCGGGAAATATGAACTAAAAATTTGAAATAAAAGAGGTCAAAGACTTATTGATTTTTGTATAGAAAAGAAACTCATAATCACAAACACAATTACAAAAATGTCTAACGTGTTGTCGACGGCGTAGAAAATATGGTTCGATATCTTAATATCTTCGTTGCTTTCGATGATGTTCAGAAATGTAGAAAATTGTATCACGCTCTTAAAACAATTATGCAATGCATTTCGCACGGATCGGTCGCGATGTCGGTAAAGATCACGTTCTGATGTCGATAAGAAATTCATAGTTCTTCGGCATACGCTAATTGTAACATATTTTTTCTACGACACCTACTGAAAGTAAATCTTTTACCAATAGCTGGTCAAACTAAAAATGACACATTATAGGTCTGCGTGCGAAAACTAAAATCAGCTGATTAGTTTTGCTACATGTGCTAAAAGTAAATAACTGACTTTGAATTTACATATTTTATAACGGAAGTGAGGTTGTAACATTATTCTAGTTCTTTCGTTAGAGGTAAATTGTTTTAAATAATAATTAAAGCCTCATGTAATCAGCAAGTAAAATTGTAACGTTTGCTCTTGAATTTAAATTTTAAGGATACCTAAAAAGTATTTGGAATTTAATTCATCGCATTATCAAACATTTGCATCTAACCGCCGCGTCAAAAGAAGATAACAGAAGCCTGCCGCCAATGTGCGCACCTCATAAAACATCCGCAAGAGTGTTTCCCCTCCCATGGAGTAGGAAGCATGAGTGCAGATAGAAGCACACGAAACGTATATAAATCGAACACATGGCAGCTCTAAAGAACTTGAGATTGCTTTCCAGATACCTCCCTACCTTTCTTGATACGATCTTGCTTTATCCTGACAGCGTATCTATCTAGTAAAGTAAGTTTAATTATCAGGGCCTTAAATAGCTGACAGCGTTTGCTGCTAGCCCATGAGGACATTTAACTTCCCTGCAATCCGATCAATCAGATCGCCGTTAGTTGCAAGCCGAAACCGCGGCACCTGCAAGTTAACCTTCTTGTAATCCGCCGAACTAGACCGCCGTTGCTATTTTGTCCGTAATCGCTTGTATCCAGAGCGTAAATTTTAGTTGTATCCAAAAAGGCGGCATTTCAACAAGCTTAAGTTTGTTGACATTAAAGCATTCCGAGATTTTCTACCGCTGCAACCGCATACCAGAAACCGACACCTGAAGATCACGAGATAAGGCACCCACCTGTAAAATTAGCCGTCCGCACCCTGGAAGCTGTCCAAGAGCTCGTAGGTAAAGGTATCCCTGTTCCAGTGTTTCGCAATTTCAATAACGAAATTTCGAGGTCGCCTTCGCATCGAAGATTCGAGCCGCGGACGCCGGAAAATTATACGCTAGAACCCGGGCAGATTTGAGAATCTTCCGGCCGTTCTTAATTGGCTCGCTGCACACAGATAATTTTTAGAAACGTACTTTTAACCTGAAGAATTTGCAGCGACCATTTTCTGTAAACAATTTGATATCACAACTGCTGCAAAGCAACTACAGCCACTTCCAGCAGAATCAAAGAGCGTAACTTCAAGCGGACGATTCGACCTAATTTGTCTCGTCACCCTAGGACCCGGCGTGCCCTATAGAAGACCATGACCAGCACGTCTGCAGTACTCCCGTGCAACCGAGGTTGCAGCCCTACCTAGCAACTCAAATAGCAACCTTGTTATTATTACTGCATTTATCGTAATATACAATTCATTGTTAAGTTGTTAATGTACTCATTTAAAAACATTATATTTAATGTTGAATGTTCTCCTGTGTTATTATTAATCTATCCTATATTTGAGCCAAAGATTAATTCTCCGACTAGAGCTAACCCGAGGTATAAAATTAAATACCCTTATTAAAGGGGGGAGAATATTACAAAATATTTACCAATAATTACTTATGACAACTAACTTTGACAATCACCGGTATCGTCTACTTATCCACCGCCATTTTTTATTATGATATAAATTATAGTTGTCAAAAATGTAAACTCTTGTAAATCCATATATATGGATCAGTGACAGTAAATTTAAGGTCGTAGAAAAGATATTGTATGCAAACTCGTGATATTGCACTTGCCATGTGCACTAAAGAGTCACAACATTAACTTGCGCAATATGGTTTTTGGAAGAAAATCGGTGGCGTTAGTTATATACAGTGTGCCCACCGATTAAGTTCGGATATGGTGTAAATGACAAAAAATTGTCGAGCTAGATGCTGATATTCTAGCAATCACTGCTGCTTGTTATTAAACCAAGGTTTTGATAAAATCAATCAAATTAATTAATATACAGTGTTTTTAGAATTGACTTTTAAAAATGGTCAAGCGTAGACTACGTTTATTAGAAGAGATAACAAGAGAAAGTATGAAGAAAAGTTGTTTAAAATTGAGAGTTATGGCAGACTCAGTTTTTCAGACAAATTGGTCTACATTGAGGTTTTTTTGGAAATTATGCTTATCGCCTCTCTTATTCTCCGTTATTTTCAAATAGTCCGAAAAGTCCAAATACTCCTACTGGTTTATATTTTGCTAAAAAAATATGGGTCAATAATCCCAATCCAAGGTCAATGCAGACGCATTTTGATTATTGTTATTTTAAAAGCATTTGTTTACGCCGTGCATGACCAACGCGTGGATCCATTCTTAAGTTCTCAAAATATAAGGCACATTAATCCAGAAAATTCTGGGTGTTTCTCTGCAAAACTACGCGGTCTAAGTCGAAAATCAAATTTAAGAAGTGTAGCACCCTTATATCTTTTTTAATTTTTATCCGATTTGAACCAATTTTTTTTAAGATAGAACATATTATGGTATACTTGTAGCTGAAAGATTATTTGCCCCTTCAAATACAAATCCATCTGCAATACTAAAATAAATTTAAAAATCATATTAGGCATTTTTGCACTAAACGCTGTTTAGAATTGCCTAATAAGCTTATATCTAAAGTTTTATCAACATCTAAAAATGCGAATTGTCTTTCTTAGGTTTTTCATAAAAAATAAAACAACTCATTTTGAATTTAATTTGATTGTAGAAACAATTTTTTTGCAAATTAGAACTAAATTCAACCCAAAAAATTCATTAATATTATTTTCTAACTCATTAAATATTTTCGGACTTGGAAGTTGTTTTAAACCACATTTCAATATTTTTTATTTTGATAAAGTTTTGCATTCAAGCTTTTTGGGTAATTCGGAACAACTTCTATGCATAATTCTTTAAAAATTATTTATATTTATGTTGTTATCGCATTTGGCTTTGGATTTGAAGGGTGCAAATGGTCCTTTGACTACATGTAGACAATAATGTGTTATAAATTTTAGGAAAATTTGGTTTAAATTGAAAAAATTGTAAAGGGGTTAACAAGGAACTTTTCTCGCCTGAATTATATCAATTTGCAAATAAAAAAAATAGTCCTCTGGAATACAAACTCCGCGCTTCCAGGCGAATGAGATTATTATTTGGAGCCCAGTGTCTAGGCCGCCTCTCGGGTTCGCTGCTTGCGGTCGTGAATAACTGAGCCAAGACCGTGCTCGAATTGTACGAGTTTCTGCTGCGTTATAAACACACCATATCATTATGTCCCATTTGTGATGTTTACCCCGTATCTATTAGGTTTAATTTTCGTCAATGATAAAGCTTGCACTATGTGCAAATTATTACTCGTATCTATTTCTCACTTAAATTAAAAATTCACATAATTGTATTTTTTAAGGTGCTCACCTTCTACCGTGTGTCCACAGGAGGACGCACCATAGGGATTACCTAATAGAATAGAAAGATCTGCTAATGCTGTGATCGCCAGCACGCTAAGACGTTGTTTTCTGGCTTCTGACTCCCCACTGTATGAAACAATATTGTTATAAATGGTACAAGAAAAGGGACGGTGGTCACAACACTGGTTGATATTTATATTCTATTAGCATTATCTTATCTCTATGGTGCGTACTCCTGTGGACACACGGTATATACCTTACCTTACCCCATGGCGCTACAGCCCTTGCAGAGCCTTGGACTGCTTTACGACCGTTCGCTATTCCACTCTATCGGTGGCCTTTTTCCTCCATATTTTTATTCTTAATTTCCTGATGTCATCCTCCACGTCATCAATCCATCTCATTCTGGGTCTGCCGACTTTCCTTGTTCCTTCTGGTTTACCTCTAAATACTTTCTTGGTGTGTGTCAGGCATCCTTTCTACATGTCCTAACCATCTTAGTCTTGGTCTTTATCTCGGTAACCAGATCTGGCAACTGATATTTGTCACAAAGTTCTTGGTTGTTTCTAATTCGGCTTTCTCCTGTTTCCTGTATTGGCCCATATATTTTTCTAAGGATATTTGGGGTAGATGTATATATTTTTAATTTCCATTTTCTTTTTTCGTAGCTTTCTTTCGTTCATTAATTATTTAAAATAATCGAATTTATTGTGTTTGAATGCTGCCTTGATTCATATTTTCGTTTTGATAGCCCAGCTATTTTCTTTGGCATTTCATCAGGAATTTCATGGTTTTCTTTAATTTTAATTTTAGTTTAGCAACGACAGTTTATCGTCTCCCACTATAAACCTTTTCGCCAGATCATCCCTAAAAATAAAAAAATGTTCAAAGAATTTGAAAGAATTTATTCATATGAACACAATGTTACCAGTAATTTCATTATCGTCCCAAGATGCAAGGCATTTACAACCGGCAATTGTTTTCGCATACTCATAGACAAGCGTTGAATAATAACCATATACCTTCTAAATCTGTGGAAGTAGTGGAAAGAGACTACTATCTCAGAAGACCTTACAAAACTAATACCGTTTGCTATATTTGTAGACGTCGAGCATTTACAATACCATAGCCTAAAAGTTATCGTAAAACATATGTGGCATCATTTGAGCCACCTTTCAAACAAGTATGCGAAAATGTGGCTTCTACTGATTCAGTGTGGTAAAACAGCTAGTTAGAAGATAATAGATTCTAACCTGTTACAAAAGAAAGTTTAGATATCAACTAGTGCTTTTTGTTGTTAGAGCATGTACAGTGTCTTTTGATAATTCCTCACTGCACAGTGACAACAGATGACATTAATCACAACCTCATTTAACAACTGTATCAGGTTATAAATGGCAGCTAATAGCAAGAGTATAAAAACAAACCAGTGATTTGGCTTAGATAGTAGTTACTCATACACTTGGAGAGGGCTCTGAAAGGAGGACCTGTAAAAAAAATTATAAATTCCAAATTAGAGGGCCCATGTCCACGAATTAGCGTGCAAATGAAGCTAGCCATAGTTATTATATATATGCAATTAAGACTGTTCGTTCGCCAAATATTCTATAATTTTAGTTCATCGTTCGGTTGTGAATTTCTTCATTATAACTTTCCGACTGTCACCTATTTCAGAAAATCAAAAAAAAATAATTAAATAAAACAATGAAAATAAATAAGTTATTCCATTATTCAGGCTCATTCAGTATATATGGTCATGAACAATGGGCTAATATTAATTTAGAATAATGAAAACTTAAGTTAATTTTCACGCCCAACACATTAATTAATAATATTTAATTTCTTGTGTAATTTTTTAGCCTAAAAATTTCAACCTTTATTTATTTTTAATTAATTTAGCTAGCTATTATGCCCCTCCTATAAATCAATCGTACATTTATTATTAGAATGACTAGCTCTGGGGACATAGAAAAGTGTTTCCCAGATTGGGTGTCTAGAAAATTAATGCTATGATGACTTTGTTAATTAGTATTAGGTTAAATGTAAACCACAAAAACTCGACCTCAACATAACCTCAAATCAACGGAATACCTTTTCTGTTATAAAGACTTCCACGAAAAAATTGATATATGTCTAATCGAACTCAATATTTCATAATCAGGTAAGAAAGCAATCTCTCTTATTTATTGAGCAAATCAAATCTTCTAGATTCGTTGGCAACAGTAGCTACCAAATTCAGCCCCCTAGATCCTAGGCGCAGTTAGGACAACAGGATTACTGCATCTAAAGAAAGCAAGACACACAAGGGCCCCCGTCAGCTACTGCAGGTTTCTGTCCACTTTTTACGGCCTCCTCTGAAGCTACCAAAGATGGTATGCAATTTCGAGATGGCGCCAAACTCATACGACAGCAACAATTCTTTCTTTGGTAGCTTCAGGATACTCCAAACCAACTTTTAATGAAGTCTCTAATTCGAATAGTGCCTCTAACAACTTCAAATTACTAGCATGAGCACTCAAATTGACTTAAGTTTATGCCAATACCACCCAATACAATAAAGCCAGGATTATGGGCAATTTTAGATTTAATTATTAGAACTTTTTATATGAAGCCAGAATCCCAACATCAAATTTGTTGACAAAATTTATTATTTTTAGTTAGATTATTTTAATTTATTTTTCATATGTACAAACTTGATTTCTAAATTTCATTTTAATAACTGTCATATTTACAATGGCGTAAAACCAGAAAAAAAGAGCAGCAGAAGGGGTAGGCTGCATAATTAAAAAAGAATATGTAAGAAATCTAAATAATTGGGAATTTATATCTTCAAGGATATTAAAAGTAGAAATACAACTAGAATATCAAAACAAAATAACACTAATAATAATATATGGGCCAAGTGAACATGAAAAATCAAATAAAAAGAAGAATTTTGGGAAACATTATCAGAATTAATAGAAAATATAAACGGCAGAGTAATTTTATTGGGAGACTTTAATGGTCGAGTAGGAAAAAGAAACAACGATGCAATAGAGGTAATAGGAGAACAAGGAGAAATGCACAGGAACAATAACGGAAATAGACTAATAAGCTTTTGTGTCGAAAACAACCTAATAATAACGAATACCTTTTATATGCATAAAAACATACACAAGTACACAAGAGAAGCAATAGGAAGAAAAGAGAAATCTATAATAGACTATGTAATCATTAACAGAATACACAGAAAAGAAATAGAAGACGTAAAAGTAAGAAGGGGACCCGAGATTTACAGCGATCACTATTTAGTAATAGCAAAAGTTCGAATCAACACAAAGAAAAAACAGAATATTGAAGAGATGAATTATACAGCAAAAACAAATGAAGTAATAAAATCGTATAAATTACAAGAGACAGAATACGAAGACAAATTCAGACTACAAATAGAAAAAGGAATGAGAAAGGAGGCAGAGAGGCGGGACAGAGTAGAATTGGAGGAGTTGTGGAAGAGCTGCAAAGAGATAGTACTGAAAGTGGCAAAGGAAACTTGTAGAGTGGTACTAACGAATAAAAGAAAGAAACAAACAAGATGGTGGAATGAAACAATAAAAGAACAAGTAAGAATTAAAAAAGAAAAATGGAAGAGATATCTAGCTAATAAAACGGAAGATAGTTATGCAACATATAAACAACAACGCATAATGTTGAAAAAGCCAAACAACAAACGTGGGAAGAATTTGGTAAGAAAATGGAAAATGACAGTAAAGGAAACCAAAAATTATGTTATAAAGTGTTGAAGAGTTAAACAACACAGTATAAAACAAGTGAAAACTAAAGATAACAAAATACTAACGGAAGAAAAAGAAATTATAGAACGATGGAAGGAATACTTTCAGGAACTTTACAATACAAACGAAACAAATGACATAACATGTGAAGAAAGGACGGAAAACACGCAAGAAAAAGAAGAAAATGATATACAGATTGAAGTAGAAACAGCAATAAAACACTTAAAAAGAGGAAAATCATCAGGCCACGACAAAATAACAGCAGAAATGATAAAGAACCTAGGAATAAGAGGAACGGAAATACTACAGAAGATTTTTAATATAGCATGGAACGAAGGCAGAATACCAGAAGATTGGAAAATAGGTATAACAATACCAATATTTAAGAAGGGAGATAGCAGAGACTGCTCAAATTATCGAGGCATAACATTATTAAGTGTGGTAAGCAAAATATATGAAAGTATATTGGAAAAAAGACTTACAGACAAGGTAGAAGAACAAATGGAAGAGGCACAAAGCGGTTTCAGGAAAGGACGAAGTGTGCAAGATCACATCTTCAGCATAAAACATGATAGAAAAAACAGAAGTAAAAAATTCAGAAATATACATGGCATTTTTAGACATCGAAAAAGAATTTGATAGAGTACCACAAAAAGAAGTTTGGAAAAGTCTGAAACATAGGAATGTCAACACAAAACTAATAACAGCAGTAAAAAGTTTATACCAAAATAATAAAAACTGCGTAAGGAAAGATAACTTGGAATCGGAAATGTTTGAAATAAAAGACGGCTTAAGGCAAGGAGGAGTGATGAGCCCAACACTATTTACAATAATAATGGAAGATGTAATAACAGCAACGCGAAATAAAACAAAAAAAGTACAAGTGGGATACCGTAATTTGCAACCTGTAAATGTAAGTGTGTGTGCGTTTGCAGACGATGTTATGATATGTGCGGACAAGGAAAAAGACTTACAGGAAAATCTACAGATATGGGCAGAAGAGCTATCAAGAAGAAAAATGAAAATAAATATAACTAAAACGAAAATAATGGTAATAAGTAAAGAAAATAAAAATATAAACATAAAAATAAATCAGCAAAATATAGAACAAGTAGATGTGTTTAAGTATTTAGGGGTGCTCATTAACAGAGAAGGAAACATAGAAAACGAAGTGACCGAAAGAATTAACAGTGCAACAAAAGTTTATCACAGTTTAAGTAACTCCTTCATTGGTAAAAAAGAGGTCAGCAGAAAAACTAAAATGACTGTATATAAAACAGTATTCAGGCCCATTTTAACATATGGAAGCGAGAGTTGGAAATTAACGAACACAATGAAGAGTAAAATCCAAGCTATTGACATGAAATACTTGAGAAAAGTCAGAGCAATAACGAGAAGAGACAGTATCCGAAACGATACAGTTAGAGAAGAATTGGAAATTGAGTCAATATTCGATATTATCGAGAGACAACAGTTGAGATGGTTTGGACATATGTGCAGGATGGATAAAAACAGACAAGTGAAGAACATATGGAAAGCAGCGGTTCAAAAGAGTAAAAAGAGAGGAAGACCCAAGAAAACGTGGAATGACGAAGTGGCAATGATATTGAAAAACAGAAACAAAACATGGACAAAAGCCAAGAAATTAGCACTAAATAAAAAAGATTGGAGGAAATTTATTTATAAAATAGAATAAGCAACAGAACACCTTACATCTACGGGTAGAAAGGTTTTAGTAGAAATATGATTTTCCATCAAAATAGCCAGACATTTGGAAAGTTTGTATACTATCCAGCTAGCCTATAAACTAGCCAAGTAAACACTTTAACCGTACCATATATAAAACTGAAAGTCCTGACTCACTCACTCACTCACTCTTCAACGCCCTTGGACCTACAAAGCTGAAATTTTGCACAGAGGTTTCCTTTATGATGTATACAAGGAATAAGGAAGCATATTTCGAAATTCAACCCCTCAAGGAGTAAAATGGGGGTTCCAATTTTGTATGGATAAATAATATTAAATAGACATTTCGACTTTAAACGTTGTAGGAGTACTCCTAAAAACAAATAAGCAAACACGTATTTCGTGATTTTTCGAAAATCAACCCCATAGGGGGTAAAATGGGGTAAATAAGTGTAAAATATGATATGGGTGTCGTTATTGAGGTTTTTTGGAAAGTTGATTACGAAAATGGCATTTATTTTTAAGTCCAAGACGGTGGACATGACATAAGGGTAGGGACGGGACGGGACGGGATTGGACTGGACGCGACGGGACTGGACGGGACTGGACGGAAAGGAAAGGGAAGAGACGGGACGCGACGGGGGGGGGGGGAAGGGATAGGACGAGACGGGACTGAACTGGAAGGGACTGGACAGGATGAGACTGGACGGGGCGGAACGGAACGGAACGGGACGGAAAGGAAAAGGATGGGATAGAAGGGGAGGGGACGGGACGGAACAAAATAAGACCGGACTGGACGGGACGTGACTGGACAGGACTGGACGGGAAGGAAAGAAACGGGACGGAAAAGGAAGGGAAGGGATGGGATGGAAGGGAAGGGGGCGAGACGGAAAGGGAAGGGATGGAAGGGGAGGGGACTGGACGGGACGGGACGAGACGGGATAGGGCGGGACGGAACGGGACGGGACGGAAAGGGACGGAACGGAAAGGGAAGGGATGGGATGGAAGGGGAGGGGACGGGACAGGATGGGACGGGATGGGACGGGACGGAGAAAGGGGCGGAGACGAAGACGGGGATAGGATAGGATGGGATGACAGAAAATAATTAGTTATTATTTAATACACAAATAACGAACCTCGCGCGAACGAAGTCGCGGGTAGCAGCTAGTATTAAATATTAACGATTAAATTACAATGAATTCTGGTTTTTGTTTGTAGTTTAAGTTAATTATTTAACGTTTTAACTGGCATAACTAAACATAACTGCAGGAGGTACAGTAATGAAATATGTTTTATTAATTATTATATCTTGCAATAATAATCTGTACCCATAACTAGCTTTGTCAATACTTTGTTTTATACTCGTACATAGGCGCTACTTTAAATGTTTTCCAATGCATTTTATGCTTTTGTTTTAATTTTCGACAAGTACACACATTTTCTCTTCAATTCTTTCCCCCTCCTTTGAATATTTATAGCTCCCACCCAAGAGATCACTCCCCTCAAGATTTCTTGAAAATATTTTAACCTGTTATACATGCTTGAAACTAAATATTATACGATTTTTGTTCAATTTCTTAGAAATATACAGGGCGTTTCAGTAACAAAGTGCTAAACTTAAGAAGGTTATGTGGAACGTTGAAAGATAAAATTGTTGCATATACACTTTTTCTTTTAATCACTGCTCGTCGACTTACACCCTTCTCAAACAAATTATGTTTTAACGTACCCTATAGCCTCCTTAAGTTTGACACCATTTTTGTAAACACCCTGTATAAACGTTAACGTAAATTTTCATATTATGAAGGTTTATTCTTAAATGTTGTTCTTGCACTTTTGTTGTGAATTTTTAAATTTGAATTGCTTCTCTTATAACTAAATTGTTATCTATTTATACCGTTTGGTTGACAGGTGCGTTACCAAAATATTTATTATTAGCTTAACTTGCTTATTATAAGAGTGATCTCAGTCTTTCTTCTTCTACAACCTTTAGCCTTTCTTCTGCTATCATTTAAAGCCTTTGTTCTAGATTGGGTGGCGCACTTAATGGTATTCGAATAGTGGATTTTGCTTTAAGTAAGAATATGATAGTAAGTAACACGTACTTTCCTCATAAAAGAAAAGTGACATGGTGCTCACCAGATCAAGTAACTACGAACCAGATTGACCATGTGATAATTGACAAGAGGCATGCCTCTGATATAATGAAAAGTATGCGAGATTGCGATATCGACTATTATTTGGTATGTGTGCAATATACACAAAGAATGTCTATGATTAAGCAGCAAAAAGGACAAAAACAAAGAAGATACGACATGAAGAAGCTTGGGGATACAAATGTGAAAGAAACGTACCAGAAGAAGATCAAAAAAGGACTAGAACAAATACATATAGTTATGGTGATTCTAATTTTGCAACCTCGGAATTTTGTTAGTCGCACCCCCTAAAGTCGTTGCAATGCCTAAAAACCTAACCCATCGAAATTTTGATAATAACATAAATAAAGGGAAATTTAATTTTCTACAATTTTAGTTATATGCAATTTCCCCGTTAACCTACTGGATGTTAAAAAAATGCGTGAAGTATTAGAAAAACATAAACATTCGAGATTTTTTCTTCTATTTTTAATTTGAAAACGTAGGAGTATTAGAATTTTGAAGTAAATTGCAATCCTTTATTCAATTTTAGGTTTATGTTGATAATACAAGTAAATAGAACTTGTAATATATAAATGTTTGAAAATTAGTAATAAAAATGTTTTACTTACTTTAAGTTTAAGTATATTAAAATATTTTTAGAATCAGTTAGGTATTTAAAAAAACAGACTCGAACTGTCGAACACAGTTTTTTTGTTTGTCAATACAAACAAGATGTTTAGAGGGAGGATATTCCATTAGGGGTAGTTTACTGCAATGGCGTCGCTAACATGTCTTTGTTTGACCATTCAACCAGAAAAAGAGATCCGTAAAACAAATGACATGCTAGCGACGCCACTGGTTTACTGAAATCTGGAACTCTTGTTCTGTTACTCTAGTTGAAAGCATTGAGAAAGGTGAACAGTATTACTTATGTTGCGTATTTAAATATTTTTAAGTAGTGTCGTCCGCATTTTTAAATTATAAAGCTGAAAATGGCTTCAACGTCAAAGGTTCTTCTTTGAAAAAGACAAAATATTTTTAATAGGAAATGATGCACATCAAATTATTGGTAGTACGTTGCTCTCAAACAAACAAGTTTTATAAGCAGGTACTTTTTAAATATGCGTATAATTAAATTGAATTTATGTGAAAGTGCAAAACTAATTATTCAAGAAGTTGTTGTGTTTTGGTAAAAAGCGCGAATTCCAACTAAGGAAGACCATCATTCTGCAGAACAGCTGGAATCATTATGTGAAGACAATTTATTGCCTAAAAATGTCTTTATTTCGCAGCCAAATCAAAGAAATACAAATAAGCGAAAATGCACTCCGTGATATTTGTATCTTGTTAGTAAAATTATATCGTGTGTTAAAAAAACTCATTTAGGGTGGGCCTTGGAAAGAAAGATAGAAAATCTAATCATGTCTAAACTTAAGTCTGTAGGTGAATCCCAGATTGAAATTTGTTTTTAAACACCTCTGTAACTGTGACAGGTAAAAGTTTACACTGCAATAAGTTCAATTGTATCAAGCAAAAATGAAAATAAGATGGCATCTACAGGGTGTCCCAAATTTGTGGGTGAACATTGGGATCTTGGAAACCGTAAGAGATGCGAAAAAGTTTAAATTATGGCAAAGTTGAGCATTTTGACGTAATTTTTGCCTCGAAATATTCAAAAACCATAAAACATGAAAGATGCTCATTCTTGGAATTACGCGTGTTTTCAAAAATTAAGCTGGAAGACGAAACGTCGAATATAAAATCTGAAAGCACCAGCGTGTAGTGCAGGAAAAGTGACCATGGACATGTTAATTGGTTTCGCATTATCTCTTTAAATAAAGTCAGGAACAAGAAAAAACAAATTTTCAAAATTTCGGTTTTCTCGAATATCTTCGGAAATACTCGGAATTTTCAGAATTTCAAAACGGCATTTTAATAAGCTCTTAAGCTGCTTAACTTTGCCATAATTTAAACTGTTTCGTATCTCTTACGGTTTCCAAGATCCCAATGGTCACCACGAATTTGGGACACCCTCTACATAACAACGAGTGTAATAATCATAACGATCAATAAAAATTGTTTTTGTTAAGTGTGTTGTATATTTTTAGGAAAATAATTCAAGGTAAAGTTATAATTTAGTTCTCTCTGACTTGGTAGTTCATTTGCATCAATGTTACGGCAAACTTCAATTTGATCTTGGCATGCTGCGAATGATTTTTTTTGGGAACACACGATATATTAAAGCATGGTTTGGCACCTGTTGCGGCTGAGGTACCGCATCAGGATTTACTATTTCTTAAAAAAAAATAATTAAATATAAAGAGATAGATGCAAAGATATCACGAGCAACATTAGCAAAATTTTGCGGTTACTAATGGTACTTAAATCCTGAATCAGCAGCGTTATCTTTTTTAACGAAAATGTGACTTGTGAAACAAAACAAAAAATGGTACAAGAAATTAACTCTAAAGATAATGATTCAACAGGCACTTCCAAACGTATTATAATAAATCCGAATTATTCATCACAATATCTGGAAAAATATCAACAAGATTATTACAACAGAATCCGTTAACTTTTTTGATCGTTTCAAGGCCTCTAAAGAATTTTTGAACTTAGACCCAATAAATCGGAATGCTAACTAAGCTTTTCAAGGTTTTGAAAAAGTAAAGTGTCTTTATGTCACAAATGATATTGCGGAAAGAAGTATTAAACTGTTCGAAGAATATAATAGCTTAATTACCGAAAAATACATCTTTAACCTTGTTGTCTTTCTCTCTTCTACAAACTGCTTACATTCTTCATCGTACCAAAGGTTAATTTCAGATTTCTTTGCAAATCCTAGTACTTGTTCCACATTTGTGTCCTCAAGTTTCTTCATGTCGTATTTTATTTGTTGTTGTCCTTTTTGCTGCTTAATCATAGACATTATTTGTCTATATTGCACACATATCAAATGATGGTCGGTATAGTAATCTCGCATACTTTTCATTATATCAGAGGTATGCCTCCTGTTAATTATCACATGGTCAATCTGGTTCGTAGTTACTTGATCTGCTGAGCACCATGTCACTTTTCTTTTATGAGGAAAGTACGTGTTACTTACTATCACATTCTTACTTAAAGCAAAATCCACTGTTCGAATTTCATTAAGTGCGCCACCCAATCTAGAACAAAGGCTTTAAATGGTAACAGAAGAAGGGCTATAGGTTGTAGAAGAAGAAAGACTGAAGATCACTCTTATGATAAGCAAGTTAAGTTAATAATAAATATTTTGGTAACGAACCTGTCAACCAAACGGTATAAGTTAAGGGTACAGATTATTATTGCAAGATATAATAACTAATAAAACATATTGCTATGATATTGTACCTCCTGCAGTTATGTTTAGGTATGCCAGTTAAAACGTTAAATAATTAAATTAAACTACAAGCAAAAACCAGAATTGATTGTAATTTAATCGTTAATATTTAATATTGCCTAAAACAAAGGATTTGTAAAACTGTCCAAATATGACAATTATTAAAATGAAATTTAGAAATCAAGTTTGTACATATTTATTTATTTATTTATTTTAGCAAGTAGCCAACAGATCAACCAATTACAGGCTACTATTAAACAAAATATACATAATTCGTACAATACATACAGTAAGGTATTAATTAGTTAGTTAGTTAGTTAGTTTGTATGGTAGTGGCAAAGCAAACAAGTAAGAATTGGTACCAGAGACGAAAATCACCTATAACTATAGTTGACATAAATATTAGATAAATATATTACAAACTTGCAAATTAAGGGGAAAAAAATATCTATATATTAACTAGTTGCAAAAGTACGTGCAAAAATAAATCAATTATTATAATTAAAAAATTAAATATAAATGGCATCCGTTTAACGAGCTATTGCTCTATTTACATAAAACTTAAATTGTTTTAAACTGCAGTGATAAATATCTATCTCCGAAAAGTTGTTACAAATCGAACACATTAAAATAATGTAACTAAAAATAATAAATTTTGTTCTGTGGCACCATCAACAAATTTGGTGTTGGGACCCTGGCTTTAT